>CM020519.1:12247500-12847500 GCA_009823395.1 Thamnaconus septentrionalis
TGACTGTGCTTTAAAAGTGATGTCAGCCTATTTTCCTCACGCAATTCCTCCCCGGATATCAGCTTTGTGTGCATCTAAACAGGCCGAGGTTTCACACTGAGTGAGTGTGAATATATTTAGAGACTATAATGTTGACATTAGGCTAAAAAGTGTCATTTTCTAATATTTTTGGTTGATGTTGCGCGCTGGGATTTTTTCCGTGGCTCTAAAAAAGGTTGAAAAACACTGATTTAGTTAATGATGCGGCAGATTTTAGGAGTGGGAGAAAAAATGGATTCACATAAGGATTGCGATTTTTTGTTTTACAATTTTTAAATAGATTTTTTTGTTCAAAAATCGATTTTTTTTTTTGGTTCAAATTCATCTTCATTTTAGTCTGTTCAGCCGGGTTGGAAAAAGTTACCACTTTTCTCCAGCAGAGGGCAAAACGTTTTTATTCAACTCTGACTTTGTGAACGTTCTGTTCATAATCATAATCATTCAACTGTTTCACTGGTGTTTAAAAAGCAGACTAAAAATCGAGAAAATCGGCAATATCGTGGAATCGCAATTCAAATCGAATCGGCATCCAAAAAAAAATCGTAGAAGAATTGAATCGTGAGGGAAGCAGATCGTCCTAGCCCTGGCTGATCTGCTCGAAGTGCAAAAAAAAAAAAAGTAATTTCTTGTGAGGCCCTTTTTCAAACTAAAAGCACAACTTTTCTTCCACTTGATTCCAACAAATGCCACACACGACATTTACGATGAAAAAATAAAAATGAAACTCACTGGAATTGGTTTGCAAAAGTTGTCTGTTAAGGTCTGCCTCCTAAAAAAGAAATTACTGTTAGTTTCATTTTTAAAAAAAACATTCAACCCACCAATGAACCATATCATATAATGAAAGAAATATATAGCAGGACTCTGATAGGACGTGATCATGACTTTGTTTTAAACCTGGCAAAGACGCAACCTTACAAATGTTTGCAACAGCTAACAGTCCCGAAAGTTCAAAATGATTTCAGCACAGAAAAATGTTCCATGAAACTCACACACACAGTTGTAACCATAACAACAACACAACACAACTCAGAGTTCTGGTCCAATTTTGTACACACGCTGTAAAACAGATCGACTGACTCCCACGTAGGCTCTCCCGCTACACAACTATGCATCCTGAAACCAGGGCACCCGCAACCTCTCAACCTGTCAGCGGCCACGCACCATGTCTTTGGTTTGGGAGCTGCAGGAGCACTGCAGGTCGTCGGCCGGGACGGGGTTGGACGCCTCACACGGGGTCTCGTGCGACAACTGCGCCGGGTGGACCGGCGTGTGGGCGGGGCTCTTCAGGAGGTGGTTCAGACTGCCGTGAGTGCCGTTGTTGGGAGCCGGACGGATACCCAGGAGGTCTGGAGAAGAAGAAGAAGAAGAAGAAGAAGAAGAAGAAGAAGAAGAAGAGAGTTTGAAGTCACTCAGGATATTCATTTTCCGGAATTATGTGTTAAGCCCAAAAAACCCACAAAAAACTAAGTATTTTCTTATAATTAAGGTTAGGGTTAATATTTTGAAAACCCTGGAAAGGAATTTTACATACAACAGGCTGTTTGGAACTTAAAGAGGTTGCTGAAAGACATGACAATAAGGATTAGCATTGTTCCTCCTAGCGTCACCAATACCTGAGTATGGTCGAATTGAACAATAATTGTCTGGAAACCTTTGACATTCTCATTCTGTTGGAAGAAACAAAGATGTCACAGGCTGCGTTCAGACTACAGGCGAATCTGATTCAAATCAGATTCCTTCTCAAATCCGATTTTTAGGGCTTTGCCCCTGCCTGTGGAGGCACCGCACTCTCTATTGCCCCTGCCTGTGTGGACATCACACCTCTTTCCTTCACACATTTGGTTTCCCACAGTGCTCCCCTGCTGTGCACTGGCCCATCTCCCGTGGCATGACTGCCGAACCACTTGGAGCCTTTTGTTTGGCCAGTTGCCCTTCCAGGATCTAACCACCTTTGATCCTCTTGTCCTCCCCCCTTTTACCAAACATGCATAAAACCTGACTGTTCCCTTCTTCTCCACACACACACTGAGCCTGCCTCGGGTGCGTGTCCGGAGCTCCGTAATAAAACTCTCAGAAGACTCTGGATTCCTCTCACAGATCTTCATTTTTTCCACCACACTGTCCACATTGTTTTTTTTTAGCTAGTGTCCAAATGGGATCTGGCTCTGTTCAGACTGGACCACATTACTGACCCATCTGAAGGTGGTTTCAATTTGAAAAAAAGAAATCGGATTTCATATGATTTGTGACTGTTCACACTACAAAAGAGCAATCCGGTGTCAATCTGGATTGGCTAAAAATCGGATTTCGGCTAGCAGTCTGAGCGAGGCTGAAACTGGATTTGACATGGCCTGATCACTTTGAAGGAACCTTTCATTTGTAAGCACAATGGTGGAATTCTACATCCACTTTTTCAGCTTCAACCCTGGTTCTGAATCACTCCTAAACCCCGAGTCAATCCTGCTTGAACCGTTTCATTCGCAATCGCTTTCGAAGCTTCAAAGCTCGTCAGTTCACTCAAGAGTTGGTAAAATCTTTGAATTAGAACGCGAACAAGCGTCTTACCGCACATCAGGTTGTACACTTCGATGTTCTCGAAGGGAGGCACGTCAGTGTTGTACTTGAAGCCCGGACCGTAGCCGATGAAGATGGCCTGGAGAAAGAGGCCCGCAGCCGTAAAATTGTTTGTTTAGGAGAGGTGAAACTGTAATTGCAGTCAATTGTGCAAACACGTTTAAAGTTCCCTGGATGCAGGTTAGGGGATCTGAAGCAGCAAGAATCAGGTGGGAATTGGGCCTATTTTCACTTCACTTAAACAGCTCAACCCTCTCTGCTCTCTTCTTTGCTCTGTGTAGGCCGGTGTAATCGTCGACTGGGGCAATTATACCAATTTAAATTCCAGTCGAAACCGCGTCCCGAAACAGGCACGGAAGTAATGTGGAGGAGCCAATTAGGATCAACAATAAAAACGGCTGCTTTCGGAGAGGAATGACTTTGTGATGACTTTGACTGCTCTGATTTTTAAAAACCAGCTCCAGTCAGTAGCTGAAGAAGAAGAAGAAGAGTTCTTCAATCTACCAGCTGATAAGTTTGATAGGTGTAAAACTGGCTGAATATTTAGAGAAAGTCTGGGCCAAGAGAACAAAAAGTACATTTAGGTGAGACATTAAGTCTGTTGTTCTTTTAGTTTATTTACTCCTTTATTTATGTGTTAACCTAGGATGAATTGTGGCGTTGACTCTAACAAACTTTGCAAGTGTCTCTGACATTAGAAAAAAAAACACACTGAGGGTTTAACACCTCACTGTGGAAGCCACATTTTACAGAAATCTCGCTCATTATTTTACAGCTAAACTTTCCTCAGCAGTGTTATGCAACTTTTTAAAGGTTCGCTGTGCTAAAATTAGCCCGACCCTTCGGGAGGGGGGACACGAAAAGAAAAAAAAAGATGACTATTAAGCAAAGACATGTAATTAAAAGCAGCGTCCCGGCAGTTTAGGACTCAGGCGGCGGCTTCAGCAGACCGAAGAGGCAGGATTATATGATTCAGCAATCTGGGCTGTTTGTTGTGGCCTCGGCAGCGAGGACAAACTGTGGTCTGCCGGGCGCCGCAAAACTCCCCCGAAACTGATTAGGACAACTTTGGCAAGCTGGAAGAGTTCAGATGTGAAAACACTTGAGGACGCGGCTGCGTTCCATTCCGATTTTCCTAAAGGACACTTTGAAAACTGGGGATTCCCATTTTGCTCGACATGATAAGGAATTGCTAGCCAGGGCTGAGCCTCCTTGTTTTTGGTATCTTGGAAACATGCGTCCTAGAAATTCCGCCCCTCCCACTGACCTGCATGTTGCTGAAGAGGTTATCCGAGCCGTGGAACCCCCCGCTGCAGTACTTCATCTCTGAACGGGATCTGCGGGGACAGAATGCGGGCGGGTTATTTGAGGAGGCGGAACGGAGGCTGGACAAGCGAGCGAGTCGTGCGTGGAGAAAGTCGACGTAATCACAGTCCACCCCGCCGCCGGTGACGTGCGTTCCCGTCTTCATTTCGCAGCGGCGGGGGGACCCGCTACTGAACTGTTCAGGCTTGAGGGAATGTGATGTAATAATGTTCCGAAATCAAGTTTGTGTCTGTTTCAAGGGGCTGGCTAACAACGTGACCATGGAATTTTGCACCACGTGTCATAAAACAAAACAAAACAAAAAAACTTGAATAAAAATAAAATAAAATGCAATGCAAAAGTATTAAAAGGTTAAAATATAATAATAACACATTTTATTTTTAGAGCGCTTTTCAAAGTCTACAAAGACGCTTTATATAAAATAACAGATATAAAAAAGTTAAAACACGACAGACTAAAACCACAGTTAAGCGACAGAGATTACACAGAGCCCAGCAGCGGGCTTCCTCTAACAATTGTACACACTAGAATGATTTTAATCAACGCAAAGACATCTGGCCCAGTAAAACAAGCATATGAAAAAAAAAAAAAACAGAGAATGGAAAGCACCCCTGTCCCAGTCGTTTACACAGGAAATGACAAAAACCATTATCTTATCTTATGCGCACAAAGAAAAGTGTAAATACAGACAGAAGATTATTTAACTTTGACTCTTTGGACTCTAAATTTCAATTCTAATTCGGTTGGTCCTGTGAACCTGTGGGGACATTTAACGTCCCTGGAAGTCGTCTGAGGTCAATCAGCCCATTCAGGGCGTTTGGAAAAAGCAGCAATTGATCAAATCTGTCTGTCCGCTGCGTCCAAGCGACCAATCTAAACTAACGTGAAGCCTCCGCAGCAGCAGCCGTCCTGTATTTCTTCCTTATCTGGAGCTGTGGAAAGCTGGAAGCGATTGCTTCCTGGTTTTGTTCCAGCTGGAAGGAATCTCATTAATTACTGAATCGTGCGAAATCTGAGAATCGAGGTCTGCTTTGTGCGGCCCGAAACAGTTCCTCGGAATTTGTTTTTGAAACAAGCAAACAGTTTCCTAGGGAGCTGAAAACTGACTTCCCTCCAAACGACCAATCGGCAGGCTCGACGCATGCAGTGGAGGAGGCACTTACAGCGCGGCCTGCCAGCCCTCCTTCATGTAGAGGTGGCCTCTCTCGATGCGCAGGTTGTGGGCAAAGTGCAGCCGCTTGGGCAGGTGCTCTGTGAGGTAGGGCCTCATTGGCTGGTCGGGGGTCCTGCACTTCAGCGGAGAAGAAGGGGGAGGAGACAAGAGCGAGAGAGTGTTTGACGTGAGGCCGAGCGAGTGAGCGGATGATTTGTTCTCCCCTCTTGTGAACACAACCAAAGTCACGATTGGAATGCCTCGCATACCGACAGGGTCTTGACCAGGCCGGCGTAGTCGACTGAGGAGAGGAGCACACAAAAACAACGTCAGTGTTTAAACAGGTTGGGGGGGAGGGTTAGGGGTGGCGGCAAGGTGGTGGAGTAGCGGAGGAGGGGGCTCACAGGAGAGGAACTGGTCCGGGAGGCCGGTGGGCCGGATGCGAGCGGCGGGGCCGGCGATGATGGAGAAGGCGTCCGTGCTGGTCAGGTAGTTGGACACGAAGACGCCTCTCTCGCACGAAGCCTCCTCCATGCCTGCCAGGGAGAGGGAGGTGGGGGAGGTGGGGGAGGAGGAGGAGGAGGAGATGTCGGTTTGTGGGTTTAGTTTTGATGAAAAGCTGTCGTAAAATAATTTGCACGGAGGCGAGGCGTATATAAGCAGTTAGCTTCTGCCTCAGCCTGTTCAGTCAAAGAAAGATGTACGGTCGGTTGATTTAAAACCATCCTTGACTGTTTGTATTTCTGTGCATTGAAATGACTGCATGAAATTCAATCAATTCAATTCAAATTCTAAAAACATTAAATTCACGTCAAAGTTAATAACAATACATGTATGTATATATGTATACATATATATATATATATGCATATATATATGTATGTGTGTATGCATATTGGTGGCGTGGTATAGGCATGTATTTTACGAGTATGAGTACTCAACCCCGGTATCGGTACCGATACCCGCTACTGGTATCATTATCGGTGCGTCCCTAATGCATACTGTATATATACTAATACTAGCTGCACTGTGATACAGTCGTGGAGTAAAATCAAAATCGCTGCACTTTGAAAGAACTTTTTACAGCAATAGTTGCCATTGCCACATCACCGAGCTACGGTGGAATGCTCTGGATGGTGCTTGCTGTTCTCACCGTGATCTGACAGGACGATGATGTTGGTGCAGTGCAGGAGGTTCCTCTCGATCAGCCCGTCCATCAGCCGGCCCAGAAGCTTGTCCACTCTCTCCAAGGCCTGGACAACCTGCACGCAGCGCGATGGCGTTCACACCGAGGCAGGACGCAGGCGTGGACGCCTACAGCGCGACGGGATGGTTCGTACAGTCGTGCAGCTAACGCAAAAATATCGTACGATGCGGGTAAAAGACGCTCAGTTGTAGCGCAGAAAGATTCTGTAGCGCACCGGTTAACACACACTGTTGTTGGGATTACTCCATAAAAGTAGTTCAACTACTCATTACTCCTCTAAAAAGTAATCTAATTACTTCTTTAACTACTTTGTTTCATAAGTAATCAATTGCTATTTACTGTAGTTAAAAAAAGATTAAGTAGCAGTTGAGAACGTCTTGTTTCTGCACATGACGTACAACCAACCACGATATTCTTTCATTTAGACGAGATGAACTCAAAACAATGTTTGTATTTCCAGCTATCAAACGCAATCGCTGTTTGTTCTTTTGCTGCCGCCATGCTTGCTTTGGTGCGTCGTCGCATATCAATGACGTTGCGTGCACGGCTGCATCGTCAGTCTGTGACGTCATAGTTTTCGGTTGTTTTTCTAAATTTCAGACATTTTGTGGATAATACGACATTTGTAGCTTGCAAAATATTTCAGAAAAGCAATGGAATCGTTACTTGACAAAGTAACTATGATGTAATTACCAGTTTTGCCAGAGTAATCCCATTACACTACTCTGTTACTTTTAGTAACTACAGTTTAATTACAGTAGTGGATTACTTAGTAATAGATTACTCCCCAACACTGTAACACAGCATTTCAGTTTCTCTGAAAGAAAACGAAACGAATGCTGAAATTCATAATAAAATGCATCACTGTTTTATATCTGCTTGTGTTTCAAAAATGTTTTGAATCAGTGTAAATAAAAGTGAGGAAAACCATTGGACAAAGCCTGCCTCAGTGTGCTTCTTTATCAACTTGTTCTTTGCTCACTGTTGATCACACACGTGCGCACACACACTTTGTGTGGCCCAGCCACCCAGGGGGTTTTTAAAGCATTTTTTTTTTTTTTTTTTTAAAGGAAATTTCTGGAAAACAACCTTTTGTTAACAGGGAACCTCTGGTTCCTGCCCCGTCTGACCTAATGTTCTCTTTCAAGTTTAGCCGTCGGCTGACCTGCTGGCTCGCCGGCCCGTAGTGGTGTCCCGATGAGTCTGGCTCGTCCAGGTACAGCGTGTAAAAGTCGGGTCTGAGGTGTTGAAAAGAGAACAGGCGAGCGTGTGAGGTGAGAGAGCGTGCACGTCGGGCAGCCACACGGAGACGCAAGGCGCGGCTTCACCTCTGATCCTGAGGTAAACTGAGCCACTCGAACACCGTCGACAGCCTCTCCTCGAAGTCGATGCCCCTGTGCGGTGGGAGGGTCGGCGTTTCATCAAAAAACACAGCGACGCCGCAGAAAAGTTCAACCAAATGGAAATGGAAACGGAAACTGACTTGTTGTACACTTTGTAGAAGTCCGGGAAGCTGCCGTTGATGGCTACGTCCGAGCCGGGCCAGAAGAAGGTGGCCGTTTTTTGTTTGTGCCGCATAGCGGTGAGCCAGATCTGATCGGGAATGATAAAAGAGCAGGATCAGCAAGGAATGAAGGAGAGGGGAAAAGAGGAGAAATTAAATAAAGACGAATTAGGAAGAAAAAGTCATAGAGAAACTTGTAGTCCGATCGAACCACAGTGACGGTTTTGATATCTTAATACAAAATTGCACTGGCCATGCTATTCTATACTATAGCATAGAATGTGGTCTAGGCCTTGAAATGCAAAATAGTTGAATTTTACACATGCAATTCAAACCGCGATTAATCGCAGTTAACTCTGAAGATCCTGCGATTAATCACAATTTAAAAAAATAATCGTTTGACAGCCCTTATACATATATATATATATATATATATATATATATATATATATATATATATATATATATATATATATATATATATATATATATATATATATATATATATATATATATATATATATATATATATATATATATATATATATATATATATATATATATATATATATATATATATATATATGAACACATTTTTATACATGCTCTTGTTTAAAATATCAGACTAAAGTCAGCAAACAAAAATGGGGGAGGGGCTGCGAGCAGCATCTGTGTTTATAATTAATTCAACCACTAAAACCCACTTCATCACGGGAGCAGTCGCCAGACGCACTGAGCCCATTAGGATGAAAGTTTAATCCCTCGGCGTACGTCACATGTAAAATCAATACCCACCGCCGGGGTTATTAACGAGGCGGCTGCGTGAGCCCCCCGGCAGACGCACTGATGATGGCGCCGTCGCGTCATCGCAGAAGAATCCCCCCGAGCAGTCGTGATTCATTACGTTTCTCAACGGCGCAGCTCAAGAATGACTTTTACGAGAGTGGCGTTGCTTAAGAAGATAACTGCAACTGTGTGTGTGTCAGTGTGATGGGAAGATCGTGGGCGGGGGGGCAAGTTGAGCTCGCAGCCGGTCAGCATGACGATCACCCGCGATCGCAGCGAGAACTCTGGGAAGAAGAATCGAGTCTCGTGAAAAACCTCTGTGAAACTACCAAACTCCATGATGCCCCAGTGTGATCGGAAGTTCTAACCTGCGTGACTCAGCTGTCTGGAAGCTGCTCTCCCGCGAGTTTTCACTCACACTTGAGACGTACAGTCTGGAGTTTACTTACAGGCTCTCCCAGGTACCAGCTGGGGATGAATTTCTGCTCCGACTTCAAGGAGAAGAAGGTGTTCTTGGTCACGTCGTACATCTTGTTGTCCACAATGCCGTGCGACTCGGGGTAAAGGCCCTGGACGCAAAGAACCAGGCAAGAGATTAGACGTCGCTTCACTGCAGTTTCTTAGAAATCCAGGATGTGCGGCTCCAGACAGAAACCGAACGGCGCTCTTTGATGCACGGCAGACCGAAGCTACAGAAATCCGACTTCCATCGTAAGCTTTTTTAATCGGGCTTTCAGCCGACTACCTATGCTTCTCTTTTTAGGTTCCTGTCAGTTCAAATCTTTATTTTAATGTTACTCATCCCAACTTTTGGTGACCTTGATCAGGCCCTTTGCAAATGAACTCAATCCCAGGTTTTCCTTTACAGACTTTATTTATAGATTTATCATTATTTCATGCATTTTTAACCCCGTTTCTATGGTGGCGCCCCTAGTGGCTACAGGCTGTGAGCACTGTGGTAATGGCTCTAATTGTTCATAGTATATCTATATTTTTACTCTCTCCATTCTGTCTGTGTGTATCTTAAATGCTGCTGCGAAAATGCAATTTCCTCATTGTGGGATAATAAACATTCTACTTCTTCTTCTTCTCCAACCTAATTTGAATTTCCTGCTTTATCTTGTATGTTGTGGTGTTTTTATTCATTGTCTCATGGTCTTGTCAATTTGAGCTTTAACGTTAATGTGTTTGAATGTTTTGCTTTGTGTTGATTTTACATGGTCTCTCTTCTTTTAAAGCATTTGAGATTGTTTTTAATGTAAAGCACTCTGAGTTACATGTTGTCTGAAATGTGCTACGCAAATAAACTTAACTTGCCTGACCTCAATGGTCGATGCCCTATCATGTCTCTATACTGACAGTGTTTTTAACCACTATGAAGCACTGTGTTGTGCATTTTCATGTTTAAAAATGTTCATCCATCTGCATTATTTTTATGATTACTATATGTAGACATATCTCAGGGGCGGTGGGGGGTCAAACCGGGTGGCCTGACGGAACGGTCGCGGGTCCGAGGACACTCACAGTCACGATGCTGTAGTGGTTGGGGAAGGTCTTGGTGGGGTAGACGGGCCTCATGTGCGACGCGCTCGTCCCGGCTTTCCCTGCAGGGCGGCGGCGGCGACACGGCTCGGTCAGACAGCGGGATGAACAGTAGTATCGGCAGTAGGACGTAGCAGTAGGTAGGTAAGGGGAGAGGACCATGCGTCTGAGACTCACGCAGCTTGCTGATGACGGGGAGGTGGCTGGCGTGGTCCTTCAGGTACGCCGCCCGGAAGCCGTCCAGGGACACCAGGATGAGGGGAGGCCTGGAGAAACTGGGCGGGGGCGGCGAGAGGAAGGGAAAGAGTTGTCTGGGTTTTTTTTTTTAGCTATTTTATTGTTTGCAGTGAATATTATAAGCAGATGGAAGAAGGGGGAGGACTAGAAAAGTTATTCATAACTTCTTCCAACCCCTTTCGAACATGAGGTTCACTTACAAAGTGACTTCAGGCAGAAGTCAGTCATTGTTTTTATTATTTGTTCGTATTTGCTTTTTTTTAATTTTCTAATCTGCCTCAATTCTATTTTATTACTTCAACATGTTTAATAAATTCCTAACTAGCTAACTAACTCTAAAGCGGTTGGTGAAGAGGAACTAAGGTGACGTCACGAAGAGAAAAAAAAAGGCGCAGCTTTTTTTTTTCTTCCTCTTTCTTCAAACTTCACGTCTCACGTGAGAGGAAAAAATAACGCAAGTCATCATTTTACAAAACTGTCTGCCGACAACATCATGTTGTTTTTTTCAAAGGTCTGGCTCGTTCATTTTTTTTTTTTTAACCAAACAGAACCACATCTGAGCTTCTCTGTCTTTTGTTTTCTGTGCAACCTTTTTTTTTCACCGTTCACCGTTGCCAGGGCAAACACAAACACACACACGACCACACACACACGACACCTTCCCCCCAGTGTGTGGCTCATTGCTCATTAGCCTGCTAGCTACACATTTTCCGCTTAGCATGTGATTTTCCAGAAACGGGTCATGTGCTTGGCTCGTTGAGTCGATTGGCGGAGTTTGTCAACACGACCTTTCCACTGATCCATGCGGTGGCACTTCGCCACCTTTCACTTCCTGCCTGCTAGCTGGGATCGTTAGTCTGAGACGCTGCTGCGCGCCGGCAGTGCGACGAGAGCGTGTCTGATTTACCCCGGTGGACACTTTGGCTGAAGGATTTCCTCGTCGGCTTGCCGCAGCCAGCGTTCTCCTCCTGAGGGGGAAAAGAAAAGCGGGCGGGATAAATGACTGGAGCACACGGTGTGACTTCAAGGTCCAGTGTGTAAAAATTTGCCTCGATCTTCGATTTTTATAGTGGTAAAAACTTAACATACTGTCTACAAATACATTAATACAATTGTATACTCACAGTACAACAAAAGTAATTTGGTTTTCATACCCATTGAACGGCTCTTATTTATATATGAGAATATACCACACGCACAAACTCCAGACTCCATTCATTTCAATGAAGTTGCTCACCCAGCGCAAACACCGATAAAGTTTTTGACGTCTGCATTAATGGGCCCATAGTGATCTATTTGGCCAATCAGAATGATTCTGGAGAACGTCACTTACAGACACGTCAGGGCACAGCTAATCAGAATTAGCTGAGACACACCAACACGTACAATGTTGTGACGTTGACGACTAAAAGACCATAACTGAAAAATCTACAACAGAAAGATTTGCTATGAATCACGTTTCAGGTCACAGTCGTCTCATCAGCTGTTTTAAAGATGTTTAGTTTTGTATTGTGATATATGGGAAAAATGCTTTCTGGGCCCATGGGATTTTTTTTTTTTTGCTGCAATACCTTGAATGGTCACTAGGAAAAATCGGCGCACCGTCGTATTGCCAGTCCAATATCCAGTTCTTATAATTTATCCATGCTATTTACAGAGAGCAAAGTTCTTGCTCCCAGTTAGCTGACATCTTGCGCCGCTATATTTGTAAGGAAGCCTGGTGTGGACAATCCTGTTCGCCTGACAGCGCGGTTCGTATTTTAGGGTGAACGCTTGCGTCCTCAAATAAACCAACGAAGAAGAAGGCGGACGAGGTGTACAGGTTTGTGCGCTGAGGCCGCCGTAGTTCACTGGCAAGCTCGGCTTGGGCGAGGGAGAGCGAATTAGCGCTGCAATCTGAAATGTGACCACTTGAGGTGGCTGTTTCTTCTCAAAATCTCCAAATATTACACATTTAACAACTCATGTGCGTGCAGGTGTCCTTAGTGGCCCAAAACAGCGAAAATGAAACTTCTTGGCTAATCTAATCTAAACAAAGCCCTTTGTTCTCGAGAAAAAAAAAAAAGGAAGTGAAAGCACAGAAACAATACCCCAGTGATCACAATGAGCCTGAGGGTTTCCTATTCGACCCGACTGGCTGGTAGAGGTAGAGTGAAAGAGCTGTGAAGCGCGGAGCTACAAACAGCCTCAAACGTAGTGTTCCAAAAAATGGAAAAGAACATCTGCATTTAAAAACAGCTTTTCTGAAATTCGTGCAATGACCTTTTGATGACGCAACCTGAACTTCAAACATGAGATCTAGCTCCTCTGACACGTCGATGGAAGTGCTGGACAGCTGGAGGTAAATGTGGACATATTCCCCACTAAAATAGCTGTGAAAAGCTCCAGCTTTGTATGAGCTGATTCCTGCTGAGCCGATGATGTGCAGTTTCTTTTTTAAATGGGAAACAGCTGGCAGCAACATCTGGAAGTGAAGGTCTGCGAGAGCGAATGAAAGGTGAGTGGCGATAAAAGCCAAAAGGAGTTGCACAAAACGTCGGGATCAGTTTCAGCTGGGGAATAGGGCGCCTTTAGAAAACAGGACGTGATAACCTGTCCGGAGGGGCGTTCACTCACTCGCTGCAGCTTTATTTCCGACAAGCAAGACGAAAGCCTGAGAAAGTGAAGGGAAATGGATATTTATCGACGAACATGAGCCGTCTGCTTCCAGCCCCCTTTCACCGCGAACACTGACGCTCTGTTGTAGTTTCCACGTGTTACTAGGCAGACAAAAACAAAGCGGCTGCAAGACGGTCTGAGAGGAGGGCGGACAAACAGCTGGTCCCGGGAACTCCTCAATCCCGGGAAAGGGCAGAATGATGGGATGTGGTCAGGGACTGAGCGACTTTTATTTGATTGATGAAGCGCTTAGTCAGAGGCATCTCAAAGCGCAATCAAAAGGGAAACCAACAGATCCCTCCTGACCTAGCATGAAGCTACAGAGGCATGGGGGAAAAAACAGTCCGTAGTGGGCAGAAACCTCAACAAAGGGGATTGGACCCAAGTTTTTCATCTGCTGATGTTTGGTAAAGAAAAAACTCTTCTTAGTTTTTTTGGACACCAACAGAAAGTCAATGAGGACTTTTGTTTTCTCCAGATGAGTGGTTCTCAACTGGTGGAGTCTCAGGACCCAAATTTCTTTCCTTTCCAAATTTATCCCACAAAAATAAAAGCCGTAGCCCACTTCTTACCATGTCTGGGAGATAAATCATCGAGGTTATTATCGAGCTTCGCAACCCACTTTTGGGCCGCGACCCACCAGTTGAGAAACGCCGCTGCATACCATTTGGGAATTCTTCGGTCTTGGGACACTTCCAAGTGCGAAGCGACGGTGAAAATCCAGGAAGGCCAAAGCTTTTCACCGTCTTTCCCGGCACGTCTGTCAAAACGTGAGGCAGACTGGACGTGGGACAGAGCAGGTCTTAGCGAGCGGGTGCGAACCACCCGGCTCCCGGCCCGGCTCCCTCTGGAGGCCAGGCGATGCGGTCTTCCTGGAGCCGAGCCGCGGCCGAGGGCTGTAATTCATTTGGGGGGAAACCCGCTCTCGGCTTTCATACTACGAGCTGCGAGCCTCTATAAAAAGGTCCGGACTTTATGATGAAGTCTTCTGATGTCTTGCCAAAGGAGCTGTACCGGGTGGGATGGTGGAGGTGGAGTCGGGGGAGGAGCCTCGAGAAAGTTTTTGCGTGCTGTTAGCTTGGCGCGTCGCGTCGCGCGGAAGGGGGGCAAAAGTACCCCGCCCTGGGCTCGGGGACGCTCAGCCGCGGTCGCCGACCGCCGGTTCTGAAAAACGCCCGAGGGGTATTTTGACTCGGCGGTCTGCAGACAAAGAGGGCAGTGATGGCGGCTGCCCACGTCCGCGACTGCGGGAGAAACATGGCAACCCCGGGGTGAACATTCCTGCGTGGCCTCAATGTGTCTTCGTGACGTGTTTGTTTGGCAACGGTGAGTTGAGAAAAGGGGGGGGGGGGAGAAAAAGCCAGGAGTTGGATCGCACGAGCTCGACAGGCGACGTATATATACGCCGCGTCCGGCAGGCGTTCGCCGGGCGGACGTCTCGAAATGCGCAACCTGAGACCCGAGAGGGTTATTTCCGTCGGTCGCGGTTGAAGAATCTCCATTCAGCCGGCAGCTCAAACCTGCGAGAGGCCGCTCTTCCAAAACAAGTGTGTCACGCAGCTCTTTTCCCAGTTATTCCCAGAAATATGAATAAATGCAGTCTAACAAAAAAACCCATTGAGTCACTTTTTTTTAATGTGATGACATAAGAGTTTTCCTACTGTTGAATCAGGAAAAGGTCAAAATGTGGTTTTGTATTTCTTACGTATAATGATTTTTTTGGCCTTCAGAGTCGGGTGTGTCGCATTTCGGAATATGGACCGTGATGCAAAAGCTGTCAAATTTGAAGGAACATCTGTTGCACATCAGGCAGAAGGCACCGAAGCTAATTTCACTTCATAACTTGAATATTGGAGTTGCCCTCAGGGATCTATTTTCAGTAATTTAATTACCTAAATATTCTAGCTGAAAGGATTTGCACATTTTCTTTGTTAGAATGAACACATTCCATTCAGCCACCAGCTCAAAGAGAGGGTATCCTTCCAAAATGAGTGTGTCGTGCAACTCTTTTCATAGTTATTCCGAGTGAAGTCCAGTCCAACTAAAAAAAAATCCCTTCCAAGTCATTTGTTTTATTGTGATGACATAAGAGTGTTGCTGTTGCTTAACCCACTACAGGAAAAACTCAAAATGTGTTTTTGTCTTTCTTACGTAAGATGATTTTTTCACCCCCTTAAGAGTGGGATGTGTCACATTTGGAAACGTGATGCAAAGACTTTAGGGCAGAAGACACTGCAAAGCTAATTTCACTTCATAACTTAAATATTGGTGTCGCCCTCAGGGGAACTCCAACTCCATTTTGACCAAACACTTAAAAATCGACTCCTGGAATATGTTATCCATCTATTCTTGCTGCAACGATTTGCACATTTTTTTTTTTTTTTAGAATGAACACACTGAAACAGGAGCTGCATTGGTTCCCTGCGCTTGCTAGCAAACTTAAATGCATTTTTTTAAAGCTAGCATTTGCTGAAGTGTTGCCTTTCTCTTTTCTTTCCTGCACTTTTCAGTGACACCTCTCCCCAAACTGCAGTTCTTTCCCAAATGTCAGTTGCAAAATCACCAAGTCATCTCGTGTGTTTCATCATGCTGGTGCTTGTTTATGTAAGAAATGAAAACGTGTGCTTGCAATGGGTGCAATAAAATGATCTTTTTTTTTTTTTAAGAAGAGAGAGACTCCTTTTTTGGGAAGCAAACTACCGTGTATATACATATACAGTATATATTGGACGTCAACCAAGCCGGTGAGATCTTGAACCTGTTTTAACAAATCAATGCTGGATAATGATTAACGGTGACCGACCTTTCGCATCGTTGCTGTTCCTCAGAGACAATGCCACAGCCAGGATGATAATCAGCAGGCACAGCAGCAGCAGCAACTGGAGGGCAGGGGAACAATTTGCAATGATGTTTGTTGATCTCAGAGAAGATAACAGTTCACAAGTCAAACACAGCTGTCAGCTATAAAAGACACATTTAACTCCAGGCGGGGAGATGAGGGTTTTTGGAAAGAAGTGGGGGAAAAAAACAGCCCTGGATGATAATCGCAGGATTCCTGAACGCACGGTCCTGTAAATCAGTTCTTCTGTGACATCACGAAGGGTGCTGACATCTCAGCGACACCTTCCAAACTCGCCTTCCAAGCGTTTCATGAGCAGGTTGAAGGAGGTTTAGTTGAAAAATGAAGAAAAATGAAAATGCGGGACCTTTAAATTACAGTCAAAGACTGTATATTTAGCAGCCCACACTGACGACTCAGTGTTTCGGGGTGTGAGCAAAAATGCTAATGGGCTACTCGGTGATTCTGAGAATGCACTCACACATAAGCACTTTCATGTATAGCTCAACAGCATGCCGCTGTGAGCGTCAGATTTATGTAATTCTGAGGCATAAACTCTCGTCAGGAAGACGGTAAGAGGTCTGCTAGCTAGCTAGCTGCTTGTGTTCCGCGTCCTGCCCATCCAACCCCTAAACACATCCATCATCTGGAACACACCGTTTCCAACCGCCCAAATACCGGCCTCGGCGCTCTGTAATTGAAAACTCAAAGGCGGGTGGAGGCCAGACTGCTTTCCCAGTAGCCCTGCGCGGCGGCCCGTGCCTGCAGCTTTTCCTATCTGTTTGCAATTAGCGGGGCGTTTCGCAGAAGTCTGGAGCAGTGCGCTGAGAGAGAAAGAACAAAAAGTGCCGTTCTGCTCTCTTATCATCTAATAACCTCCCAGGACAGGCTCACTGAGGTTATAATGACCTTGTGTGTTGCAGAGGTGGAAAGTTGACCACTCGAGGTCGGTCAGCCCATTGTGCAAAGAAGGCAAATGTCCCTTTCTTCCTTCAAATCATCTCGGTTTCTCCCGGCAACTGGGGCGCCATCGTGATTGTCACTCATCACATGACGAGACATTACTCACGACGATGAATAACAGATCATGTGCCAATGTCTTTCCCAATCCTCGCTCACTGTACTTCAGTGGGAGTTTATGTCTGACTGTCTAACACTGATCCATTATGAATACCCGCTTCTTCCTGAGATCAGGGTCACGGAGGTCTGCTGGAGATTGTCCAATATCTTTTCTTCTCATTACTTCCAGATTGCATTGATTGTCAACCTCCTGCCCATCCATCTTGGCAACCTCCAGCGGAAAACATTTTCAGACTGTGGTCTACGTCCAATCAGCTTCCTTTTAGGTGTGGCAACACCGAGAAGTCACTGGTGCTAGGTGTCCTTCAAGGTCCAAATAGACGAAGAAGAAGAAGAAGAAGAAGAAGAAGAAGAAGAAGAAAAGAAAGATGCTTTATTTAGGATAGATAGATACTTTATTCATCCCCACAGGGAAATTCTAGAAGAAGAAGAAGAAGAAGAAGAAGAAGAAGAAGAAAACGAGAGGGACGAGAACTAAAATGACACATGAGGTTAAAAGGTTTCTTGATGCCAAGAGTTGATGAAAGCACAGCAAAAGGCACAGTTTAGCCACAGCACGGTGAAGTCATGAGTAATGACATCCTGCACACCAACAAAGAAGCCATGAGCTTCAGCTACGTGGCACAACTAGTTGCTAAGAAAACAACAAAAGAAAAAACGAAAAGCAACTGACCTGATTAAACGGCATAGATCACAAGTATAATCCTGTCACCAGTTTCAATGTATCAATTCTCCTTTCCAAGTGCGTCCTGTGGTCTCTTTCCCAGACAGACATGCGAGGCGAAGCCAAAGGATTGAACAAACTCCCCTTCTGCCAGCTTCCAGAACGGGCAAATATAACAAAGCAAGCAAACATGTCCATGTCCTGGTTGAATAGCAGGACTTGAGCAAATAAGACAAACTCCAAAACAGGTCTTGGCTGATATTTCTTTTTCTATTGTTGTTTTTCTACATGCTGGACTACTTTGGAAACCATGAAGTGCCATTTGTGTGCTGTCGCCTCAGGATTGTGGGAGTCATCAGCCACAAGTAACCAACTTAGACACGTTCACACACACACACACACACACTGGGATTCCTAGACGGAAATATGCCACTGTTTTTGTGTGTGTGTGTGTGTGTGTGTGTGTGTGTGTGTGTCGTCTGGCTATGTGTGTCCTTATTTTCCTCTGGCTACAGGTGAGCGACTAGAGGGAGAGAGAAGGGGAAACAGGGGCCCCCCGAGAGAGGCACGTCGGGAAAGCCGTGGCCTCTGCGGAAAGAAAGACGAAACCAACCCGACCCAGTTGCGTCTCCATTGTCAACACTTGGGGGAGGTTGTGATTTGGGCTGCGGGTGAAATTAAAACGCAAGCCAGACAGACACACAAAGAGACTCGGAAGCCCACGCAGTCTGAAAAACTAATAAGTGACCTGGACGTGTGAATGAGTGTTTTTCACCCCACCGGCCCCTGGCTGTGAGGCAATAAGTCTCAGAATACCACTGACACAGCAAGCGTGTACACACCATCGTACCAGCATGAGCCACGACGTGGACTGATGTGACAACACAAGGGCGTATTTTTGTAGCGCCGACCCCAAAAATATCCATTTTATTTTTATTCCCTTTCCCTCAAAATCCCACATAACTCTGACCATACCCATAAAAAAAGCAGCACTGTAAGCAGTCAATGGGATTTTATTGAAGTCCCATGTGTGTGGGAGATGTTCTAAAAAATAAATAAATAAATTGAACAGAACTAAAAGATGGGGCTTGAAAAACAAATCGCCATTGCTATGGTTGGGAGATTCCAATCCAAGGTTTGATCAATCAATCAATTGAAGAACCAATCGTAAAAGTTTGACAAGACAGCAGTCACTCTTCAGCAGTGTTGTTGGGATTACTCTGTAAAAGTAATCCAAATACTGATTACTGGTTACTCCTTAATAAAGTAATCTAATTATTTCTTGAACTACTTTGTTTCATAAGTAATCAATTACTAATTACTACTGGTGACTTTTGCACACCCCATACTGTTAGAAGATGAAGTTAGAAGATTTCAGAAAAGAAAGAAAATCGTTACTTGAAAAAGTAACTATGATATAATTACCAGTTTTGCCACAGTAATCTAGTTACATTACTCCACTACTCAAAAAGTACTTTAATTACAGTAGTGGATCCCTTAGTAATAGATTACTCGCCAACACTGCTCTCCAGTACATTTCAGTTAACCATCTGTGTGCACCGACACCTTCATTCATCTCCATGACGGCCGCTGATCCCATGAACTTCATCAACCGATGCAAATCACTGATAGATACTTCCAGGCCTGGCTGCCCGTTGGAAGATTACACTTTACGCTCTGGGTCAACCTCTCACTGGTTTCACTGCAACAGCAGCAGCTCTCCATTGCGCCTCTAAGCCCCTCAAAAAAAAAAACCAACAGCTGCACCTTATAAGAACTTGGTCCCTTGAGTTAAAACTGCCCTTGAGGTCCATTCACAAGCATTGATCACTGGTGGATGACTGGCAGGCCACACACTCGGGACACAGCCTCTGCTTCACACCAGAGTCCCTTTGTTTTCCCCCCACTAGTTTCTCTCTTGACAGCACTGACCTCCTGAGGACCGAGCTCAGTCAGCGTGCACACACCTCTAGTGTGAGTGCTGCTGGTGCCAGTATATGTAATTATAGCCCAAATAAAGAAAGATAACATAAAATTCCAATAGTTTTTTGTTGTTGTTGTTGTTTTTGGGTGGAGGTATGGAAGTGATGGGGACCTGATTTGCCATCAGTTGTGAAGGTGACAAACACTTATGTTTGTCAGAGTTTCTATGTGGGCTTGCATTCAGAAGTCCTAGAATCATGTGCAAAAAATACAAACAATAATAATTAAAAACAAAAAAATTCTCCGAGGAGCTACTAGCTCAGGTGAAAGTTCTCAGATAAAAGGACATAGGCGGAGTTTCTTTTTAGAAAGAATGGGGGTGAAAAAAAAGAAAGAGAAGCTCACTCCGATCACAATTTTCCGCTTCTTCCTCTTGTTTCCACCCTCCGTGTTGATCCGCTGGCTCTCCACCTCCGGCGGCGCGAACAAGGTCGCCGCCTGCTCCGCCGCGCGCTCGTCCCCTTTGGGTGCCTCCATGCTGCTGCTGCCGCCGCTGCCACCGCCGAGCGCCTCTGACTCCTAGCGGTGTGTCTCCCGGCCGGGGCGGACTGTAGGGGGCGGGCGGTCCGGGCTGAGCGAGGCGGAGTGTGGAGCCATAACGGGCAGGAAATAAGTCATCAGGCTGGGACCTGCTGCTGGAGCGCCGCCTCGTTTCTCGCTCTTCTGATTAACGGCGTGGTTTAAAAAAATAAATAAATAAAAAAGACAGTGGAACTTCGCTTCCGACAGAAGCACGTTCGACAATCGTCCCGGGAGGAATTGAAATTCATCAAAAACTTTAGTCTGGAAGTTCATAAATCTATTTGTGCAACTTGGAAGGGCGACAGGAAGTGGCTCGACGTTTTCCGAGAGCTGCTCAACCACCGGCTACTTGAGTACTGCCTCCATCTGCTGGTCACACCGGGGTACTACCTGGACTAAATCCATCCATCCATCTTCAATACCTTCTCCGTCCCACACTCAGGGTTGCTGGGGACTGCTAGCTAGAGCTTTTCCTAGCTGTCTTAGGGCGAAGGCAGGCTAAACCCTTAACATGTCGCCAGTTCATCGTCAAAAGACGAACAACCATTCGCCCTCTCACACTCATACCTACGTTCAATTTAATGTTTCCAATTCATCTCGTATGCTTGTTTTTGGACTGTGGGAAGAACCCGGAGTACCCAGAGAGAACCTACGAAGACACAGGGAGAACATGCAAACTCCACACAGAAAGGCCACAATGCTAACCACTTGTGTCACCCCACTGGACTAGATCATTGCCTCCAATTGAAAATAAAAATCTTTTATTTCATGTGAAAATTGTCATACAACTATCAAGCTATGAAAAACGATTAAAAGTATTATTTATTTATTTTTTATCTGACTGTTTGACTGTGAATTTCAACAAATACTGCTCGTGCATTTTTACTTTCTGATATCCTGATTTTCCTTTTCCGTTAAAAAATATTTTGTTTTCCACAAAGTCACAACAAACGTAGAGGAATTGCAAACACAGCAGTGTCAGAGCGGTATGGCACATCTCCCTCCACTGCTGTTTACTATTGAAAACAACATAAAAGGCCAAATTCACCTGGACACAAACCCTCTCGGAGGAGATTTCAGGCTGAAACTACCTGAAACTGCTCCCCTTCACGTCAAGATGCACTGTGGCGACACAAGGTAAAACTGAGGAAGGATTTTGTTTGAATCACGGTTGTGCTCATGCAATGGTTGACAATTTTATATTCTTGTGACATTTACCCACACACACGGAAGATGAGGAGAGACGTTGCCTTCACGTCCATGCTCCCAGATGCACATCAGCAGTAAATAAACATCCACAAGATGGCGATGTTCTTTCTAAAATAACGCGCCAACACTCTTTAGCGCTCTGTCTTAACATGCCGCATCTCTGCAGGTCCGCGTCTCCGCCGGGGCCAGATGTGTCGTGCGAGGTGATAATCGGGACCACGTGTAAGGACGTAACTCTTGACCCCTGACCTCCGTCTTCTCCTGCACTCATAAACATCCCGGGGTTACTCAACGGTCACTGAGATTCCTGACTCCGTGTGTGTGTGTGTGTGTGTGTCTGCGTTTGTATGTTTATCAGCAAGCTGTCGCTCTACAGCTGTTCTCAGCACAGTTGGACTTCTGCAGTGTGACCTTTAATGTTGACTGACACGTGTACTGTATCACTTACTGCCCCCCTTTGGCATGTTCCTCCTGATTCTAAATGGACAGCGGCAGATTAGGCCTCCTGATTTTTTTTTTTTAGAGCAAACCATCCACATGACGAAGTTCTCATATTTTACATTGCGCAATTTCCAGATTTTTTTTTTTTTTAAACCTGCACTCCACCTGAAACTATTAATCATCCAAATAAACTGTAGCATTTAGCCCTCTGTTTACAACCTCTGGCAAAAACACAAAGTTTCTGACTCAGTTTGAAATTGAATGTGATGTTGGACCATCTCAGCGTTTAGAAGGGAACAAAAGGCCGACACAAAGATGCTCTCAGAGGGCCGGACCAGCACTTCCTGCGGTGTTGTCGGTTAACCGAGTCAATTGTGTCTCTCACATCACACGCAGGGAGGACTTCCAGAACGGTGCGTTCTGAAGAACTGCATGATTCCCAGAAACCTCAATGACAGGACAGAGGAAGTTATTGTCAGAAAAGCTAGTAAGAACAGATGAGAGATAATTAAACGTTTCCCAACAATCATTTGTGGCCTCCAGCCAGTGTAGTCACAATAATCTCTTGTTGAAGCTTGTTACTGAAACCTTTCACAACATCTGCTACTGTAAAAGTTGTTAAAAAAAAAAATTAAAAAAAATACTGCTATTTGTTGTGCTCATTTATCCGTGCAGAGACTGTAAAAACGCACCGTTCATCTCTTAATAAAGTTAAAGCTTTTATTCTCCTAATGAACAACCTGTTACGCACCGTCGCCACTTGTAGATTTGCTCACGAACCGAGTCTGGCGCTCCGAGACCTATTTGGGATCAGTGTTGGAACAATTCAAAGCCCTCAGCAACACTTGAAGGGAAGTGCGGAGCGCTGAACCTCAGCTGAGCCGAGCGCCGCCTCATGAATAACACATTGAGGGGGAGCGGCAGCGGCGGCGGCAGCAGCAGCAGCAGCAGCAGCAGGTTCAGTAAAGAATTCATCATCTGACAGTTGCAGGCACACCTTCCCGCGAGATTTCCAGTATATCCTGCCGTGAATTATTGATGCGAGACGCCATCTCAGCGCCTCATATTGGAACTTCCGTCTTCTCACGCGCTCCTGACGCAGACGACCTCAAGACTCGGTAGCGTCTGCAGTCTGATCCTTTTTTTTTTCCTGCTTCATTCACCAACCTGAAGCAACAGGTGCCTTTATTCAAAGACAGTTAAAAAAAAGAAGAAAAAAAAAGATGGAATTACAGATCAACTACGACATAATGCGAATGCTCATCTCTACTGGAGGATGCACTCCACTGCACTGCCTCGCATGATATTGTCTCTTTTCTGGTTGCAGCGCTCACTTGACTGACAGACTGTGGAAGGGAATTGTTTTCTGCATGTACTTTCACACTCGTCATTGTTGAAAAGAAGAATTCCCGATAAAATGAAATCCAACAATTTTATTCATTAATTCATTTTAAATCAAAAGTTTCGCTCAATGACACTAGACTAGACTCTACCTCCTCTGTTTGCTCGACTTCTACTCTCTACATTGCTCCACTCTTGCTCTACTGCTTCTTCTACGGTGCACTGGCAGTGATGTCCCAAAGGTCACTGGTAGCTCCCGCGGGTTAGCCACAACTGTACACATGTTGGTTCCACCCTCGGCTACAAAACAGTTTTAGCAGGAGGCTGCAAACAGAGGGCCAACTAGGTTGATCCACAGAGATTTTGGCTCATCAATCATTGTATACTATGCTAATTCTAATCACTGTATATTATCCTAATTCTATGACAGAGAACATGGACCTATACGCTCCCCCTCTCCTCCCTGCAGCTTCCTGTCACTGACCAGGATTGTGTTTTTGGAGAAGGTACTCCAGCGCACAGGACACGACAACGTGTCCAAACAGAGCCCAGTGAGGGTGGTGCACACGTAACATGCACGCACACACAGTCTGCCCACACTCAGCGCACGCAAGTGTGCGCGTGGAGGCGTTCTGACCAGCAGCTGCGCACACTTTCAGCGCAGGAGTCGACTCTATCGCGTCGGCCCGTCGCTGTAAATACAAATCTCTCTCTCTCTCTCTCTCTCTCTCTCTCTCTCTCTCTCTCTCTCTCTCTCTCTCTCACACACACACACGTGCACCTTGCAGTCAGACTGCATGTTCTTTTTGTCAACTTCGCGCAGCTCCTTGGTTCCCTCGGCCGTGTCCCGAGGACACACACACACATACGGAAGACACACAAGTTGATCGTCAGTTAAGGTGACAATAGCGCCAACACCATGTTACCTATGAGAAGTGCACATCCTCCGAGGCTGCATCAATAAAGCGAGAGCCGCAATCTGACCTTTCACACTCGCAGGTGTAATGAGGGTCAAGCTGTCAGTCTCCACGGCCGATCCGGGGGAGGGAGCCGGTGACAGGGCGGGTGAGCCTCGGCTGAATATTCACAAAGAGAGACAGGGGCTTACGTAACGACGCGTCAGACATGTGACCGTGTTCGTTAGGGTGGATGCCGCTGACGCGGGCGGCGGGGATGACTTATCGGGAAGGACAGTGATGGACGCTGACAGCGGGATGACAGCTCGACTCCGGAGAACAGTAGGTGCGTCTCCGACGTCTCCAAGGGGGCCAGAAGCACAAACTCAGCAGTTCTTCATTTCAGAAATGAAAATGAGAGCTGAGTTTCCTCCAGAAATCTCTTTGACTTGTTGATCCGTCCTTTCATTTTTCATTTGTTTCGTTAGGTTAATTAAAATGGCCAAAATAAGGAGTCTGTTTTTGTTGTTTTTGATCAAGCGGTAAAAAAAAAAAAAAAAAATCTGAAATGTGATAGAAAAGTAAAATCAATATGAAAGGAAAACAAAAAAAAGTAGTAGAACAAGATTAATCAGTTTCCTGCATATAAAAAAAACAAACATCATTTATTCATTCATCTTCTATACCCGCTTATTCCTGTTCAGGGTCACGGGGGTCTGCTGGAGCCTATCCCAGCTGTCTTAGGGCAAAGGCAGGGTGACACCCTGGACAAGTCGCCAGTTCATCGCAGGGCCACATAGAAACAAACAACCATTGACACTCACATGCACACCTACGGACAATTTAGAATGTTCAATTGACCTTGCATGCATGTTTTTGGACTGTGGGAGGAAGCCGGAGAACCCGGAGAGAACCCCTAGGATAAATGCTCTTCTTAAAGGTACAGTGTGAAAATTGTAAAAAAAAATCTAAAATTCTGCCATCTTGCAGTCAGATTTTAGATTGCAGCGCTCATTCGCTCACCTTCCCCCTGCCAAGTTTGCCGGCGAACTACAGCGGCCTGCGCACGCAAACCGAGATACCTCACCACCTTCTTCTTTGTTGGTTAATTTAAAGACGCGAGCGTTTGCCCTACATACAAGGCATGCTGTAAGGCAGCTGGATTGTCCACGCCGGGCTTCCTTAGAAATATGGCAGTGCAAGATGGCAGCTAACTGGGAGCAAGGCCTTTGATCTATGTACATTCTTATATATAAATAAGAACCAATCTAAGGATAGGAAAAACCAAATGACTTTTATTGTACTGTGAGTATATACTTTTATTAATATATTTACAGGCAGAGTATTAAGCTGTTATCAAAAAAAATAAATAAATTTTATACAATGGATCTTTAAGCATCAATGTTTTAGTGTTGGATCACAAAACAGTCACAAACCTCAGGTGCAATCTCCCTGTGTGGGTTGGGCATTGAATGCATCACCGGACAGTGTTGCAACTTGTGGAGTCCTAGAGTGTAAAATTAGACAGGAATAGAGTGTTAGTAGTATAAATATACAGTTACAATCAATTCAAAGCCATGGTTCTGCCCCTTTCCCCTCATGATTCTAAAATCGGGTGTTTCGGAGTGGTGCAAGTAAAAGGAATAGGAGAAGAGATGGACCCAGGGATGGACGAAATATCACTTTCACCCAACCGCTGATGAACTCTGAAGGCGCCGACCACCATTGATTTCTCTTTAATGAACACATTTCTCCGCCGACAAACAACAGACGAGCGCCTCTCCGCGGGAGGACACGAGCGAGAAGCCTTCAGCTCTCGAAATGTGACTTGACTGATGATTAGGGCTGGACCACTTTGCTGGGTTAAAAGCCCAGTTTAAAAATCAAGTGAGGCACGTGGAAAAAGGCGGTGGATAGGAGCAGCCGCAGCATGGCCCCTCAGTAAACATGCAAAGCCATGAATTGAAGGGGATGGGAAATGCAAATCAGCTCCTGCCCGCGGCACTAACAATTGTCATGTATGGACCTGTTTACCTGCCATAAAATGATCGGCAGATTATAAGGCTTGTGTGTCACAGGGCTCTGGAATTAAGATGATGACTACCCCGAATCTAGGAAAGGAACAGGTACATACATAAATGAATAGATAAATAAACATACATACATACAACATGAATAAAAAATGAAATGCAATCATACATTTTTGCAGTAGTATCACAGAACTGCAAATAATAATAATTTTGTGCCATAATGACGTCGCACCACAACATGCATCTCAGGTTAACCAGTCTTCAAATGTAGACTGAAAGAAAAAGAAAGAAAACCTCATTAGGAACTCATCACTGGCTGGCCTGGCCCACCGGTGAGCAGCGCAGGTGTAAAGCAGCCACATGAGGCTCTTGAATTCAATAATCGCGCTCACCCTTTTTACTGGAATAATTATCAAATGACAGCAGGAGCCAGGGACGGGAGTCATGGAGGCAAAACAAACGTGGCTAAATGAGAGACTCTAATTGAATGTCAGCGGGAAGCCCGGGGCCACACTGGACCTCTCGTAATGAGATGTAGCCAGCTGAAGGGCAACCCTCCCAGCATGCTTTGCTGACGGCAGAGGGTGGGCGGGTGGAGGCGACTTCTGTCTCCCTGGCATCGCCCTAATGATGTCCTCATATCATGGCATTATGTAACGTGCTTTCCAGTGATGCTCGGTCGGCCTCGCACACCCCGAGCCCTGCTAATGCGCCCAGCCGCTAACATGCGTGGCTAGCATGCTAGCGTTCCGCGTGACAAGAGGCTCTGCATGGGGTCCTTCCTGCATGCGTGCCCTTTATTTGATATTGTTGAAATAAGGTGGAAAGCAACATGATGTCCTGAAAATAACAACCTGTTGCTTGTTTTTCAATGTCCTGTTGACAAAGTTGATGGCAACCGGAAGAGGCGTTCCAAAGTCACTATATCATGATTGATTTGCCACACATAATTAGAATTTTCTCATCACACCAAATCAATACGCGGTAATAATACAGGTCAAATTTGCGTGCATGAAATTGTCAATCAGAAAAAAATGTCAAAGGTCCCATATTGTATTGGTAAGCTAGCTAATGCATCAAGGTAATAAGCTTAGCTTCTTGCTAAAACTGAAGCTTCGCTGTGATATAAACACCCAAGATGAAATCAAGTTGACGTCAATTTTTAGTTTCCTAATCTAGGTTTGAATCACACACTCTTTTTACATGTCTGGTGGATCAGCATGTGGTTTAACTACTTAAGTTGTGCTGAATTAGCTCACTTCAACCGCTTTAGCATCTGTTTGACGGTGGTACCTCGGGCCCAGTTCACATAATAACTACTATTGTCTCCATGCTGACTAATAAAGGTGCCAGCTCACAAAACTGCTCTATAACAACTTCTCAACTTAATTTGAAGAGATAAAAGATGAGAAGATCAGACACAGAGGCTCTGAGCGCTACAAACTGCAGCCACAAGGCCACCCGGGTGTAAGGCTGAACATCTTTGACACCCATAGATAAATCCGTCTCTAGAGCGTCTTCCCCACTGCTCAGCTGTGGCGCCCGCCGACATGCCTGTATCAATTAATTCTCCGCCCTAAACTTTCTGCGGAGCGCTTTATTATCCCAGTGTCTCGGTGAATCACCAAGGACACGTTTGAGAGAATATGTCATCGAACCGAAGGCCTGTTCCTGTGAGAGGAGGTGAATCACGGCAAAATAAATAAATAAATAAATAAATAATCACAGTTTAGATGACACGCTGCAAATGCGCTGTGACACCGCGTCCTCGGGGCTTCTGCTATCATACGTGACTTTTGCAGATCGAATAAACAAACACTTCCAGCAGAGTTAGCGAACGGCGCCTTGCACTGCTTAGGACGCCGTCTCTCGAGGAGATTCCCCCTTCACCTCTCATTAAAAAAAACAAAACCCTGTGCTGAGCTTGCAGAAGACAGCTGGAACACACCTGAGTATAAATTAAACAGGAGCAAGATCAATATCCAGCCCACTTATTCTCTCCCCCTCTGCGGACGCGCACCGTTGGGAACTCGAGTCACGCCCCAGTTTTATTTTTTGCCTTTTTTTTTTTTTTTTCTTAGAACACCCACCAAGTTCAAAGTACATCAAAGCTATTACTGGAGCGCCAAACTTCGCAGCGTCTCCAAAATCGCAGTAATGAGGGAACAGGCTCGATCCCTGGCTCAAACCGCCCCGGGGGTTGGAACCTGCCACCGGAAAATTTCAGCTGATGGGTCAGTCGCTGCAGGAAGTGGCCGGGGTTTCGGGGATGTATTGGGAAGCGCTGCTGCTGATTACCAGAAGGGGGTGCGTGTGTGCGCGGAGAACAGCGATGGCGCCGCAGGTGGTCGGGACAAACCTCATAACACACGCGCGCGCGCAATTTGTTTTTCGTATTGCATTACGTTTCCCATTTGCCTTGGAGCACGTCGCCGCACTCGGCCCGCCAGAGTAAACACACCTGCCAGGATGTCACCCATGTCACGGAAAAAACCAGAAGACCCTAAAACCAAGAGGTTATCTCAGGCATGGATTCCCAGCGTGCCTCCAGGCAGCTTGGGGACTGTCTTGGGAATTTCTGACAACCATGGAATGTTCCAGAAATATATAACTAAATAGTGAATATTTGCGGGGTCCATTGAATGAATGACTTTATTTTGGTTACAACAAAGCAGAAATAAAAAAAAAAAAGTAAAGGTTTAACATAAAAGATCACAATATGTAACCAAAGAAGGAGTAGCGTTTATTTCTTGAACAGACAAAATGTGCGAAAATGTACGCTCGAATCTCGTATCGAAACATACTCTAAATGGCGCTATTCCGCTAGTGGCCATTGGAGTCGCTCTCACGTTTCTTCATCAACTGTTCAATCAGTGGGCTGCACTCTAAAAATAGGTGCTAAAACAGTACCTTTTAGGTACCTGTTAGTACCTAATACCACCCGAGCCGAGTAGGCCCTGGTGGAACAGCGCCACAAGTGTCTTCATAACGCTGAGTTTTCCTCAGCACTGCGACAGTTTGCTGCCTCGGGCCATCACAGCGTCAACACAAACAACGCCTGCAGTGCAACCGTCCCGGGCGCCCAACAAACCGAGGCACTGGATGAAAAGCGGCAGAAAGAACCTGTTGGTCTGACAAGTCTCTGCTCCACTGCTCTGCTACCGTTCACATCGACATTTTCTCCAAATTCAGCAACTGACATGCCAGGATCAAAATGTCTTTGAATTTCAACAATAAGTGGGCGGTTGCGCTGATCGTGGGGGAAAAAAACGACATGAAAACATTTGGGAACCCAAATGAGAAGAAGGACAATCAGAACATTTCAATGATGGAGCGATCTGCTGTCACCCCTCAGATTTGAGCACTGTGACGGTTCATACTTCAATTGAGAGAGTTGTTAACCTGTGCAACTGAGTCCCAGGTTCAAGGTAAATATAAAAGAAAATACCTTTGGCCAAACTGCAAATTGAGGAAACGAGAGCATTTGAGGACAAATATGACTTCAGCAGACCGGGGACGGATTTACAAAGGCTGTTAGACCAATGTAATAGTGCACGTGGGATAATAAAGAGCAGTTGAGCAGAGAGGCTTGTGAGGGTTCTTATCCTGTTATCAACCTCCATGCTCTATCATTAAAAGCATTCAGCATCTGTAAGAACCACCAGAGGTGCTCACGCAATCGCCTCAATCATGGAAGGGGTGGGCGGGCGATAACACCTTTTCAAACATTTAATGAATAAATTTTCTCCGAAGTGAAACTGAGTTTAGAGCACAGAGACAGATTTTCATTGGAGAGAATGCCAAGGTATTTATAAGAGGCCACAAACTCAGTAGGGGTGCCCCGGGTGGATTTAACAGAAGGAGGATCTGCTGGCGCATTCTTTTTGTATGAGAACAAGATTGACTTGCTTTGCGGATTCATTTGGTATATCGTGATGTCGCATTTTTACCAGTGGGTGTAACAATTTGAGGAAGGCCCCGCGCTTCTTACCTAAATGCATGAAGATTTGTAGGCGCCGGCGAAGGGCACGACATTTACGTCGCCCCCTTACGTTCTCTCGAAAGGCCACAATTTAAATCAAGTGCCATTGACGAATTGACATATTGATCAGTCAGAGGCACGCACGGTTACGGTGGGTGGAGGGAGGATTTATGCAGGCTCAGCCACGGTTGACTTGACTGACCTGGTTATTGAAGCCAGGGCTATTTATGGTTGGGCTCACAGGTTGGACCGTAAAGGTCCCACATCACGTCTATTTTGAGGTCTACTCCTTTCATCCTCATTGTTTTCCCCTGACTCCAGCCAGCAGTTAGTTACCCAAAACCATCCTTCGGATCTCCGTAAAACAGGACGTCCGACCCTCCGTTGACTGACTCTTGGAGAGAATGCTCAGTTTTAGCGTGGCTCTTGAAAATTGTGACATCCATGTCCTTGGAAGGAAACACAAACTGGGCATGTGTCTACCCTCTTCTCACTTTCCTATTAAATAACAAACAAATTCCAATCTGTTTGTAGCCAAGTATAGCTATATCAACTAAGATCCCAAACGTGCCATTAAGAAAAGGCTAATGAAGATAATAAAAGACATCTTGAAATCCAACTGGAAGTGACTTTCACAACATTGTTAAACGGTCTCCATCACTTAGAACACATTAGGGAGCCTCACTGGAAACTAGTGACACTGCAGGTCAATGTCACACCGTGGTGAGGTTTTGTCTTGTCTTGGGGTTTTGCCTCGTCATTTCCTGTTTTATTTTGACAAGTTCCTCTCGTTTCAGATCACAACCTCTCCTCATGTTCCACCTGTTTGTCTGACCCAATTACCCATTGTTTCCAGCTGTGCCTTGTTACCTTGTGTGTTCAAACAGTCTGCGTTCCCCTTGTCTTGTGCCAGAGTGTCTTCGCTCGTCACGTCTAGCCCTGAACGCGCTCACAGCCACAGCCTAAAGATTTCACAGTAAGACAGTTGTTCCTAGAGGTCGGGTGATTTTTTTGTTTATGCTAAGTTTTGTTATTAAAGTAGGCTGTTTGTTTGTTAGTCAGTCTTTTTCCTCCTTGCGAGTGATTTTGATTTTGTCATCATCTTAGAATAGATTTAGGTTTGATTATTTTGGACTTTAGTTCCTTGTCCTCCTTAGGAGTGATTTTTTGTTCTTTGTTAGTTTTCCTGATAGCCCTGAGTGATTAGGACTTTCACAGCCTGTTTATTTGATCGCTCTGACTAGAGATCGATTGCTTGTGGAATAATGTTGCTTGATTCCTGTAAACCTCTGCGTCCGAGCCTCAAGTCCCGGCCTGACAGTCAACAAATTTCACCGCGTGAAAATTTACACGGAACATCCCTTTGTCCGTCACGTTTGGCTGTCAGCTCGACCGAGCGTTACATTTTTTATGAGAACAAAGGCACTGGCATGAGAACAGCGAGAAGTGAAGATGTGCAAACTTGAAAGGGGGCTTATAAAGTTTAACGCGGAGCTTCGGTCACTCTTGAGATTGATTTCTGATGGAAATAAAGGGTCAGAGAATGCATATTTCAGTTTTCCCTGGAGTCAAAGAAACAGCTGGAATCTGCGGATGTTTCTAGGAAAACTGAATCACTCATAAAAGGAAAGGTTTCCTTTTATTTGAGAGGGGAGGCTGCCTGCTGTGTTTGTAAACGATTAACTGGGCTTTTAATTCCCCTGCTGCTTTCTCCAAGTTTCTTATTGGTCACCAAATCTGAGCAGCTGTTCTCCAGATTTATGAAAATAAGTTAAATGTCTTCCTTTTTCCACCCTTGTTGGATCATGCCCATTTTTTTCTTTCCTATTTTTGAAACGGCCGAGATGGACACAATATTTTTTGGAATGCATCTGGTATTTTTATACTTAATACAAAAAAAACCGTTTAGAATATTTTAACCATTACAAAAATGGCAGAAGTTCTCAGAATCGCTCCGCCTAAAAACTCACCACGCAGGCCTCTAAACACGTGATGATAGAATGATGTAATACTGATGAAACCATCAAGCCTTTACTATGAATAGGATGGGCCAAATGCAAAGAAAAAAACCCCCCAAAGGTTATCAATACATGAACAGGAAAAGAATAGACAATACATTAGGTGAAAATGTGGAATCCGAAATACAGCATCAAATTATGACAAAACACCAAAAGCTATGAGTGCCTTTGTCTGGCTATATACAATTATATTTCCAGTGCAGCACATCTTTTCTTTTGTTTTTTTGCCACCTCCACTCTACAACATCCACCACTGGTGCAGTGTTCTGCTATTATGCAACACAGACCTGGAGCAACCACATAAAAACAGATGAGCTCAAACTGCTATAAAGTCCAAATTCATGCACTTTCTGTTTTATGACGTCTATTCTAAATAAGCTGTGTAATAAAGAGTCTGGCAAATGTCTCTGTTTGTGTGGCTGTAACGCAAAAAGTTTTTCTTAACGATTCTGTAACAGTTTGTTTTCCATTTTTATTTTTGAAAAACTTTATTATTATTATTATTGTTCTTACACTTCTTATTACTATCATCATCATCATCATCATCATCATCATTAGTATTATTAGTCTGAGAGTCCTAGACTAGCAGGCCAACCTTTGTCAACGGCAGTGGTGCCATTCGCCCTGTTAAAGATCGGAAATCTAAACGTAATTCTGAAACTATAATTTAAAAGCAAATAAACTAAGCAATACTATTTCAGATTCGCTGTGTAGTGTTGCCTGGTTTGGGTTCTCTCCAAATCTTCTAGCTACCTCCCACGGTCCAACTGACATGCGCATTAAGGTTGACCGACGACAGAAATCGTCTCTCTTTTCGACTTTGCGGGTGTGGCTGGTCCGGTGGCCCGGCGATGACCCGGCGACTTCACCTCGAGACGGTTCGGGGGCGAGCGACGGCTGCAGCGACCCCCCCGACCAACCCGTGTCACTTCGGATTCCCGTCTGTTTCCACTTTGCAAAAAGGATGTGGCGCTGTTCTGGTGAATTCTTCAGGTTGCAGCAGTGAAGTGTGGACGTTGAAGGAATCCTCGTGGCCACCGACTTGGTTGTATGAAAAACAGGTTTATTACAAAGAAGTCAGGCATCAATCAGGCGACCGGTCCGCCTGAGGAGGTTGTGTGTCCAGATGCGCCCGAAGCTCTCACAATCTCTCAGAGAATGGTTGGAACATCACCTCCTTATACCCACAGGTTTCGTCATCATGCACATTCAATGTAAGGAGGACAAAGAGGCAATTATAACGTAAAAGGTGAAGGGATGGGAAAGTTACTGGCCAGAGTTGGAATGTGTGTTATCCAAACAGTCCTCCTAGGGAGTAGAGATGCAACCTTCCAAGGACAGGTTGCCTAATACAGGAGCTGCGCTAACGAGGGGTCTGTTCGTCTTAACAGGTAAGAAGCCTGCAGGAGTAGGGCCAAAGCTTCAGACACTACACTGCCAAGGTGCTGGAGATCGGATTTGAGTCATCCTGCAGCAGCAGCAGCAGCGGCGGCGGCAGCGGCAGCAGCAGGGCTGGATGGTGTGAATCTGGCTGCGTCTGGCATGGGCAGAGAGTGCTGGTGGTGGATGGAGGAGGAGGATTCCTGAGGTGGGAGGGACGGTGGGAGGGAGGGAGGGAGGTAGGGAGGCAAGTGTGTGTTTGTGTGTGTGTGCGTGTGCGTGTGTGAGGACGGACTGACGGATGGGTGGATGGTTGGATGGGTGGAGGGAGGGAGGGGTGGTGCTGAATGAACAGCTCCTCTTCATAAAGTACCCGGAGAGGCTCCCCGCTCCGCCAGAGCAGCACAGTCATGAGCCCGCCGAGCTCCCCGTCCTCCAGAGCCGCGCTGACACGACGCCCGTCCCCCTGACACCATCTCACACACACACACACACACACACACACACGCACTCTCGATCTCTCACACACGCAAACACACGCACGCAGCACCATGAAGAGGCAAAACGCGCGGACCCTCGCCCTCATCATCTGCACCTTCACCTACCTGCTCGTGGGCGCCGCGATCTTCGACGCGCTGGAGTCCCTCGAGGAGATGAGCCAGCGCGAGGGTCTGCAGGACCGCAGGAGGAACCTGCTCGACACCTTCAACTTGTCCGCGGAGGACTTCGACGAGCTGGAGAAGGTGGTGCTGCAGCTCAAGCCGCACAAAGCCGGCATGCAGTGGAAGTTCGCCGGCTCCTTTTACTTCGCCATCACCGTCATCACGACCATAGGTGAGGAACCGAAACCCCCCCGCCTCCTCCTCCTCCTCCTCCTCCTCCCTAATCCCCCGACGCCGCGCGGGCTGGGAAAGTTGACGCGCCGGCGAGGCGCGACGACGAGGAACACGCGGTGCCCGACCGACTATGTCTCGGAATTAAAATCGCGTCGATAAGCTTCGGAGTTCGGAGGATCAATGGTCGCTTATAATAGCGATAATCAGGATGGTAAATGTTGATTTGCTGGTGTTTTTTGTTGTTGTTGTTGTTGGTCTAGTTGTCGATGTTCTCGTTCTGGTGTTGTCTGATGTCTGATAAAAAGTATAGAAAACTCTAAGCAGTATCAGCTAGATACCCAGAAATAGTAATGGGAAATAATATTGCATGAAAAATGATGATCATCCATCTTTCAAGATACAATAAGGTCAGCAAAAAAAACAACAACATAGACACTGTGACTGAGTAATCGTAGGTGGATTTCAACAGGTGTCCATCCTGTGTGTTGATGGTATACAGCGTCAAAAGGTGTGCAAGTGTCACCCGAAAAAATCAAGGCCGGTAGATGAAAAGCTGAATTTTCTGGCATGTTGTTTTGCTGTCGTGTTATGACATATTTGCGCGAAGGCTCCGAGTCGTGCGGGTTGTGCCGGTCCTGACGTGGACTTGCAAAGCTCCATTGAGACATCTCGCTTCTCTTTCCTCTTCCTCTGGGGGTATCACAACCCCCGAGGCCCATGAACATCTGGCGGGGGATGCAGATGTGAAGCGTTGTTGTGGGCTTTTACAACTCAGAATCAGGGGAATTAAGAACAAACTTCAGCCTGGATGTGAAAAATATTCCGTTCCAGACCGAAGCTCGTCATTATCGCAAAGCTCCGGGAAAGTGAAGTCATGAGACATTCATTTGTCCTCCTCTCATGTGCTCTCACTCGTTATTGCTAAACTTGGAAGGCCCTAACAAGAAAAGGCTTCCAGCTCTTTACTCACTTTATTACGCAGCGTGTCTCAACAGCCGCCAGTTTTCTCCTTTGTTACATAAGCGCGTTTCCTTAAATGAGGGACAACTGAGTGTTTTGCATTAGTTTTTATCCGCGCGGAATCGCGTGATAAAGACAAACGGGTTAGTGGTTCCCCGCTTTGGTCTGCAACAAGGCTTGAAATGTCCCGGGAGAATGTTGGAATCTGCTCCGGGATGTCGTCCTGTCTGGATTTCTTTGAGGAAAGCAGGAAGTCTTTGCTTGTCTGTGCAACAGTTGCCTGTTTAACCTTTTCCTAATTCATATAGGTTTGTGCCTTTTTCAAGCGACGCTGTGTGTTTTATGCAGCAATTACACAACGTTTATGCCACAGGACCGGTTGTCTTCATCTTTAATCTGCTGTCTAGAAAGGCTGGATTTGTTCCTTGTTGGCTGGCGGAGATTTAACTTAACTTAACGTAATTTTTCTCATAACTTTGAAGTTGAAATAGTGGATGAGTCATTGCGTTTGATGGATGCTCAGGAGTGGGCGGGACTGGGAACACACCAGGTCCTCACTGTCAATGACATCATCAGCGTACACCGGCAGTTTCACATTGAAATCTTTCTCTTTTTTTAGTTCTTGCTCTCTGTTGTTTGTGTCGCTAACACATGGCCTCCCCCATCACGCCTTCCTATCTGGGCCCTTCGTTCAGTATTTAGTGACCGGGCGGCCTGTTGTCAGTGGTGACTTGTGACTTGTAACCCTATCGGATGCAGCCAGATAATTGCACACACTAACCCAACCCCGCGCGGGTGTCTGTAACCGCATTCTGTAATTGTGAGCCCCGAGGCTGCTGCTGCCATTAAGTATTAATGACAAACACCGGAGCCTCTCGGTTCCATCGGCCCTTCTCCTGGCGCACGCGGATTACTACTGTAGTTACTGTACCGCGAACGCGACACGGGGCCGCCATGACTTACGGTCAAGTTCAGATGACAGGTAACGGTGAGAAGGGAAACATCCCGATGGAGGTGTGTCGGCCAATTTGAGCGAAAGGTGTTATTCTTGTTAGCTTCAATGAGAGACTCAACGTGATTCCCCTGCAAACCGACGCGTAAAAATAGAGGTAAACCTCCAAATTTATTCTTCAAAATTGTAACGATGGCGTTTTAGAAAATAAGAGCGCTGGATGTTTTGATTGAAAAGCAGGGCTGGTTTGGGGAGAAAATATGATATAACTACAGACTTCGCAGTTTGAAAATGGAGGGAGCGGGGAGCCGGTGTGGAGCCGACCGCTCTTAAGATTCATACGTGTAACGCACAGGCCCTGCCTGCTCGACCAGGACAAATAACAGAAAGGAAACCTATGAATAAATAAACACTTCAATTCACATTTCCATGCCGCTCAACATGACAATGGAAAACAGATTACATCGAAATGGTCGGGAGGGGCCCCCGGCGTGCCCCACTAATAATTAAAGACACGTGGAGGACAGAGGAGAGGTTTCAATCAGCAATCAGCGATCGCTTTCCGCACAATGGGAGGGCAACGGCGAGAGCGGGTTGTCCGTTTTCTGTCCGGCCGCAGAGCAAAAAAGATTGCGGCGACGCGTGAGACGTCAAAGAAAGGGAAACAGACACACTTTACAAACGTGGGGCATTTCCTCACAGGAAACACGCCAAACTGCCACTTTTCAGCTTGCCAGGAAGACTTCAGCGGCATGGCGACAGAGGTTCCGTAAATGGAAGATTTGCAACGTGTGTTTGGCGCCATCAAACACCTTGTTTGCATCGAAAATTGACGTCAAGTACACGGCAAAAAAACTTTTTTTTAACGCTGCAGGAACTGTGGACCTTAGAGAGGTGGTCATAGTTTGAACAGGCATGAGAGTTAAACACAATGCGGATTGTTGCAATTTGCTTCAAGTTCATGAATATACTGGAACACACTAGGTTTAACACTCTGAATCATCTGAGTTTGTCTTAAGCGTCCATCTGATAAAGAGCCCGTAGACAGCCTTTGGAAAACGCTGTGAATTTGAAATTTGAAAATGTCCAGGGAGAATGCTGTGGATTGTTGCAATTGGCTTCAAGTTCATTTATGTACTGGAGAGCACAATGTGCAGCACTTTGGGAATAACCTGGGTTTGTCTTAAGCGTCCATCTGATAAAGAGCCCGTAGAAAGTCTTTGGGAAAGCGCTGTGAATTCTATCATCGCCATTCAAGCTGCCGGAGCAGATTTTCTTCCGGAAGATTTCCAGCAGGTGGTTGTCCTCTGTGTTGCTTGTGCCTCTTTATCTGCAAAACAATGGGATTTGCTTGATGAATCCACAGAGATTTTGAGAATGACTGAATGAAGCTGAGTGATGCACAGTGTGCGAGGACTGTTCTGGTCCAAGCGCTGATTCCAACCCCTGTCTTTTTTTAAAAGTGTTTATTAATTCCAGTGTTGCCTTCACCTCCACGGCAAACCAACAGGCGAAGGCACTTTAACCCCTTTTCCCTTTTGCGCATAGGTGTTAATGCACCAGTGAAACGCGCTCTCTAGCACGGCCCAGCGTCACGCACCTCCGGGCTGTTGTACTGCGACCTCTGCGCTTTTGATTCGAGGTCAGCGGGACAGGACGCAGAGGACAAACACGCAACGTGGAAACCAAACAAAACGGGACGCGTCTCATATCCTGTGCGCGTTATCTGCCGCGCTGTTTGACACCTGATAACGGCAGGGAAAAATGTGAATCGGGGACACGGGGCTATTCTCCGTGGGCAGCCGGCTTATTTTATTTATTTTTGATTTCCATCCCGCGCGCTTGACAGACAATCCTCCCTGGTCGGACACGGTGTTATATTGCAGTTTTTTTATCGAGCTAAATTAAAGACACCGATAACCCCCCTCCAGTGTTCTCTAAGAAGCATAAAGTGTCACGCAGTTACAGAACTCAATTCATTTGTGATGTCACAAAGGGCACCGATAACCCTTCTAATTTTAGTGACAACATCTCTGATCTGTCTGGTCTTTAATTCCATGTTCTACATTTCGCTGCTGTTCTCTCTGCTGTTGGCTCGGAGCTCCAGCTTCGTCTGGCTTGGAACCAGTTGTGCGGAAACGTAAGAAGCACTGGCCCCTAAACCAGCTCTAGCTTTCCCTCGGGCTGCTAAAGGTGACTGGCTGCTTCTTTATCTCTTTCCAAACACGCGACTAGCATCAGCAACGGGTTTAGCACGAAGCCGTAAATGTGAACTATTTTGGATCATCAATGTTGCAAAGTTGCTCCACTGGTGTCTGGGATACAAACACACACACACACACACAAAAAAATAAAGTACTCTGAAAGTGTGACGACTATGTGACCTTTAACTCCTAACGCGCTCGAAGCTTTTAGCAAGAAACCAGGCTGGACGCTGCACCTCCTGACCTGCCGTCCACCATCTAATCTTTGAGGCCATTAATCTTCCTCGCCAACTCGTAAAACAACACTCTTCAGGAATCACTCCTCCGCCATATGGTCGCACTTAAAAACATTCCTCTAAAATCACCTGCTCGGAATTTTATTATTGTGAATCACCTCTTCAAAAAAATAAATAAAAGGACCTTTGGCCATTTGCCGCTGGCTTTTTTTTTTTTTCTCGCTCTCTCTCTCCCTTTTTTTTTTTCTCTCCCCGAGACATGAGCTCAGCGTCTCGCTCATCAACGTCTGCAGTGAACAAATTATAGAATGTGATGGGAGGGCACGCAGCCCGTTCTAAAAAAGCCCCACAAATGAGCATCCAGTCAGTGGGTTAGGAGAACCCGCTGGTTGCTCGGCGGTGGGGAACGCTAGCTCCATCACATTAGCGGATCAGAGAGCAGGAGCCCCTCTCTGCTCTGTCACCGCCACTACATCAGCTGCTAATGTGCCGGGAAGACGCCAAATATGGACGCGCGTGACGTGGAAAATGTCAAGCAGGTCTCGGGCCGAAAAAGAGCAGGCGCGTCTCTGTTTATGCGACGCGCCGCCGGTAAACCAAACAGCTGATCGTTCTTCCGGCCGTCCGGCTCCAGTTTCTCGTCGTGAATCCGTTCTCGGGCCCCCGGCGGCATAAAGAAAAGAGCAGCGCGAGACAGCAAGCGGGGCGCCTGCTGAATTGTAAACGGCAATTACTTACATTAGTATCGTCATTATTATTCAGTCGGCTTAAGAGGTTGGAGCGTTAACGGCTGAGCGCGCAAAGAGTGAAAAACTCTCGTCAGCTCTCCCACATGGGAGCCCGACAGGCAGACATACAGACAGACGGATACTTGAGCGCTCCTCACCGGAGGGTCGTGGGGAGGTTGACAACAGAAGGTGAGAATACAAGTGGATATAACCAGTGGAGGACAGGATTGTGGCAGTAGAATAAAATCATCTGGTGGTGTGTATCATCATCATCATCATCATCATCATCTTTGCCGGTGAGCTCATGGAAAAGCTCCCTTTACTGGTTACAAGTGCATTACAACCTGTCTGCTGTGCGGTAAAAGGCAATATTTATCACCCTCTGCAGTCGATGTCATTCTCTCTATTACTGCCACACTCAACATTCATGTATATCATAAAGACTGTCAATAAAGAGTTGTAGTTCAAAAAGATCAGAGCTACATCAATGAAAAGGCACCGGCGGATTTGAAATCTATCTATCTAGCTATCTAGCTAGCCATTTATCTAGCTAGCTATCTAGTTAGCTTTGTATCGTGTGTCTTTCCCACTCCAGGTAGTTGTTGTGGTGAGTGGACTCAACAGTCTACAGCCTTTTCAACAACTGCCTTTCACTCACACGCTGCACCTCCGCAACCCACGCGTGTTCGACATTACTCCACATTCTGGCGCATTAGCAGCGTCAGCGATTTTGTTTTTCGGGGCTCACACCGCCAACTTAGCCTTTGAGGCCAGCAGAGTTGCCAGCAAAGGCCTGAACTGTCCTGATCATTGTGTTCTTGTGCCGCAGGTCATGCCTGATGAATACCAGAGTTGTTGAAATGTTTGGTGATTTACACATCATACTTTTGCACTTCTTTAATATCCCAAAGAGATGTTTTTTCTTTCCCAAAATTCAGCATTGAAAATCGTCAACAAGTCGTAAAAAAAAAACAGAAACCAAAACAAACACAACACATTTTTGTTTTCGAACTGGGCTGATCTGCAGTCAAATCAGTAGTTGGGCGACCGGTTTGTTAGCAGCTACAGAAGTGTCGGCGTACAACTCAATTGCGTCGGTGGCGAATGAATGTGCTGCAAGGCTGCCGCTGACTTTTTAAGCCATTTGGGAGAAAAGAGCGCCTGTCGCCCCCTTTCGAAGGGCTCAGCAAATTAACTTGCACAACCCAGCGAGGCAGCGCTGCTGCCCTGCTCAGGTGACATTAACTGATGCGCCAAACACATTTTGGTTTTTCCAAGAAAACAGAGAGACAAACACTGCTCGGTGGTGCCATGGGGAAGAGTTTCTGTTCCCTGGGTTACACAAAACTCTTTAAAAAGAGAGAGAGGGAGAAAGAGAGAGAGAGAGAGCGAGAGAGAGAGAGAGAGAGGAGAAAGAGAGAGAGAGAGAGAGAGAGAGAGAGAGAGAGAGGGAGAACATCTCAAAGGTCACGGGACAAAATGTGTATGTTCCTACTTTAGGCTCCTTAGTATATCTATAATGTGTTCTGACCTTATCAAACGCTCGGTATCTGTTAGTACTGTAATGCAAGTACTCGTAATTTACTTGTTATGTAAAAAAAGTGGTTTACTAAAAAAAAAAAACACAGCTTACAGCCCTGTACTGTGTCAGTGAGCCCTCAAGACAGAGACAGTAGCTGCGTTTCCATGACACCTCCGCAAAATAAAAGCGATATTTCTAAAATTTCGACAAAGCGCAATTGCGGTTTGCAGGTTTTTTCCATTCAATGGTGTGAAGCTCATGTTCTCGCGGCTCTGTGGCGGTAAACAGGTTGCAGTGATGTTGTAACCATGTCACTGCGCTCCAACAGGCATGCAGGGAGCACAGGGAATCATCAGGACCTAAAGGCCTATTAGTCTAGATAAGTTGTTTTTGTCCCATTCTCTGTCAACAACAGGCAACAGCCATCCTCTGCTGTGTATATGTGTGTTTGTATTGTATTTAAAAGGTCACAAGCCCGTACTCTTTGGCTTGTGACCTTTTCAATTACATCAAGTCAAATCCTCCTCCCTCATCAAAGGCGACGTGTGGTATTTCTCAGCTGTGACGACCCAAAGCAAGAGAAGCGCTCGGACCGTCTGAGAGGCGAACGCCGGATTAACTTTTCGAGGGGTAGTAACGGCCGGGACACGTGCCCCCTCCTAACGGCGACCTTCCCGTAAACCCAGTCGAGCCCCAGTCGCGGCTCCGTGTCATGGAAACACGGACTCAGCCGAGGTCGCGGAGAAGTGATGTCACTCTGCGAAAAAGGGAAATGTCAGGATGCCAGAAAAAGGCCCCTGTTGATCTTCACTGACTCAACAAGTAGCGGCTGCGTTTCCAGCCAACTCCATCCCTGCCTGCCTGTTAGCGTACATCGCGGTGTTAAGAGAAAGCCAAAGGTCAGAAATTCTATTTCAGAGCCAAGACAGTCCAGATAAAACGAGAAGACTCCCACAGATGCTCCTAGTCGCGATAGTAAATGCAGTAAATAATGGTAGTAAAAGTAGGAGCAGTAATAGTGGATGAGGTAAATGTTTATAAATGTGAAGGTGACTGGATGTATGGACCGATCAGATTTCTTATAAATGGCTGAACCAGTTAACAGTGCAACAGAGTTTCCAATGTTGACGTGAGGTTTGACAAGCTGCGGTCGCATTTGGCCAACTCTCGCCAAAGTCAGTTGGGAATAAGTAAAAAATTCTTCCAATTTAAAAGATGCCAGCCAGTTGCATTAAAACATCCATCGCAATCCCTCGGACAGCAGTTTGGCTCGCTGCCACTTCCTGTGTGTTTTTTTTTCTCCTTCTTCCTCAGCGGTTTGAATGAGCAGCTCTACAGCAGCGTCCTCAGGGTTTGGTCCCAACTGAGAGGAAGCTGACAGTCCAAGACTAGCTGAAGACACTTGAGATGTTGAGAAATTGAAAGAGAGATGCAGAGGACTTTAGGTTTGGAAAGTCCTTTGTGTTGTTTGTGGTCAGAGTTTTGACGAAAGATGAACGGAATCATAGTCTCGTGTAGGTAAACTGTTAGCCATCAATGCTAACTCAGTGTTCTGCTTGTGTTGTGGGTTCACTGCCTCTTAAGTTCTGCTTCAGGGAACAAGTCAACACATGCTAGCGTTGCTAACGATGTTGCAGTTTCGTGCTTTGTGTGGACTTCAGTTGTGCGTTTATTCTCGTCCAAATAATAAACAGTTTTGCGTGATCCGTCCATCCATCCGTCCATTTTCAATACCTGCTATGTCCTGCACGGGGGGAGCTAGCGGTCACGGGGCTCTGCTGGAGCCAATCCCAGCTGTCGAAGGGCAAAGGCAGGGTGACATCCAGGACAAGTCGCCAGTTTATCGCAGGGTCTTCTGTAGGGGTGGAGAAAAAAAGAGATAAATCGCGATTATGACATTGCTAATTAAGAAGCGATTAACAAATTTTTTAAAAAAATCGTTTTTTTATAATGAGGGCGGAACTCATGTGCAAATGGGTCGTACCGAACCGTTTAAGGTGACGCACACTAGTCTGAATCGTGATAAATCGCGATTCTCGGTTAATCGGGATTCATTGCATCGTAGCCCTCGGAACTGAATTGAATCGTCAGGTGCCTAGCGACTCCCACCCCTAGTCTTTGGTGTGATCTGTGATCTGTATTTTCTCTGCTAGGACAGCGTTTTGATGCAAGTCAACAGGATTAAAACGAAGAACTTTAAGCACTAAAATGTTTTGTTAAAAAAACAACAACATATGAGTCCAGGGACACTGTGGTAACTCCTCCCACTCTGAGCTCATACCAAGTTACACCAAAGGCAGTTTTCAATTTGGGTAGGTACACCTATGTACATCTATTCTATTCTTGGCTTGCAATGGAAACACACGAGCAGTGGTCCGGTAAACGTGCCCTCAGTAAAATGCGGTAGAACATAAGCAACAAACTTATGACGTCTCTGTTCAGGCTGAAGGCAAAAGCAGTCGAGCGACAACAGCCACTTTCCTCAGCCGCCGCCGACGCGTGTGGGAGAAACTGCTGCCGAGGCTCTTCGGTCTGACGGGGGATGGGGGGGGGGGCGACTCCTTGACGGACGTGACCCCCCCGTTGCGGCCGCCGCTCTGTTCACATGGCCGGCCCGTGTTTATCTGCCGTGCGTCTGCTCTCTGCCCCCGGCTGCCTCGACGGAAAGTTGAGCGCTCGCCGAAAAAGAAAACACGGCTGTGTTTGTGAAAGCGGCGGGGCGGGCCGGACTCGGCGCCAAGCAAAACAGCCGACGGTAGTGAGATCCGAACCGTCCGGCGCGAGGTGAAAAGTCCCCCGGCCGTTCTCTGGAAACGCGCTTCCGTGAGCCTCATTCGATTAGAAGTGAGAATCCCATTTGCCCTCTTGTGTCTTTCCTTTTCCCGTCTCGACGGGGGGAATGCCGATGATGCCGAGTCCCGCTTTATTGAATTATGCAGCTCTCGCTCAAGCCGGAGAGCTTTTAGCCAGAGCTGAGGCAGCCGCTCCATTAATGTCATAATCCATGGAGGGAAATCTGAGATTAACGGCGACGCCTCCGAAGCGTTTCACACACGCGCGCCGCGGGTGTCGCTGCCCCGCAGGCGCCGCAGCTGCGTCGAGGGCGCTTTTTTAAATTTTTTTATTTTTGCGGTTTTTCTTGGGGAAGAAATTTGGGTAGCTAACCTACATTACAACAAATCCTCGCAAAAAAGGGGAAAAAAACGTCGGAAATGCGCTGGTGTGTGTGTGTGTGTTTCAAATACCTTGTCTCTGGGTACTTTTGATAACGATGTAAATATTTAAAAGTGACTCGTAAGTATGTTGATCTGCAAACGGCTGGGGAACGTTGTAAAATGTCCGATTTTTTTTTTTTATTATTATCAAACAAGATAAGAAAAAAAAAACAAAACAGAAAAATCCACCTGTCACTATTTTTACCGGTGGATTAACACACATTTGGCACTTCAGTGATTATACAGCGGCGGGGTGGTGTGTGAGCATGTGTGTGTGTGTGTGTGTGTGTGATCTTCCCCGAGTCATCAATAATACAAATCACCTGCCCCTGTTTCAGTCTTATCAACAGACACGACAGTGACATAAACAGTCGGCGGGGGGGGGGGCTCTGACTCATCACGTCCAAAGTCCTAAACCTCTCACCCGCTTCTGGAATATCGGAGCGATGAGACAGTGAACGACGTCTCACGTGCTTAAACAGTGGAAAATCCGGCGGCGAGTGTTCCCCTCGCGCTGGGGATGGACGCAAGGTTTCACGGCGCCGCATTGACAGCGGCCCTCCTGACCTGAAAAGGAAAGGTATTGGAAAGTTTTCCGTGCTTGCAGGAACGCCGCTGGTATAGCGCCTCTTTGTGTTCGCAGCGGCACGTGCCGCAGGACGGGATGCTTTACGAGGGGAGGCGCGCGACTCCATCGCAGTGGAATATTTGCCGCCTGTTTGACTCATACAGGGTTCCCGCTCATTTTTCTCCGAGACATTTTTAAAACTCTTCCACAATAAAGCAGTCTAGAAATACAGAATTTGCATACTTGAAAGATGTGAACCTTTGCCAATCACCTTATGGTACAATAATGGCTTAAAACATAAAAAAAAAAAAAAAACACACGCAGGTCTTGTTTTGTTGGTGTTTTTGTATTAGCACGTGTGTAGCCAATGCTAGGGTAAAATGACAAACAAATTCTGCTCGTGATTTTGCAAATTCCACAACTTTTCCAGCCCAGGAAAGTGACATTTGCAAATTCCACGACTCCTCCAGGTTTTCCTTGACCGTGGAAACCTGCTTATCGGCCACCCAAATTTGCATGGCAGTAACAGTTTTCAAGAGACGGCTCGGATTTCCGGCGGCTGCAGAAATATTGAAATATCCGTCACCGCGCGCAACAACCTGGACAAATGATGCCTTGACGTCTCATTAAAACCGGAATCAACCCGCAATATGTTCGTTTTTTGTTTTTTTTAATGTAGTGTTTACCATCAGAACCCACATACGCGACCATCTGCTGTAGAAGTACGCAAGTCCGTCTCGTCTCGGAGTCGAGAGGCGCAGGATCGGCGAGAACAGCGTGCTGCGTCTAATGAACTGCTGGAAGCTTGTGACTGGAGTGAGCATCAAATTATACATGGTAATGGAAGAAGCCCTGCCTTTTTTCTTTTTTTTTTTTTTTTTTTCCGGGGTGGTGGTGGTGGTGGTGGCGGGTTAGCAAGGGATTCTTAAGTGGCTCAGTGTTGTGGCACGCGTGTGGCCACACACTGAATGTTTATTACGCTGAGAAATGTGGACACGCTGAAGTGGAAATTTGCGCTAAGAAGCTCATTATGTGTCCATTAGTTGGAGCCGTACTGCGTTTGAACCTTTCTTTTTATTACCCTCAATAAGCGTTAGAGCTAATTATAGAGGCCTGCGAGCCCCGTTCCAGCACAAACAGCAGCCGCTGGCGCGAGTCTGAGAACGACGCCACCTTTGTCCCCGAAATATCGACAGCAGGGTACACACGTTTTTGTAAATGCTCATTATCAGCTGGTTAAGCTTGCAAGACGAGGACGGGGGGGGAACAACAACCCAAAATCGCTCCTCAAGCCTGGGTGCTTTTGAAAGCAGACACAGCGTCTCTCTCCCTCCCCCCTCCAGGTGCTACGCTGTGTCAACCGAGCGCAGCTCAGACACACATTTCTCCAGGACGTATATGTGAGGCGGCTGACACCTGCAGCGCTGAGCTGTCCCCCCCCACCCCCCAAACAGCCCCTTCAGAGTGTGCGGAGCCTGGCCGCAGCCCGGCTCGCACGTGACAGCGGTGAGGCTAACTTTCCGCGTCGTAGCGGCGGCAGGGTCCTGAGCGTCGGCGAGAGGCTAACGCCGCGTGTTTACGCTTCCCAAACCTGATGGAGCGCTCTCTCTCTCTCTCTCTCTCTCTCTATCACTCACTCACTCGCCCTTTATCAAAACAACCCGCGGTGGAGTTCTCACGACTGAGGCAGCGGCAGTCTCGCTGTTGCGCTTCTCCAGCTAGCTTGGGAGCCGGGGAATGATTCTCCCCAACGGTACCAAGCGACACTTGCTAGCCTTAACTATACACACACACATATATCATACACACACACACGCCGCTGTCTCCCAAGGCAGTCCGGTTTTCAAATTTGTTTGCAGCATCTGTTTAATCTTCCAACTGGCCAACCTGGATAAAGTGCACTGTCACACACTGGAGACTAATGATAATCACAACAACAGCAATGGGAACGGTGAATGGTGTTTATCCCCGAGGGCGGCCATCAGTGAGCAGCGCATTACACAATGCACGTGCATATCGGAGAAAAATAGGAGGGTGCACAAGCACACATGCACCCATTCGTTAGGTACAACATTCAGTGGTTTGTTAACAACACACGGCGAGCTAATTAGCCAATGGCAAGGCAGCAACCTGGTGGCGAAGGCGACTCGCCAGAGAGCGTCGGAGTGAGGAAGGAAATGGGACTGAAGTGACTCTGGACGTGGTTGTTCTGAGCGTTTCGCCACATCGCAACCTTCTCCAGCGTTCTCTCAAGTGGTTTTGGAAGAATGGGTCCAGAAAGAGAGATGATCCAATGAGTCAGCTGGCAGCTGCGTGGAGGAAAATGCCTTGTCGGTGACAGTGATAACAGTTCCAAGTTTCTACGCGGATGCAGTCTGTGTTAAAAAGTCGGCTTATTCAATGCTCTTGGAACTTCCCCTTGTCCACTTTGAGTTGAGCCGAACTGGGCTGCGTGTTCCTGGTCCTTGCTCCTTCGCACTAATGAGGCAGCTTGACGGGATCCTAATAAAAAAGCGGACACGTTCGGACTTCCTTCTTTGGTGCCGACGCGAAAAGTCGTCACGAAAGAGACGCTGCGCTGGCTTTCCATTAAATCTACCGCCTGTCGTCGCAAGAGCAAGACGCCTGGAGATATTTATAGTGTTTGGTGACCGCGCTCTCTTGTCACCTGCCGGGAAAAAGACACAGCTGAAGCACGAAGGTATATACCATATGTCCTGAGCTAGCGACGGCAGGAAAATTTATTCTTCGCGCCTCTCATTTCTCCTATGTGTGTCACATGGGTTTCGTCGCAGCCCGCCCCGCTTTTCGAGGACCTCTGCTCACGTGAATGGAAAAACTTGGCGTGAGCAACGAGGCTGACTCCATTCTTCCACTGTCACTTCAGAAAAAAAAAGTTTCCGTAAAGGCTGCCCTGTATGGACTGTTTTGTTTTTAGTTTTTTTTTAATTAGATAAACACCAGACATGGAGTAATATGCACCGATAAATACTTTCAGTAGGTTTGAGTGTTACGCTGATCTGTGACCAGCCATTTCCTACAATTTGCATAGCTTGTAATGAGGGTCTATTCACCATCTGTGACATGTGTTTAGAGAAAATAGAAAGGAAAATTTTGCCCCCGGGAACGGCAGAATAAGAGGAATTATTATTTTTTTTTGTTTCATCATTCCGTCTTTCATGCATCTTCCCTAGGGAATATGGTGTAAGTTAAAGAGAATAAATAATAATAATAATAATAATAATGTAATTTTTTTTACAACCGCCATTGATTGAGTTATTTTCTTTTCATAATTCAGTGGTTTTAAAATGCATGGACATGAAATGCTGAGGAAAACAATGTTTTTTTGTCGTCATGGGCTTAAAATACTGCCACTACTACTCTAGTCTGTCAGATCAGAAAAGTTTTCCAAGTCAGTGGGTCATTTGGTAAGGAAGCGCACTGCTACCACCCTAGGGCTCAGTATTATGTGTTAACGTGAAACTATTGCGTTATTTTGTGATAATTTTCACGTTATAGCAAGAAACTATCCCATTATTGGCGATCATTTTCACGTCATTTTGTGAAAGTTTATAATGTGAAAATTATCACATAAAAACGTGAAATCACGTGTTTAGCATTTTTAAACACGGGCTCAGTCCGCTTGAATGATTCGTCCTTTTTACACCAGTATTTACAAAAAGTGGCGGTTTGGGCCATTTATTTATCAGCTACGCTGGTAAAACTTTGCTTGTGTCCGACACTTTTTAGCTATTCCAACTTACTTGCCTACCTAAGCAAACCGCTTTTTTAACAGTCAAACAACATTTGGCGGCGTCAAATGTTTAAACTGGCCATTAAAAAGTCCGATTCTTTCTTTCCGTTGCTCAGGATGCCGAATGCATCCCTGCCGTACCCGTCAATGAGACTTCTGATCCACGCTTTTTTTTTTTATCCGGAAGTACAGAAACGTTGATCCGCTTCTGTACTTCCGTAGCATGCTGCCACACTAGATAGAAACAAGGCTCAGTATCACGTTGTAACATGAAAATGATCCTGAAATAACATGATAGTTTCCCGTTATAACGTGAAAATTATCCTGATACAACGTGCTAGTTTCACGCTTTTACGTGAACATTTTCACGTAAAAACTTGATAGTTTCACGCTATAACGTTATACTGAGCCCTGTTTTTTTTACAGGGTGGCAGCAATGCGCTTCCGTAATTTCGTAGGTTATTCACATTAGTTTCGCTTGCGTCTGTACGTATTTTCCATTCCTTTGACTGATTTCTGTTTGTACCGAGGGCACAGTTTGTGTACCAGGAGGAGTGAAGAAGTAGACGATCACGCTTACCAAATTCTAACTGGTAGCCACAGATCACTATGTATTGCCTGACTACTGCCACAAGGGCGACTTCCTCTGTCTTTGGCCACAAGATATCAAAATAAAAGCACAAGCACAAAAAAAAAAACACTACAGAGGAATGTTGCGTATTATGAAAATGCAATTTACTACATTTTCTTTGCATTTGTTTTAGCTTCAAACACACGTCATGCTGAGATACAAATATGGGCAAACATGACATTTCCTCTTGCTTCGATGCTTCCAGCTCTCACGGTTTCTGGGTCCGCCACATACGACGTATTAAAGACCCAAGAGATTCCGTAAAACACAGGAAGCCGGTCTCAAGTGGCATTTTTATCTTTTAAATGACCCGCTTGCTTTGTCTAGAAATCCTTGGCGGAAAACACATGGAAATAACGATGACGTCAACAAAACTCAAGCCATCCAGTTTTTTCCAAGTGGGCGAAAATTTGAGGCTAGCGTACGTGACCCGGTCCGGTGAGGTGAAAGCTGCAGATTGAGTGGAGGTGGAGGTGATTCACCGCTCCCTGTCTGTCTGCTCCTGCCATATGGGCGGCCCGAGGCGGCGGTCACCTCGCCAAGGTGAGAAACAGATCAAAGGAGACAAAGTCAGACTGTGCCCTCAAAACACATTCGGGTGTCGTCTCAGTGTTTTATTCAATATAGGTTTGAGGACATTCAAAAATGACTTCTAGGAGGAGTGCGGAAATTCCACCTGGGACTCGTGTTCCATAACTACATTTAACCCATGTGCACACATATGCTCCACTGGAGAACTTTCAATAAAGAAGCCTGACATGATCTGTGCTTTTGTCACCACGCTTGGCCTCTCGAGCCGATTCCATGAAGTGCAACACTGTGCAGCTTCACTATATGAAACAGCATTAGGGTCAAATGGGATTCGTGATATTTCAAACAACAGGCAGTGTTTTTTTTTAGGAAAGCGCAGCCAAGGATCTGGAGCAGCAGGCGGTTCATATAACGGCCTTAATAAGATCCATTAGTTGATTTAACTGCATCTGGTCGTTCGGTCAGGTGCCAGCGGTAGCCTCGTGCATCACGAGACACGACACGTGATAGCTTCCTGGCGGTGGCAACGAGACCGGTCACGCATCTCAAGATAGGTCACCCAGCAAGCGCACGCCCCTTCCGTAGCGAGTAGACGTGCGCCGTCGACAGCTATCAAGTGCATTTTTGCGCGGGAGTGGATGTGCGCTAGGCACAAAGGGAAGCCGGTCTATCCTTCATGCCAAACGTAATCCTCTAGCTGCTAGTTGCATAGTCGGCAAAAATGGTGCAAACTGGACTGGGACTGGAGTGCACATCAGCCTTCAACGGTCATTTCCCCAAAATTGCGAATAATGCGTTCTAGACGGCTCGCCGTGTGGCAATATGCATGTTAGCATCGCCCATGTGTGAGCAAACTACGGCCCGGGGGCCATATATGGTCCGTTATGTTTTATAATCTGGCCCGTCGAACTTGAAGAAATGATATTAATAGTAAGTAAGTAACAAAATAGATGTATTTCATGAATTTGTTCAGTGTTTTAAGAGTCATTTCAATAAAGAGCTAAATACCGTGGGGCTTCAGAGACACATATCGTTAGCCTATTAGCATAAGTCCTTTTTTTGGCCAAATTGTGATATCTGAAAAAACAAAACAAAACAATGTGCTTGCTCTAAAATGTGTTTTTTCTTGTTTTCCGAAAAGGTTGAAATATGACTTAGGCAACTATGCTATTAGGCTAACGATATTTTGTTGCAACGCTTTAATTCATTTTCAATTGACATTGAAGCACATGTTTTCTACATATCCCATGATATGTTACTTTTCTCCTATGAGGTGGGTCACCAAAACACTCCATCCATCTGCTCCTGGTCTGGGACCCTCTGTCACATTTTACAACCCATTGTGGCCCACGAGTCAAAAAGTCTTCCACCCCCGGCCTAGCATGCTAGCAATGTTTCGTAATTCAAGAGTTGTACATTTTTATATTCTAGTGTACTTTCACTGTGGAAATGAGAGACACCTAATTTCCTTCCATCTTGTACACATGGCAGAATTGACTATAAAGTTGGCGTTTTGCTTGTTTGCCAGTTCAAGGCAGCATCTGCTCCCTGAGAGCAGCTGAGGTGCACACGTGCGGAGTCATGCGACAGAGGCAGGTCAGGTGATGGCGCGGGCACGGGCCGCAAAGGAACAAAGGCCAAGCGTCGCTTTGAACGAAGAGAGGGCGGCGGCAAGCGGAGAAAGTGGGAGCCGGGATGGAAATAAACGCGGCCGAGGGCGGAGAGAGCAGCTGTTTATAAAAAGGAGCATTCGGCTGAATAATACATGACCTGCCGGCTGCCTGCCGTCCAAATTTGAAGAAATCTCAAGGCACGAGTGAGGTAGCCTCTTGAAACTGTGGCAAGGTCACAGACTCGAGCTTGAGTTCTATCAAGCCGGTGCAGCGGGGAGACCTCCAGTCGGATAAACAGTGAGCAACCGCGCCCGCGGTCGGAGGTCCCTCCTCCGCCGCCGCACGTGGCGAAGCACCGGCGGCCGCCTGGGAGGAGAGCGGAGGAATCGAACGCCGGCAGTCGCGTGTGGCTTTTTTCCTGATTCACACTTGGCCCAGTTCCTAGCCTAGATCTATCTGTGTCCCTGCTCTTTTTATATTCCGCCAGAAAAACGATCCTCGTCATCCTCACGGCTGTCACCGACGATGACGGGGGTCTAATTTCTCTCGAGTGCTTTCCAGCATTTCCAGCGTGAACGTCAAACAATGATATTAAAAAAAATAAAATAAAAAAATAACTAATTTGAGGCTGAATCATATATAAACAAGGCACATGCATGAGAATAGATGCGGGCACAACGTTGGTTTTCACTTAAAACCTCAATGTTTGCTCGGCTCGTCAAGAGTCTGAATCTGTGCTGCCGGTCGAATGGCATGGAATCAATGTTAGACTATTTGCGCGCGGTAAAATCCTGCCCTGTTCCTGCATCACTTTGAGCAATGTAAATATTTATCTGTTGCTTTTAGCATTTTTAAACACGGGCTCAGTCCGCTTGAATGATTCGTCCTTTTCACAGAAGTATTTACAAAAAGTGGCGGTTTGGGCCATTTATTTATCAGCCATGCTGGTAAAACTTTGCTTGTGTCCGACACTTTTTTTAGCTATTCCGACTTACTTGCCCTCCCTAAGCAAACCGCTTTTTAACCGTCAAACAACATTTGGCTGCGTCAAATGTTTAAACTGGCCATCGAAAAGTCTGATTCTTTCTTTCCGCTGCTCAGGATGCCGAACGCATCCCTGCCGTACCCGTCAATGAGACTTCTGAGCGTTTCCCCCCCAGCGTTGTGAGTATCTGCGCCCTTCGCCCCACCATCCTGAAGGTTTCTCCCACAGCTGGACATCCATCATGTTTGCTCCACTCTCTTCAGAGCGCTTAGATAAAAGGACTCACTCTCTTGATCGTTTTTTTTTGTGTTTTTTTTCTTCCCCCTGCTGATTACGCGTCGATTTCTGCAATGAAAACAGGCTTCGTTCGCCTTGCACAACTTCAGAGCATCCCCAGAGTGCACAAGTCAGTTTTTCACCAAAGGAGCTATTTTCGGAACGATGCTATCGTTTTACACTTTTTTTTTTATTTGCTCCGACTTTCCCGTCACATGCTCTCTCTCTCTCTCTCTCTCTCTCTCTCTCTCTCTCTCTCTCTCGGCGTGCCCACACGGGCGTCCTTCTGACGCAGATATGCCAAATGGAGCACTTGAAACGCACACCCCTATTGGGGTTTGACCTCCCAAAAGAGGCAGGAAAAACAAACCCTTGCCTCGCTGTCGCCACGTGAGGAATACTGCAGCTACAAATTAAGGGGCGGCCAGGCATCTAAACAGACTTTTAAAACATCAGATGTAAAATCTGCTCCTAAATCTCTCCGGGGGCGGGAGGGTTTACTGCAGCGCTGGGGATGAAACTGTCGTGTGTCAGATCTGGGTTCCATCTCTTAACCTTCCATCTTCCTTATTTCCCCTTCCATATTTCAACCTCCCTCCTCCAACCAAAGACCCTGCTCCTTTGTTGCGTACTAGTCTCTGTGTATGTGCCCCTCCCCCGCCCCTCCACCTCAACCCTCACCCCGTCCCTGCCTCCCTTTTAGTACAGCTGTGTTGTGACTTTTAAAGCAAGCCTGTATCAACTGTATATCAGGTACATAAATCACGTGATGTATTTAATTAGCCCGGGGCTCTCGGAGATCTCACACTCTTGCCTGGAATGCCCGGCCGACTGACCTCATGGAAAACTACGGCCTGCCAAAGTTCCTCTTGTATCCCCTAAAAAGGAACCTAAGGAGTGCTTTTGGAAATAAACCCTGATAGAGCTCTTTTTTTTTTTTCTTCACAGCGAAAGCAAAACATATGACTCGGCTGGTGGGACACACACACACACACACACACACACACACATGCACACACAGATGGTTTGGAGTGTTGTATTCTGATGGAGGATGAAGTGCTTCTGCAGATAATCTGCGAGCGTTGTGGGTGTACTGCGCGATGACGGGAGGGGTTTAACTGCACCACAGGTACATTTTCGGCACAGGCGGCCGAGTCATAGCCCTCTCATCTGACTGCTCGTAGCTTTGGGTGCTCGGGCTCGTGAAGCTTTAATGTTTTTCGGGCCTCAGCTGCGTGCGGGAGGAGTGCGCGCGCCTGCCGAGCCCGATTTGGAACCCACGCGGAGGTAACTGAGTTACCCAAACAGACGCTGGGCCAACGGGCTGTCTCCCTCTGGCACCGCATTAGAGTGCGGCGTGATGAATAGCCCCCCCCACCAACCCTATCTACAACACCCTGCGTCTGCCGCGACTTGCGCTGAGTGCAACGTACTACGTTGCCCGCTGTGATGATTATGACTGATGAGCAGCACCCTGAGGGGAAAAAAAAGGGAGAAAATTTTGGTGTCGCTTGCAAGTGTTAGAGGACCATAAAGAGCAGGTCCACTGGTGAAGAGCAGGTCACATTGCACGCCATCCATGTTCCCACAGCAGTCCAGAACGTGGATCTGCTCACATCAAAGGGCAGGCAGTCACCAGAGGGGTAAACATTTCAGATTTGTTCTTATTGAGTTTTGTGGATGATTAATCGTACTCTGCTGCAGTCTGAAATGAGAAATGAAGATCTGGAAATGGGTGTGATAATGGACCTCTAATTATGACATGGTGTCATTTATCGCATCTTATCATGTATTTTTTTTCATCATTCATTCATAATTCTGTCATTTGTGTTTATTAACAGTGTAATGGCAATTGAGTTGATTTTATTCTCTTCTATCCAACTTATATTTGAGACGAGCCTTGTAGTGTTTGGATCAAAAAAAGGATATTTTGTCATAGATATTGTCTTGTTGTCTGATTATTTCTTATTTTTATTTTTTTTTTCAGAAGAAGAAGATATTAACTTCCAATAGAGCGGTCCAGTCATTGGCCTGAATTGGAATCAGATTAATTTGTTTACCTTATGGGAGGCCCCATTAGCTGACGCCTAGGCGACTGCTAGTCTTACCGGGGTCCCTAAAAAGACGCAAAACGCGACAAAACAATCCGCATAACAACAAAAACAGTCCATACAGGAAAAACAATAACAAGCCGGATTGATACATATATGCAATGCTGTTAAAAAATGTACATTCGTGACAACCTGACAAATGTCACACGGCTAAAATAGTTCATTCAGACGTCCATTGATATCATCTGTGTCTCATCTCATTTATCGTTTCCTTAGAGAACTTTTAGAGAGAAGGATACAAATATAACAGAGAAAATCAATACAGCGCGAGAACAAAACACATTGCATCATACTGGTAATCATTCACATGGTGGGCGGCATAAAACGTTTCTTTAGCAGTTTTTTGAATGACATGATTTGTCCTTTTTCAATATCGATACCGAACAATCCCATTGTTTTTCCAGTGAAATGAAACTATTCTTACTCTTTTTCTTTCACACGAGGCCACAACAAAGCAGCTGTCAGCGAGGTTCAGAGGGATAGGGGGGGGGGGGGGGGGCAAAGGCCGGACAGAGTAATGAGGAGGGTGGGAGGACCAGAGCTGTGTTTCCGTGCCTGAATAAACAACCGCGGGGTCGTCTGGAGTTTGGGGTGTCGGAGAAATGGATGGGGTACGGCGGCTTTGGCGGAGACGGAACGATTCGTGGGAACTCGAGGATCACGGCCGGGCTTTTTTTTTTATTTTATTTTTTTCTCTGTTTTTTTTCACGCGACATCGCAGCGCGTCGGAGCCGATAAGAGCCGTGGGGTTTGTTGGGCCGTGTAATGATATCTTTGGCCAGACGCGGCTGGAGATGAAGGGAGGTCGCCGCGAAGGCGTGCTGGGAAGCAGAGCGGGTGACAAGATTGGTGTTTGCTTGCGCGGTAACCAAAAGGACATGCTCAGATCTCCCGCGGCACGTCAGCCGCGGGGTAAACGTAAGATAACGGGCGGAACATCGCGACTGGACGGCTGCTCCGGCTTCTTTCATTCGGTAAAAAGTGGGCTAGCCATATACGGGCGAATATTGTCATCTCGTGCGAAACCTCTGAACCCACGTATTATGACAGATAGAATGTGTTTACCGGCCTGTGATACACAGAGACACCGGCGTCCCCGTGGCAGGGCTGTAAAATCAGACCGTTTGTATATTTAGGTTGCATATTTTTCAAATCCGAGACAACAGCCCCACTGCTCAGTGTAAATAAATTCTACCTACGTTAGCTGTGATTTATAGCCTGGCATGGCCGGACCAAAGGTAAATTGCAGGTCTGGATTCATTCCGTTCCTTAGTTGATTTCCTGGAAACCCTGTGGCCAGATAACGACCAAGAGGGATCTGACGCACACGGACGGAGCCGCAACAGATAGCAAGGACGAAGCACGTGCCGTTAAGCTAAGCGACGTTAACCTTTCAGAAGAATTCAGCGAGAGTGGATAGAAAAAAAAAGTGTTTGAAAGATCTGTTTGAGGACCGGTGTGTCTGTGAGGAGCCCCTCTGATAAATGTGATAAACTTCTGTGATTGGAAGAACCAATTTCGGCTTGGTTCAAATGAGACCGGGTGCCAGACCGATGATTGAGAAGAAAATGAGATTCTCAGTAATGTAAAACAGACTTTGGACAGATTTCGAGGCTCAGAAGTGATGAACAACAGGTCCTTTGCTCTTTGGGCCAAGTTCTTGAAAAGCTGTGTGCCAACTGATGGACACAGCAAACCCTCAACTTCCACGCGGTGGAAGCTGCATGGTGCCGTTAGCGCGCTATCTAGCACCATGCTAACGCATTCGGAGCTGCTGTGGCACATTTTACTCAGGCAGCGACGTTGTCGTGTGTGTCTGTTCGGTTTATGTGTGATAAAATTGTCGTCGTCTGTTTGCTATTATCTGTTGTAGAGTGGTAGGGGACAAAGATGAAGTAGCGGTTGAAAAATGAAAAGTCCAAATTGCCGTGGCACAATCCGGGACTGTACAACACTACTCATGTCGAACCTAATGCACTGCTCGATAAGTGCCCTCCACTGGAGTGCACTCACAGAAAAATGCCATTAAGGATGCAACTAATGTCCCCTGTGATGAGTTGGAGTATAAAATACATAGCTGTGAACTATAATAGTAAAATCAAACCGAAGGGGGGGGAAAAAATCTAATGTCAGTGCCTGTCAAGCTAACGGAAATTATTTGTTCCTTGCTTCTTCTTTTTTTTTTAAATTCCTGCACAACAGTCAATAGCACACGTCTGGCCGTTGCCCTCCTGAGATTGCGCCCTTTCCGTCGCGCACCGGCGTCGTCGATCGACTCTCTCTTCCCCAGAGTGCGATTCAAAGAAGCCAGACTTTTACCCCCATGCGCGCACGCAAGCTAGCGGCTGGTCTCCGGGGGCGCAGAGATGTCTGAGGACATTATCAGCCTCCGCTGAACCCCAGAGAGCAGCGCCGCCACCAGCGTTCCTGTCAGTGAATCCTCATCTTGAATGCTTCGTCCCCACAGACCCGCTCGAGACTTTTCCATCATGTTGGGTGCACACGTCCGCACGACCTGCCATGTTTCATAACCGGGCTGCTAATCCCAGTCTCACTGGCGTGCACAAACTGACCAGAAGAAACCTGTTGTTTTTTTTGTTTTTTTTTCTTATGTGTGTATTTTGGCGACGGGGTGGCTCTACAGTTTCGAGCGTTGCGTTCACTTGTAGAGGCGCATCTGGTCGAGCCTTTTTTTTTTCTCCGTCCGCAATTAACCTGCTAATAAATGCGCCGCCGCTTTGTGAATTCTGCCCCCGTTAGGCGGCAGCTGTGCGCCTGATGAATAGGTCTCGCTGCTCGTTCTCGCAGGTGACAACAAACTGTGCCTGCTAATCAATGAAAATTTAATTGGGCGGCCCGACGGAGAACCGGCGCCCTAACAGGCGCATTATGCCATTCTTTGATGTATTTTCAAAGCCCGCTTGAATCCCTACATAATTAATCGGCATAATGAGGAGCGGGCGACGCGACCTGCCGCCGCCGCCGCCGCCGCCGCGGGGATGGAGCCGCGAGCCCCTGAGTCGACATCTTTTAGGATGAACGACCGGGTGATGTCACTCACAGAGCGCCCAGGCCTTCCCTTCTAATGCTACAACACGCTATCCTAATAAAAAAAAAAAAAAAAACTGACTGCAAATAAAGCACCTTGACTTAACAATCTCTTTATCGAGCGCCTCAAATTTCTGGAAACGCTTCCAGGAGACTTTCTGTAGAACCAGCCCTGAATGATGGATCTCGTGAACTACGACTCCCCAATGAGAGGCAGCGGGGAGGAGAGGCTGCACCTGTGCCTCGCTGACATTTACAACCCTCGCCTGCTTGTCACTTTTTCCTCCCAAAGAGCTATTTTAAGGTCGATTATCTCCTTTTGATGCCGTGCAATTTGCATCATGTGATCATTCCAGCCAGCCAGCCAGCAGGCAATAAGGCCGTCTGCTCCCGTTTTGCCTGCGATGCCCTTATTTTTGTTTTCTCCCTGAGCAATGTGTCGCACTAATCCTTCAAAAAACTGGGGGGGTGGGGGGGGTCATTTAATGAAACAGGTAATTAATGTTTTCCTAAGGGGGAACGTCGTAATCTTTACGGCCCCGGATCTCTCTTTTCCCCTCCCTCATCCATCCTTGAAGCGTAAGGACGCAGCGTTCTCTTGATGTCAATCAAACGGGTTTTCAGTTGTTTGTTTGCCAGATCTTTTTTTCCCACCTCCCTCGAGTGGCGAAGCTGCTCTTCTCCCTCGAGCCCCGAGCTGCAATTGTGATCAAAATAAACAAAGCCAGCGACCCCGGAGAGACTCGCACCAGTTTTTGTTTTTTTCCCCCCCGTTTCAACCGTGTTTTGGAACGTCGGGCCGAGCGTGTCCGTCCCCGCGCTCTCGTCTCGCACGGCGACGGGACTGCCGGCCTCGTCGCCTCCGGGCTCCCGCGTCTGCACTTGACGGGCGCCGCTGTCATTCCGGTCACCTCCTTGTCTGGGAGAAGCCGCTCTGAGCCGCTGACGGGCTTTGACAGCGGCTCACCTGAAGCACGCTTCCGTCTCCCTCCCGATGGTTGATAAATGCATGAATTGTTAATGTTTAAAGTGCATTGGCCATTAACATTAACGGGGGCCTTTATTCATGTTAGAGCAGAAGGGTCGAAGAGTCTAACATGCAACCTCCCAGCTCCCCGGCTGGGTCATACCAAAGACTGTTATAGTGGTATCCACTTCCTTCCTGCTCGGCATTCTGAGTATTGGGCTTAGATCACCCACTCAGGGGATGAATCAAATGCGGAGGGGAAAATTTTGGCATTTCTTCTGGATGTGGCAGTTACTGGGACACTTTTTTTTTTTTTGCTGCTGAGCCACATGGCAACAGCTCAGAGCTCCCTGTTGGTGGCCCAGTGGCGATACAAACTTTATTTTTAACCTCACTGTTTCACTAAACTCTTGTGAAAGCCAGGAACTTATTATTTCAATAAGAAAAGTCTTAAAAGTGTGATTTCATCCTTTTAATGTGAAACTGCCATCCAGTTGTGATAGCACTTGCCACCACTGAAGCATCCATGTATGTGTGTGTGTGTGTGTGTGTGTGTGTGTGTTTTTCAGCTAGCAGCAGAAGTGATTTCCTCCCTTTTGTCACCACTTAAAAGTCACTGATTGCCTGCTTTATTTTACGACAACCTGAGAGATTGGATAGGAACTTTTCAAGATGAATGAGTGAAATTTCAGAAAAGTTCCATACAAGATACGCAAACTCGAAAAAGTGTAAAAATGAGAAAACGAGATATTAAATGAGATACTACAATTTAGTAAATGTTTATTTTATGTATTGTATTGTGTTGTATGAGTAATCAGCAATGACTTTTGATCAACAGACTTTTGTTTGGCATGCTACTTTTGTTTGGCACTATAAAAAGTTAAAAAAAAAAAAACATTTCTGGACAACACACTATAAATATACCAACTTCTTTGCCATTTGTCTATTTTGTTAAAGGGAACGCTCAATCCCATTTGATAAGGGGATAAACCAAACAAACAAGACTGAAAAGTTACTCGGCCAGCAGCCGGCCCCAGAACCAGCCTCCATGGGAAAACTGACTACATCGACTGCATCGACTACTATCAGGAAATGGAATAAATGTCCTTGTGGGGAAGAAACTAAAAATAGGCGGTGCTACAAAGAGCACTGTGTCTCCTAGCTTGCCGAACGGGTCAGCTTTTTCCTTCCACACAGTGAGATACATCAGTTTTTAGCGGCTCTCATTCTCACAAGTGGGAAAGCTCTAAGCAGATTTGGCACCGCAGACAGATGGCTATACTCCATGGATCACAGTGACAATAAAACCAGAGCCTGGAAAGATTAAATCAAGCGGCCAGAGTAAATGCATTCAAAAGTATTGGCCAAGCGCTTACATTAGCTGGGCCCGGCGTTATCGGCGATATCATCTCTCCGGCCCTGTGTGCAACAGGTTCAGGCGTCGGCCTTCAACAGGTGTGTCGGTTAGTTGGGTCCTGCGGGACTGTGGTGGGGTGACGTCATGAGGCAACGAGGATGAAAGCCAAGCAACGCTCTCCAGGGTTAGCAAGGAAGGTATTTGTTGCTTAGTTGTTGCTCTGTGGTGTGTCCAAGCATCAGTTGACAACAGTTGCTTCCTGCTTTTGTTTAAAAATGAGCCCAATGTGTGGAGGAGGATTGGCAAAATCTGGAACCTCTGCAATCCAGGTGCACCGCAAGTTGGTTTTTGTCGCCATTGGCAGAGCACGCGCAAGGGTATAGGTATGAGAGTAACCGCTACAAGCTCTCTTTCATCCCAACGTCGATCTCACTCCTTGACAAGCCAACCAGAATCCAGCAGAGAGTACAAAGATACTGTTAGCACGGGGACTAAGGTGGCTCCTACCTGCCTTAGACTAGTTGGGTGGATGAGTTAATGCCTCCTTGGCCCTATTGCTTGGAAATGGGTCATACCTTTGTTAAGTGCAATCGGGTATAGCTCAGGTTACCCTGTTGGGTACGGGTTTGCGGTGTACTTCATTATGGGGTAGTGCCAAGATTGTGACGCTTATTGTATATTGAACACTATGAAATGTCCATGACTGGTTTTTTTTTTTTTTTTTTTTTGGTGCTACGATGCTCATTAATCTATTATAGTTTTGGAACGCTGTGTTCTAATGACAATTTTCGACCGCGGGAAAATAAAAGTATGTCTCAACATCGCCTCATCGTCAAACCACAGTACCAACTCTCCCTCGCCGCTTCCACCCCCATGAGAGAAAGGAGCATGGACGTTTTGCGGCCGACCTCACGTTGACCTCACGTTTGTTTGGCTCAGGTAAAAAAAACAAAAAAACGCAGGTGATTCACTCGGTGCGAATGCCCTCATTAGCTGGAGCCACGCCGCGAAGGCTAATTGACGATGAATTATTCAAGATTTCTCTGCCGTGTGTGCTGAACATCAAGACCCGGCCGCCGTGCCGCCGCGCATTCTCATCCTCAATTTCAGCGACGAGCCTTCGAATCCGCTCGGAGAATAAAGAAACGCTCGCGCACCCTTGCGACCCCGGGTTCGACCTGACACTAACTCTTTTCCAGCCCTGCAGCCCTTCTGTTCCCAGACCCCTGTCCTCTTTGCACCGTGGATTTAATTAGTTCTGCCCCAGTAACCGTGCTCCTTTCTCTCCCCCTTCTCCAGGATACGGCCATGCGGCCCCGAGCACAGACGGAGGGAAGATGTTCTGCATGCTCTACGCTCTCCTGGGCATCCCTCTCACCCTGGTCATGTTCCAGAGCGTCGGCGAGCGGATCAACACCTTCGTCCGGTACCTGCTCCACCGCCTGAAGAAGTGCCTCGGCATGAGGCGCACCGAGGTCTCCATGGCCAACATGGTCATCATCGGCTTCATCTCCTGCATGAGCACGCTGTGCGTGGGCGCCGTGGCCTTCTCGCACTTCGAGGGGTGGAGCTTCTTCCACGCCTTCTACTACTGCTTCATCACCCTCACCACCATCGGCTTCGGGGACTACGTGGCGCTGCAGAACGAGGAGGCGCTGCAGACCAAGCACAACTACGTGGCCTTCAGCTTCATCTACATCCTGACGGGCCTGGCGGTGATCGGCGCCTTCCTCAACCTGGCCGTGCTGCGCTTCATGACCATGAACGCCGAGGACGAGAAGCGGGACGCCGAGCAGCGGGCGCTGCTGGCGCACAACGGTCAGGCGGGCGGACGGGCCGCTGCTTGGCGGACCCGGCCTCCTCGCCGGCCTCCTCCGCGCCCGTCGGGTGCGCCGGGGGGCGGCGTCGGGGCAACGGAGGCGGAGGGGCGGCCGGCCGCGGCCTCCGCAACGTCTACGCCGAGGTGCTCCACTTCCAGTCCATGTGCTCGTGCCTTTGGTACAAGAGCCGGGAGAAGCTGCAGTACTCCATACCCATGATCATACCGCGGGACCTGTCCACCACGGACTCCTACATGGAGCAGGGCGAGGCGTTCTCCAACCCCATGCACTCCAACGGCTGCGTGTGCAGCCTGCAGCGGCACTCGGCCATCAGCTCCGTCTCCACCGGACTGCACAGCATCAACAACTACAGGCGGCTCAACAAACGCAGGAGCTCCATCTGAGGGAAGAATGAAGCCCGCCCCAACCCCACCACCCCCCCGGCTCCCCGCGGCCCCCCCTTGCGGAGGACTCGATGCAACCGAGGTCGCGTCCCACTCGCGTGGAAGAGCGGCGAGTTGGCCGGCGACATCTTTGCAAGACGCGACTCTCGGCCCGAGGAGACGACCCTGCGCCCACGGCCTCCGGACTCCGGCCGCCCGGTCGACTTCCATCAGCTAAAGCACAAACCGAGTCGGACTCAGAGGGCATGGCGGTTGATGCCTTTGGGAGTCGCAGCACCTCTGAAGATGATTTCACAACAGAGACTTTGATATTTTCTGTCCGTCCTGAGACCGAATTCACAGTTCTAATAAAGAAAGGGACACGTGCTCGGTAGTTACACGTACATATATATATATATATATATATATATATATATATTGTATATAACCGTCTGAGAAATATTTTCTTGACTAGTCTTAAATCTGCTTTTTCAGAAATCAATCGAGGCGAGTTGCACGGGCGCAAGCGCGACACTCGCTTCCAGTGAAATGTAGACTTGTACATATTGGGACCCTTCACTCGTACGGGAAAAGGAAAGCCTATTTTTTCAGTGAAATATTTCAAAACATCTTCCTCTTGTGTCGGTGAATAAAAGTTCAGGTTGAATCCCAACCCACCAAGTCTGTCACCTTCTCCCCCATCGTATCTCATTGACTGAGAACGACGGGTTTCTCGCGAAGAAGAAGAAGAAGAAGGAAGAAAAAAAAAACATTGCGTCTCCAACCAGCTGACCTCCGTGTCACCACTTTTGGACCTCACTGTGTATTTTTGTATGACCACTAGAAAGTTATTGTTTTGTTTTTGTTTTTTTCGTCGTTTCATCTACTTGCTTGGAATATGTCACGTCCCTGCGCTCACGCTGTGCGTCACGTCCCACTCACTGCCGCACCTTAGATGACAGTCATAAATGCGTTACGACACTGGAATTCAGTGTGCTTTATTTTTATTTTTCTTATTTAAAGGAACCACGTCCGATTTCGTCGCGTCCGTGACGCGCCCTCGTTCATTCGGTCTTTGTGTTTTCAGCTTGAGACGTGGGACTTTAATGCGCTGTGATTGAGTACTCGCGGTACAGTTCACGAATAAAATGGCCTCAGAGTTTGCACCTCATGCACTTAGGGGGTCTTTGCTCCGTCCCCACCAACACTTGATTCAGCCAACTGAGGTCTTGTTTTGCTCTCGTTTAAGCCGTCAGGAGGTTTTTCTCTCATCGTCTTCATTTCAGACTTACTTTACAATGTCGTCAGTCCTTCATTCATTCATTTTCTATACCTGCTTCTCGCACACTTAGGGTCGCGGGATAACGTCTTTATATTTAATTTAAATCACGTTTACTCTTGTTTATGTTTTTTTTTTTTTACTACTTGAACATTCTTAATAGCTGCAGAATGACTCTTAATGTCGTTCAACATGTCTCATGATCATGGAAGAGAAACTCTAAAATGTTGCTAATACTTTTGTAATGTGCTTATTTTTTTCCCCCTTAATCATAATAAAAGAAAGAATTTAAACCTATATTTTATTCATTTGAGTATTAAATGGTCATGATCTATTATTCGTCTTGATTGACAGTCTTGAAAATGTTGAGATATATATTTATTTCATGTTGTGTCTACCTTACTACTCACATAGATTCTTCATCATCACTGTCAGTGGGTTGTTTGTATTGTCAGTCATCCACGCTGTTGGGGAAACTGTGGCATTGAGTGTTCAAATCGAGCCAAAGCGTTACTCGCCAAAACCAAAGTTGGAATAATTTAACACTGTTATTTTTCAAAATAAACATGTCAACACACAAATTCAATTCTACGACGCAGTCAATTTGTGTAAGAGAATAGTAAAGCTCTGTCTTCACCTACTTCTGCGCGTTTGTTTTACGTTGGTATTTTTGGTAAAAAAAATTTTTTTTAAATATCTTGGAATATCTTGTACACCGAGAAATGTCCTGAGGCATCACAACCTGGAGGGCGAGGCAAAAGGGAGGTCCGGGAGAGTTAGCAAAGGCCGAAAAGGTGCTGGACAAGGTGGGAACCGAGTGGACCAGATGGAAGTAACACCATGGTTGAATACGCAAAGGGGAGTGAGACAGCGAGGTCATGACATGGACATGACGATTTTCCAACAAATGAATAATTCATTATTTCTTATGTACAGCGTCGTGCCCGTGGCCACGCTGTCGCTTTAGCTGAGGCTATCAAAAATGAAATTGCAATCAGGCTGGTAGGCCGAATGGCCCTCAAGTGACGTTTCCAGTCACTTCGTCAGACTGGGAGAATAAGCGCCAAGGCGCCTTGCTGAATAAATCATTTAACATGGCATCTTTACATTTGATTAGGATCAGAAAGCTGGAAATGTCACTCGGGAATTAGCAAGTATTTCCTTCAGCTTTAGCTTGGCACCTCTTTTTTTTAATGCTGAGGGTGTTCTTTCATTTGTTCTGCTGATTTCACCTCATTTTTGACATGCGCCTCAGCTGTTCATGTTTTTGGCTGAATGACTCGGCCCGACGTGAAACAGGTGAACTCTCGACAAACATTTTTTTTTCCTCTTCGGCAAATTCTCTCTGGGAAAGTCCAACCTGATGCTCACCCCCGTTTCTTCATGTCCCACTTGCTCTCAGGTCGCCTTCGGGTCGTCAGGGCAGAAGCACAAAGCTTCCCCACGGGGGTGTCAGCGTTTTAGCTCACAGGGCGTCTAAATCTGCCATTTCAATAACGTGCACCTCCTGCACGTTTCACTCCGGAATCCCATTATGTAACCTACGCTGAAGCATCTCCTCCCCAATCGTCAAACAGCTAGCCTTCCAAATTCCGACTATTTTCCTGCCCTCTGAAGATGGACAAGAGCTACAGGTCCCCTTACGTGGTGAAGAATATTCCACAAACTGCTGCACGGTCAGTGTCGGAGTTCTCCGACAATGTCCCACAACTTAGTCTGTGGCAGGCGTCATGTACGTTACATATGGCTGCACTTGCAGAGGGGCGCAATGCACGGGGGAGGAAACCTAAACAGCACCTTCAGAAATGTATTCTGTGTTTATGTGTAAATAATTCCTGGAGTGGAGCCGGCTTGCATGAAATATATATATTTTAAAGTACACACTGTGCTGACGAATAATTTATTTGCTAGGAGTGGGGCCACGCCCCCTTGCTTTTTTTTTTTTTTTTTTTTTGTCCTGCGCCTCTAATTGCGGGTGAGGAGAGCAATCTTAGCACTCGGCACCGCGGCGCAATCAATACAGTGCAAAGAGGCACGCCGGTGGTCAATCACTGACGCCGGACGGGCGGCAGCCGCATTGATCACGACGAGACTTTAAATCTCTGTTGAATGGAAAACACCTGATTTAAAAAAAAGCAGTAATAGCAACGATGATGATGAGAATTAGCTTGAATTGCTCCAATTGCAGTGAGAAGCGTCTCTGCTTTTCAGTTGGTTCCATTACGCTTTTGGTCGCTTGCTCATTTGTTCAAAGTCATCACCGGGTCAGGGGTCAAACAGGCGCCACGTCGCATAATGAAAATCAGGACGAGGGGTGACTAAGTTCATGAGCCCCTCTTTTGACACTGCTTATGTAACTGCCACAGTCACACCTTAATCATCTGCCCCCTGCTCCGGGGGACAAGTCGCTCCATCAACAGCTGACATGTTGACGCGTGACGCCGCCTTTCAAGGTTCACTCTGGAAAAGCCTGACGTGAAGTCCAACGCAGTTGAGTGGATTGGACGCGTCTCCACTCGAGCTCGTCAGTATCCTTACATCACCCGTCGCTCTTCAGAGGACAACGAAACTGCGGTAAGGACGGAAGGATTTGGACGATTCCTAGACAGCACGGATCGGCTGAATTTCTAGCTGGGGTCGTGTTGCTGGAAGGGATTTTATTCAAAGGATCTAATTGAGACACTAGGCACCTGTATTGCTATTTGTAAAGGCTCCTTGATAACATTGCACTAAAGCTTTATTGACTCCAATAGACATTTTTTTAAATTATGAGAACATAAGATTGGGACAGCAATTTTTATTTTACTTTACAACAAGACTACGTTAAACACCAAATACTTTTCCACCATATATATATATATATATATATATATATATATATATATATATATATATATATTTTTTATTTTTTCAATAACTGTCTCAATTAATAATGCCATGGTAAAATTGTGTATGAAATCGATTTCTCCAATTTCGGATTTGGCTGGAGTGGCATCAGTAGTGGAGGCAGTGGTGCAAGTGAGTGCTCGCCTCGCTTGAAACGGAGCTCCTGGGGACTGTCGCTATCAATCATCATGTATATTATGGACTTCGACACACTTGACCCGAGGCGGCAATATGATGAATTATGCCTTGGGAGGCGTTATTCATGATATGGAATCCCTTTTCCCTCGACTGATTGTTTTCACTAAACGCAGTGTGGCGTTTACACACCTCGACCCAGACAGTGAAAAAGTCAAACACGGAGGGAGACGCTGCATTTCTCCCATTAATCTTATTGTCTTCAGCGGTCTTCAGCCTCTCACCCCAATCGTACCGAGTCCTTTGGATCTGCGTTGCCGCCGTCTGGCGTGAATTGTCGCAGTGCCTTCCGCACATTGACGGCACGGCGGACCATGACAGAAGAAAGGCATCGGTCCACGAGCGCCGTGACACAAACGGCATCTGACAGGCTGCAGTCCCTCGTGCTTGGATGGAGGAACGTTACACAACGCTCTGTCAGAATCGATGCCAGGGTTAAAGCTGCTTCCTTGTACTCTTTAGTTTCCTGAATGCAGAACCTCATAAAAAAAACAATCCAACACGAACTGCCGCGACGGAGCGTCGCTGCTAAACCCCTGCAGGTTGACTTTTAGAGCGAAATGCTCAATCCTGCACTCCTGTCTTTCATGTTGTATTGTATTTGTACTGTATATGTTTGGACGGGGATTGTACAATTTCGTTGACAATAAAGCCTCCATTCATTCATTCGAATAGGGTACGTGCTGATACTCCCAGGCTGCTATGAATCAGACCTTAAAAAGGCAGATTACAAAGAACGCCGGGTACGGTGCTTACCTTCATACCATCTCGCTTAAGTGCGACACGCGAGCAATCACTTAACAACCCAATCATGGGCTTAATCTTAAGAGAGAGAGCCAAGACAAGTTGGAGCGCTTTGACCTGCGTAATGGAAGGTTGAAAGACATCTGGAAGGAGAAAAACACACCAAACAATGGTGAGCTGGAAGCTCCAACATCTCTATTCTGTCCACGCAAATCTACTGGACTGGTATCGTATATATTTGGGTGCTACGACAACCATCGATAGTTTGTTAGCAAACTCTTACCAGGACTGCATTCCAACACTCCACAAGTGCACTTCCTGTGAGAGCCAGAGTACCAAAGTTTAATTTAGACTCAAGAAAGAAAATAAAAATTGCGACTTGCGACCCTAAATGCAGGAGAGTCGGTACCTTTCCCGATTTTCCGACATTGCGTAACTATGCTAGCTAGCCTTGCGCACCGATCGCACCACTTGCGGCAACGTTATTTCTGCGCGTTTTTCGCACCCAGGCGACACTCAATGAGCCCTCGTCCAAGTTGTCCGCCTTTCCTTGATGATTACTCTCCATAAGTGGACAATCAATGTATTATATATTATATAAAACCCACAATCATCTCCTCTCCCACTTCTGCCGCGCCCCCGCCCGCCCCTCTTCTGTTCTTTGTCTCCCAAGATTGTCAATTTGTAGAGTAAGCCGTCTCGCAGAATCGTGTTGGGATGAGCCCCTTTCACAGGACACGGAGCATATTCACAGCGATAAATGGATGTCGGGAGCGACCCGGCTGTGGCTGTTCGGTGGATGATGAGTTTTCTAATCTCCGCTCTGGAATGTCAAGTGCGGAGCTGCTCTCGCATTTTTCGCATCAGGGCCAATGCTTTTTCCACATTGATCTGAAAATGCGGGGGGAGACGGTTGTTGCCTGATCTATCTCACAATGCAGCAAATGCTAACAAACTGGTAGTTTGTTATTTAAGAAATTGATCAAACTGGAAAACATTTTCATTTTAATGATTAGTACCTTTAAAAATGCCACTTAAGAGAAACATTTCAGAACATGGATAGGTCGCACGATATTGAGAGAACAAAACCACGTTGCTTTTTCCGGCGTACACGACAGTAGCTCCGTCAGGCGAGCTTTAAAATACCTTTCTAGTTTACCAAACAGTAACGTATATGGTTTTAATCTTCTAACTGCGGGCCGGACAGCCCATAATAGCACATTTATGCTGTGTTCAAACTGTGATTGAAGGGCATCCCGTCACATTAAATGTCTGACTGCTCAGACGGTTGACTCATGTTGGCATCGCCGATACATTTAGATCACGTCCAGATGCCAAAACGCCGCCACCTCTCGCCGCCAGTTTAAATTTAGCAAAGTTGCTCATGAGCAGGAATTGAGGCTGGGAAATCAGGGCATGTGCAGTTCCCTTTCTGCAACCGTGACCACGGTGCAGTCGAACCCCCCCAAGTCCTCTTGTTGCACTTGCTGTTGAGTGCTAACATCTGCGTACCTGGCCCCGTGTCACTTGTGAAGCACGATTAATCACGATCCAACGTTTCCGAGAAGTGTTATGAATGGAGACACGACACGGCCCGTCATGAAAAATTTGCGTTTGGTTGGCAACTGCAGACAGAGTTTTCTCCACAACAGGCTTCGAGTTAAATATTTTCTTTAAAATTTCTGTAGATCCTACTTGCAGCCTGTGGGATGCTTTTCTTTGGCCACTGCCGTGGATACAGCAGCGATGTACCGTCCTCAGCAGCAGTCAGACTATCGTGGGGATTTTAAAGATATCACAGAACTGCCGGTAGTCTTAGCTTTAGCTTCTTTAGCTTAACAAATTAACATTACATTTATCTTTAACCTCCTGAGACCCAAATTCTTGCACGGCATGCATATTTAGGCTAATTGGGACCTGATGAGTGTAAAAACATAGAATTATCATTTTACATGATACAGTTTCTGAGAAAATTGATGTCCAAATATGAGATATCACACATTTTATACATGTTTATACAAATACATATTTCGCAAAATTCGACTTCCATAATAAACATTGAACATTTCTGTACATATCTGAACAAGAATCAACCATGAAATTCGTTTGTTGTTTACCTGGTCAACCATTGGATTGGGAGCGGCCATCTGAACTTCTGGGTGGGTTGTCGGCCATCTTGAATCCAACATGTGACGTGTTATAGTCTTCTTCCACCACAAGGTGGAAGTTTAATGTTCTCGTGAGTGGACACCAGGCTCTTGTAGACCAAAAGTTTAATTAATTTAGTTTAGACAACTGAAAATGTGACGTCCACACTTTCCCTTTACACCTCAGACGGCCATATTTGCTGTATGACCCCCCCCCCCCACACACACACACACACTGCCGCTGTGCATCGTGATGACCCCCAGCACGTGCGCGTTGTCGCTGATGTAAAAAAAAAACGGCATCCAGCAAGAGGGACACCGGGCAGCAAGGGTCTTATCTCATGTGATGGTCTGACATTAGCCGCGTTACATAACCGTGACCACAGGCGATGCTCCGCTGCCTCCGAACCCCTCCCCCACCCCCGTTCACCACCACGACCACCACCGCCGCCACACACGCTCAAGCACACACACACACACACCTCCCATCTTCCTCTGTAATCATTCTGCTCGCATGGCTTCGTAACCAAACAGGCTGCCGGCACTTGGAGAGATGTTCCTCGGATCGACGCGACGCCGTCAGCCAAGACGAGATGAGACGGCGGCGGCGGCGAGCGGGAACACCAGGGCGTGCGCGCAGTCAGGGCCAAGAGCCACGTCACTCATTTTCACCGCGGCAGCGCCGTTGTCAAGTCCGCTGGCCAACGGGGGGGGGGGGGGATTCGTTTTTAGGAATATTTACGGGCCACGGTCGCAGCCGCCTTCTTCCGTGTCGTCGCGCCACTTGAAATTACACGCACCGAACGCGTAAAGTTGTTCAATGGCAAGAGCAGAACCCGAAGGTCGCGGCCACGCCCTCCGAGGCGACAGAACCCCTCCCACCAGGAATTAGCTCCTCCTTTTCCCCCTCCAAAATCAAAGCTACAGACCAAGTAATTGCCCAGCGTGTCTGTGCCCATTCCAATTTCATACCCCGCCACGATTACATATATGGTAATAATACTGACACGTCCACCACTACTACTGCTACTACAACTCGCAATGATAATATCAATAATAATGAAGAAGAAGAAGAAGAAGAATTAAACTGCACACTGCGCACAACAGCAACCAAACTCTGACTAACACCATTCCTGGATGCTGAGTTCCGACATTACATCAGACGCTCATTTGCACACCAGCCCCGCGGATCACTGGATTCCTCAGCCGTTTCTGCTGCTACGTCATCATTTTTACAGAAGTCAGAATAGCTGACTGTTTTGGCAAACAGACAGCGGCCTCGTTCATTAGCAGTCTTCGCCTTTCAATTCAGAAATGTCCACAAGAGGGTCGGAGAATTCAGACGATCACCCGCGCGATTAACAAGCGTCTTATTAATTCCAAATGTTGACTTACCCGAGTGGTGGCGTGTCGGCGGTGGCCAAGTTTTTCCGATCTGAAGGAGAGAACGAGACAATTACCGAACAGGAATGCGGAGGGGGAAAAAAAACGCTAACGCTCAAACAGCTGCGGCTGTATCTCCGCGGCTTTATTCACATAAAAAGGTCAGCATTTTATATCCGTGGAGGGAAAAAATAATTAATAAGCGGCAATTATGTGCAACAGTCAGGGCGACGCATAGACGTTACTTCATTTTATGGGGTTGTGGGCCAGAACCGCTGCTCTATTTCTGCTCGAGCGGTTCCCTAAATCTGTTGCTTTTATCCCACACATCCATCTGGGAAAGAGCACAGAGGAAACATTTGGAAATGGTACAATTGATAAAATTCTGACACGTTTTCTTTGCAGAGAAAATCATTTTAATGTACGAGTGGGACAATCATGGAAATACACCACAAAGGTCGATCATTAGTTAGAGTAGATCATAGTTATTTGTCTTTTTCTAACAAAACGCCAAAACATTTTTGGCCTTATTCCGTGTGTTAAGATTCGCTGTCAATCTGCATACTGTTAACACTATGACAGAGAAGAGTGGTTTGATGCTTTTATTAGACAGTATTTTGAACTGTTTCAAGGTGAAGTGCATACTGTTCATTCAGTAAAGTTCCGAAATGAATTGAATGCAGATGACATTGATGTCTTCTTACATATCAAGTGACAGTAACAAAGCTCTGTTACGTACTGTAAACTCAGAATTGTAACGTTTACGTAGGTACAGTAAAGTTACAACTACAGAGTTATACCTACCATACAAACTTAATAAGCAAGTTAATTCAAGAGCTGTGAACTCAAAATATCCATGTTTAGATTAGTAAAGTAAAGTCATTGTAAACAAGTTCATGCAAGTACTGCACACTTATATGTAGTAGTAGTAGTAGTACATCCTTCATGAAGTTTCTGTTACTCAGTTAATTTAAGGCAATGACTTTGCATATTTTCTTTAAGTAAAAAAAGCCTTTTTTTAAATAACATTTTATTGTTATTTTTACCTTTTTTTTTTTTCTTTTTTACCTCTCCAAGGCCTCATTGTCAGTGCGCATTGATTTCACATGTAGCAAAGCGACACCCTCTTTTTTTTTACAAAGCAGACATGGCTTCGGGGAAGCTCTGTCATACATCAACCTTGGAGCTTCAGCTCTGCCTCCCGACAGCCAAAACAAAACATTCATTGTGCTTGCGCATGCAAATCGCGGCGCGTAAAAATAGACCGAGGGCAGCAAAATTATTGCGAGCGCATCTCGAGGATGGTAGTAAGTGACGATACCGATCATCCGCTCGAGCACGCGTCCAGCGCTCTGATGTCACTGGTCCACCAGCAGGAGGACGCGCGAGGTCGGCGCTCATCTTTTTTTAATCTTGTACACAAACGTGTGTAAGTTCGAGCGTTGTGTTGCTATGCGGAGCAGCACAGACGTCATTGCGACGCTCTGTGAAAATCACAGTAGTTACAGCTCAATTACATATACATTTCAATAAGCGTTTCCTGATTTAATTTATCAGATTAATTTTTTTTGGTAGATTTTTTGTTTTAAGAGTTTCAGCAAATACTTTAAAATAAAATGACATTTTTTTTAATGTCGTACTTTTTAAAGTTTTAAAGTGGCCCATTTTAACACAAGCAAAATTGGCCATCGATACAGATTCAACATTAGATTTGGATGCTTCCCCAAGGACTGCATTGTGGATGAATGAGAAAAGAAAACATCCTGTTCCAAGTCTTCACCTACAGTATACGCAGCCCAGAAACCCAGGCACGACCCCACAGCTGATGCACCACCTATACGACTTGGCGCCCAATTACATCGATGAGCGCGTCTCGCTTTTTTTTTTTTTTTTTGCGTCTCACGCCCAAGGTGCGTTTAAAAGACTGAAATAGGTATCACATTGCAGCGGAACATCCACTACGCCCCTATATCTGGAGGAGCGGCCGTGAGCCCCAGAAATGTTTCTGACTTCAGCTCACATCACCGTCAAAACTGCTGCGCTGTGCCCGTGTCACTTGTGATTAGGTGTCCTCCAAGAAGATCCGCGGGAAAAATTTGCCAGGCTCCCCGAACCCTGGTACACTCTGGCACTTTGGCCGAGCTCCTCGAAGGTTAGATAATCAACTGGGATGCGAGCGAAGGAGATGGGCGTGAAAGCCATACACACCGAGGTTGCGCAACCGCACGCCGTTAATTGCGGTTTTTAAGTGACGTTCGTAGGCGATCGCCAAGTGCACTTGAAGTTGTGCGACATGGTGGACAGGGAAAGCTTTTTTCTTCTCTTTTTTTTTTTTTTTAAATCACGATAGCATTGATCGAAAACATTGTGACGATCTTAGTCTGTTCTGTAAATTTCTGTGCACGTGGAAGGTTGGATATGAAATCCACTTTAAGATGTTTATTTTTTTTAACCAGACTGCCTCGCACAAAAAAAAAGATACAATATAAACCTTTACGAGAGAGAACCTACAAGTTTACAATTGTAGCCAAAAAGTGCCAGGATTTATCATGAGTCTAAATGTGGAAACAAACAAACCAACATAATGTATCTTGGCCCTCTCGTCTGCCCCTCTGGCCCGACAATCGGCCCAGCTAAGCAGAAATCCTGCCATTGTTTGAGGCAGGACCCAAGTGAAGCGCAAAACACCAAGTGAGTAATTGCAAAACCTTTATTTAACCTCTTTGCGAGTTGCCAGCAACAGACCGCACAGGACTGAGAGGAGTCCCTTTGGGTAACAGTTCAAGCTTATTTCCTCAGCCGGGAACCGAACCCAGCTCTTCTACCTGGCAGGCGACAATTACACAACTGGGTGACCGGAGTAAAAGAGGAACCCTGCTTCACAAAAGAGCCAAGCGGCACTGAAACGGAACGAGATTGTTTCGCTCGGCGGGAGATCCAGCCAGAGGTGAGCAGAGTCAACAACCAGGAAGTCAAATGTAGGAACGGCGCCAGAACGCCACACAATCTGGCAGTGGGTGAGAGTGCTGTGCTGCGCTGCGCTGCCGAACTCCTGGCAGGCAGCTTAGCAAGCAGGAGCAGGAGATTGGCACGGACTGACTGAGGAGGTGAGCGTGCTCAGTGCTCACACACCACAGCAGAGGAGAAACAGGCAGAGTGACAGAATCCATCAGTTGCTGCCTGCTGATTAACCCGCTGCACTACAACTGGACAGGCTGTTTCACACCTGAATGAGCATTTTTGCCCAGTCTGCTCCTTAAATATCAATTAGAGTGAAAGAAAGACTGTGTGAAGTTTTTGTGGATTAACTTTTTTTTCTCTCTTATTTTTTTTTTTAACTTCTGACTTGGTTTACATACTGTTTGGTTGCAGTGTCAGCTGGCCGACCAATCAATGGTGACACACATGAATTGCCGCCTCAATACTGTCAGCTATCTGCAAGCATATTGTACAGAATGGTACAATCAGCCTGCCCTTCATAGATATTTTCCATGACCTTTTTTTCCCCCCCAGCTGGTTATGTGAGCGCATTAAACTGCCCCTTTGACTTAATTACACTGAATGGCGGTTGTACAAAGAAGAGAAATTAGACCACGGCATTCTCAGTCTCATTACGGAACTCATAAGTGTGCAAATTTAAATCATTGAAGAATGAAGTGAGTCCTGATTTTATAAAAAGGGGGGCTGATCTTTGGATTTCTAATTGCGACCATCCAGCAGTGAACGGAGCAACCACTGCGGTGCGAGTGGGGTCGCTCAAAGGTCATGCATTTCAGCAAGTACCATGCATAAAGGATGGCAGGGTCACTGCGGTCTGAGAGGATTCTTAACATTAATGATGAGTTGGCTCGTGTGCAAATGAATAACAAACAAGTGGCTCGCTATCCCCCAGGTGGCCACTTTTTTTCTTTTTTTTTTAATCTATTTATTTATTTTGAATGATTATTCTGTCTCAAGAATACTTGAACTCTCTATGGGACGAGCTTCATTTACAAGCTTTGCGTGTTTGTGGGGCCCCAGAAGGACAAGCGGGGACATAGCAGAGTTTCTGTTAGGAGGCTGTACCACTTGGGAGCCATTGCATAACTGATGACAGCCCTCGGTAGCTGATGCATAATCACGACAGCGGCGCTGGTGTGCCGCCGATGCACTAGATGACAAAGGCAAACGGGGTGGGAGAGGAGGCGGGTCGAGGGTCAGGCGCGGCTGCGTCAGAGATTGTGCTCTTTTGCAAACACCATGTAAAGACGGGAGTCAAGGACGTTTAGGATCAGCGATAAGCATTTTCCTCACCAATGTCAATATGTACCTATTAGGGCTGTCAGTCGATTAAAGTCTTTAAATCGCGATTAATCGTATTAGTGTCCTGAGTTAACTCGTGATTAATCACATGTTTTTTTGTTGTTGTTTTTTTAACCCTGCTCTATATGTAACTTAACAAGATATTTATTGTGTTTCTTATCCTCTGGGAGAAAATGGAGAAGAAAATAATAATTCCTTTGTGGAAATATTCTAATTTTATTTTTATTGGAACATTCCAAAACGATTACATACTTAAACTGTCCAGATACTCTCCAAAAAAAAAACCTCAAACCTTGAGGTATTCGCAAGCCAATGCTCCAAACCATTAAGGTTTACAAATAAAACAATTCTTTTTTTACTTTTGTGCGAGATTGGCCATGATGTGTGATGTGTTTGTGTGTGTTTGTTTGTTTCATCTCTCTTCCTTTCTGATACTAGAGACTGACAAATATAACGTACATAGATATGATCGCATTTGTCAATCATGGTATTTTATTTTGAAAATTGCTTTTATTTTGAAAATCAAATTATTTATCTCATGTTTTTTTTGAATGAAGAAACCACCACCAATAAAAACAATACATTTTCAATATGACCCAAAAAATAAAATAAGTAATAAAAGACTCAAACAGGGATGTGATTTTTCTGGGGAAACCAACAAAACAAAAAAGGCTCCACTTGCCAAATGAACAAAATGAATTAAAATGCTACAAAATGGGGTACTAACAAATTTAAAGAAATCAACAGCATACTGTACTAATATAAAGCAGAAAAAAAATATGAATGAAAAGAAAGAATTGCAAACTTCTAAAAGTTTTGGAAGTTTGGATGGCCTGATTAAATGAGCTATCAGTTGGATCGGTTTCCAGATAGCTTGCTCAACTGTTGAGCAGAACACAACTGAATAATGTCTCATCCTGATGAGTTCTTAGTCTGGGAACTCTAAAACCTCTCCCAGAGGACCTGAGGATTCTGGATGGCTCTGGGAGATTAGCCATGTGTTCTGGCTCGAAGCCTTTTAGAGCTTTAAAGACCAATCTTAGTCTACGAGGAAGCCAAAATCAGTTCAAAATATTACAAATGACTGCAGACTGAAGGGGGATTAAATGGTGTCTTGCGGCCTTTTTGTTTTTATTAACACCATAAACTGGTACAGGGAAGGTATCATTATTCTGAAGTGTTTATTACACATAGCAACTACAATCAAACTAATTAGTATACAATCTATCCTGTTATCGGTGCTGCTAAAATGGGCAAACAAGTACCCGCTAATGTTTTCTAATTCCACTGTTGATTTTGCAATTGAAGCCCAGGGAACAGGGAATGCAGAGAGATATCGGGCAAAGACACCAGAGGTAGTCGTACAACAAAAGCAAGCAAAAACTCTGAAAATTAGTCGCTCACTCTACGCTGAACCACGAGCATTCGGAGCACAATTTCATCAAAGCTAGCACAACAACTTTGCGATAAATCAAAGGCTACTTGGCTCTTTGACATGTTGTCGGGGGAGAGCGCCAACACTGTCCTCCACAACCAGTAATTGTACAGTTGAGATTCCCATATTTGGGGAACAAGAGTTAGTGCAGTCAGAGTGCAACGTCTGAACCTCATCCTGGGTGAACCGCACTCTTGATCGCGGTATGTCCCCGGCAAGGCAAGTCTGAGTAGCCCATGGCTGACCTGAGGAACTTCCCCACAGCCATACCGCGCTAACTTACAGCGCTCTGTCGCCATGTGTTCACATTGAAAAGCAATGCATTCCTGAAGTGAGAAAATAGTTTAATAAGTTATATAAGTATTTTATTACAGAGGTTAAACTAAAGGAGAGGAAAATATATCACAACTACTTGTGGCCAAAATAGTATGTAGTATTTAAATTGAAAGGAAATGAATGAATAAAATATTGAATGAACAACGTTTCTCGCAACCTGAGGAGGAGGTGTTACGTCACTTCCTGTCTCCTTGTTTGACTACTGCAGAACAGTGGCGAGGACTCAACGCCAGACTGGCCTCCGACAGGTTGCAGTGCACCGCCCTCTGCTGTTTTCAACAGAGATGACATGAGGGTATTTGAACGACGCTTTCGACGTTTGAATTTCCCGCATAATAACCGTAACGTGCCCAACTTGCTGTAAACAATCATTACCTGAACTTTCAATTCATCGTGAATTTTCATTCATCATTTTTTTCAACAACAAAAAGAGGAGTGCGCCATTCCTGGAGATACTCCAATACCAGGTTGATACGTGGCGTCCACGTATCAACCCAAATATTACACACAACCTTTAATCGTCACTCAGCAATAACTATTAAGTACAGATACCTGAAAAATATACAGTAACAGAGTAGCTGTACTTTGTTACTTTCCACCTTTTTGTAAAATCTCCTTGTGAACTGATAGTTAATAAAATATGCAAAAAAAAAAAAAACTGAGGGAAAAAAATCAAAACAGGTAGTTATTAATTTTTAGGGTTGGCATGTTTATTAATTTTCAAAAACATTTATACCATGGATACATACACCACATGAAACAAGATCATTTCCCCCCCGACACCCAGCTTTGGTTCTACATTACTTTTGAAAACATTGTCTTGGTTTTCTATGAATTTGCCGTTGCGTCACGTCAGGGTACTGAAACTAATTTTTCACAGCAGTCGATTCAGAACAGTTTTGACTTGCACCATTAAATGACTCAATTACTTCGAAGAACCGGGAAATGTCATAATAAATATACAAATAAAGGAACGCAAGAGGTGGCAATTCTGTTAACATGGAGACTCTTCAATAAGCTGTGTCTTTCATAAAACAAGGTCAAAAAGAAAAGGAAATTGCACTTGACTACACTTGATCATAAGTACACACTTAAGTGATTTTAACTGTAATTAAATATTCTGTTTATGATTTCTAAAGCATTGTGCCTACATCAAAAGTAATTTCGAAACAGTTGCTCACTGTTTGTTACTTGATTTGCGAGCGTGCATGTTATTTGTTCATCGTGTATTCATTGTGTATTCATACTGGATTAAGGTTACAGTAGTCCAACGACCCCACGCCTAATTAATCAGTTCGATAAAATCAGTCAATAAAAACATAATAGATGTGTTTATAAGTAAAAAATAAAAGCATTTCTATCTGCAAAAAGTGTGTACTTACTCTGAAGTGTTGCGGGGGGAAAAAAATAATACAACAATTCTGACAGCAGAAGTTTTCAGATCGCACGCTGACAAAAGGATGAAGTTCAGAATTCCCATCGTCCACAGTTTGTAACGTGAAAGGATTTTGGGGGAAATCTTTCCATGCAAGGACGAAGGACAACAAAGCAAAAGCAATGGTAAACCTTTAATCACTTAAGTGAATTGTCATAATTCAACAAACAAAATATTATAGATTCAGTAACATAATAGGTCGTGATTAGTCGACCCCTTTGCTGCTGCAGCCATGCAAAAGTGCCGACCGTACACCGATAGCATCCAGTAGTGCAAAAGGAATCAGGCCAATGATAATCTGAGATTGGCTAAGAGGAATTGTCTTTTTTTGACTGTGTAGAATAGAGGGCATCCTAGCTTGGGTCTTGCTGTGACGGCATCTTGAATCCTCAAATGAACAGACTGCTCTGTGAATATTATTTGTCTATTTCAGGATCTGCATGCTCCTTACAACAACAAAACCTCAGAGTAAATGGGTGCACATCATCACTGAGTGCACGCGCACACGCACGCGCACGCCGCGCACACACACACACACACACACACACACACACACACACACACACACACACACACACACACACACACACACACTTGCTGCATTCCTTTGGCAATACCCACGCAACACATTATTGAGTGTCCCGACATCGCTCTACGTTTAACACAAAAGAGATTCTTTGCTATGCACCTAGGAGGAGCTGTCAGCAGCAGCAGGAGGAGCAGGAGGCACTGACAGGGCGACGTTGGGGGGCGTTTCGTTAAAGATGACGGAATCTCCTTTGCTGTCTGGTGCGCTGTTCAGTGACATCTTGTCCAGAGCTAAAAAAAAAAAAAAAAAAATAGGATGAGACGGATTGAAATACAGTGTGTTGTGATGTGCGCAGTATTTACGAGAAGACTACTTCAGCAGCAGACACTTTAAGGATTAAATCACACTGAAGGACAAGACTACAACTGGGGTTGGCTGGAGGAAGGAAGGTTATTCTGACAAGAAAAAAAAATTCATATTACTCTCAATTTTTTAAATTTTTTTAATATTCTCGACATTTCAATTTTAATCTCAAAACGGGGAAAAAAAAAAAACCATGAACATAGCTTAGGCTGGGCTGTGTAGTTCTTATGCTAAGAAAAAAAAGTTCAGTCTCTGTTTGCACTTTTTTTTTTTACCTTGGTTACAGTTTTGCAAATATTGTTTGCATTTTGAAAAAAAGAAATATTTAATTTTGTTTGTGGGATGCAGTTAAACAGCTCATGCATGAAAGTAGGGATGCAAATTATCAATTAATTAATTTATCATTTGTTGATTGACCTCCTTGATCGATTAGCTATTAATTGATAGGCGGCAATTTTTGATCTGAGAGTAAGGAGCACATTTTTTAACCCTTAAATAATATTGAGGGTCCAATGGGACCCATTTTTCCACTAGAGAACAGTAAAAACATCCTAAACATTTATCCTCTGACTTTAAGTTGACTCACATTCCAACTTAAAAAAAAAAAAAAAAAAAAGTTGTGTAAAAGTAAAGCAGTAAGTTCAAGCCAACTGAAACTAACCTGCTGATGTGTTGCCAGATGGGGACGTGCTGCTGTTGTCCAGTTCGTCCAGGTACAGCCGGTAGTGGTGGCCGCTGTCGTCTTCGTATTCCACGTTCTCGTCGTCGCTGTCGACCTCGGGCGTCACGTACACCACTTCGAACTCGATCTGCCCCTCTGGTACGGAGGTCCAAGAGTGAAAACGTGAAGAGGGAGCAGTGCTGATGCGGCACGGGCGGCTGAAAATGCAACGTACCTGCTGGGACAGTATGGTGACAGCCTCCTTGTGTTTAGCATCGCGAAGATTGATACTGTTGACGGCGAGAATGGCGTCGCCGACGTGCAGCCCTCCGCACCTGTCTGCAGGCTGGCCGGGATGGATCTCGGAAATTAAAATGGGAACGCCGTGCTCCTTCCCACCCTGATTAGGGGGAAAAAAAACAAGTTCCAAAAACATGGGACTGAAAGTCATCGGCAGGGTGAAGTCCCCATTGAAATTGTAGTGTTTATTAGGGACTGCGCCCCAGTGTACGGCTGGCTTGAATGAGCCTGTCTACGCCAAGGTGCAATTAATCTCAGTGCATCTTAAAGTTAAAGTCCACTCAAAGTAAAGCAAAGTAATCCAAGTAAAAGTCAGTGACTGTCACATTCCGAAGGACGTGAAATCTGTCCTCAACATTTGACCCATTGTCTCCTGAGGGAGCAGTGGTTAGCAGCAGTGATGGTGACCATCACTGGGCCCGAATACAGGGTGCCCAGCAGGGAGGCAATGGATACTATTTTTAAAGTCTTTGGTATGACCAGGCCGGGGATTGAACCCACAACCTCCCAGTCTCAGGGCGGACACTCCTTCACTGGACCACCGAACTGGTCTTGTACCCAAAAGCCACTGTCTGTTCACCTTGCTTTTGCATATCAACCATCTCAATGTCAACTCCATCTATCTACCCATCCATATATCCATGCATCCATCCATGTTCTGCCGCTTATCTAGAGTCAGGTCACAGGGGCAACAGTCTCAGCAGAGACACCCAGACTTCCCTTGGCCCCGGTCCCCTCCTCCAGCTCATCCGGTGAGACCCCCGGACGTCTCCAGGCCAGCTGAGAGATGTAGTCCCTCCAGCATGCCTGGGGTCTTCTCTGAGACCTTCTTTCGGTGGGACATGCCCAGAACGTCTCCCCACGAGGCGTCCAGGAGGCGTCCAGGAGGCGTCCAGGAGGCGTCCGAAACAGATGCCCGAGCCACCTCAACTGACTCCTCTCGATGTGGAGGCGCAGCGGCTGTACTCCAAGCTCCTCCCGGGTAACTGATTCCCTCACCCTACCTGTCCCTAAAGGTGCACCTAGCCACCCTACGGAGGAAACTCATTTCGGCCGCTTGCACCCGAAATCTCATTCTCTCAGTCAAAGTTAACTTCCACCAGGCCAAAGACATACTTGCTGAAGATGTTTTGCTACCTGTTCTAGTATATAGGTTTGAGAAATGCAGCAACATCTTCCATGACGGGTAACTCTTCTAAAAGCCAACTGAATTCTTTTGCCACTTTCGAACAGCCTGTGACATTTTCTCCAGTTTGGGAAAACGTGCCGACCTCCTGTTCTTCAGATGTGTGGGTCCAAAGGCCGAACTTGGCCTTAAACGCATTCATTCATTGCACTGACTTCTTGTTCCTTTCTCTCTTTGCTCCTACACCTCGTTCCTTGTTGGTAGGGATGCAGGGCGGCAAGTCGGCAAAGTTTTTCCGGCATTTTGCCGCAACTCAACCGTCATCAGCATGAAGGAATAGCTCGCTCTCTAGCTATCTATCAATCAGTGTCATAAAATGTGAAAGTCCACGCTGCCGACGCAAACCACACAACTGAACACAAACAAAGGAAACTGCCATGCGGCAGACAAACTGCAAGCGCCACCATTTGTTTGCGAACTAATCACGAACAAACAAAGCTGCCATTCATTACGCCGACCTGCGAACGAAACGCGACTGTTGCCGTGAGCCTGCGGGAGCGAACCTTGACGAACGAGGACGTCATACAGTACAAGTTTCCGTCGAGCACGTTTGAGGTGAGGCTGACTATCTAGCCGGCACAGCTGAACCTGTTCCAGCAGAGAGGCCACATTCCACAACCCAAAAACCAGCTTCCATTGCCGGGGTCCGACCGCCAAGGACGCTACCTTGGATCCTCTGCAATCCACATTGCGATGGCCCCCTTGCAATTTGGTGAGCAGGTTTATATGAGGAGTCACTTGGCAAATACACCTCTGTCAAACACACCTGACGGGTTCGGACGGCGAGCCTCAGACGCGTCACTAGGTGGCGAGTGACGGCTGTAAAACGACTAATGTTGACAGAGTTGCCGTCAACCGGCTGAGGGTTGACAGGTCGACGCCGCCCCCGTCGATGTCTCGGCCTGCTGCTGAAGGATGTCGCTCCAGGCGTGGGACAGCTAGAAACCCTCTAGGGTTTGCTTCCTGATCTTTACTGCTTCCATAATCCCGCATTGGTGGCTAAGCTTTCTCGCTATCCCACACCTGGAGTGAAATCTTTCACCGGCGAGCCAATTATATTTGACAGACTACGTGTTTTAAAAAAGCTCTGAAGTGAAAAAGAGATGGATTTCTTACTGTGATAGAGATTCCGAGTCCCTCTTGATCGTCTTTGACTAGGACAACCTTTCTGATTGGGCCAACCCCTTGGTTTTTCTTCAACATTTCAGCATCCTGTAATCAATGTTGGACAATTACAACTGGAAGATTAAACAGAGCAGGGACAGGGTTTGCCTCCTCTGCAGGTTGAACGCTTACATGACCGACGGGAGAAGGAAGAGGCCTCTTGGAATCATTGCGGCCTCTACACGCTCGGATGACGGTCTTGTGGCGATGGAGGTGTATCTCTGCTTCCAGTTGATTCCACAACTTGTCGTGCGCCGGCCCCTTCATGTCGCGGCCGAGTAGCTGAATTTGCTGCACTCTTCGAAATGAACAAATCAAACCATTTGCACAAGGTTCCGGTCTTTTTTATTGTCTTTTTTATGACTTTTTTAATGCATATTTCAGGTCCTTCCACAATAAGAGTGAGATCAGGGATCATAGAAGACCACTTCAGAATAGTCCACCGTTTTATTCTTGGCCATTCGCGGGTGTTTTATAGCCGTGTGTTTTTGGGTCATTATCCTGTTTTAGGACCCATGACCTGCGTCTGAGACCAGACTTTCAGCCACTGGGCAGCACAATTGGCTCCAGAATGACTTGATAGTCTTGAGATTTCATTGCAACCTGTGCCAGATGCACTTCTTAGCTGTGACTATGGGTGTGTGCCAGTGAGCAGCTGAATAAGTGAATTTCCCTTTGGGATGAATAAAGTATTTATCGATCTATCTATCAAAGCAGCCCCAGAACATAAGTGAGCCTCCTACATGTGTGACAGCAGGTGCAGTCTTCATTTCTTTGTATGCTTCATTTTAAGAATCGGTGAACATAGAACTGATCTGACTTGCCAAAAATCTCCAGTTTTGTCTCATATTCTCCAATAAACTCAGTGACTTGTCAATGTGTATTCTGGCTAATCCCAGTCTTGTCTGTCAATCGATTTTTTTCCTCTTGTGGCCAAGCCCACGGAGGTTGGCTACAGGCCAGTGGACCTTAAACTTCTGAATAATAGGTGAAACTGTGGTCTCAGGAAAATCAAGCTGCTTGGAGATGGATTTTGTATGGGATTTTGTCCAGGCCTGTTTCAATATTTTGCTTTTTTAAATGATTCTGTAGATTCAAAAGCAACGCCTTTTCCTCACTTAATTTCCAGTATTTTTTTTTGTATTTATTACTACTAATTTTGCCAGTTTCATGTTATTTCAGTGACCATTAAGGGTTTTTCTGTCTTTAACGGAAGGGTACCAACAATTTTGTCCATGTCTCTACGTGTATGTGTATGTGTGTACCCGGCAAATAAAATTGAGTTTCATTTATTTTTCCAGAGCACTCAGCCAATTCCAAGTTTGCATCTTTTCTTCAAAAAGATGACCAATTAAAAAAAAAAAGTTGCTTTTACCTGCCAGCGAGTTCTTTGTCCAGGTACTTTGCTGCCAGTCTTGCTCCGTACACTTCAGCTTGCAAAACTGCCATATGCCGACGAAGAGCTTCGTTTTCTTTTTTGTAAATCCTCACTTCCGACTGTAGCTTTGCCTCTGCGAAGTTTGCCTTCTTGCTCGCCTCAACCTCCGGTTCCTGGAATGAGGACAGGAGGACATTAAAAAAAAACTAAAGAAAAGTGGGAATAAGACTTTGTTCAAATCACGCGTTGCCTACGTATCCTATTGGAAGCATCTATCCAATCCGTCAAATCCTATCCTATCTACAGTTGTTTTTCTCTGGTTACGTTGTAATGTAGCAACTGGGTCAGACCACACAAGCCTCACCACTTTATTCTTGCTGGCCTCAGAATTCTCCGCCGGACCGCACTTTGCCTGAAGCTGCAGAGCGTGAAGCTGCAGCAGCTGCTCGTGGAGCTCCCTTTCCACCACCGACCTGTCGGCCTTCGCCTCGGTCAGCTCGGAACGCAGATCTAGCAGCTGTGCCTGTACGGAAGCAGTGCACAATAAGGAGGTCAACTCAAACTTCTGACTGTGCAACTACAACTCAATATAAAAAAAAAAACAGAAGTCATTCAACAAATTCAAACCAGTGTAAGGATGACGGATGAAGTCAACAATGTAAAAATTTGTTCAAAACATAAAACCCAATCTCTAAAAGTTGCAGTCGCATAGAATTTGCAAATGTTCATGTCAACTAAGATGATCATCCTACAGTGTATTGGCACCTAAATGTGGTTGTATGAGATTGCTGAAAACAAGAAAAGTACGTGGTTCTTATTGCAACCAAGTTTTCTTTCCTTCTGGGTTATGCGCCAAGGTCAAAATTCTGGATGACAAAAAGAATTTAAAGTGTCTCGAGTCAACTTCTGCTTAACACATCCATGTCAAACAAAAACTGTGTTAAAGCTGAAAGTCTCCCCGGTTTCACCTGGAAGATGTTTTCATGTTTGTGGGTGATTTGTGGCTGGTTTGAGTGTGATTTTAAAAACACAATAAAAAGGAAGTTTGTTTCCACAATTACTCATTTCTCTTTTCTTTTTTTATTTATTATTTATTATTTACTATTATTATTACTATTATTATTACTGCTATTATTATTATTATCATTATTACTATACATGTATATGGATGTATAAGTATTATAGAGTTGTTTTCTGTTCTGTTCATCTACACATTGTTAAAAAAAAAAAAAAAAAGAAGCCAGAATTAGCCAAAAGGCTAGTTTTCATCTGCAGTCCCCTGGTCAAGATGTAAAAAGGCAATAAAATACATATAAAAGACAAACACATGATCGGGCGCTTGATAGGGCACTAACATATAGCATATACATGACAAACTGTTCAGAGAACCAAGAGCACACAATAATACAACATTCATATTCAAACACACTATGAAGTTAAAAAGAAGAAAGAAGAAGAAAGAAAGAAAATAGATAAGACTTTACATCATATTGCAACACAACATTTGATTGAAACCTCAAAAACATCCCAACAGGCTGATCTATTAGTGTTGGCAGCTGTAGGTGTTGACAAGCCACATTTTTAGATTTTGTTGAGAAGGCCTTGTATGTTGTAAGCAGCTTACTTAATCTCCTGCGGTACCGAGTTCCACAAATTAGCACTCCTCACTGACCAGGCCGACTTACTAAAAAGTGCTCCTGCCCAAAGGAGTGAACCAGTCACCTCTGACGGAGCTTGGAGTGACACGCACAGAGCTGTTGCTTTGGCTGATGAACTCAGCCACAGGATCTGGAGCCAAATGATGCAGTGCTTCATAAATCAAATTTAAATCTGCAAATGTGTGAAGACTGTCCCAGTTTAAAAGACTGTTGTTGTTTTTTTGTTGTTGTTGTTTTTTTTAAGATTGCACAGTGATGATAGTGCCTAGGTTTTTTTTTGTTGTTTTTTTTTTTTTTTTTTTTAATCCATTACTTTAATTGTTTATTTGTACAAAACTTCCAATGTTTTGTTTGTTTTTTTACATTCTGACTATCTTGGGACCAACTGCTTAGACAACAGTTAAAAAGTGACTGAGAATCATTGAATGAAAGTACATTTCTGCAGCTTCAGTCTCGTTTGAGTATCACACCTCTGTTTTTAGCAGTCCACCTATTATCTGCATCAAAGTGTGTATAGACCACCTCGTTACTCTACTGCTTTTATCAGTGAATTGTCCGAGCTTTAATCGATTAATTAATAACCGGCGATTTTAACGTCCAGTAACTCCAATGTCCTAAGTTACAATGTTAAATCAAGCGCCGTCTCATGGTGTAAAAAAAAAAAAAAAATTAATAAATAAATAAATAAATAAACATTCTAAAAAAAAATAAAAAATTTTTAAAAATCTAAGTGTGTAGTGGAAGAGTCATTTACCTCGAGTTTATGGTTGAGTTGAAAAACCGTTTGCATTTTGTGGCAGAGCTGAGCGAAGCAGGAACTGAGGCTCGTCATCTTCTGCCGACCTTCATACGTGATATCGACTTGATCCGGGTCTATTTCTCCGAGGAGCATGTCCACATCCACGAAAGCCTTGTCGAATTCTTTCTCCAGCACTTCTAGCCAGCGAAACATTGACATGCCAGAGCCATAGGCAGAGCTCTGGCCTGCTGGAGCGCATCCAACAGAAACGGACATGGCTAAATTTTTGAGAGGAGGAAAAGAAAACACGGCCAAATGTAGTCGCAAGTTTCTTTCGGTTTGGTTTGCCCACCGAATGCAGCAAAATAAATCAAAAAGAAGTCTCGAAAAATTCGGAAAAGCGAGACCGCTTAAGTTTGGCTTCGATATTGATATTTACAAGCGCCGTCCACCAGGAAGTAGTACTAGTCCTTCTTCGGATTCTTCGTCTTCGTCGTCTCCGCCTATGGCGGGTGGCAACTAATATTAAGGTGCAGTACCGCCACCTATTGCGCCGGAGTGTGAATCAGAGTTATCTAAATCAGAACAAAAAAAAACATTTAAAAAAAAATCCCTTTATCAATCCCTTTGTCTAATCATGAGCATGAACTGAAGATTCCCTGACCCAATGGTTACAACACTTTCCAATGTTCCAAGTCTTGCACTCCAATCTGCCAAAGCTCCTTTTGATTGACTCTCTCCCTGGAATAACTGCTGCAGCGTAGAATAACACAACATAACTCATATTACCCTGCCTTTGCGGCCATACAAGGGGCAGCCACGCTCTACCTAAAGGTGAAGTGTGTAATATTTGTAAATTTTAAAGAAGAAATAGCATTAAATGGCTACAATTTATATTGCAGCACTATTGCTCTCACCCTAACTCTCCTTAGCTGGCCAGTGAACTACGGTGGAACACCTACCCAAACCTGGCTACCTTGTCCACCATCTACTTCGTTGGTTTATTTGAAGATGTGAGCTTTCGCCCTAATTGGTGGTGATGCATATGGTGTTGCATTCATTTTACGGAGCAAATTGCAAGAGATGGTTGACTTAGTTTAGGACAGAAATACAGTTTTCCTTCTTCCTTGTGCTTCTTTTTGTTTATATTAAAAAGAAAAGTGTTCTCTATTTCTTTTGGATTCATGACAGGTGTCTTGTTTTGTTTCATTCAACTTCATTCAACAGAATGCATATGTAATGTGTGGGTCTTCATTCACTGTTTTGAAATAAATTATACAATACAAAAGATCAAAGGAAATCCTTTCTTTCTTTGTGTTGATTTCCAATTAAGGCACACCGGTAAGAATCGGTTCACGTAAATGCGGACATATAAAGGAAAAATAACAGCATTTAAATATGCAAATAAAAACATTATTAATGGCTGTTAACTATGGGGCGAACTAGATTAATCTTGATTTAAAAAATAATAATAATTTGACAGCAAGACCTTTGATGGAGACATTCAGGCTGACAGAAACCAAATCGTATCAAATCAAATGCAACTTTATTTGTACAGCACCAGAAATATTATATACAAAAAACAGAAATAAAGCATCTAAGGCCACCTTATGTTTTATGTTTTAACTTTATGTTCATTGGGACTTGACCGCTAGTAGCTAGGTCCAATTCCAATGCACTGCCAGTTCCAATGGGTCCATCAGTTAAGTGGTATCTGGTTTGTTGACTCTGTAAATACTTTGGAAAAGAAGAAAAAGCATAAAAGTTATGAGATATTACAGGAATAAAACCTGGCAAATTTTACTCAAAAAGCAGCCATTCACTGAATCTACTGAAAAATTAACTACACCTGTGTTTACAAACAAACCACTAAAAATAGAAAAACAAACATGAAACAACAACAGAACAACCTTTTTGTATATTGTATAAAAACATGGACAAATACACATAGTAATAACTAAGATATAATTGAGAACTTGACGGGTCAAACGATCTTTACTGACAGTGTAATGCACCAACCTAACGTGGTTGATGACATACCTGTTCAGTCTGGACATCTCTTTTTGTAGAAGGAGAGGGAGGTCGAGTCCCTCCAGCACTATCTGACAATGAGTCTGGTAGTGTTGAAGGGGGTCAGCAGGAAAAGAGGTGAGTAGCGCGTTCACATTTCCAATCAGAGCACCGCCCTGAGAGAGGAGTCGAATAATTACAAACTTCCAAATCAGGCTTTTGTGGTCAGCAACGAAGCCAAGGGAAGTCAATGATTACAAATAAAAGCAACTAAAAATACATAATAAATACAACAACACAAAAGTATGTAAAATGATTGATGTACATATATATATATTTTTTTCTTTTTGTTGTCTCCTCACCTGCATAGAGCACTCCATTACAGTGACAGCCATTACAGCATCCTCTATGGTAACAAGTTCTCTGAACATGAGTCTTGCATGTGCTGTAAAAACGGAATAAGTTTTGCATGAGAGGTACACGACTTTGATTTGTTTATCTATTTATTTATTCTGCATTTATTTATCTGTTTTCAACCCGTGTCCAGTCTGGCAGTAGTCTTTGTAATGCCTGACAGATTTAGTCTAAAAAAGGCAGAACTTGCCACCAGAGACAGGTCAGTTCAAGATCCACCCATTGAATACGTTGATTTGTTTATACATAACCCTCTGGAACACAGGGCCAACAAATCTGGTGAACATTAAACAGGATCGAAAAAACGACTTGAATTAAATGGGCGCAAAAACAAGCAAACGAAAACACTCGAACCTTCGGCGAGTCGACTCAGACTTTCCAACATGCGAACGGTAGTTCTAGCAGTGCTGCGGTCGGCAAGCTGCCGCTGGAGCCGGAAGTAACATGTCAAGATGGTATTGGCATCCTTGGACATCACAGGCTGCAAGAGCTTAATCACACTGAAATATGCTTTCATCTTTTCCATGGTCCATAAATTGCAGGATTCAGCAAACTGTCCTGTAAATAAAAAGTATGGTGAATCATAAATTAAAACTACCTAACTAATCAACAACAACAGCAATAATAATAATTTAAGGCTGTCGCAGTGAACGTGTTAATAACATGTAAATAATATGTTAATAACGCGTTAATAACGCGTTAATAATGTGTTAATAATGCGTTAATAACGCGTTTGAGTTATTAACGCGTTTTTTTACACGTGCTTAACGTCTGGTTAACTGATGAACTGGTTACCAGCTAGTGGTGTGAAAGATCAGTATGGGGAATATTGGGCTCCTATTAAGTCTGTTTAAATGAGTAGGGCAATTTAGGGGATAAATCAAGCCCGTTGAAGAATTGGTTACAAGTATACGATTATTCGGTACAAACCGACACCTATCAAGTACTGGACTAATTGCATTTAGAAAATCTTTGTTAAACATATTCAAAAAGCACATCATGTACCGCTGTCCTCCAAAATAAAGGAAGAGATAATGTGGTCCCATTCTGCATTTTTTGTGTCCATCAGGATAAGCACAAGGTCAAAACGACTCAGCAAGGGGCTCGCCAAGGCCACATTGACACTCAGTGGTTCACTTGGATCGTAACGTCCTTTCGGGTTGGTGGCTGCCAAGATGCTCGTCCGCGTGTTGAGTTTACACACAATACTGAAAAGAAAGAAACAGGACAAGGTTTCATAGGCCATTGGTCTCTCCAATTTTGAAATAGCAGGTATAGTTGGGACCTTAGCGGGCCAAGGTTCAGTTAGTGTAAAGAGTTCTAACATTCATTGGTAGCCTATTTCAGTGGTACTGACATACGAATCTTATTTTTTTAATAATTTGAATGATTCAAAAAATCTATTTTTTGAGGTTGGTCAGGTCACATGTGATAATACTGTAATATTCAAAACAATAATTTACTTTTCCATCAAAACTACAACAAAATATGAAGTAAAATACAATTAAATAAAAAAATAAAATTTGCATTTGCATGAAAAAAATATGATACCCATCATGAATCCAAGACAGATACTGTGCATCAGGAGGGCGTCAAGAACACTTGGGACTACAGTGCAAGTCAATGCACTACCCAGCAATTGATTAGGTGTGGGGATTTTGAAGCAGACTTTAAGCAGACTGGCTCTACTGAGGAATTAAGTCATCTTTCTAGTAATTTGTATAGACCTCAACCCTTTTAGCTGCTCGTAGACTATTTAATTGGCTATCCATTGAATTTGGCTTTTGATTAAATTCATTAATAGTGACTTAATTTTTCATTTTTGATGAAACTGATGTCAAGAGGTTTTCTACAAACACTCAAGGTCGGTTTCGGGATTTGCAAATTTGCACATTTCCAAATTTGCACCTCAGTTAACATTTAAATTCTGTATCTCTGATTGTGTATCTCTGCTGTATTGTTTACCCACCAAAATCCACTGCAGCTTTGCAAAAGTTTGCTCACTTGTCAAAAACTGTTTAGAATGAAACAGTACTTAGTGAAGAATCTGCATATAGTGTCCATCCTGTGTGTTTGTCTACCTACCCAGCTTTAGCCACACTGATAGACTGCTGCTCCATCGCTTCATGGATGCTGATCCTATCGTGCTCTTTGATGCTGTTGAATTCATCAATGCAGCACAGACCACCGTCAGACAGCACCAGGGCTCCAGCCTCCAGGTGCCAGTCAACTCCATCTTTCACTGCTGTAACTGTCAGACCTGCAGGAAAAAATATCAAGTCTCATTAAACAGTTAACACGAATATGAAAATGAATGGAATGTTCATTTTCACAGAAATAAAAATATTCTTTTTTAAAGAATATTGAAAAGCTTTGTGGAAACTACATTAACCAATTATCTGAACAACACGAGCATGAAGTTACCTGCGCTTGTTGATCCGATTCCAGATGTGAGGACAGAGCGAGGCATAACCTTAGCCGCGTATTTCAGAAACTGCGACTTTCCTGTGCCAGGATCCCCAACCAACAACATATGGCACTCACCTGTGGAGGGAAAGAGAAAGGCAGCTTAACGCAGCACCACAAGAAGCATTTTTCACATTTTATTTAGCGTTTGTCAGGAAAAAGATATTTAAAAACTGGACATCCCTGTGACTACCTACTGTACTTGCTGTTTTGCTGCTCGCCTTGCCTAGGGAAGTGTATTAAATGCATATATACAATTTTTTTTTTTTGCTCCTAAAAAAAACTATGCAAAAAAAAATGCATTTACATCTTTGAAAATTTTCAGACCCCCAGCCCAATATATGTCCATCCCACCCTTAAAATGTCGCTGACCCTCTTGAGTTTAAGTGTATTATAAATATCACTAAGTACGTACTTTGTAATGGAATGAAACATGATTAACCTGTGACTACACACTGAGCCTGGTTTAAAGGGCCCCACTGTGCAAAACACTTTCCGTTAATTCAGATGACATTCATTGATGATGAAGTGATGACAGACTTACCCCTAATTTTGGTTCCAGAGGAATCAGTTCTCTGAACCCCACCAGCCAACACCATGGATACAGCTAGTTTAATAAAATACATTCCAAATACCTGTGGACACAGGCTTAACAAGATTTGGTTCCTTCCTGTGAAAAAAAAAAAATGCAAGCACAACATTTGTTGAAACAACTTGTTTAATTATAGCCATCACAAAGAGTTGTAGAAGTGGTAGCGGTGATGATATTACGTGGAATTGTAATATTAGAAATTCTGACTGAAGATGCATTTTCTTTTTTCTTTCACTTACCCTCGATGGGGTCATGTGTGTAATCAGCCCAGAAATCTTCAAATTCCTTCTGAGCATCCTTAATGACGGAAGTGGCAGCGCCGTGCTGATTGTACACCTCTATGTTGTTAGCTCTCAGGACCAGCTCCACAATACAGGGGCTCCCGTCATTGAATGGCTTCCAACGCTGGTACATCACTCCATAGACGGTTACATCATCCCCTGGAAGCATTCCACACAATCCAGAATCAAAAATTGAAAAAAAAATGAAACATTTTTTTATAGTATATACTTATATTATAGTATTGTAGTATATAGTTATATTTTGCATACATTATTCATATCGAGTTGAATAACTAAGGTGAAAAAAATCCAGTACTTTTGACACTTAACAAGCTTTAGAATGTTACTAAAATGTATATTAATACAATAATGTAATGGTTAAAGTGAGAAGGACATTTGAGGTAATAAGGATTGGAAATGTGTAAAAAAAAAAATTTTTGTGAGTTTTGGGGCATGTTTGACTATTTCTATTTCAATTAGGTCTTATGTCTTGGCGTAGACTCATTGGAGCTAGCCGTTCACCGGGGCTCTGTCACAAATAATACAAATTACGTAACCGTGACTGTCTTCTTTTACAGCGTACCTTTGCTTTGTTGCTTGTTTGCCTGGGTACACAAGCAACTACATCAAAGCAACACATAATCTCACCATCGAGCTACGGTCTTACCAGACTTGCAACTGTCCACCAGGTCGTCCTCTAAAACCACCACCAAAGAACGAGGAATACTGCCAACCGACAGCTTCTGCACCTGTGGCAAAACGGTGACATCCGTAAAACTAAAACTTTTATCAATCATTTGGCTGCAACAAGGAAATGCAGCCAAAGTCTGCAAACTCAGGCGCGTTGACCAACCTTTTCTTGTATCTTGATTTCCTGGTAGTCTTTACAGGTAGCGGGCACAGTTCCTCCGGACAAACACACAAAGCTGTCTGAATTGCAGCTGCCAGGATTGGGACAGGAAGTCGGATTGACAAAGCTGTAGAACTGGTTAAAATCTGCCTGTAGTGAGAAAACGTGCCGGCACTTTGTGCACATGTAATCCCGTTCGCAGTCCAGAACCTGAAAACAAATGAATAATTCCAGACTTAGCGCTAAGAGCTTCTTTCTTTTAATTAGAACCTAAAAAGGAAAATTGACAGCGAGCGCCGCCATTTCCAGGACAAGTGGAAATCGGAGTATTTTTTTCCACTGACAGTCGAAATTTGTCCGATTTTTAAGACCAAGCACGCTAACTACGACAGGCAAAACCACAAAAGAAGGCGCCGAAAAACAAAGCAGCTGGAAGCCGCTTTACGAGCACAGGCAGCGCTTTTTCACAAGGCCCCGGGAGTCAAATGAAAATGCCACAAAGGCGAGCCAGGAGGTGGCAACAACCGATTGCCAAGCACTGCAAAACCCAGGGTGAATTTATTAAAGACTGTGTCATGAAAATGGTGAAGAAAATTTGTCCTGAGAAGAAGCAAGAAGAGTTTTTTCCGATGTTAGCATGGCTTGAAGCACCGCGTCAGGGAGGATTGAAGACATTTCATCTGATATTAAGAGACAGTTTGAGGTAAAAGGTATGGAGTTTGACTTTTTTTTTAGTTTTTTCGTCAGCCTGCGACAGAAACACCAATACTGAGTTTTTTTTTTGAGGGATGATAAGAGACTACAGTAGAATAAAACCACTGGGATCATTACAGATGGCGCACCTGCCGCGGTTGGTGAGAAAAGTGGACAATCAACCCTTGTCTGTGACAAAGTTAGCAAAGAAGGACGGAAAGCTATGAAACTCCATTGTATTATTCACCATTAAATATGGGCCAAACATCTGAAAAGTGATCACGTGATTTTGTGACGTTAAATTACACAGAGGTCTTATAGACACTCTGTGTGTGTGTGTTTATAAACATACATACACACATATACTACAAATATATTATTTTTTGTTGTGCTACAAAAAATTCTATTCCCTGCCCTCGACTATGGACCAAACGATACAATTTCAGCAAATTGATCAAAAAAAAAAAGTTGTTTTCCAATCAGTTACCTTGATTGTACTGGTGCGTATGACAGTACCAGTGACAGACAAAAAATGCCCAACATCCCGCGACTTGGGAATAGTGTCTCTGGTCAGCTCTGGGCACACAGGCAGACCTACACATTTGCATGGGGAAAAAAGACAAAAAACAAACAAACCCAGCAACAACAATGAAGCATCTCTTCAGATTAAATTTTACAGTTTTCCAGATGTACTGTTAGGCCATGCTGCCAGAATCACTGGTCTTTCATAAAACCAATCATTATTGCCAAAAAAAGAAAGAAAAAAAAGTCTAACCTGTAATGCGGGAATGCAGAGTGTGTCTCATTCTGTTCCGCTTTGCTCCGGCGCGCTCCGTCAAAGCTTCCTGCGAGGCCTCCGTGCCAGTTCGGAGTAAAACCTCGTCAAATATCGCCAGGACGTCATGCGGATAGGCTAAGAAATACTCACCGACCTGCCACAGTGAGTGGAGAGAAGTTAACATTCCCATCGGGCATCTTGAAGAGGTTCAAAGTGACTCGTTGAGGAAGGCAGCTGCAACAAACACTGGATTTACTTTAAGGTCAATTGTGAGTGTGTGACGGTGTAAGAAGTGACTTTAATTGCTGTGATTTAACGGTTGAGTGTGTAATATTGGGAGATTTTTGAAGAAGAAACAGCAACTTTAAGTAGTTACCGTACATTTTAATCTACAGTTTCTTTTACTCTCCCTCCCCCTCCCGAGCTTGCCAGTGAACTACGGTGGCCTGCACACGCAAACCTGGATACCTCTTCCATCTTCTTGTTTGTTGTTTTATTTGAGGGCGCGACCGCTCACCCTAATTACAAAATTGCACTGTGATTAAAAGCTTTTATTATTATTTAGCTTTTGCCAATATAAAAATCATAAATCAAGACAAATGTTATTATTATATTAATGCAGGCATTACCTCCATACTGGCTTCAAACAGGGTCATGGCATTCACTAAAACAGGGTGATGGGCCTCCTCGGTTGTTTTTGCAATAAGTTGGAGAATGTCCTCATGATGATGCTCTGCCAGGTACGTTTTAAACACCTGTGCGATTAAGGCCTTCTCTTCCGGGCGTATTAACATGATTGAGCTGACCCCTGCAAAAATGAGCGAATACAAATTTAGTGAAGTACGTGGTGAGTACATGGTTTGAGTAAGTACAAAAACAAGCACCTTAAATGGTTCTGTGTGAACAACAGGCAACTTCTGCAATTTCAGCCTGGCTGGATGAAATAATTGAAGAAAAAAAACAAACAGAAAAACAACGTTGTAGTTTTAGTATTTCTTGTTATACACAGTTCCCGTAAAACCTAGCGTATGCAAAACTCGGACAAACGCGTCTGTCGAGGTGCCCAATGTGTTTCACCCATGAAGGGAATGTCAACAAAATAGCTTACTTTGCTAATAAGATAGCTATCAGCGGACAGATTGAAGACGCTATGACATGTAATAACTGACAGACGTCAACCCGCTATCCGCTTGCTTCTGATTAACCACCACGCGTTTTCACTGCCATAAGTCTAACACCTAACCTGATCATAATAAAGCAGGGGCGGGTCTTTACTGAGCTCTGCAGAAGTCAATAATAACGCAAACACTCACGTACCTGGCCCTCGAGTCGACAGATAATCAGTACATGTTTGTCAGTTGTCAGTACAGATTTCGCGGTTTGACGCCAAAACTCCGCCTATTTCCTGCTTACGTCATTTCTACAAACTACGGATTCCGAGTTTGGACAAATGTCAGTGCACGGATATACTTCGTTCTTCCAACTATTGTGTTCAGCCGCTTCCTTCCTGAACAATGCTGGAGCCCATCCCATCTTTCACAGGCTGATGTCAGGCTCATCGCAGTGCCACTGAGACACACACACACACACACACACACACACACACACACACACACACACACACACACACACACACACACATTTTCATAGAGCAAACGTTATAACTCAGTGTCATATTAATATATAGATGCTATGTAATATAAAATTTAAAACATTTGGTTTATTTTATATTCTAATAATATATAATCATATTTTAATCTTTGGGATATCTTTCCTTTACCTTATCTGTCATTAAAGTGTTGATTTGGAAAAGCTCTAACTGGTCTGACAGTGGCGACTCATTTTTTTTTCTTCTATTTTTAATCTTTAAATCAGCATAATCAAGCTTTTCCTTAGAAAACCGGCTTATCGCATCCTAGAGAACACACAACACACACACTAACATTTCAACAGTGGTTTTGATCACACAAAAATTAAATTACACAATTGCCTACTCTTAACATTGCTGATAAAGTTACATTCATTCATTTGCACCACGTTGCGTACTGAACGTGACCCGCTAGGTGGCAGTGTGCGCTTGCAAATGAACTACACATGACCAAGAAAAGTTTAGCGCAGCAAATGACACGGACGCAGTGCTCAAATGTCTAATCAAAAAGGTAGCTATCAATCCCCGTTTTGAACGTTTACAACGCAAAAGAAGTACATTGGGAACAATGTGGTGATAAAATAGGTAAATCGTTATCACTGGCCGTGTACACTGAGAGGGAAAGGCACACAGGTGGTTAAGTTTTCTAAGTAGGCTTCTTAGTAGAGTTTGAAGACTTGAACTCATTAAACCTATGCTAGCGATGCCAGTACAGGCCTTGTAAATGTCAACAAACAAAAAAATTGTTTTCAGACTGTTTTGTGCTCTGTAAAGTGTGTTTTATCATTTGTAACTCATTTGTAAAGTTTCATACAAACACATAGTTTATTTAAACTGTCGTAAACTTTGTTCTTACAGTTTAACATTGAAACCTGGCATAGGTTTAAATCATTTCATTCCCGAAAACCCGCCTGAATAAAAGTTCAAAGTTCAAAGTTTTCTCGACCATCCAAAAAAAGTTGAGTTTCAGTAACCGGAAATTTAATTTTAAAACAAAGAGATAAAATCATGTATTTATCTTTTTTTTTCTTCTTTTTTTTTTAAACAGTACAACTCAAACTCCCCGTTGTCCAGACAAGGTTATGACGTAGTCATCAGGTGACCTAACCTCCTCTGACGGTCGTCTTATAAAGGAGCTTTGACAAGTTGGAATTAGTTTTCCTTTGGACGGCACTTGGATCGGAACAAAGCAGGTCACCACAACAGAAACCTTTCTCGCTGATTCTCTCCGGGTAAGTTTACTTAACTTCCATTGTAAAAAAAAAAAAAAAAAAAAGAAAGAAAGAAAGAGGGAACCCCGGAAAAACTTTCCGGCGTCACTTAAGATTCAACAAGTTTTGGAGTTTGTAGTTTGATTTCAAACTATAAGTGTAAACGCAAGAGTTTTTTTGTGGAGGTGGGTGATGGATTGAGCGCGGCGGGACTAACGAGACGTCTTAACATTTGTTCTCACTTTTAATGACGCAAAACTAATTTTAAACCACAACAAAGGGGCTTCTTTTTCCTCCGTCCCAGGCATGCGGCTGATCCGCTAATTAAGACCCATCGGACGTTGAGCACAGTTTTGTTTCAGCTTATTCGCGTGCGCGCACCCACACACACACACACAGACACAGTGTATCTTCATGACAACAAAACACAAAATGACAACTGGTGTGTTTTCCAAGTTTACATTTCATTTGGTTGACTGTTCTGGACAGTGTGAAGGTTTTTCATTAAGAAGAGAGCAGAACTGAGAGGTCTCCCCAGGGCGCCACTGTTACAAGGCTATTGTTCTTCTTTGCCGGTTTTTTTTTTCTTCTTCTTCTTTCAAATGGCATAAACTCACTCATGAGGAAAGCGGCGGGATGGTTGGCAAGCACTGTAGAGTTCTACCTCCGTTTAAGACGAACAACAAGAGAAAAACATCCTCACAATTCATGTTCATACATTCCACTTCAAAAGTAATTTAGGCAGTAATTCAATACGATCTTTATTGGATTTTGTATATTAATGAAACAGTACACAGGTTTGGTTTTTTTTTCTCATCATAAGGAAGAGGGGCAAGATAAGTGAGAGCACATGGTGCCAAATGCGACTGATTTAGCTGTGGGTTTCTGTTGGAGCACGTGAACTAAATTAGGATGTTTAAATCCCCGGCCTCTTCCGTGTCGACGGGTCTTCGTCTTGTGTTCCTTCTCTTGCGATCGACTACAAATCATTCAATGTTTTGTTTTGTTTTTTTGCCCCTTCTTAAAAGACATGTGAAATTTGGACTTTAAAAACCCCAAATAAGATGTCACCTTGTACGCGGAGACTCACGTGCGGCGCGATCACTAAAATGCAACCAAGGCGTTTTTCAAAGAACATAACAGGACAGAAAAACTTTAACTTTATGCTGTTTTTTTTGGATCAAGTATGAACTGTTGATGAATAGTCACCCTCCTGACCGTCCCTTTTAAAAGTCCCTACTTTTTAAAAGTCCCTACTTTTCATGTTCGGCAAATTTAGGATTTGTCGTTTTTTAGCCATTTACACTGTAAGTGAAGCAGAAGCTCATGGTTAAGCATGACTAAAGGGGGATGCTACACACACAAGAACCAGTGTGCGCACACACACACACACACACACACGCACATATGTACTGTAGCTCTCCCAACTGAGCACTTATATCCCACTGAAATTGCATGTCAGCTTACAACAAGACCACCTCGAAGCCAAGTCTTTTGAAGCTCCGCATCACTGTGGTCAGAAATGAAGTATCCACAGGAACTCAGCTGTGAGAAACTCATTTCCTCACAGGAAATGCTTTGTGATTCTGCAGGATGAGAATAGGCCAAAACCATAGTCGTACACAGCACATAGGCTCCTCTCTCCTCTCAGGTTGGGCAGACAAAGAGTGATTTTTTTTTTTTCTCCCAGCACTTGCAGGGAGGCACATCTGAAAAAGAGGTTGGGATAGTTTTCTGATGTCTTGACAATCCCTAAAGTTCTTACTTATTGCTTTTCCTAAGCTTACACGACTTTCCTAGATTTGGACTTGGCAGTTGTACTTTGTAAATCCATAACATATGAAAAACCCAGTGGCAAAACAAGGTTCAATAACAGCATGCAGCAGAAGAGCTGCGAAGTTTTTCATGTTTTAACCGCTCGACAAGCTGCAAATACGATTTGTTACACATGCTACATACACACACACATACATACATACATACATACATACATACATACATACATACATACATACATACTCTAAAACACACAAATGAACAAATGAATGATTCGTTTTTATTTGGCCTAACTGTCTCATTGCACTTTACATGTTGAGTCGTTCAGGCTCAAACTTGTAATACATATTGTTCGTAAATATGTTTGCAGTAAAAATACTTTGTTATCGCTAATGTTCTATTAGCACATGGCTGTCCACTAGAGGGCATTCTCATGCAATAAATTTGTCAATTTTCGCTAAATCGTTAGTTCAAGACTTGTGTCGGTAAGTGACGTGAGTTGCAAATACGTAGAATAGCAAGATATCTTTCTCTTCATGAGAACGGCTAAATGAAGAATATATATATATCAAGCTGACCATGTGTTGACCTATAGCATTGTCTTCAAGACTTCCAAAAATAGCTTGCTTCATGCAAGTGAAGGGCACAGGCCCGTTTGGTGCCACTGCTTTTACTCTCTCTTCACATACTTCCCACACAAGATTTCGACTTGATGATAGGATTTCAGAAATTCCAAACATGATCACATAAATCTTTCAAATCCGCCGTCTCTGTTGGCGGTCTTAATTGCTGCCTCCACAATCGTCATATTTTGACTCGTCCGAAAAAGTTTCATTCGTCGGCGAGTAGGGATGGGAACCGGGAAACAATTATTTCTTTGGAAACGGCAGCCATTGTTTCCACTCCTGCGAATTGTTTGTCCTCTCCCGTGACGATTCCACTACACTGGCTGATGTCACGCACATGCTCCATTGTTTGAACTCACAGAGTCGACGCGTCCACGGGATGGAAGCGCTCCAAAGTGTGGCCGTGCTTCACCCGATGGCAACCTTTGCCACGTGCAACACAACAAAGCTCAAGCAGCATCAAAAGCGGGAAGTTCCTCCAACTTTCAAATTCAATTTGTTCCTGAAGATTGTATTTTTATTTTTGCTGCAGTGTCATCCGCTATCTACTTGTGCGGTTGCCAACAATTAAGCTGCATAAAGTAATAGCGGCACTGGAGCTAACATGGGCGTTTCTTAATCTCCTCTAGACCCCCTTTGGTGGTAGCGAGATTTTATTGTGTAAACAAAGCAAACATTTGATTTCTTTTGTCTGCCAAACTTGATAGCGAATTTTCATTCTGTTCTTGGAAGAATTCTTTATTCGAACTGGATGCAAAATGCGCATTTCTAAAAGTGCAAATTTTACAAAATAAAACGCAGGAATCTTTCAAAGCGTATTAGATTCGAGTACACATTCAGTGGAAAAAATCCAGGTATGTTGAGAAAAAAAAAAAAAATATACTGTTTGGGAAATATCTGTTTCCCAGAATTTCTACATATCGACTTGATTAATTGTGGTCAAACCCATTTGTAGTCCTTTTGTTCCCTCATCCTGACCCCAATTTCCACCTACTCCCATCTGCGCGGCGCAGGGCCGTGCACTGTTGAGCAAATAGCTTCCGCTCTAATCAACGGTTGCATTTCACAGTGTGCGTCACTAAGCGTCTCTGGAACGTACTGGAAGTACTAGCCAGAGATTCATGCTCGGCCTACTTTCCTGCGACTTTGCTCACATTTTGCGCCAAGATCGCCCCAAACAGGAAATTAAAAGCGCGCAGCATCCGATACATTTCAAAATACAACACAATGCGCTGACTTTTTATCTGAATTTTCTTAAATTCACGTCACTGCCTGTCACAACAAATAATCAGTCAATCCTTTAACTGATTACTTTCAGTTGCAATAATAACAAACACAAACATGGCTAAACATGAAACTCAATCAATTCTGAAAATATGAAGCTTTTTTGCGCTTCATGTCCAGCGTAGGGGTAAAAACCCAAGGAGGGATACTGATGTGAACACCAACCATGGTTCAAAGCCACTGGAATAGTAATTTCAGCATTAGCATTAATTAGCTGTTTGACTTTTTTTTTCAAATATAATCAGTCTCCAAACTTATTTTTATCATTGTTTTGAGAGAAAGTTTTTTTTGTACATCCCCTTTGCATTTTATCTATCTAAATAACATTTATTAGGTTTTCGAGTTTTAGAATGCATACACTTCTCACACACAATGAATTGATATCAGTAATTGAATTGAATTGTGTGTCCTACAAAATAAATGCCCAATTTTTTCTCTCTATACATACATTTGGGGGGTGAGGCAGGTGGACTGCCGGGGACTGCCCACGAAGCCACGACCCAATCAAAACAGCTCCCCGACCCACTTTTGCACCGCGACCCACCAGTTGAGAAACGCCGCTTTCACCATTTCACTTTTGTCAAATATCGTAAACGAGCAAAACTGTTAACAAGGGACCTTGTTTGGGCCTCTGGACAACCCTCCTTCCTCCTTCTCCTCCTCGTTCTTGTGCTCCTTACAATTCGCGACCACACCGAGCTTCCTGACTGCAATGCAGAAAAGCAGCGAAGGCACCCGGGTGGGCGTATGTTTGGCCTGGGATCAGTCATAAAAAGCCCTGGTCCCTGGGGAGAAAAGAGAGCGAGAGAGAGAGCAGCAGCAGTAATCCAGTGCATACAAAACAGCTACTTGTTGTGTGAACTTGTTAATGGCATTGTTTTGCTCTTTATAAGAGCTTTTTTTTTTTTTTTTTTTTTGCTGAAAGTTGCACAAGTAAAACACAAAGAAGATACTCTTTCTTGCATGTGGAATTTGTGTGATGGCAATTAAAAGTTAAAGCTCTTTTTTACTTGAAGTGATTTCAACATATGTATTTTTTTTCTTCCCCCTCCTCTTCTTTGAACCAGCTGACACTCCAGGAGAATGGGCGACTGGAGTGCTCTTGGTCGGCTGCTGGATAAAGTTCAGGCCTACTCGACCGCCGGAGGGAAAGTGTGGCTGTCCGTCCTTTTCATATTTCGGATCCTGGTCCTCGGCACGGCGGTGGAATCGGCCTGGGGCGACGAGCAGTCGGCCTTCAAGTGCAACACCCAGCAGCCCGGTTGCGAAAATGTCTGCTATGACAAGTCCTTCCCCATATCGCACGTGCGCTTCTGGGTCCTCCAGATCATCTTCGTGTCGACGCCCACCCTCCTGTACTTGGCCCACGTCTTCTATCTGAACAGGAAGGAGCAGAAGTTCAACAGGAAGGAGGAGGCGCTCAAAGCCGTACAGAACGACGGCGGCGACGTCGACATACCGCTGAAGAAGATCGAGATGAAGAAGCTCAAGTACGGCATCGAGGAGCACGGCAAGGTGAAGATGAAGGGCGCCTTGCTCCGAACCTACATCGTGAGCATCTTCTTCAAGTCCATGTTTGAGGTCGGCTTCCTCATCATCCAGTGGTACATCTACGGCTTCAGCCTGTCCGCGGTGTACACCTGCGAGCGATCGCCGTGCCCGCACAGGGTGGACTGCTTCTTGTCCCGCCCCACGGAGAAAACCGTCTTCATCATCTTCATGCTGGTGGTCTCGCTGGTGTCCCTGCTGCTCAACGTCATCGAGCTCTTCTACGTGTTCTTCAAGAGGATCAAGGATCGCGTCAAGGGACAGCAGCAGCCCACCCTCTACCCGGGCGGCGGCACCCTGAGCCCGGGCCCGAAGGAGCTCTCCACCGCCAAATACGGCTACTACAACAGCTGCTCCTCGCCGACGGCGCCGCTCTCGCCGCTGTCGCCGCCGGGCTACAAAATGGCCACGGGCGAACGGGGGACGGGCTCGTGCCGCAACTACAACAAGCAGGCCAACGAGCAGAACTGGGCAAACTACTCCACGGAGCAGAACCGGCTCGGCCAGAACGGCGGCGGGAGCACCATTTCCAACTCCCACGCTCAGGCCTTCGACTTCCCCGACGACACCCAGGAGCACAAGAAACTATCCTCGACAGCGGGACACGAACTGCAGCCGCTGGCGCTGATGGACGCCCGGCCCTGCAGCCGGGCGAGCAGTCGAATGAGCAGTCGAGCCAGGCCGGACGACCTGGACGTTTGAGCCCCCCTCCCATCTCGGCCAGGCCAGTCGTCACGTAGCCTAATCAACAACAACAACAACAACAACAACAACCTTTGACTAATGTTTGTAAGTGTTAGAATTTAAAGTTATTGCAAAATGGCTGGATGTTCACCCATGCAATGTTTTGTGTTTTCCAATTAAAATGACTAGAATCTGCATTCTTGAAATGTCATGCAATGTTCCGAACCATTACTAATATGATGGTCACTGATGTTGTGGATTGTTAGTATGACACAGTTCTCACTGCTGAGCTGGTACTAAGCGTACTTGACATGGATCTTTTTTTTTTTTTGTCGTAGTTTTTTTTTCTAGTATGCGGCACTGTGCCCTACTTTCCTTGTTAGGTGGCTGTTCAACGAAAAATGTTTTTTTTTTTTTTTAATGTGCAACCAGATACTTTTTAGCGCTTATTTCAATGGTTGTTTTTTTTTTCTCATTTTACAAGTCCTGTTTTTTTTGTTTTGTTTTTTAATTTTATTATCCTGCAGTAGAATCGAGAAGGAAAAATAAATGACTCTCTCCAACCACATGTCCCAAATACTTGCCTTTCTCAACTAATCCTGGGAATTTCACATTAAGTTATAGGACAACCATTCTGTGCCAAAGGCTCTACTGGTTTAACAACTAATTACCAACTTGTATTAGTATTAAAACTCTATATATTCAGTTTGTATCCTTAACTGAGCTCAGACAGAGAGGTATGATTGAATTGAATTTGGTTTTTTTTTTTTTTTATTGAGCATGATTAGTAATTCAGCTATGGCAAAACTCTGTCCCAGTTTCTTAATTTCATGTAAGCATTTATTCTTCAAAATAGCTATCAAAGAGAATATAGTAGATGTCCCAAAAATGGAACATAGAAACAGAGCCCGTAGATGGAAACACGAGGAGGTGTGTGGATTTCAGAACCTAACGAGGCAGCAGCGAGCAGGAAAGTTCAAGAGGCCAAATAGCCCGCCGTGATGAGATAAAGAGCGCATGTGACCAGTCACCTGATCAGGATTTGGGGCTTCCTGTGTTGTCAGCCTGAGGTGGTTCTGCAGGTTTCACATCACGGAAGGTCATCGCATTACTTTTCAACTTGGCCTCCTTTGCTCCCCTGCAAATTAACTACTTGTAGTCGAGGGGGAGTGGGCACAAACAGTTGATGAGAATGACACGTTTAGTGCTGTAGCAAAGCCATTTTGATGAGAATGACACGTTTAGTGCTGTAGCAAAGCCATTTCGATGAGAATGACATGTTTAGTACCGTAGCAAAGCCATTTAGTTTGGGTGTTGGTCTTACGTTACTCAGTGGTACTTCTTCGGAAATAAAAGTTTATGCGTTAATTAAGCAAGCTCTCTCAAAATAACAACATTCTTTTAGTTCTGGGTAAAATACTTAAGTAGCGTATTTAATAAAGGGCACAAGCAATAACGTTTTAGGGTTTTAATTCTACTGCCATTACAGAATAAAAATTTGTTCAGTCATTTAAATTTAAATCTTAACGGCATTTAAAAATGTCGTTAAAAAAAGCAATGAAAGCAAAAAAACAAACAACTTAACATAGCAGGTGCAAATGAAGATTGGCTCTTTTCAGCAGGGGTAAATTTAAGCATTTTTGAAACAGAGTTCAAATTAATTGCAACAATTTGAAGCAATAAATGTGGTCTGTACTGTATTTGTAAACAATCAAATCTTGTCAGTTGCAACTGATCATTACTTCAGTTTGCATGTGGTAACTGAGCACTGAAAGTTATTTCCATTAAGATTCTATCAGACTGCAAAAGTGAAACATACGTTCCTCATCGTGTGTCATTGTGTACCCGTTTTGTGTCTGGGTTAGCCATGGCCCCAGCCCCTTCCCATATTTGTTTTTGTTCAGATTCAGAAATTTAACGTGTCCCAAACTCTCCTTGATAAATTTATTAGAAGGTGCAATTGACAGCAAATATGCTGTGTGCTGTGCAAACACAACACTGTGATTTTTGAGTTAAACTCATCATCAAGTGCTTTTCGAGGCTACACAGATAGAACAAGAATGCATTCCAGAGGACCCAACAGCAAAAAGGCAACAGGAAAAACGTACCTTTGAAACAGGTATCGATAGGAAAACAATGTTCTTTGATTTTTAGGACAAATTGCAAGTACATTACATTACAGTATTACTATTTGATGTCTCTAACAAATAAAGAGCTTACATGATACATGTCTTGGATTGTGTCAACTTATTTCGAGGTATTCTTAGCTTCTTCTCGGCCTGCTCAAGCAAATTTGCGCCATTCTGTCTTTCTTTGTTGATGATATATTGTTATCTTTCACTTTTCTAACCAAGAGGCCTGTTACAAACAGGGATCAGACATCCAATCAACAGGGATCAGATCTGCCTGAGATATAGGAGTTGAACCACTTACTACAAAATACAAAGAAAAAAGTTGCTTCCCTAACAACATAAAAACAAAGACAAAACAACTAAAATCTGCTTAATGAGAAGAGAATGTTAAAAAAATACAATGTTTATTATTGCAAAGAGTGCAATAAAATGAAAACATAAAATAAAATTGCTTCCATTCTCTCTAACCTTAGCTCTTATTCTTGGCAAATACTTTCTGCTCTGCAGATTGACTTGTCTCCTGATGGAAAACAAGCATCTAAAGTTGCGGTCACAGGTCAGACATCCACCGCCTATTACTCAACCGCGGTAACAGCAAGTTGCAAATTACTTAAGCTTAAGGCAAATACTAGAATGCACAGTCAGCTGATGAAAAACAATGCTAAGCGAATGTGGGCCGACAGTGTAATTTTCTGAGAGCAAAGCTAAGCACACTGTGCTGTGCAGAGCACAAAAAAAATGCTGTTTCAGATAAATGAACTCAAACAGAGTGCGTGCAGGTCTTTAGGTCATATACACATGGGTCAGTTTGATTAAAAGTCATACTTTAGGAGTTACTAACATGATATACGGTCACTGAACGTTTGTGGATCTAAACACGCTTGCTGTATTGCCAAGACTTTAAACTCACACTATTATTGTCATCTGAGCAGAACTCTCTGGAGTCAACTACATCCTCAAGTGATGTTGTCCTGGTGATGGTTGATTTAAAAAAAAAAGAAAAAGAATAGAAGTCTTTGGGTACGCCCAATGAGAGAGGAGATGGGTGAGTTCAACACAATGATCCAGGAGCTCAAATTTTACCCGGTGATATTTTGGCGGTACTTTAGAATGTCCGACAATTTGAAGGGCCGCGCCGCCAACAGGCTCCACGTTTGCAGAGGGAGAGAACAAATTACAGAGAGCCGATTGATGCTACATGCCTGAGGTAAGGTCAGCACGTCATCGACATGCCAACACCCTTATGATCGGTCGCTTCCACAAAATTCGACACGAGTGACAAAATAACAGCCGCTGCTTTTGTGTCTGATTTGGCGATCTCAACATCAACTGACATGTTGGGGGAGTTGGTGCACACAAATCATAGTGAAAGACATTTCAAGAGAGATAATTATGTTCTGACTCATTAATTTAATCTCTACGCATAAAAAAAAAAAATAAGTTCAACAATTGAAGTAAGTTTGCGGGAACTTTGTGGGCAAAAAGTAATTGAGCTGAGAGGAGGTCCTTTGGCTCAGACATGCAGAAATGTAACCTTTCAGTTGCTGACTCTGATAAGGATATTTAACTAACAGCCAGGTAAACAGTCCCTATTCATCCTATAAGTCCTATTGATAAAATGGCACTCTGACTGTCTAAGAACAGTTTCAACGCAACAGCCCCACAAATATGTCATGTGGCCACTGTCCACCATGGGTTCCTGGCATTCACTTCAGACAAGAGAGGTTAATTCCCCTATAAGATCTGACTGTAGTGTACTCATCATGTGTTTGCTAACACTTTGTTTTGGGCAGTCCCAGAGGCAGAGAGAGCAGGCAAAGTCACACCGCTGTGTGTGTGTCCACCAGTCCCCACTCCCGTGGACACAATAGAAATGTGCTGTCCTTCAAAGATATTTTAGTTAAGCTTTTATTTTGAAGTATGGACTTTTATTTTGATTACAATTTGGTAAGAAGATGGAAGATTGATGCAGCATCTGCAGTGACGCGGCCACTGTACCGATCGGTCGGGGTGAAGGAGGAGCTGAGGCCAAAAGGCAAAGCTCTTGATTTACCGGCCGATCTACGTTCCTACCATCACTTATGGGCAATGACCGAGAATGAACGAGACACGTGCGGCCGGACACACCTTTCGGGATAGTGTGAGGCCCAGTCATCTGGGAGGGCATTCCCAGGCCAGTCCCTCCAGCGTCTTCCTCGGGGTCCCCTCCCATTGAGACACGGCCCGGAACACCTCCCCAGGGAGGCGTCCAGGAAGCATCCAAAACAGCTGAGAAATTCTGTCCATGGAAATAAAGAACAGAGCCGGTGACAAAGGGCAGCCCTGCCAGTGTCCAACATGCACTGGGAACAGTCTGACTTACTGGCGGCAATGTGAACCAGACTCCTGCTCTGATCAAGCAGGGACCGGACGGTTCTGAAGAGGGCCCCCAGGCCCTGGAGCACCTCCCACCAGATGCTGATGGATTTGTTTAATGACTTATGGCCATTTATGTGAACATGTTAATTTCTTCCAAACAGATAATTACCGGCCCAAGTTGTTTATTGATTAATTTAATTTATTGATTAGGATTTAAAGTAAAGTTGTCATCGAATAAAAAGCTTAGGAAATGTCTAAAAAATGTCAATCCTTTACTCAATAAACCTATATTTATGAAGTGCCAAATTACACCCAAAGGCATCTCTAAGCACGTTGCACAATCAGAGGTCCCTCCGGATCGAGCGCAACCCGAACCGCTCATGCTGAAAGATGTTGCCGGCAGCAGAACGATCTTCACATTGTCTCCAGACTCTTTCACTTCTGTCGAATGCGCTTAGTGTGGACACGCTCTCATCTGTGAAGAGAAAAGGATGCCAATGACGTAACAGCCAATTCTGGTGTTCCCTGGCAAATGAAAATGAGCACAGGCCCCGCTTGTGGACGCTGGGCCCTCTTGCGACCCTCATGAATCTGCCAGAAACAGCCACGTGAGGTCCTTTTTGTGGGGCTCCGGCTGTGCCGCCACTCTGAGTCTACTTCTATCTCAGTCTCTGTCTCTTCGTTTTCTGTATTTTCTTTTCCCCCCACTTGACCAAAACAGTTTGCCGCCTTCCAATAGTCAAGGTCTGCTCAAGATTTTTTGCCACTGGGGAGTTTTTCCCGGCCACTGTCACTTCATACTTGCTCTGGGGGTTCTGTTAGCTTTCTCTTTGACCATGCTAAGCACTCAGAGACGGCTTTGAATGTGATTTAGCACTTTATAAATAAAAGTTGATTAATTGATATAAACAGAACTTCTGAGTACAAATTAGATGTAATGAGTATCTGTTAGTAGCTAAAGTTATTCATTTCACCAGATTCTAAAAAGACCACTAGAAATTAGACAACAAAAAAGCAAAAATAAAAACTTCCAAAAAAAAGGCCAAAAGAAATACAGCAGAAAAAAGAATTGTGGCCTGAAAAAGAATGCAAGCATGCTGTGTGAGTATAAGGGATGTTTTGTAAGGTTCTATGCTTACTTTTATCGAGTCATATAACAAAGTTATCACAGGGGCCTTCACATGTTGAGTAAATCTAGAGCACGCTCTTAGAGTTTACTTCCATCGAGAGCTAGCACTGAGGCAACTGTGGTAAGTGGTAACCTCATGGACTGTGAGAAGGATAATTTGGCTTCATACCATGTGAACAAAGAATTCTTTGTGGCTTGTCTGTTGCGTCCCTCTGTTTAGTGAGTATATCATAAAGCAAATATGATCACAGTTCAGATGATTGTTCTCTTTTATGGGTATATATTGTGCTTTTGAGTTTTAGTGACGTTTTTCTCAATTTATGCTGACCTTACAGAAATAGAATGTTTCCCACATTTATAGAATTTTAAAGGTTTTAAAGGTGAGGTCTCTAAAAAAAACTTTAAAAAAAAGTAGGAGTACCCGTACATCGTATTTAGGCAGGGCAAACAATTTCTACTGGCAGTTCAACGAATTGTGCAACAGCGCAAGGCTTCTGATTGCCATAGGGATGACGTTACAGCTGCATCACCACCACCAGCACAAACCACTCGATCATTTTCAAGCTCAGTCACCAATACTTAACTATAAATGGTAGCTTGCCACAATTGTTTTTTTCAGTTTCGTCAGAATTGAAAGCAGGCTCAGACTTGAGATCTCAGCAATCCGGCTATGCAAACAGGAGGATATCAGTTATTTCTCAGTTTGTTCAAGTTTAAGGAAGCCTTTTTGTTTGTTTGTTTGTTTTTTGTTTTTGGTGAAAGCCACACGTGATTGGTCAAGATGCGTGGCACCGTCTGTCTGTCTGTCTGTCTGTCTGCGCTGAGCACTTCACCCCGTGGCGCCAGAGAAGAGAGTAAAGGAGAGAAGGAGAGAAAGAGAGAGACGGAGAAAGAAGGCAGATAATAGACGTTATGCTGAACATCCTGGAAGTGAAACAGGTTGATCATCACTTCACATCCAGTCACAGAGTTGGCGGCGATTTAGAATGTGTATTAGCACAGAGTTTGTGGAATAGAGAAATGTAAAAAAGATTAATATCAGAAATGGGATAAACCGAATAATAAATACCTAAATATGTAACACACACACACACCTTATCATGTCCAAAATAAATAAACATACTTATTTATTTATTTATTTATTTATTAAGAATGTGAAACGTTAATAAGTTACAAGTTCCCTTACACTTGAAACCTGCACTTACTCAATCAGATCAGCACCTTAACAGCTACAAATCGCACTCAGGTGGTGGTAACTGTAAAATATATAACACAATAAAATACATACACATATAAATATACTGATGTGCCTTGACTGCCTTGTGATCGTGACAGTAGTCGCTGTCTAGTTTTGAAATCAGACTAATTAAAATTATTCAAAGGTTCGGGTTCGTTCTTGCCGAACAATCAACCACACTCGTATTCAGATTGTAGCATTCCTGACGTGTTCAGTTTTGTGAGTGTGTCCACTGTTTGTCAATGTTCGTGTTGCTATTAGTAAGGGTCGAACATGTTATACTTCCCCTTTAAGAGGACGACAGAGACCCTGGAAAGGTGTGTGTACTGAGCGCAGGGCCGTGGGGACTGTCTCTTTCTTGGCATGAGTTCGGGAGAAAGCTAACATGCTAACATTTTGTTAGCATGTTAGCTTACGTGGTCTGGTTACTAGCTTTTTTGCGCAATTTGCGCTTCTAACTCTTCAGGCGCCCTATTTCTGGCCGTTTTTTGCATCTCTGCTTATAATTAGCACTAAAACCTTTGTGGATACGACGCAAAGGCAGCGGAGATGATGGCCGTAAAGTTGCCGCAAAAAAGCGCCGCATTTTTTTTTTTTTTTTTTGTGGATCTGGCCCTAATTCTTCACCACAATAAATTACAATACGTCCAGATCTCCTCAGCCATTAGTTTTGAGTGAGCTTCAGTATCACCCGCGGTGGTCCCCACAATGCACCTAACTGCGGCCGTTGGCTCTCCGAGGCTAACATGCCGCACTATGTAGGAGCCAATTACCGCTGTGTCTTTCTCAGTCGGCGTGCTGTTAGTCCGATTTTATATCTGAAAAAGTGTCCTGACTCATAAAGCGAAGTGAAGTCTGAGGTAGTTCAGAACCCATTAAGGCATGAAACAGGAAAAAAAACATAAATGCTAACTTCGCTTTCTTTTGTAAAACACAACCACATTAAACAAGAAATCTTGTAATTACCTTCAAAAACGAATAATACAAAATTGAGATTTCCAGCTATTTTCACAGAGGGGACGCAAATGAAAACAAGGCCTCGGGAAATGTTTACTGCAGATGTTTTCACTTTACTGGCTTTAAGAGAAACAAACAAATTTCACTTCACTTAGTTGGGCCGGCTGTCCTGGCTGGCATGCCACAGCACAATCAAATGCATGCTTAACAACATCAGTGGTTCTGAAAGAAAAACTGTACCATATGTAGTGTGGTCCTCCCAATGGTGTGCTCACACACACACACAGGAAGAGAGAGAGAGAGAGAGAGGAGGATTCAATGGGGTTTCATGAGAAATTGCTGCTCTTTCAAATCATGGCTTGCCCTGGCTCCTTGGCTGACAAGACTGAGTCAGCAATTCGCAAATTGTCCTGATTGTTTTGTTCTGAGAACGTCCGACGGTTTAAACATCATCTCGAGTTTGTCAATTGAGAATTTGAGAATTATTGTATACGATGAGTATTTCTGTATGAAAACACGTGCGCTTGTCGTCATTTCCTACCAAGTGGTTTCACTCTTTCCAAAAAAGGCCGTGATTTACAACGTGCTTTCCCAATTGAAAATTCAGGTGCATCTTTGCATAAGCTCTCCAGCACTGTTCATCTTTCATACAACCTGGGTAACCTGTTTTTTAAATTATCTGACGACATTTAAATTCTCAACCTTCTCCACCAATGCTCAGATACCTCACTGTGTTTTACGGAGGTAAAAAAAAAAAAAAAGTCCATTGGTGTGACAAGAACTACCTCACGATTAAACCAAGGTGATGGTATGGATCAGAGTCCACTGTTAAACCACAGTTTAGAGCTACAGCTCTACCCCTAGTTTTGACTTTCATGTGCGCTATGTCTGTGCTTGTTCCCAGCAAAGAACACATTTATTATGAAGGCTTAGGATAATTGGTGTTATTCAGAGATTCTTGTTTTATCAGGCAATGGTGGAGCGCATCACTGGGTATGACACGTGGTTTGGCAACCTCTCCGCGAAGCCAAAAAAAAACTAAGCTGCATTGTCTAATATGGGCTGCTATGTGCTAAGTATTGGTCACAGATTTTGTGCCTTGCCAAGATTTGTCTCAGGGTGATAAGATAGCCGCCTTTGCCACTGCAGGGTCGATTGCTTGCGAGTTTTCTCCAAAAACAGGACCAAACTGTGAGCCTCGGTTTCGAAGGAATGGAGATGGGGATTGCATGTTAAGTCAGGATCTCTCCGATCAGGACATGAGTCATGAGAGGCAACACCTCGTCTCTTGGTGAAGTAGTCTAATTAACAAGGTAATAATCGTTTTTCCAAGCGGAGGGACCAATTAGGTGAACTTCCAGCACTTCTCGCAGGGCATGAATACGTGTTAGCTGGCATTATGCTGGTCTCCAGTTTGTGGAGCTGACAGAAACATCATAGAGGTAACTGGGCTCGCTCTAGGCTAATGCACCATTGCTAGCAATCTCATAGATTTTATTTCTTTAAAAATGATCAGATGGTGGATCAATGTAATCAGTCGATGTGTTTATTAGTAAGGTTGCTTCTATACTTTCAAAAATAATGTTGTCATTTTCAGCTATGAAAAGGTCACAGAAGTAAGTGAATTAAATTAATTTAAAATTCAATTAAATTCTTCTGTTAAATGTCATTTTGTAAATAAATGATCTCCATGTCGACACCACACTGCAAAGCTAATACTTTATGGAGAGTAGACAGCCGAGAATAGCTGTTCTGCTGCGTGCTACTTGGATATCCTTGTTTTCAAAGTCGTTAAAAACTGAGTCATGTCCTCACCACATCCTCTTTGTAAAATATGCCATCAAGGCTTCTTGTGTGCTATACAAACACAGTCTTATATATACGTTATACATTTAGAAGTACTGACAAATGTAAATGCAACTAAGTAAAAACGATGAGTTAAAACCAAATTTTGGATGAACAATTGAGTTGCTCTGGCAGCTGCCACTCCCGTAGTATTATTTAGTAGTACTAGGTAGGCATAGGTCTCCTGAGGGATTTTGGCCCATTATTCCTTGTTCCAGCTGGTCCAAATTGTGTTGTTCCCAATCATGGACTTTAATTCACTTAAAGCACTTGCCACAGAACCTCGATAATTGGGGTCTAGGTTTTCTGCGGGCCTCTCTAGGGCCGTGGTTTTGGTAGTCCCCAGGAACTCTTGAACTGGGATATTGTCTTTCTGGAAGGCCACGTGACGAAATGAGGATCGACTATGAGCAGAGTTCTGTATATCATAATTGCCTTGTTTTAATGATGCCATGCAGCAAAACAAGGACCCCTGTGCCTGAGGCTGCAGAACAGCCACAATAATGATGCTCCCACCACCATGCTTAGCTGTGGGAACTGTGTTGTTAGGGTTGAAGGCCTCTCCATTTTTTTTGGCGACAAACATGAGCAACATCCATTTTGCGACAAACATGAGCAACATCCATGGGCCCAAACAGTTCCAGTTTAGTATCATCAAACCAAAGCACAGGGCTGCTTTGATGTACTGCTCTTTGAGTAAGAGGGTGTTCTGGGATGATGGCCCTGAAGCCCACCACAATGGAGAGCACTCACAGCTCTGTTCTTTGAAACACCAAGTCCAGAAGAGGCCAGGTCAGCAGCAACTATTCTGGTATATTGTTGTCCAGGGTTTCTTGCTGACATCTCTGACTATTTTCCTCTCTAAAGTTGGCCACGTCCTGGTTTGTTTCTTACAGAATTTGTCTCCTTGTACTTGACAGTGATGCAACGTACAGCGGCCAAAAGCTACTAAATAGCACATTTGATTATGTCAAATTGATCAATTCTGGAGAAAAAAAGGAGGAAACCTTTGCTCTCCAATAAAAACCTCAATTCTAGACTGAAGTTTGCCAGAGAAAATAATAATATAGATACGTTTTATCGAGTGCTTTTTGTTAGTACTCACGAAGTCGCTCACAAAGAAAGTAAAGACACTCACTAACATAAGACAGAGACCACCTACACCGATTGTTTAGGTGCTTCTGAAGAGATGGGATTTAAGCTGCTTTTTAAATGATGGGGCTATCAAAACAAACAAACAGCAAATAACCAAAATAAGGGAGTTGACCTGACACCTGTCACACATAAAATGTGGGAAACATGGCTAACAATATAAACAATTATAAGAGGCCAGCTCATAACGCCAGCCAGGAATCAATACTGCACAGGAATGGAGAAATGGGGAACCCTTAGGACCTTCTACACCTTCAGAGAACACCTCGAAAGTTTCTGGACTAAAATAATAGAAATAAAAGTATTAAATAAGACATAATCATTATTTTAAAAATTCCATGTCATTTCATTTAATGCTCGGTATCTCAGATACAGCAGTGGTGAGCGACCAACAGAGGGAGCTAGAGAGCGAAATGGCATAGACAAAAGCGTAATTTTTATGTGTAACTTTTGGCGTATATCGCATATGAAATTTTATTCAGATGATACGCATGAATTTCGGTCAGTGTGTGTGATTTGTTATGCGATCCTGATTAAATGAGCCTCAGTGTGTCTGCAGTTTTTGTTGCAAGTTTATCTCGAGCAGTTTGCTTGTTGTTGACAATATTATTGAAGTTATACATAGAGAAGTTTGAAGTTAGTTATTGTATGCAGTTAAGCGCTTTCAATTCTTCATACTACTGCTTGTTCTCCCCGCGATGATGTCCTTTGTTGCCGGCGATTGCTGCGGTGAAGGCCCAGCTGCAGAGCTCACGGTGCGCCAATGGAATGGAGGGATGGTGTCTGCAGGCACAGCACATCCCCATCAAGTCACTGCAGTCACAGCAGGCAAAGTCAGAGACCAAAGCCCAGCAGGGGAAAACAAAAAGAAGCATAGCGGTGTAAAGCGGTGCAAATCAGGACATTTTAAGCAAAGCAAAGCAGCAGTGGTTCTTCTCAAACAGCACTGCACTGCTCACCAGTCAGTCTCTGCTCTGAAACACACACATGTATATGTATATACATATATTTATATATATATATATATATATATATATATATATATATATATACTAGGGCTGTCATTCGATTAAAATCTTTAATCGCGATTAATCGCATAGTGTCCTGAGTTAACTCAAGTTTAATCGCAAATTAATTGCAAATGTTTTACCCTGCTCTGTATGTAACTTAACTAAAAAAATGGAGATTAATATACCTAATTATAGTGTCCAGATTCTCTCCCAATAAAAAACGAAAAACCTCAAACCTTGAGGTATTCTCAAGCCATGATCGCATTTGTCAATTGCGTTATTTATTTTTATCCCATGTTTCTTTGAGTGACTTCAGTGGAAATTTTTCAGGACAAGTCAAAATGAGGCTCAGTAGTGTGTTTGCCCTCATTGTGGCCTGTATGAGCTCCCAACAACGCCTGGGCATGCTCCTGATGAGACGGCCAATTGTCTCCTGAGGAATCCCCTCCAAGACCTTGATTAAAGCATCAGTCAGCTCCTGGACTGGTCTGTGGTGCAACGTGGCATTGGTGCATAGAACAAGACATGATGTCCCGGATGTCCTCAATTGGATTCAGGTCCGGGGAACGGGCAGGTCCAGTCCATAGCATTAATGCCTTTATTATGCAGGAACTGCCCGACACACTTCAGCCAAATGAGGCCTGGCATTGTCATGCATCGGAAGGAACCCAGGGCCCACTGCACCAGCATATGGTCTCACAATGGGTCTTATCCCGGTAGCTAACGGCAGTCAAGGTACCTCCAGTCAAGGACAGCTGCGCAGCCTTCCAAAGAAATGCCGGAAGCATGCTGAATGATGTTCCAGGCAGTGTAACGTTCTCCACGGTGTCTCCGGGCTCTGTCACGTCGGTCACATGTACTCAGTGTGAACCTGCTCTCATCTCAGAGCACAGGGCACCAATGGCAAATTTAGCAATCTTAATGTTCCCTGGCAAATGCCAGTCGCACTGAAGTGTGATTGACTTGGAGTTACATTGTGTTGTTTAGGTGTTCCCTATTTTTTGAGCAGTATATATATAATATATATATTTTTTTTTCCAAAAAGGATAAAGGATTCATGTTCTCCCGACAGAAGCAAAGCTTACATGCAGATGGTCCTCCAAGGTCAGCAGACTGAGTGAAATACAGCGACATGTTGTTGAAGACACCAACCATCCACTGTGTCTTCCAAGCCAAATGTCCAGTGCTTTAGACTCAAAACCTTCTACTTCAGGTACTTGGGCAAGTGATGAATTGTGGCTGAGCTTTCCAACTGTGCAATTGACACACTTCTAGTAAACTAAACTTATTGTTAGCCTAATAGCATAACTGCCTGGGTCATTTTTTTTTGGCCAAATTGTGACATTTTAAAAAAATGTGCTTGCTAAAAAAATTGTTTTTTTTTGTTTTCCGAAAACGTCTAAATATGACTTAGGCAACTGTGCTATTAGGCTAACGTTATGTAACATTTAGTAGCTGTGAATTGAAAAGATTGGAGAATCCGGTGAAGGCACATATTCTCTTCACAGAGGTCTGGTTATATTTTAACCCTGTTTCTCGACCTCAGACAGTGTAGGCAGAACAACAAATTTGGATTGAAAGTTTGTTTTAAATTTTTGCGTTTTCTCAATTTTACGAAGAACGTGTTTTTAGAATGTAAAAGCATGAGCTGATTGAAATCAGTTCTTCAAGATTTACATGGAAAGACACGACTTCAGCTTTTTTCAAAAATGTATGTCATTATAGTCTCAGGTCTCAATAGTATATAATGTCTTTTGAAGATCACAGTAATTATCTCAGTGACTTGAGTGACTAAAGAATAGAGATCTTCTGCCCACAACGTATGTGAGTGTGGGTATAAAATGAGAAATATGGAATTTCAGGAGACAGCCCGACACTAAGAGAGGGTTTGATGTTTGTACTGACATCCACATGCTGAGAAAATTACTGTTTTCAGGCTAGATAATGATACAGCCCAACGATAATCACACAAGTAGACTTGAAAAAAACAAGATCATCTACCTCAAAAACATAACGACGATGGCTACAGATACAGCATATTGCAGTAGATTGATGGAACTACGTGTGTTTAAAGGGAAAATGCGCTTTAAAGTATTTGTTGATGTGTTTGGTTTGCCCGATCACATTCAGCACCCCTTTGTTCCTTGGTTACATGAAACCAGTAATTGTGGTTATGGTCAACCTCAACATGCAATTTTGCTCCAAGTGCGCTCTCGCTCTGACACACACACACACACACACGCACACACACACACACACACACGCACGCACACACACACACACCCACACACAAATAATAATTATCATGTTCTGTTTTATGATCGCAAATAACAAAATAACAGTATTTACTGGTAACAAACAGGAAGGGGAGACACACATGAGAAGTGTATAAAAATAAGAGTTTAAGTTTAGGAACTGAAATGCAATCATTTCAATCCCTAAATTGATTATCAAGATAGCAATTAGGTCAAAGGGCGAAAAAAAAATGCTTTGACATCCCGAAACCAACTCTCCCAATTACATTTCATCTTTACGATCAAAAGGTACAAACAAGTCCTAAACAAGAAGAACAATAGACTAAACACAACCAGAAGCTGGCCTATAAAATATATTGGTGGTGTAAATGTACGTTTCAATGAAAGCTCACTATCATAATTGATTCCAGGTATTTGTAACTACTAACCAACTGTTGAGCTTTACATCAGACAGTTATTATTGAGGTGATATTCAAGGGAAAAACTGACTAATTTGAAAAAAAAAACAAACATCCCTTTGGCTTTTTTAGTCATCTAGTCATCAAGTGATGTAAATATGTATATCGTAAATGGAATGGATCCTAAGACTGAGCTCTGAGGGACACCTTTTCTGACCTCGGGAAAGGTGGCACTAACCATCTGAAAACAACGCATCCTATGTGCCAAATCATCTGCAAATCATCTGGTGGTGGCTTGTTTGGAGTTTTTAACAGGTCCACAGTAGCAGCGAGCCTGGGTCGAAACGATGAGCAAGTATCCAAAACCTTTACAGCAGCAGTAACAGTGCTATCCTGCTGCCTAGAAACAAACTATTTTGTTGTTTTTAACATTTTAAAAATACAAATTACAGCCTAAGCAATGAAGTCAACAGCCAGTGTTAGGGAAAAATGGATCTGAAACATGAGGACCAGCTAGTTTTTTTTATTATTTTTTTTGAGTCCAACTTTTTTTTTTTAATGCACTGCAAACCTCAGAACTACACACGGGTCTAAAAAAAATATATAGTATTCAAACTAATCGTGGGGTCCCGAGAGAAGAGTGTGAAAGCCTTGAATAATATGGAATTACAGTAATCTAATCATAAATTAAAGGGATGACTAATCTTTGCTGCAGCTTTAAAGGACAAGAAATGACGAATTTTGGGCAACGTTTCTTTAATGGAAAAAAGCACAACCGACGTCACACTCTGCCTGCGAAAGAGTCAGAGTCTCCACAGCTCATCACTCAAGGAAATGAAGCACAGGTCAAAAATGCGCCAGGTTGCCGGACTCCCTTCTTCTGTATTGGCTCGGAGCAGGAAGGCAGGGAGGCAGGCACGCACGCACGCACACACACACACACACACACACCGCCCTCTTGTGTTCCGAATGTTACACCGTCACGTGGCTCCACGCCAGGCAGGCTCAGTAAGGCCCGCCCATTCAGCTCACACTCACACACACACAGACTAAAGCAGCACAGAGAGAGAGAGGGAGAGAGGGAGAGGGAGAGAGCGACTGGAAACGAAGAAGATGGCAGAGAAGAGGAGCGCTGTGCAGCTTTATTTTGCGGCCAAGTCGCAAACAACGGCAAGTTGTTGGATTTGTGAAAAGGCTGTTAAACGCCGTGGCAACATGACAAACCTGGGTAAAAAAACAAAAAAAACATGAACAATGATGCAGCTGAAAACACTGAGGTACAAAAAAGGCGAGAGGAGGAGAGGCATCCCACCCCCCCCCTCCAGCCCAGAGGCAGGAGTTGTTGTCGGAGACTTTTCAATCCGAGTTGTCAGCTTTGGCAACGGTCGATATTAACGTTCAAAATGCAACCGGTCACGTGTTGCTTGAGCCAACTCAAAAATTATGAATTATGCTAGGATCTTGACAATACAAACAAAATAGCAATCATCCATCCATCCATCCATCCATCTATTTTCAACAACCGCTCAGGGTCACGGGGGTCTGCTGGAGCCTCTCCCAGCTGTCGTAGGACGAAGGCAGGGTGACACCACGCACAAGTCGGCAATTGGTCACAGGGCAAAATAACAACAAGGACATATATAAATATATAGTAATAATAATATAAGTGTAACTTGAACAAGAGTATGGACAGAGCAATTAAACCCCAAGGCATAAAGGTATTAAGGACCAGATTAAAGGTTACAAAAAGGTTACAGATAATGGGGCCGACATGGTTGCGGCTACGCGCAAGGCAAGTTGGACAAACTACACACGTTTGGCTCACAGATTGAGCTCAGTAGTAAAAGACTCTCTTAAAGCCGTCCCTAATTTGCTTGAAATTCTGAATTGAAGCACAGTAATTGTCAACTTTCTTTCATCCCGGTACTTCAGCATCATCAAAGCTCAAAGAAATTTCCAGCAGCTGAATTTCCCTGGGCAAAAAGCTACTTTAGTGAGGTGTGGCGAGGTGGATTTACATGAGGGAGAGATTGTCCAAGCAAAAGTATGCAGCCACCAACGTCCTCTGTCTACCTGTGGGAAGTCCCATTTCGGGAACAGTGGTACGAAATCAATCTGTTCACTGTTTGAGGGAGCAAATAGGGATGTAAAAATCAAACGAACAGGTTCCATCCGCTGGTTTCACGGCAACTAAGAAGCACTTCGGCTTCAGAGCAAGAAGGCAAGCAGCTAAGCTATCAGCTCAGTTTCAATGGTGTTTCAAGGCCACTGAAATATACTATGGCTAAAGGGTGTTGGGATGGGTGAGAGACTTATAAAATATGTGTACATGAATCCATTGTGCTTGTTGAATACTTTCTTCCAATGTCGAAGTATATGTCAGGGTTAGTGGCCTTTTGCTGAGATTCCTGTGGATGTCTTCTGAGAAGGGAAGAGTGTTGTCTCTTGTCGCCCTTTCTTTTTTGAAGCTGACTTGGCGGATTGCTATAAGCCAATTGATTCAATGTGCCTTCAAAAGCATTTAAACAATTTTCCAGTATGACTGAGGAGGCTTATGGGGCGGTAGCTATTGACATAGCGGCGGTATCTTCCTGGTTTGTGGATCATTGTGATGAGTGCAGTTTTCCAGGGCGTGAAAAACTGGAAGTGACTGGCGGTGAAGAGCTGCCCAAAGTGTTGAAACTGTATCAAAACTTGATCAACTGCATCTTCTCTTGGTGCTTTATTTCAATTGTCTTCAAGTGCAGTTGCTGCTCTGTGGTGTTTTGACCCAGTTGCTTCTAGAAGGATTTATGGTTTATGGGTGGAGTTCTTCCATGTTACATTTTCTGTTGGAGTATGGAGAATGTGGGTGAGGAATCCTTATTTCCCACCCACATTCTAAGGATGGATAGTAGTAGTGCCCCTGATGATCTCAGGTTTGTTCATCACATTTACAGCCTACACCCAACAGGAACAACTTCCAGATAATGGGTTACGTCTCTCTGACGCAACTCATTGGCGATTTTATCGGCAATCTTCGACTCCCTCCTGAGATCCCCAGGACACCGGAGCCTACGCACACACTTCTGAGAATATAGACCCAGATGGACAAATAGTAATAGGCAGTGATGTGCAGAATCTTGGAAAGAAAAAAAATGTAAAATGAAAAAAATAATGAAATGGTTTTATTTATCCACTGATTTGCACAAGGTATTTTTCAGCTAACTTCACCAGTTGTAGATCGTTTCTTTATTCAAAGTCGCTGGATTTTCACATTTACTGTTTACATACTGAGAAGAGACTTGCAGTGAGGCAGAAGCCTGCTGTGCGTCTCGATAGATTGCGCAATGACTCGTTAACTGTGCTGGTTGCTCTGCAGTGAGACTCTATTTCTGTCTCCCTATGTCGCAATTAAAATGTCTAAACACTTTTGCTATATGTGCTAAATTTCCAATGGACAGTTTTTTTTTTTTTCTCAACAACTGTATGTGTGTTCCTAGTTTCTAAAACCGCTGCGAAGAGCCACGAAGTGAGACACGCAGTTCTCCTGCCTCATGGTAGGGGGCGCTTGTGGGATTCTTCTTGCGACTCGGCTGCAGAACGAAATCAGTGACAAAAGTTCCTCTAGCTAGCGCTAACTGTTCCAGCTACTACATCACCGGCGGAGCTGTAGTAAGTAAAGTTAAGTAAAGTTAAAACCATGATAATGTCTAATAATGTTTTTGTTAATTAAATGTGCTAAAGATGCTTTGTTTGTGTGCTACAGTTGTTGCCTACATGTGTGAAGAAATCTGATATGAGATTTTAAACGTGACCCATTAACCGCTGCCAATCAAATGGTGAATAAGCAACTCAGAACATTCAAACTCCACACACAAAGGTCCCAGGCCCGGAATCGTACCTGCAATCTTTTGCTATGAGGTGACCGTGTCGCACACACAATTCAATTGAATGATTTAAATCATTTATTTGCTAGACATAGAAAGTGGGCTAGCATTTTTATTTTTGTGGAATAAATTTGGGTCCTGAAACTCCACCAGTTGTGAACAACTTCAAAACTTTAAAACTCTTTTCTTGACTAAAGTATAAACCTCTGTCACATTATGAAAGACAAAGAGCAAAGCTCCCCGGCATATTTTGATGCCAATTGCTCTCTGTCCCTCTCCTCCCCCAAGCCCCACACTCTATTTTCCCTTTCACTCAGAAAGTGATCACCTAATTTTCTATTTCACAATCTGGCCATTTTTCGGCCCATGAGCTTGAAATGTGGCTCTCGGGAGCGGCTCTGCTGCACTGTTAGCTCTGCGTCACCACTTAAAGTGGAAATAAACAGGCTTCATTGAACGGATTCTAACAAGTCCAATGACACGAGTTGTTGTTACATCAAAGAAATAATACATCAAATATACATTTCAGTACTTTTTTTACAAAGTTAATATACTGTGCTTTATTTTTGCCACAGTGCCTTGGGGCATTGGGTACTTAGAGTAAAAACTTCATTATTGTGCTTCCTGGAATGATTGTGATGATGTCTTTGATTATTTAAGATAGGCTTGGAAATGGGTGAAATTTATTTTGGAAAAAATGTGCTTTTTTGGAAGATTTTGGATAGTTTATGGGGAAAAGATGTGTTCATCACCCAATCAATCATGTGCTCAATTCTATGGTGCTTTTGGAATTTTGTCTACTCATATTAAATTACTTTTTAAAAAATTTTTTTATTAATCTTTTTATTAATCTGTAATATGATTTGCATGTCTCCAATGTTTCCTCCAGATATATGTATATACATACATTTCCGGCTTCAAATGTTCTGAAATTAAAGTACAGATAGGGTTGAAATGAGTCTCATTTGTGAGAGTGCAGCAGTAGACGACTTTGCTTCCCCTGAAACAGGGCTTCAAACATGTATCAGATAGCCCTCATATTACCTATTATGTATTTTTCTGTTAGTTTTACAGAAATGTTACCTGAACTAACAGTTTCGGCTGTTTTTCCTCCTTTGAATCCGAACACCTGCTGGCCCGGTGGGGTGCAAACAGCAAGAAATCCTAGGTCATGGCTGAAAAGTTACTGAAGCCATAGTGAAAGGATTAACCTTACTGTTATTGTTGTCTCTCTGGAATCTAGCGGGAGGGAAATAACACGGTTCTCAGCCAGCGCTGATGAGTCCCTACGTCAATAAACAATCCGATCTATGTCGGACCGAGGTGTTTGAGCAGATGTGTCCAGTAAAACAAACAGAGTGGAGAGTCCCTGATGTGCGTTGCAAAGAGAGCTGTATATGCTAAAACAGAGAGGGGGAAAAAACTTGCATTAGGGATGGGCATTATTTCAACAACAAAAAAAAAATGACACCAAAACATTTTTAGCTTATAACATTATATCTGGTTGAAGGGATGAGGTTTGATTTCCTTGTGTGTATGTACAGTTCATGCTAGCCCACAGTAAATGGCCTCTGATGACATATTCCAGGAGAACTGCATGTTCTTTAGTGTCTCAAGAGTATCTCTACTTTACATTTTCCTTTGTATTTGGATTTCATTGTGTGCGGTGAATGGATGTTTGTCTAAAACACACTGCCTTACCATGTCAGCCACATGAGCCAAGGCACCTAAGAAGCATCTGTGAGGGTGTGAACTCAGGAAGCGTTTGATCTCCACTTGAGTCAGGGTGCAGCAAGTGCAAAAATCTGGACCGTGATTTGAAAGGTTGAGGGGATTATTTTGTTTTGTTAATTAATACTGTTGTTGTGGTATTCTGTTTTCACGTTCTTTCCCTTCTGCTGCCGGCGAATAATCCCATTGATGATTCCGCGACTCTGACTACAGCAGTTATGAATCTTCATGGCAGCATTTTTTTTTTTCAACGTAGCAACTTGTTTGCTTTCGCGCTCGGTGGAATCTGAGCTGAACGCTGTTGCGCATTTGGGGACAGCTGGAATAACAGTGCGTCTCTGCCAAGTTCAGCCACTTCTCCATTGAGCTGCTAGATTGATGACATCATGACAGATAAATAGATAGTTAACTGATATCCATCCATCCATCCATCCCTCCATCATTCCATCCATCCATCCATCCGCCAACTTTGCTGTTGTTGTTGCACTCAAGTGCAGCAGGGGTTTGGAGCCGATCCCAGCAAACTTTTAGCGAAGGTAGGATTCTTACAAGCCCTCAATTGAATACAGGTTTCACTCGGAGACACAAGCAACAACAATTATTTCAAATCAGCCTAATGTCCATGTCTTTGGACTGCAGGAAGAATCCTCTCACATAAAGAAACCAATAAAATGCTGATAAACATTGTTCAAACCGTATTACTCAACTTCATTACAAACCATTTTGAATCAGTTTTTACCTCAGAGGTGTTCTTTATCTCTCACAGAATTTGTCTGTGAGAGATAAAGTGAATAATGAGGACCTGTATTTGTTTTTCAAAATACACTTGAAATACATACATATAAAACATCCACAGGTGTCCAAGAGCCTGTTTGAGCAGGTGGTGACTGATTCACAAATAGAGAGCAGTGTCCGTGGGTATTTTCAGCATGATGACCTGATGGTAAGAAAGTGGGTCCCATATGATGAGAGTTTGGTTGGTGATCTGATTGTCCAAATTGTGGTGCCTGAGAAGTTTCGGGAACCTGTTTTAAAGATAGCTCATGAGTGGTTGGGGCACCTCTGGGTTCTGAGGCATTTTTTTCTGGCCACGGTTGAATCATGATGCGCCACACACGCCAACATACGAGTAAGCCTTAAGAGAGTCTCAGACATGCTCCTTTATACCACCAATTAAGGCAGTCAACCAACAATTTGAGCACGTGATTGTGGACTGCGTGGGTCCACTTCCTCGCTCGAAGTCTAGTGCTGTCTATCCCCTCGCTGTAATGTGCCAGACCACTCACTATCCAACAGCATATCCTTGGTGTGGGAGGGTTCGCCCTGGTTAATGCTTGCGGCTAAGGAGGTAGTCCAAGAGAGCACAGGGTTTAGCCCAAACAAATTTGGGCTAATATTTGGTTGAACAGAGGAGGGGGGAGGACACTATGCAGAACCTATTAGACCATGTGAATGGCTTTCTGCATAGACTCAATGTGGCTGGCGAATTTGGCCAAGGACAAAATGGAGCGTGCACAGGAAAAGATGAAAATGCTCCTTCATAGATACACAGAATGGCTGGTTTTCAGTCTTGGTGGTGGTGTCTATGAACCTGTTAAAACCACATCGGGACCAAGACGGCTGAGTCTACCGCGCAAGCTTCCATGATGAGTGCTCATGCAGCGTGTTTGGTGACCATAGAATCAATCCAAACGCATGGACGGTTAAATAGCTCTAAAACTCAAACTTGAGGACCTGTTGCAGTATCTCAGTATCTCAATATCTACCAGAACTGGTTGGGATAAACAAGTATTTTCTCTGCTTGTTTGGTGACAAAACCATCCAAACCCACATCACTGAACACGATATTGAAGAAGGAGATATTGAAATGCTATAAACTAGCAACACATCTTGCGCAAACCTGATGAATTATGTACGTAAGAAAATACATTTAAACAACACTCACTTCCACTCAAGCTCACACTCAAGTTAAAAATATATACCAAACCATGAGTTTACTACCTTCTCCTCCTGTCATTCTGACGAAAGACAGCAGAAGGTACAAAGGAATGTTTGTACCTGTTTGCTTTAGCAAGTGGAAGTTTGACCCGTGACCTGATGGTGGAAACTGAAACTGTTGATGTATGAGGATGAGAACAGACAAAATGGAGTTTGGTTTCTTAAGCCGCTGTTTGTTGAAAAGACCCTGTTTTTTATTGTTTTAAGTTTTATTGTGCAAACCAGACACTAACAAACACGAACAACCTTGTTTATCATTTTACCCTCAGTAACTGATACCAGCAAATTAAGGACAAGGCAATCACAGACTCAATAAATGAACACTAAAACATAGTTGTCAGGGTAGAGTTAACCTGAACTTCCAAAAGCTTTCAAACACAAAAATAAAGCTGACCTTTCTTACAGATTGAGTCCGTATTTTTCTCGAATACCAGCTTGTTATCAAGAACAGGGCCTGAAGACAGTAATTTCAAATGTCTGACCATCAATCACTGTGATGTCAGGAGAGGGCTGCATGTGCATGGACAGAACCAACTGCAACCAACCTGTTGCCGATGTTCCATCAGACTGTTTTGCCCTCTTTTATGCTGTGGTATGCCAGAGAGGTGAGCGTCAAGAGAAGGGACGCCTGATGCCTGGACAAACTGTTGAGCGATGCGGCTGTCTGGTATCACATAATAGCAAATCGACGCTCTCAAGTAGGCTCTTGTCAACGATGGACAACCAACTGCAACCATCCGCAGACAGAGGAGCAGCTTCACTGTCATCCTCCTGAATAGCGATGCCTAACATAATAATCTGAGGGGAAATAAACAAGAGGAGTTGATACAGCAACAACAGTTCCTCCAAAAAAGAGGACTCCTGAACACTAGACCACTGTCATCAAAAGCACTGTTTGTGAGTTCATTTCGGTCCAACACAATGGTCTATTCTGCCTTGCAGAAACCTGTCTCGGTAATGATGAGTATGCCACTCTAAATTACTCTTCTCCACTCAGTCATACCAGTACACAAATCCCTCAAAACACCGGCGGAGGAGGTTGAGTTGTTGCCACTAATGACGTCGTTCTACAAATTAACTCATGAACTGCCAGCCGTTTTCCGAGCAGAGAGCCCCCATACTACCAGCCATTTTAGAGCATTTTACTAACCTTCCAAGACTAACAGAATATTGTGATCTATGACTATGTAAACACAAAACCACATTAAGAAAGATTAGAGTTTCTTCTTTCAGCAGTGAAAAAAAGTTTGTTTCTACCTTTTTCCATTCTGCAGTAATTGGCCTTAGCGCATAAGTTGGTTTTCACCAAAAATGCCAGTAGTTTCCTTCTATTAAACAACAAATACAACAGAGAAATTGCTTTAGATGGCAAACTCATTTATATAAGAATATGTAAAATACAAAGTGAGCTCTGCTCATCACAAAATGGAAACTTTTTTTTTTCTTTATTGTTCGCACTGGGAGTGGGATCTCTGCTGAATGAAGATCTGTCAAAAAAAAAAAAAAAAAAAATCACATCATTACTGGCAACAGACGTTACAGTATATGACTTAGCAGGACTAAATGGCCATTCATCAAAGCCATCAAAGCAATACTGTAAGTTGCTACCTGACAGTTGTTCCTAGTTGTTATCATGCCTTTCTGCAGCGTCTTGGGGGTGATACTCTTCTGCTTGTGATTGTGGCAAGCACTCATCTGACAAATCTGGTTCAGGTTCGCTGACTTCATCTGACCCAGAACGGTCCGCTGAGCTGGGCTGAGGTGAGATGTGCCGTGAGCTTCCCCGACCCTCCCTATTTTGCCCGGGTTAGTTGTCAGTATTTTTTTTTTTTCCCCTTCGCATCACAAGCTCCATCTTTTCCACTATCATTTCTCAAGACACCAGCAAACAGAATAACCGCAACACATAGTTTATTTGAGATCAAGCTGTCTGTACTTGTCCAACTGGCAAAGTTGTGCCGTTTTCTAAAAATCTTACTGTTGCCTATGTGCACCCATTAGTTACACACACAGGGTAATCCCCAATTTTTACATCTTATCCATGTGTTGAGCTATACCACTCATATTTTCGATGTAGTTGTTCTTTTTCATTGTCTTGTTTTTTTATTCACCGATGCAGACAAACACTCCACGAGGGATAAGCGAGTTGATAAAATTGATGATTCTTTAAAGTTGTTAAAGCTATGATGTTTGAGTTATGAGTTGGACGACTTCTGCACTAAGAAGAGGGTTTTTTTTCTTGTTAAACATGACCATGTGTACATTGATTTTTATCAGGCGAAAACTCCGGTAAGTGAGTGGTATGAGCGAATAGCGTGGCAAGCTAGCAATGTTAAGTAGCTAATTGCCTGTTTATTTTATTGTATGCACCTCTGCTATGTATTGTTATGTTTCTGTGATTGTGGGGGGGACAAAAGAAGACAGATAAACGTGTGTGCTGAGGTTGTAAACTGTACTTTATTCCATGCTTCTGTGGAGAGGAATGATATCTGTGCTAATTAAGTTAGCACATGCTATACAGCTAGGAAAGCTTGGGTTCGACTGGTTGGGCCAGTTATTGAGCTAAAAAAAACACATGCAACTGTGCGCAATTCAGTTTACAGAAGATATTTTTTTCAAGGAAAAAAACATGATTTAAAGTTATTCATCTATAAAATTGTGTAAAAATGCTGGTCATTGAATAATTAATGTGCACTGGTTTAAGAACAGAGCTCATACTGTACAATTAAAATAAGTCTTCACTAGATTTTCAGCTAAGTTAGGAAACTCTATTTCAAAGTTGTGTTTATAATATTTAACAACCGCTTTGGGGGGTTTTGGTGGCTGATTTGGGACAGTTGCAACCCACACTCCTCCTCTTTCCCCCCCAGATTATGCCCATGAACCGACACATAGCTTTAATCACACTTTGTGATTATCAAATCACACATACACGCATATTCCTTATGTGCATAACTATGAACAAATGCTGTTTCAAAACCCTCGTACGGTTTCAAACGTTGGTTAAAATTGCACGTTTCACATCGCAATTCTAACGCTAGGAGAGTACCGCATATGTTTAGTATGGACAAGATGGTTTGCTATTTGAGCCCATTTGAAGCCAGCAGCACAGAGACAAAGCTGTTGCTAAGCTAGATTTTATGCTACTGAAGAAATGCAGTGTTTGTGCTTGGTTGTTTGGGCACCACCGCCATGGTAATGCCCTCAGCACTGGTGCCCTGAACGGGCCTCTTTGCCTGAGTGTTTTTTTGCAACTTTTCTTCTCCTCAATCTTCAGACTTCCTTTTTAAATAAATATTAAGTACGGGTAGATCAATTTTAATTCAGGGTGAATTAGAAGTGTGTGTATGTGTGTGTGTGTGTGCATGCATGCGCTCTCTCTGTGTGTGTGTGCGTGTGCATGTGTGTGCATGCATGCGCTTGTCTGTGTGTGCGTGTGTGTGCATGCGCGCGTGCACTGTGGTCGACAAACTACGTGAGTTAAATGCCCCAACTAATGGCCATCTATCCTTAGTGCAGAACTGTGTGTCGAGAGCAGTCAGCCTTACAATAGATCTCAGAGGCCCTGTGACCAGGCCTTTGCAAAAAAGGCAGACACTTGGCACCCACAGGGCACTTCATCATGTAGACAAAAGGGTTATTCATGGGCACATATATATGCCACACAGAGCCGTAGACTCACATCAGAACAAATGCTTGTCTCTCTCTCTCTCTCTCTCTCTCTCTCTCTCTCTCTCTCTCTCTCTCTCTACCTCACACATCTCACACTCAAACACACACACACGCAGTTCATTGCCCATTTGTTTTTATTTCTGCCCAATTTCAAGTGTAAAAATAATTAAGTGCTGCACCTGTCAGTCGTTGTCTTTGAATCCTGTGACATCACAAGGTGGACACACCCTACCTACATAAAAGTAAGCTTAAAACCTTTAGTGTATAATTAGCAAGTATAACGTTAGTCTCCATTTGTATGCAGATGATAGACAGTCATATCTGTCAATTAAACCCTACAAAGCAGATCAATTAGTTAAACTGGAGACTTGCCTTAGTGACATCAAAACCTGGATGACACAAAAATTTCGTGAAGCTTAATACTACTAAAACTGAGGTTGTTATTGTGGTCCTAAGGGAAATTAGACACACATTTTCCAACTGTCAAATTAGTTTAAATATTACTACTTTTGCCACCAGTAATGATATAAGAAACCAGGACTTTTGGTAACCTGTAAAGTCTCTAAAATTACATCAGGATGACGAAGTTTTAGCTTTTTGGCTCCTTTACTTTTGAGCCGTCTCCCTTCATCATGTCCTTGGTATGCCTTCGGTCTTTCTCCTGGTTAGACATGTCTGAAGCATTTTTGTTGGTGTTTTTATTGACATTGGTTTCACTGCATGCTGTTTTTCTCAACTTCCAACAACGCTGAATTGTAATGATGCCCTGCACTGGTGAGTCCCGTTCTCTTTTAAAATCCAGCTGGAGCAGCCAAAGGCAACAAGGTGGATGAATCAATCCAGAGCTTCGAGGGGGGGCTTTAAACACAAGGTCATGTGATTTAGGACCCGTTTACACGAAGACAGGTTTCTCTGAAAACGGGGCAAAGAATTATGTTCTTTCGGCCTTATGGTTCAGCTTTCACTGAAACCGGACAGACCAATGCACACATCTCCAGGGTCGGAAAGTTTGATAGCAACACCCTGCATGGCTTCGTGTAAATGCCGAAAAACAATCTTTTTTGAAACAAGGATATTGAGGCAGAAAACCTAAATGGCCAAAATGTAAGTGCGCTTAAACTGGCTCCCAGTCAAACTTACCACGTAGCCTTGTGTTCTAACGTAACGCAAAGCAGAAGTAACAAGCACTTCCTTGAAACTGTTGCTGAGCTCTTGCCCAGGGCACCCGGTCATAGGGATCCTGATCTCAATGGGTGTGTATGCGTATGCATGTGGTGGACAGGGAGCTGACTGGTCATGCAGTCTGATTGTGGCAGACTGAGAAGACCTACAATTGCGCTCCTTCACGCACTTGGGGTGAAGGAATATGTCTTTAAGGGACTCTCCAATTATGTAATTGCCATCTGAATGGGGTGGGAGTCCCTGTCCATCATGAGAGACAGCGTAGGCATCGCCTCTCTCCCACCACCTCCACTGGATCGAAAGGCAGACGAGAACTTGGTGATCTTGTCTGCCTTTTCATGTCCTCAGCAGAAATGCTGCTCCAGCAGACCCCCACACCCAACCTCCAAACCAACAGGCCACCAACACAAATTCCATGCTTCCTCCATGTGTCACGATCCCACTTTCATGATCTCTGCATTTCATTGTCCTCCTGAGAGGAGTTCACACCTGTGAGAAATGCCCACACAATGAACAAAAGTATGCTGAAGGAATCCCCTGACAGCAAAGACAATTCTGGGGCCACCATGAGCAGACACTTCAATCTGTTTTGGATCACCTTGAGGACATCTCCACCTAGCTAGTAGTCCTCCCTGCCCAACAAGGCACAGTGTCAGCCACCGCAACTTCAGCAGCATTCGCGTCTGCTCATCCTCCTCCTCCTCCTCCTCTCCCACATTCCACCTCCACCATAGTATTCTGGGAAAAGCTTAGATTACCTCTAGTTCAGGGTTCATAATATCCCTCACACCCATCTTATCAAGGCAACTCCACTCACCTGCTTTCAATCACGACTGGCTCAGTATAAAGTCTCCTGCTGTCCACACATTCGCTGCCAGATTGTTATTTGCTTTTTTCGCATGCAAGACTCTCCAGCACCACTTCACGGAATGACTTCCTGTTGCCAACCTTGCCTATCTTGGACCAGCCCACATTTCCTGAATCCTGGTAATTTCCTCAGCCTTCTGTCTCCCAATCTGCAGCTTTTGCTTTTTGCCCTCCTGCTTTCAGTCTGCCTGTTGCTGCGGCTGTGTGTAAACTTTGTGCCTGGTCACAGCAGTGGGTGTTTCTTTGATCCAACGTGTTGAAGAGAGACTCTCGTTGTTTTGCGGTTTCTGGTTTCAGTGTGTATGCCGTATGAATTTTCACCTTGTGAGAAGGTGAGTGGAACCCCTTCCCCTTCTCACCGTCTCACTGGGGGAGAACGCTACAATGTGGTGTCGCCTACGAGGAAGAGAGAGGCGTGTGTGCCCGCACGCACACACACACACACAGTGATTTAATGAAATGTATCAAAATTTCACTGTAATTATATTTTTGTCTTTGGTTTGTACTGCCGTGCGTTGGAAACATGTGGCGTGAGCCGTGTGCCGGCGTCGGGAGCCTCTCATTCACCACATCCATAACTCACCTGTCAGAGTTTTCACGCCATTTTATCATTGTGGCTGAGCAGGGCAAGGGTGGCCCAGTCAGGATCTGTGAGGGTTTTCTTTGTAATCACTATTTTGTAAGTTATTGTACAAAGGTGAAGGGTTTGTAATATGTATGTAATATTTTGGGGTGTTTAGTTTAGTTTTAATGGTGTATTTCTGTTGTTTAGATTATGTTTTGTTTATTTAATGGTGTATTTCTGTTGCCTTCTGCACTGGTGAACCATTAGGCGTTTTGATGATCCCTTCCTTAATGGTTTTCCCCAATTGTCTTTAGGGGGCTGCCATATCTAAGGAACCCATTCAGCTTCCTTGAGGTGGAGACCACTAGCTTGTTGTGAAGCTAAACTACCTGCCAAGTTGTATTTTGTTTGATGCCTTTAAATGTTTTTGTTTTTTTGGATAAAATAAAAACTATTTTTCCTGGCACCCAACGCTTCCCTGCCTCACAGTATAACTTCTGCTACCATCATCAGCAGACAGCGAAACTTCACCAACCGCTGCCTAAGACGCATCCTCGGGATGTTCTGGCCAAATAAAATCGGCAACTTTGACCTGTGGGGCCGTACCAAACAAGAAACCACAGAGATCCAGCTGAGGAGGTGAAAATGCAACAGGATTGGTCACACACTCAGAAGAAGAAGAAACAAAGAAGCAGTAACCAAACAGGCTCTAACGTGGAACCCACAGGGTAAAAGAGGCAAAGGAAGTCCAAAAACACCTGGAGGAGCACAAAGCAAGAAGTGAAGAAGTGAAGAAGACAGGACTGATGTGGGCCAGTGAGAGGAGATGGATTAAGACAGACAGGGGTTCAAACAATTCCTCAACGGCCTATGTTCTGAAAGGAATACAAAGGATTAAGTAAGTAGAAAGTAAGTTGGGGTTGGTTTTAGTTTGTCAAGATCTCACTCAAAGAACCCGGCAAACAACCAGGGCGGTAGGAGTGCTGACATTAATACACTTCTTGCAAAAAGTAAAATGGAAAAGAAGAAAGATCGTGTGAGGATTTTATCTGTAGTCAGCATAATCAGTGCGTGTCTCAGTGTGTGTGATTATGTGTAGGTTTTAAAATGGGAGCTAAGTGTGAAAGAAACTGAACAGTGAATTGCAAGCAAGCGGAGGGGACCTGAGGAAGAGAGCAAGTCATCTGCAGTTGCTGGTTTCGCAGTCTCGGCCCCGCCCACACAGGCTGCGAAGCAGGCACTTGGAGACCTGCGCGAAGAGGAGAAGAAGGCAGAGGTGGAGCCTGGGAGGCAGCCACAACAAAACAACAGCCCATCCCCTACGTGGTTGTCTGAGCCTTTACCCTGTTTACCCCCTGCTGCTGTGGTAAGCCCCAGCCCAGTTCCTTACTTTTCGCCTGTCCGACAGCTAAACTCTAAAGGTCTAGTGTGTAAATTTTGGCTTGATTTATAACTGTTATATTGGTAAAAGCTTAACATACTGCTCATAAAAAGTGTACACTCGCAGTACAATAAATATTATTTGGTTTTCCTCCCCTCAGATTCTCCTATCTATCCATAAGAATGTAGAGCAAGAGTCTTGCTCCTAGTCTGATGCCATCTTGAGCGGCCATATTTTAAAGAAGCCCGTCCAACAGTGCTCTAAATATGAAACGGGCTGTCATGCGAGCTCAAATACTGGGCTTCCTTTAAAACAAATGTACACACTGCACCTTAAAATCAAATGTGTTGTTCTCAATCTTCAATTCTAACTTTGTGGATTATTTCTTTGTAATTTGTGACTTGTTGTTTCTTTTCTTATCCTCAAAAACCTTCCCTCTCTCTTGTCCGTCGGTATCGTAAATTGTAAAGCTGTGTGACCTTAGTAACCCACTTTTATGTAGAAACATATATTTTAACATTAAAACATTACTTTGTATTATTTGACTTCCTTGTGTGAAATCTCCCAGGTAGCGTTGTCACAGTTCTTCGACATGTATTAAATATAATCTGTCACCCCACCACCTCTTTGTTTAAATTGCTACTGGATCTGGTGTATCTCGTTGAGCATCTCTGCTTGAGAGTCGTATGAAAAATATGTATTAAGAATGAACTGCATACCTGCATAAAACAAATCAAGCAGAAGCGTGATTCCTTTATTTCTTGTTCTTTGGTAAGGCTTTTTTGTCGTCTTTTTTACACTGCTGATTATATGACTTGGTACTCTTGAAGACACAAACACCTTATTACACTGTCACTTTAGAACATACCACAAACGTGACATTTTTGTGGTGAGAAGATCCTTTATTTTGCTCTGTATATATATCCACCCTTTAATTTATTTTCAGAAAGCATCAGTTTGAAGTTGAGCAAAATAAGTTGTTGTTTTTTTAATCATTATTATTATTTTTAATTTCCTGCTTGCCCCTGATCGGGCCCACCAATCATGCTGAGATGTTTATTCAGCCCGGGTTCCATGTAAGATCAGATAGTTATAAGAAACCCTGCAATCTTTAAAGCCACAGCAAGTTCCATTAAATAAAACTCAACTTGAAGATGCAGAGTGTTATAGTGGATATACAAATAAACACTATTTCTTTATCCTCTGTTGGGGTCTGTGCGACTGGTTTCACTGATCGCAATGAACATGAATTATACAGCTGTGTGTGTGTGTGTGTGTGAGAGAGAGAGAGAGAGAGAGAAAGAGACCTTTGCAAGTTTTCTCATACTCCTAATCATCGATCTGTTGTTACCGAAACAGTTTTTGTTGTACAATGTCGATTTTGACGACTATTGATCCTCTTGGGAGCCATATTGGAATAATATTCTTGAGTGTCCAATGCAAACATAGGAGGCTAGTATTAGCACCATAAACCTTCCTTGGTGAAGTTACATTTTGTATCTGGAAATTTAAAGTTCCTAGTTGTTCTCCTTATTGGCAGGACCTTTAGAAGGCAATATTGGAATGTGTATGTCACATGAGAAAATCACATTTCAAAGTTAAAGATAAGTACATTCAGGCCACCATAAATCATAGAAATAAATCCAGCCTGAATTTCTTGAGGAACCCTATTGGTTACTTTATCCATTGAGTTAAATGCATTCAAAACACATAAGTAAATGTGTTATTAATACATCAAGTGTGATATTGAATGTTTATTAACTAATTTAAATAACCACTTCATTTTATGTTGAAAAAAATATTTGATTATTTGAAGATGTATTAAATTGTGAGTATATTGCGTATACCCACGTATACCCTGCACTACACCACTACCAGCTAGTGAACTGGCTTTTGGACTGCTGGCCGGCCAACGCTGACTGCAACGGTGATCGTTGATCAAGCGGGCGGAGGGAAACGGAGCGGGCTCGTACCATTCAACTTACAGTAACAAAGATTACTGCAGAAAGCACAAGTTCTTTTTGTGGCTAGATAGATGTAGGACCTGGAGATGTTTAATGTGGCTCCTTCAGTTGCTGTTTTTGTTCATCACTGTTCTTGTCATTGTTATTATAAGTACCGTAAATCATGGCTTTGCAACCAAAGAAGAATGTTAAATTTTGCGTACAATTTGTCTTTTTAAGCAGGAGAGAGACTTCAGAGACTTAGTTCATTGAGTAACCGCCTGAGTTCGGTTCAGTTATTGCTTGACTCCAAACTGTGATTTGTAGGCGAGAGTGTCTGCCCGAAGGAGGTTTTTAATGGTTTTTAGGTGGAGGACGAGATTTTGGTTACAAGAGCGGCAGGGTACCAGCCACCAATGCTCTTACCCCCGTTGAATATGCTGAAGTTCACCAGAAGGCCATGCTGCAATAAAAATTCCAACAGTCCTGCAAAACGGAGTTCACTTGTGGCAATACACTTTTACCTGTTTTAGTTTTTCTCGGCCTCAGTGCTGCGTTTGATCACAGAATTCTTTCTAAGAGATTAGAGGCTATTATTGGCAATTAAAGACCAAGCCTTAAATTAGTTTCTGTCTGACTATTATCAATTTTTTCATGTCCATAATTATTCAAGAATTCAGAATGTGAAGGAGTTGATTGTGGAGTCCCTCAAGAGTCCGTTCTCGGGCCAAAACTCTTTTACATTTACATATTACCTTTTGATGATATTGTTAGAAAGCATGACATTATTCCCCCTTGCCATGTTATATCAACTATATCTGTCAATTAAACTGCAATGGTCCCGTTGTAGTGTTTCCTGTTTTATTTTGAAAGTCTCGTCCCTCCTTATATTTTCTGTACTTTACTTTCTTTTTCTGTATTCCCGCCTTTTGTGTTGCCTCATGATTTTCACCTGTGTCTTGTTGTCAGTCCTGCCCTTGATTGTTCTCACCTGTGTGCCTCTGTCCTCTTGTATAAATAGTCCTTGTCTCCCTTAGTGTTTGGTCATTGTTTTGTCATGGTTGTTGTCCAGTAGGAATCGAGGGATCAGGCAGAAGCTCAACTCTTTGTCTCTTAAAGAGCTAAGATTCATACACTGACACTCTAAACTGAAACCTAACAAGAAAGTCGTAATTTGCTTTTCAAAATAAATTTCTAATATGCTACTTTTTCAAAGCGTCCGTCCACTTAATCAGTGTCGAATTTGAGTATATGACTGAGGAGACACGCATAGTAAAAGTTACAATGTGTCTGTATTGGCACACTCAACACTGGACTCCACTTGTAAGCACAGGTGAAACCACTGCAAGAAATTTCTCTTTCTGCAGGGTCATCAACTGGGGCCCACCCTTTGCAGATGTTTTGCACCTTTAATGCAAGAAAGTCTCCAGGTGGTGGAGCAGCCTCCTGCAGCCAGCCCTTGGAGTCCTTGGATCCATCTGTCCCCTAAGCCTTGTCTTTCCTGCAGACCCAGAGCCTCTGACAGATCTTTCGCAACCTTTTTCCAGTTTGGCGCCACTGATGCCAAGGGTCCCTGAGGAACTGCTGGGTGGAGGTTCCAATGAAGCTTCGGCAGCCAACATCCACTGGATGGGCGTGTGCTCGCCTCCCAGGTAGTGTGTATACATCTGCTAGTTCTGCTTACTTCTCCTTCCTCCTTTTGAGGGCAGTCTCCAGCTGATCTTCCCATGCCACGGTCAGTTCAGCCATAATGGACCATATCACAATGTCTTGGAAAACTTCAACTGGTGAGCCAGGTTAAATCCAGGTGTCAGTAAGGACCTCTCTCTCTCTTAAAGTGCTGCTGAGCCTACATGCTTCAATGGCTTCTGTCAGGACTGTAAGGCACCACCCATTGCACCCATCGGTGAGTGCAGACTGTCAACCAGAGAGAATGTGTTGCTGATAAGGACTTAAATGGCTATGAAAAAGGCACAGCTAAGCTGTGCTGTACCAGCAGTGGATGTTTTTTGCTGGCTTGGGAGGGTGTGATACATGGCTCTGATTGGGAAACCGATCCTTGCTTGGGGCCACTTTCACAACTCAGACCTCCTGGTCTGGTTGGACCATGGCTTGGCTTGTGTTCACCATCCAAAACCTGCAGTGCCATGTTACACCAACCGCTCGACCTCCTAGCGTTTCAGCCAGGCCTACTGCCTACAGCGTCCCATCTTCTTCTGGTTTAAACTTGGACCAAGAAGGAGCTTTGGTCGGAACTGCAGTGTTACCCTAATTCCTGAAGGATTCGCACAGTCTGCAACATTCCAACAGCTTTTGAAAGCACTTCTGTTGCACTTTGTGGCAATAAAAAGACGGAAAGCTAATTTGGTCTTGGACAAAGAGAGAAAGTTAAAGAGAATAATTTAAGTGAATTATTCTTGGGTTTTAGAGCATTTTAACCGAAATTGGCAAAAAGTTCTTACAGAGGGACCAAGACAAGATATTCCTGTAACAATTTAGAATTTGGCATTGATCTGTTACACAATTTTCTGCTCAATGGAGACATGATTCCTGAGGCATGTCAAGACCACAAAAATCCCAAGCTTACATGACTTGTAAGCTTTGGATAGCTTACAAGGTATGTAAGCAAAGGCTCTGATGCAGCTCAAACAATCGAATAAACCATTGTTATGTGTTATGGTCGAATATACCATTAAGTTTCATACAGTGACAGCTGATATCGGGTGGGATACCCCATGCTCATAGATAGTGTTTTTATTTTGGGCAACCAGGCCACTAACTATCTACCTGTCCTGGCAAACGTTGAGTATATACAATGAGGAGGACACTGACAAAGAAAATGGCTCCTGCATGTCCTAGTCGAACACTAACCCAGGTCAAACTATGGCAGATGAGATTTGACCAAGTGAAGACCCAAACTGTTACCGCAAGAGAACCGGATGGGCAAATTTTGTTTGAGGTCACTCATTCTACTGAACTTCCTGCTTCGACAATCAATGGTGACCCTACTGAGCCAATTCAGTTTCACATTTGTAATCCAGAACAGCACCCATTGGTCTTAGGGGATCCTTGGTTAGAAAACACAACTCTCATTTATATTGGTGACTAGGCAACATTAAGAGGCGGGGAGAGGGCTGCAGTAAAACCTGTGTGTTGGATCAGGAAAGGACAACAACAAATATCCCTAAGTTCCCTGATGAATGATGATGACCTGTTAGAAACGTGATATTGACTCAGACTATCCAGACCAGGCATATCAATCTTGAATTGATTGATAGTTTGCATCTTTTTTTTCTTCTTCTGGAAATCGCAACTCATCTCACTCAGGTCATATTAACGACAAAAACTCTTACTATTTCTTATAATACACAAAATTAAAAAAAAAACAAAAACTATATTCCTCATTTTACCACCGAGAAACAGGCAATGGATTTACTTTTACAAGGAATAAAAAAGTGAGTGAGTGACATGAAATGTATAGTAGGGAACTGGTCGTCTTTAAGTTTAAAGTGCTCCCACACAGGACTGCGTTTTGCTCGCTTCATGTTTGTTTTGGCCATCACACACCGGTAATGACTCCATTAAAATGAAAATAGCAAACTTTTAAACAACTTTCTGTAATCAGCAATAAAAATGAGAAGACTAGCTTGTGGTGGTTTTTCAAGTCTTTTAAAAACATTACCAACACACAATGTTTTATGGAAACCGGTCAGCCAACTCTCGTAATAGCAAACATTCAGTATGTGACCTGGGCTGTTTGCTCAGCTCAGCTTCTTCAGCTTATCCGGGGCCCAGTCACAGGGTTAGCAGTCTGAGCACGGATGCCCAGACTTCTCACTGCTCAGACTTCTCACCAGGCAGACACTTCCTCCAGCTCTGTCCTGAGGCGTTGCCAGGCCAAGAAAGAGACACAGTCCCTCCTGCGAGTCCTCGGTTGTAGTCTGGACCACTTTCCGGTTGGGCATGCCCTGAATGCCTCCTTGGAAACATTTACTCTGTGTTTCAAACTGTATATTACTAAAAGCAGGCACCTGACCATCTTCACTTACCTGACCACCACTTTCCAAATGCTGACCTTGCTTCCAGACCTTACCTCAGACTGCAAAAGTTACTTGTGTATACTGCATTATTATGTATTACAAGTTTAATTTGTAGCGCCTACTCCCAAACTGCAGAGCAAACTTCTCTGTTTTTTTGTTTGAAAAAAAATCCTGTGTGTTGTGAGAGAGCGCATGCATAAGTGTGTGCGAGTGTGGCAACAAACGGTGCCACACGCTATACAATGTCAGCAATGAATTCGGTTATTAGGAAAGAAGTTATTAATTATAGGTTTTTGTTTGATTTTGTATTGTGGTTCCACAGTGTAAAAAGTTTCAGCAACAAGCGATAAATTATTCTACAGGATTCTCAGAGTGCCGAGCTCAGCATCATGTTGGGGCTGTATTGTTTGTTTGTATACTGAAGAAATAAAAACATCTCATTATTGGCTTTGATAGTACCTTACCTTAAAACTTGCGTTACCACGTCTGACTTGGGTGGATTAATGTGCTCTAATTCCTGAGACTACATAATCTTCTATGCTGAACTTCAAGAATGTCCTAATTACATCCATTTTAACTGAGCTGGTGACATCTTTTGATGTAAAATTACCTTCCTCTCCAATTAGCCTAACACTTGTCAACCTCACTTAGCAGTCATTTGCCTGTATGTTTGACTTCATAATGTTCAACACTGGTAGAACATAGTAAAAGCTTTAACAGTGCTGTTGCTCGGAAGGCCTGTGAGGCCTTCACAGTTCAAAGTAATCCTGGACAATATGAAAAGATTCAAATCAATCGTTTTTGCCCTAATGTCGCTGTAAACAAACAAACAAATCTGTGTGGGTTTAAAAAAAAAAAAAAAAAAAAGTTAGACAGTTAAGAAAGACATTCTCACCTCCTCCACTACACTAACACATATCAAAAGCTGTTTCCTGTTTCTCAGGGGAAATTGAGCATTACATTTTTGCCATTTTACTGAGTATTTTTTGGAACAACAATATAAATCTGATAACTAATTGTGACTAAATAAGATGTTGTATATGTTTCTGGTTGAAGCTTGTTTCATTACACAAACATTCCATTCCATAACAGGACTGCAAAGTGTCAATGACTGTGAGATTCATTTCAGAAATAGCTTGTTAGTAATACTAACCAGTACAATCTAATTTTAAAAGAGTGAACCTTAGACTCCACAAGCGTTAACATGTTTTGAGTAATCAAGAAATATGTCAATGAATGAGTCAAACTAGAAGGTATTTCACTGAGGATGCATCCTTGTGATGCCTCAACATGTATCTTTTATTCATTAAGTTAATGAAAAGTGATTTGCCTTTACAGGCCTGGCTTACTTCGGTACGTTGTTTACGGGAAAAACAAACAAATTCACAAGGCTCACTAGTTACTTGAGGCACTTAAAGTGCTACATGTTTTTTGAGCGTGTTGAAACCAACTTGAGGAGTTCAGTAACTTAACTTTGTTAAGCTTAAGTTTCATAGGAAAAAAATGACAGACATGTCTGTCCTTTGAGTCACTGAGCACAATTTATTTTTTAAATAATTAAACACCGTCCCTGAAGATAAAAAAAAAAAAGATGATATGATAAGTGTCTAATAAAAGTGTAAACATTAAGTTTACAAACAATAAAACTGAAAAGCAGAGACAGTTATGGTGCTTTACAAAACAAACTGCAGCACAGCACAGTAAGTGTTAGGGTTAGCGCAGCTAGCATATATTTCAAATGAATAAAGGATTCCATCTAGTGGTCAAAAATGGCAGCTGTTCTGAAATTCAATTCCGGATATTAATTTCCTCTTACAAGCAAAGTTCTGAGTGGGGAGCTGTAACTTTTGTAAATATAAGTTATAGCGGTTGTTGATAGTAATGATAAAAGTAAGCATAGGCGCCAATATATGTTTTTGCATGTAGGAGCCCAAATTAAATGAATACCACCAAAGTGATGACTGTCACAAAATAACTTGTTTGTTTGTTTGTTTGTTTGTTTGTTCGCATTAGCCATGCCGATTGGCAGTGTTGGGAGAGTTCACTTCCTTCATGAATTAGCTTAAAGTTCGATTCACAAAATCTAAAATGAACTAAATCTGATTATAGTTCATAATTCCAAAATTTGAACTGAAATGGTATCAAAAATAAACTAGCCCATCGTGACAACGGACTACATTTAAACTTGAACATAGAACCAAACATCAATGTTCTCCCACGTCATCTCCCTCTTTTGCACTATTTAAATGCATGTTCACACTTGCGGTACGAGATTAGCATGTCCAATTCTTGAGAGCGGGAAAAATAAAAATGTATACGTTTTCACCGTCATGCTACGAGGCGATATAACAACAATTCATCCTCATTGTGTGATTGGCATCACTTGTGTCTCCTGAGGCGGCATTATGTACCTGTATATTGATTTTTGTATGAATTTTTGTATATAAATTGAAGTCAAGTGAATATTTTTGAAAAAGAAAAAGTGAACATTTCTGTTCTGCTGATAATTTTCAGTGGCTGGGCAGCAGCTGTGGTGAACTAGCTTTAGTCTGTGGAGGAAGAAAATCTGTACAGAGCAATAATGAAGTTATAATGTTTTTGTTTAGCTTTATTGGTGAGTCACAGCACAATACATCAAACTTAAACAGAAAAGGGGAAGGGAAAGGACACAGGTGAAAGCACATATATTGCAATACTTAACCAACAAAGTTAATAGTTAAGTCAATTTTAAAAATGTGTTAACACTTAGTAATACTAAGTTATGTACTCTACACTACTAAAAACAACATTTTACAAACTCACAATCTAAAGAAATATCAGACAGAAAAGTCAAACCAAAAACCAACATTTTCAATATATATGATTGACAATAAATTATTATAACACTATTCTGCAATGGAATACAGAATTGAAGTACAGTTTCAAAAAAAAAAAAAATGCCTGCATTACAAATCCAACTAAATTAATTCAAAGCGATTAAAATGCCAAGTTTCCTATTAAGTTGAAATGAGTGTGTATGTGGTTCCGCTGCAGGGATCGTCGATGCACCCGGTGAGAACTTTCACAACAGACTCGTTGGTGTTTAGCGTCTGTTCTACTGCAGCCTTTAACCATGCACTATGATTTAATACCAATACAGCACGGCAAATTGCACAAGTCAGTGTCCTACAATGGGACTTGTTATGTTGATGCATTGGATTTGGTGTGGACGCCATCTATGCTATGACATCTAACATACAACATTACCATGTTAAAGTCCTTTTGTATTTATATACCACATTCTGTGCCTCGCTTAATATTACAATCAGAGCATTTCCATTGTTTCCATGGATTTAATGTTTGTACGATTCTTTTTCTTTTAAATGTTGTGCATGCAGGGAGCGAAGTTGTTATCACCTGCGTAAATTATGTACACAATTTAAATGTGTGCAACAAAGGCATGCAACTAGATATATGTAGTTGTTGTTTTTTTTTTTTAAAGAAACAAAAAACATGCACTAGAAACACATTTGGGGAACCACTGTAACAGGCTGCTTAGGATTCGCTCCATTGTGACACTTACACCCAAAGAGATGGAGCTACACTGCACTAGAACGGATGTTTTACAATTCAATACTTACATTAATTGTGTAAATGTGTCGCTCATAAAGATGAAACTAAGTTGATGGGACTATACACTGAAACATCATGTCGGTTTTTACTCAAAGTCCCTGTTGACCAGGACCAGAGGAGCCACCAGTGTCCACACATAGAGGGCGACACAGATCCAACTGGAGGAGATCTTCACCCACACCGACGGCCACCTGCTAGTCATGGCTTCGTAGTTGGAGTCGGGGCTGCCAAGACGATAGGAAACAAATGTATGTCAAAAGACTATAAGTGAGAGAACAGCTAAAAGTCTTGGTTTGAAAACAAATGAGGAACAATATTTCAGAAAGTTTCAAAAAAAGTATGATACTGCGTTTTAGTCTGTTGAGAGAGTTGATCGATTGCCAAATGAAGTTTTTAAAGTTTCTCACCAATGTATTTTTAAATACTGGCAACAATCTTCCATCCCAATGACAAGTAAAAAAAAATTCTCTAGTCAGTGCCCAGAGCCACCTATTCATTAAAATAAATTTCTGATCTTAGTTTGAAATGCCCTTTGTATCCTTCTGTTTTTCAATGTTATTTCAAAGTTTGCCTTTTAAATCCAATTAAACAAAAAAAAAAAATACATTTAAGCTGTACTCAATGTGGAGCCTACCTATACCAGTTGGTCAGTGTCATCATGATGTAAAGCGATGCCAAGAACAGCATGAAATGGAAGAAGGAATAGGAGTAGGTGACGCCGTCCCTCTCGTTGTCCAACACCCTGTTGGCTCCACCGCCCTCCTCGAGGTCCGACTGGGGCCCGTCATCAATGAGCGCTGACTCGTCGCTGGTCAGAGTCAGCTTGTTCACCTGGGAATTTGTGGAGTTACGGATGCTAACAGACAACGCGGAGTGGGGAAGGGAGAGAAGGCAGACAGAGTCGAGTTAGCCGACCTTTAAAACCACAATATGACAAAAAGAATAATTTGAGGAAATTTGCAGTGCTGCCAATTTTGTCACTGGCTCAACTACTAAGAAATCACTCACCTGGAATAGAGGACACACATGAGAAAAAGGATCAGTCCCACAATCCCCTGTGCATCCCACCACTGCACCACATGCTCCTGACCACCGGGGGTCGTGCTGTTCAGCCCGATGATTTCCAGGAGACTCGGGTTACATTTCCTGTCTTTGAGGCGGAAAAGAGTCCAATGACTACCGGCTTGAATCTCCCAACTTGTCACAAGTAAATATTTTTGCATTGAGTGTACCCTATCCAAGTATCAACTCTGCTACATCTCCACTCAGTTTAGGGACAGAACGAGAAGAATACAAGTACTTGCATTTCAGTACTCACCAATACCGATACTGAGTACTTAATACTGACACAAAATGGAATTACTTTTATTTTTTCTGTTATTTAAACAGCATTCTTCTACACGTTTTTCTAGAACATGACTGTCACAAGTTTCACTACAGTACAATCACAAATTTATCGGTGTTGTGGTATTGGCATGTATTTCAGTAGTACGAGTATAGTACTCAATCCATGTATTGGTATCGGTATCAGTGCATCCCAAACTCAGCTGGTGTCATTTTGATGTCGGTTTGCAGCAAAACAAACACAAGAGTTAAGCTGCTCAGACTGCTGTTATCAGGATACAGTGTCACTGCATTCTTGTACAACTGTTTACAATGTGATGTGATCCGATGTTATCTTACCAGGCTCATTAGTCATGGCGGACCAGGTCAGGTACATAGTGTACAGAGTCACCAGAGAAGATTGCAGAAGACCAGATCGCGGCTGGGAGTCCTTGGCACAGCACACGACAGCAGAAAAAAACCAATTAGCAACAGCAGAAAAGTAGCAGAAATGCCAAATACTGCATATTTTTAGCCTTAAACAGTAAAATGGACAGTATTATGTGCCTTTGTCAGGCCCACATCTAGTAGATTAACATTTGCTTGCAAATAAACAACAATAAACAGCAATAAAAAAAAAAGATTATTATAATATTAGTAAATACATTATTAAATACAGTAATGAAAATAAAGATGCATCCTTACCTGGATCTGAGGCAAGACGGAGAGAACAGAAGCAGCGACGCAGAGCAGCATGTTGACGCTGATGAAGACCTTGTTCTCAGTGCAGCCATCCGAGTGGGTGAAGTACAAGTAAAACATCACCAGTGACAGCAAGGACAGCAAGTAGTTCAGAGTCGTGACTGAAAGCAGAGCTGCGAACACAGAGAGAAAATCTCGTCGTTTCATATGAAATCTTTTCCTGTCACAGTAGTTTTTTTTTTTTCTTCTTCTTTTTTTTTAAATGCAAATCTGTTGCGTCAGTCTTTTCAGCAATCTCCACCGTACCTGCATACCAGCAGCGAGAGTTACCCTCCTCCATTTTCTCCACCCACGATTCGTTCCAGGAGTGAGCAAAGTCGATGAGCAGCACCAGCTGGATCAGGATGAAACAGAAGGCGCCGGCCATGCCGATGTAAAACCAAACTGTAAACGACATTGAAAGCACAAAGTTAAACCACGTTCACGCAGGTATATTTTAAGAACCGCAGAGATACTCGGGTGTGAAGTGAAACATCCCTCAAGTTAAGGGTTGAGTGTGTAATGTTTGGAGATTTTGAAGCGGAAGCAGCGACATCAAGTGGTTACATTTTAGATTGCAGCACTCTTTCACTCTCCCGCCCCCTCCTGAGCTTGCCAGTGAGCTACAGTGGCCTGCGCACCCAAACTGGGACACCTCGTCCACCTGCTTCTGTGTTGGTTTATCGGAGAGCTTACCAGTACTGAAGGGACCTTCTGAGATGAAAAACGCTCCAACGGTCACAGCAACAGCTGCAGCAAACTTAAAGAACCAAAATCTGTAACAGAAACAAAAACGATTTATGTATCTAGTCTTTAGGGAATAGCTTGATTTTAGCCTTTTTTTAAAAAAAATAATTAATTAGTTAATCATTTTCACCAACCCGTTGTGCAGCGCAGCTCGGGGGTCCTGGCTGCTCTTGACTTTGATCATCAGCAGAGAGAAGAAGAGGAAAAACATGGCCATGCCGAAGCAAATGCGATACACGGCCTTGTAGCCGACCAACACGTCACAGTTGACGTGGCCCTCAACACCAGGAATAGAGGAACCCATCCCTCCTTCGCAGAAACCAGGAATCTGGAACAAAGAACAGGACACAGTAATAGTGATTGACGTTGCGGATTTTATTTTTTTATTTTTTTTTCTTGCCGCATGTGTAATTTCAATCAGGGCGTAGAAGAAGAAGGAAGTGACTTCACTCTAACGGGGAGTTGGCATTTTCTTCCCATTGTTTTCTTTCTCCCCCCTGTGTCTCTAGATTCCCCCAAAGTCATGGAGGCATCTATCTGTATCCATCTCCTCCTTCCTCACTGTTCATCATTTAAGGCAGGGGCATGAGTTGCCTGCAGGCCTGTTGTCTATTTATCTTGATTGCAGTCTGATGATTGGACGTTTGGGGGTTTTCTTGAGCAACCTTTGGCCACTATTTGAAAAGGAAATTGTGTGTGTGCGGTCAGCCACACTTGATCGCAGACTTTATTTTTGATTTGTGATGACTCATTCTGACTTCTGTGTACAATTTGTTCCGTGTCAAGAAGGGGAACACGTACAATGAACACTGAAAATCATTCCTGTATTCTATTATATACTGTGCATTGTCAGATCCTTCTTTATTTGACTATAGTCACGAAGCCTTAAACGCTTAATCATCCAAAATGATTAAGTCAATTATTCGGAACTCCTCAGGACACAAGAGATTCGGAGAAGAAAAACACTGACTAAAATACCAACGAGCAAATGTAAAACGTACTTTAATCAACAAGAACGTTCTTTTTCGGCCCCATATGCTGTAGCAGTGTGCTACACACAAGACACAATAGACGTGTGTGTGTTTGTATACCTTCTTTAGGTGCCCCTCCATGCCAGGCATTAACATGATGCAGGACACACCAACCCCCAGCAGCAGGAAAAAGGCGTAGATGAGGCGAGTCACCGTGGAGTTATTTTTGCTGGGGCAGCAGCGACACAGGAGGCAGGGGGCGCTGCCGCACAGGCATGGGATCTGGGATGGGGAGGGGGGACACACATTTAAATAAAACAAAATACTGTAAGTGAAAATAAAGTGTTTTTTTGTTTTAAATGGTGATATTTTGTATGTAGATATATACATGCTGACTCATGTTGTACTTTTACTTGTCACTTGTTGTCGGCTAGTACGTGGACCATAAACGAAGGTTAAAAACGAAAATAAATAGTTTTTTCAAAGCAACTCTGCCAGAAACAAGTTAATTCGATGTTGTAAACATATTGGCAAATATGTATTCGTCCCTCCCACGACGCTATTCCTCTTCCAGACGGCCCCATTACAAAGACATGTGCGTTGGGTGGTGACGTCATTCGGCGACTCACGGGGCAGCCAATGGCTACAGTTGACAACACGGTCAGTCCCGCCCACAACGTTGGTATCGGTTACTGTTTTGCGGTCCGCAGTCAACAACATACCGCGAATACGTCACAGCCCAGACGTTCGTTTACATGAAGGGAAATATGAGAAGAATTCACTGATTTGCTCTGAAGACACAACCGGCATATACGTGCCTGCGGTGTCGTTGTTGTTGCGACCACGATTACATGAGACGAGGCCAGTTAGGCCATCTACAACCGAGCGCCGTGTATGCTAAGCACAAAGCGGATGGCACGTCCACGCGGATTTCCTTACAAAGATGACGTTTCAGAGACAACGTGAATGTGTGTCAATTATTCAAATACGAAATTCGGCGTTAAAACGAGAACAGAAGCAAACAGCTATTGTCTCTGGGAACGCTGGTGCGCTGTTTGTTGCGCAGTCATCACGGCGTTGCTGAAGGAAAACACCGTTTACAACGGACCCGCGTGGTTCGAAGCTACTCACCCAGCTCGCCATCGAGCATAATCCCAGAACAGCTCCCATGGCGATGACAAACCCCCCTCTTTAATAGATATATTTGCTAGATTTGGTGGAGAGTCGTTCCCATAAAATGGGTGCGATGAATCTCCTTCTTCTTCTCTGATGTTTTCGTCAGAGTTGGCAGTACTCTGGGATATCACTGCCACCCACAGGTCAAAAAAGGTACATCGTCGTCAAAGTCCCGTTTAAAACCAACTTTCATATTTTTCCTTTCATTGTTTCTTTCTTTTTTCTTAAATCACAACTCAAACCATGTAATTAGTTTTAAATAAGGTTGATTAATACATTTTTGCTTGGTCTGTGAAGGTTCTCAGTCATCTAGGTCATCTTAAAGTAGAAAGACTTCTTCTGAAAAAGCATTTTGGATGAGAGGCCCTAGCCCTAACTTAGTCCTTCTACTACATTTTGCATCAATTTACATATAATGAAGTGTTTTGTCAGAGCTCATATTGGCTGATAAGTGGATCACACAAAAAAAACTGAACTAGTCCTGTATTTTTCCTGGGTGTTTCTGAAGGTTCGGTGGAGATTAGCTGCTCCCTGCTGTGCATGGTGGTTATTCGCCCGCTCTGGCTCACATCCGGTTGCCCAGGGTTTGCTGGGCCTGCTGCTGTGGGCCGACAGCAGCAGTTTGAATCCCTGGTGGTTGTAATACCTTCAGGTTGTTTCAGAACTTTATGAGCCAGAGACACAAGACACGTTTTGGTGGTTCACCCTGCAACTCACTCTAGCCTGTCTGCCACTCTGACCGTCTATGTCTCTTTATGGACATTTTTTTGCATTTCCTATGCAACCCAACGAGACAAAGCAGATGAGCGCCCTCTGGAGTCTGGATCTGCTCGAGGTTTTTTCCTGCCCAGTCGTACCTTACTTGCCCTGGAGGGTTCAGTTGGCTTTCTACTGAGTGCAATGACCCTTGTGATGCCTTTGGATGTGATTACACACTGTAGAAATAAAAGTTGATTGACTGAGTTGACCTTCTCCTTACAAGTCTGAACAGATTTTAGGTGTCCTTCACATATCTACTGTAGACATACAGAGTGGCTTCAATACAATTTTTCCAGCCCAACATAGACTGGATTACTCTCAAAACGACAAATGAGAGAATGAACAGAACTCAATGTTTGTATAAATAATTAAAAAATAATAAAAAAAATCTTACATTTTCTTTAAAAAAAACCAAAAACAAAACAGGCAATTTATGATAGTATTGTTCTATTCAATGGCAAATGAATACTCCAGTAAATAGAAAGACACAGTGTTTCTTTTTGTTTTTTAATTTTGTTTTAATTTCAGAACTTTTATCACGAAAAACACAGATATTAAGACAAAGGCAAAACTAGAACAAAAGACATAATTTCACCATATTAGCACATTATCCAAGCAATCTCTAGGCCGCAGTCCAAGTAGTTCAGGTTTAGTTTGTGATGAATGGGGAAAGTCTTGTCATCTGGATCTGTTGGGAGCGTGCAGCAGAGAAACAACCACCAGATTAGAAATAGCTGATGAATTTGAGGGATCAAACATGACGGATCAAAGTTAACGTAGAGACACTCCAGGTATTTCAATTTCATATTTGCACGGATAGTAACTTCCCAAGTCCTAAAATACGAGAGTCCTTTGAGAATTATGCAGTAGATTTTTGTATCCGAGAGCTCCAACACCGTTACAAAGTGAGGATGTAAGAGTAGCAGAAGGAAAGAGACGGCGAGGACCGCAAGTTGTTGGATTTCAGAACCCCATTCAATCATTCACACTCACTTTTTGAGTGTGGAGAACTTGGTGCTCACCTGTATATCACTGGCCAAGCCGTTGCTGACAACTGCCGTACTGCTGCAAGGCAGCTAAAAAGTCGTCGTAGCACACGTTTTTGTGCGATGGCATTGAACTTTATGTGGGGAAAAAACAGAGGGAAAAATGAGATTCGACATAGCGCTGCGTTCTTTTAAATCTTACAAACGTTGCCAAGGCGAAACGACAGAAGGCCAAAGCTCACATGAATTCAGTAAGTCTGATATGCCAGGGGAGGAAACCTAGTGTGCTGTCCACAGGACCGAACTTTACAACCAGCTCTGGGTCCGGGATGTTCTTTTTCTCTGAAACAAACCATAAGGAAGACATTACAAGGCAAGTTAGAGGTTATTCTAAAGGCTTGGCAATCAGAAACCCTTGCACACACTTAGAGTTCAATTGGCTGGAGCCAGTGTAGATGCATTAGATCTACTAGCGAGAACCAGTACCTCTAAGAAGTATATCCAACATGGACACGTCGATGTCTTTGGAGCTTTTCTCTTTGTTCTCCACCAACTGACAAAGCTGTTGTGCTGCTTGGACAATGCTCTGCTTGCCGTCCTCCGGTGACAACATCTTCACCGTCGGCCTACAGGACAGAACTGATACACACACACAAGACAAAGAAGGAGAATGATTGACAACGTTTAAAATGTTGCAGAAACAACAGACAACGGCGCATTTGTCAACATGCTAGCAATTCAAAGAACGCTAGCGTGTTGACACTGGTGGATTTAAACTGTTGCTTTATGCTTTGTGTGCTACTTGGATATCTTTTAGAGTTTTGTTGTATTTAAAATCAATGTGTGTACATTCTTTGTACTGACCACTGATACGCTGCTATAATTGTTTTTTTTTTTAAGATAAAATGGCATCTGTTGTCTCTTTTAAGAATGAAATTAAGAGATCAGTTAACATTTCACGATAAATAATAAAGACTTAAACCTGCTTTGCACATCATGAGTCATGACAGAAATATGTAGTATATATATTTCTGTTGCATTTGCAATTAAAGAAAAGTTCCGCAACACGTCAGTCAGAAACAATCTATAACCTTAGTGGAATTAAATGTACACATGCATCAGCAGAAACTGTAACAAGCCAAGCATCGTATCACATGACAGTCCCGTACCGTGACGCTGGTGAGTGTCGCTCAGGAAATCAACTTTGCATTTGGATGCATCTGCACCCAGCAAGTCTTGCTGCTTTCGGATCTCTCGCAACATATGGGAATTGTTCTTGCAAAACATACCTGAGGGAAGAAAACAGAATGACAAGACATCCAAACTTTGCATGAACAACGCTGCTACACAGACACGGAAGTACAATGAAGAAAAATAAATAAGCGTCATCAGCAGCTCGAGGTGAGGCCACCCTTGCATTGGAAGGCAACCATTCATGCTTCTGCGTTAGTAGAAAAGTTTAATTCTAAAACAATGTAAGACACAATGACAGTGGTTTCTTGTTTGATGTCTACATCAAACAGGGAAGAGCTGTCGCAGTGAGTGAGTCACTGATATGAAACACACAACTTTTGGACCACACACACACATATGGACATAAATACATCCTTTCATTAAAAAAAAAAAAAAAAATCATTCATTATTCTTACCGTGGTTATCGTAGACGCTGACGTGGGATATTCCAACAGTCATGCACCAGACCACCAGGTTTGCAACGTCCGTGTAGCTCGGTTCTTCCTCTGCGACCAGCAAGCCAATGTGCACCGGCAACTTTGCCAAACCCCTGCCGTCGGTCAGCCACGGTGCCCAGCGGCTGCTCTTGTGGTTACCGGGTAAAGCGGCAGCACTCGTAGTGTTCTGGTGTGTTTTCTTCTGACAGTCCCGACTTCCACCTAAGGATAACGGCAAAAGAAACGCAGCCATTACCCGCTCGCGCAATCGGCACTTCCAGGTTCGGAGTCGAACACGGAGCCAGGAGACGAGCACTCTGTTGACGTGGACCAGCGCCAGCAGGATGCGCCACAGCAAGCCGTGAAGTAGTGCCATTGTGCTGCGTTATCTTTTCAAGAATTGTTCCAGCCCTGCTTAAAGTAGTTCACATTCCGCCATATTCCTCTTTTCTCGGCTACCTCTGACACATTACTTCCTCTTATTCGTCTTCTTTTTATCGCGGGGAGCAACCAACGTTAAGGCGCATTACCGCCACCTACTGTATTGGAGTATTGAACCAGAGTTATCGCCACCACACACGGAGTTTTTTTTTTTTGCGTGGAAGTGCAAAAACACAACCGCAAAAGAGAAAACAACCGCAAATCGGAAAACACAACCGTAAATTAGAAAACACAACACATCAAACAAAACGGAAGTGAAACGTTTGCCCCGGAAACTGCCTGGAAGTGCAAAACACAACCGCAAAAGAGAAAACAACCTTAAATCAGAAAACACAACACATATGACACAACACATCAACCAAAACGGAAGTGATACCTTTGCCCTGGAAACTAAACATGCTCTCCCGTCTACGCTGCCAGTGTAGGTAGGACAGATTCTGTACCTACACCTGAAACGAAATACGAAGAAGAGAAGGACGACAAAGAAAGTATTACTCAGATAGACAAACTACTTCTTAACTTTCTGTGGAAGAACAAAAACACCACATAAGAAAATCTGTTCTGATAAATGATTACGAATCTGGAGGTCTCAATTATCTTGATTTTTGCACTTTAAATAACACCTTTAAGATTAACTGGTTGAAACAATGTTACTAATTTCTGCTATTTGGAACATTATCCCTGCTGATATTCTGTCCAAACTGGGTGGACTACACTTCTTTTTAGTCTGTAACTACACTTATTGACAAAGCAGATCAGATATCAACCAAGAATGGAAACTCAACATCTTCCCATGCTATCATTATCAGACACCCCTGTTGGCAAAGCTTGTTTGACTGGCAACCTTGGTAAGAACAAGAAATTAATCAGACTCCTGTTTAAAAGGGACATTACCACAGTTCCATATGTGATTTCATATTGGAGCAAATACGTAGAACAGACGGACTGGAAGAAAGTTTGGCTCCTCCCCAACAGATACCTGTTAACTAATAAGGTTAAAGGAATTTCTTTAAAATTATTACATAGAGTTTATCCCTCCAATGAACGCATTGTTAAAACATACAAAAAAAGATGTGGACATAAAATTTATTCCATTTATTCTGGCACTGCCCCTAAGTGCAGACATTTTGGAATGATATCTGTGACTTTATAGCCAACAATATCTATAGTGACTTGGTTTTATTTTGGAGTAATGTACTGTTGGGCTCTCCGAACTGGAAGATAATAATAATAATAATAATAATAATAATAATAATAATAATAATAATAATAACTTTCGACTTGTCCAGGGTGTACCCTGCCTTCGCCCTAAGACAGCTGGGATAGGCTCCAGCAGACCCCCGTGACCCTGAATAGGAATAAGCGGGTATAGAAGATGAATGAATGAATGAATAATAATAATAATAACAATAATAATAACTTTCGAGTTGTCCAGGGTGTACCCTGCCTTCGCCCTAAGACAGCTGGGATAGGCTCCAGCAGACCCCCGTGACCCTGAATAGGAATAAGCGGGTATAGAAGATGAATGAATGAATGAATGAATAATAACTTTCATTATCAATCTGATCATCTTGATGGCAACATTTCATATACATAAATGTAAATTTACGAGGAAAAAAAAACCTCATTCTCTGCTCTCAGTGGTGAGTTCAGACAATACATGATCTCCATCAGGTTTTCGAGAAATAAAAAAGCAATTAAGACCTTGAACATATGTGACGATCTAAACATTTTCTCTCATGACTGTGTAAATATTGCACTTCTCTCCCCTTTTTTTTCTTTGTAAACTCTTTATGTACCCCCTGGCGTAGTTCTCTTTGTACTCTGATTTAAACCTTTGAATATTTTTTCTTAAAAAATAAAAATAAAAATAAAAATACACGAGCGTCCTTTAATGCTGACATCAGTCCCTTCCTTTCCGCATGTTCCACACTCCAATCCAGAAGGTGGCGATAAAGCAACTAACATTTGTTTGCCAACCGCAATACGCAATTGAAGAAGAAAAATAAGGCGAAGAAGAAGGAGACTAAAACGACGAAGAAGAAGTAGTAGCAGAAATAATGGCGGATTCAAGAGAAAAGGCTCTCCAGGACTACAGGAAGAAATTACTCGAACACAAAGAAGTTGACGGGAGGTTAAAAGAATGTACGGCAATTTTCTATGGTTTCCAAAGATGCGGACGAAATGCTCGGCTTCTTGTGAAGAGAAGAGGCTGATGTAGCTGTTTAGCTAACTTTGCTTTGTCATGCAGCTAGCATCCTTCCCGATATAACTTGAAATAACTACATAAATGCAACTTAGCTCCTAACTTTCAATGGAACAAGCGCTGCGTGTGGTGTATAGCGTTGACCCTCGACGATTTTTGGCTAAACTGTCTCTCTTTTTGTTTGTAAATTGCTCTGTTGACACCATTAGCTGTCAGAGCGTTCCTCGACTGTATGCTCATATGTGTGAATAGAACCGAAGCACCCTGTCAAAACCACCGGGGTGTTGAAAGCATTGAAGTGTTGGGGGTTGCTGTGAGTAGTAACAACGCGAATGTTTTTTCTTCTTCTTTATTTCAGTGCGAGAACAACTGAGGGAACAAACGAAACAGTATGAGAAATCGGAGAACGATTTAAAAGCTTTGCAGAGTGTCGGCCAGGTGAGCGAACCTTCTCTTGTGGTAGTAGCACTTATTCGTCCCAGTCGGCTGATGACTTCATTGTATTAAATTTGGCATGTTTATATGTATTCTGATCATAATTTGAAAACATCAGGCCAGAGCTTGTGTTCAATGCGTGCATGCTTGATAAAGTTAGACCAACATTTACCAAGTAGCACACTTAGCATAACACGTTTCTGAAATCGTGGTGCTGTAGTTTTACGACATTTATATATGAATGATCAACTTGGAGATTAAACACTGAATTTGTCACATCCGCACTTGCACGTGGGGCAATGCTCCTGGCTCATTCTTGTGTGAATTGTCAGCTGAAATATTTCTGAGAACCATATGCAGTCACTGAAAGAGCCTTAGGTTCCCCATCCCTTGGTTGGTTTATTCATTTTTACTAACAAACTCTGTTCTTTCACTCAGATTGTAGGAGAAGTGCTCAAGCAACTGACTGAGGAAAAATGTAAGTTCACACACACGCGCACGGTACCAAGTTCCACTGGCATGATTTGCTGTGATGGGCGGCGTGTACGAAGGGCAGAGTCCTCGAGAATTCAGCCACTTACGCATCCTCCTTCCTTTACAACTCTTGGATGTCGCTGTCATACACTGCACACGTGTACTTTAGCCACTGCCATAACGATGCTTTGGTTTTTTCACTCCAGTCATCGTCAAAGCCACCAATGGACCTCGATATGTGGTTGGATGTCGAAGACAGGTAGGTTCTGGCCAGATATACACACTTAGCACACTGGCATCAAATGATTTATATTATTCAGGACTGTAGGAAAGGGGTCGAGATAAGACACGGACTAATTTCTTCTCAAGTCGTGGAAAGATTCATCTCTTAACAATTCTTTGTTTTGCAGTTGGACAAGGCGCAGCTTAAGCCAGGCACCAGGGTCGCTCTGGATATGACCACACTCACCATCATGAGGTAGGAACAGATCCAGTGCCATAAGCCTGGTTTGAAATAGGACACTGATCACTGATGTATTGTTTTCTGTAATTCTGTGCATGTATTTATATATGTTTGTATATGTGTGTAATGAAAGGGACTAGAAAGTATAAATTGTACTTTTATCAAAGCTTACCTTCTCTTTGCTTCCCAGGTACCTTCCAAGAGAAGTTGACCCTCTGGTCTACAACATGTCTCACGAGGACCCTGGCAGCGTCTCCTACTCAGAAATAGGAGGCTTGTCTGAACAGATCAGAGAGCTGAGAGAGGTGCACGAATAATCACTCACTCTCCTGCTGTCTTTCCCTTTCTCTCACCCTGCCCCTCCAGTCAATGTAATGTTAACTGTATTTATTTTCTGAGACACAATTTGCATTGCTGACATTTGCTCCTGTTATAATTTTTTTTTTCAATATAAATATTTGTCATGATTATCCAAGATATTGTGTTATTTTGTTTGCTGACTACATTTCTTTTTTTTTTTAGGTGATTGAGCTGCCTTTGACGAACCCAGAGCTGTTTCAGAGGGTGGGGATCATCCCGCCTAAAGGTTGTCTGCTCTACGGGCCACCAGGTTAGTAGGTCACAGTCTTTCAGCAAAGCAACTTCTGCCTTGCCGCTGACATCCAGGAATAGACCTTAAACTACAGAATGTCACTGAGCCGTTGGTACTTGTTGTACTTGTATCAAAACAAATTGTTGCAAAATGAAGTGTAAGTTGGTGTTTTGCAATATTTCCAATACCACTGAAAAAAAAAGATTTATTTTTTTTTTTTTTAATTTCTGAAATGAATGAATTTTAGATTGGAAACTGTTGAGAATCCTGAACTCCAGATCAGTGCTCTAAATTTTAATATATGAATTTTTAAATTGACAAAGCAATACAAAAATCACAATTAGCCCATTCAAGCTTCCTTTTACCCAATGATCTCTCAGTACCTGCTCTTGATTATAGGAGGAATTCATGTTTTATTCATCTGTGTGTTTGCATTTACATTTATATCAACGTTGTTTTAATATTTGTGCATTTCTTTTCGAAAGGGACCGGTAAGACCCTTCTTGCCAGAGCTGTAGCCAGTCAGCTAGACTGCAACTTCCTCAAAGTGAGTAACCGCCATCAACTTCCAAGACTAATGGCATAGAAATGAGAAAATACTGTGGAGAAATGCTGCCTAGGTTTGTGGCGCTCATTGGTAATGGCGAAACTACGTGCAAAAAAAAAAAAAAAAAAAAAGTCTTTACAAAAGTTAAAATGCCTTTATTATTATTCTAGCTTGGTCATTTCTAATCTTTAAAAACTAGCACGTGTTTCAACAGCAGACCTTCGCCTGCAAGTATGAACACCTTTAAATAAACGCATCTTCTAAAACACCAGTCCACCGTTCAAAAGCCAGGTTCAGGCTTCTGAATGGCCGCCGTGCCTTCAATCCCAACTTCTCCCCAAACAAACTGCGCAAGCGTAACAGTAAAGGCTTTTTAACTGAAGTAAATCCAGCGTATCTTGGAATTCAATTCTTGGAATGCAATCAAATACTGAGCGCGTTGTCTTTGCGCGTCCACCGCAGGTGGTGTCCAGCTCCATTGTAGACAAGTACATCGGTGAAAGTGCAAGGCTGATCCGAGAAATGTTCAACTACGCAAGGGACCATCAGCCGTGCATCATCTTCATGGATGAGATCGATGCCATTGGTGAGTGAAACAAAGCAATGCAATGCAATGCAATGCAATGCAATGCCATGCAGCACCTTGTCGTTCTTGTGGATGCAATGTAATGTGAAGGTGTCGGCCAAGCTGAATGTAGATTAGATCACTTTAGTGTCCTGAAGGGAATTTGTCTTGGGCAAACAGTAGCTGAGCGGTAACATAGGTTCATATTAAATACCAATGTTACATTATATCAATGTTTTATGACAGTTATAAAATCACGATGGTGATGACAATGGTTACTCCGTGTTGCTACAATACCCAAATTTTTTGTCCTTTTGATTTTAAAAGCCCATATTTCAAGTATGACTGAATTCTCGGAATTCTGGCTGGAATAAATCAAACTGCCCCACTGCACAGTGAAATAACTGGCATTCCTTCTGAGGCTATTTTATGTGGTACTCAGGTTGTCAAATTAAGTTTTCTCCAAAAAAAAACCAAAAAAAAAAAACATTTTTGTTATTTGTTTATTATAGGTGGTCGGCGTTTCTCTGAGGGAACATCAGCTGACAGAGAGATCCAGAGGACTTTGATGGAGGTAATTGGGTGACTGTAGTGAGACATTGCAGTTCTGCATCGTCTGTTGAAGGACAGTAGAGACAGCGTTAGCGCTGGAGTGACTGACGGACGTTTCCTGCTTTCAGCTGCTGAACCAGATGGACGGCTTCGACACCCTCCACAGGGTCAAGATGATCATGGCCACCAACAGACCCGACACCCTGGACCCGGCCCTGCTGCGGCCTGGCAGGCTCGACCGTAAAATCCGTAAGGCGATCCGCGTCCGACGAGAAACAAACGGTGGTCGTTTTTTTTTCTCCGACAAACGGAATTAATCACCGAAAATTCCCTCCTCTCTGTTCCAGACATTGAACTGCCTAATGAGCAGGCTCGCCTGGACATCCTCAAGATTCACTCCAGCCCCATCACCAAGCACGGAGAGATAGGTGAGCGGGTAGAAACCGTGCATACAGTCCTGGTTGCCATTTGAAACACAACACGTACCAATTATTGTATAGTGAATGTAAGGAATCATATTTGGTCTGCGAAGCAGTCAAATTTGATGCTGCAAATGATAAAACGGAACAAGAAAATGCTGACATGTGTATTGGCCTGACTCACCTATGATAAATTGGAGGTTAAAGTTCATTTTGGGACGTCGGGGGCACAAATCGGAACGCTGGCAGATCCGGAAAGATGGTTTAGCGACCGCTTTAGTTGGCTTCTCCGATGCTTTTCATCCACAGCGCTCCCACACTCCGACATGTTGCTATGGCAAAGCGGTGCCTCCTCAGTCCGAGGGGTGTTTGGTGTGTTGGTGGTTGCTTAAACCATCAATGCGTTGTCAACGTCAGCAGAGATGCAGTGTCGAAACATCAACAACAAGCTTCAAAAAGCTTGTAATTAAAATCAAATAAAACTATTTTACTGACTGCATTTCAACGCAGCGGCATTGGTCGTGTGTCATCAGGTGATTACATGCAGTGGTATTTAAATATATATTAAAAGCATCCGTTTGCTTCAGATTTCGAAGCGATCGTCAAGCTGTCGGACGGTTTCAACGGCGCGGACCTGAGAAACGTCTGCACGGAAGCAGGTGAGACGTTCGAGCTTTGGCCTTTGGGTTCTCTGTCCTTACATTGGCAGTGCAAGGCTTTAATATTCTTCTTTCAATTTGCCCGCAGGCTTATTTGCCATTCGCGCCGACCGGGAGTACGTCACCCAGGAAGACTTCATGAAAGCCGTGCGCAAGGTGGCGGATTCCAAGAAGCTGGAGTCCAAGCTGGACTACAAGCCTGTATAAATGCTCTCCCCCGCCTTTGATATACATCGTCGTCTCTCCAGGCATTTTCTCTTTATTAGTCAAGACGAGAAAGCTGAAGCGACGTCCCTCTCCAAAGTCCCCCAGTTGAGGTCGACGTTCTACAATTGTAACTTCTGTTTCCACTACTAAAGTCTCATCCATCTCGGCTGCTTGAGCTTCTGGTTGTGCCGTCCACCCACACGCACAACTCGACAATGTATTGAAATAAACATCCCAACTTGGGCGATTCATATTTGTGATAACTACAATTGTCATTCGAATTGTCAAGTGGATTGAATGGAGATTCAGAATATTGCTCACTGTGTTGTCGATTCACATTATTCTAAGTAAAGTTTAAGAATTTCAAAAAATGTGTTATCGTAAAGTCTTGACTGCACCACTTGCGTAAGATAAGACGGCCTTTATTGTGATTGCAAACAGTTATACAGTGAGAATAGCGGTGCAACCCTCATAAGTGCATTTTAAAGGTCAAGTTTGTAATATTTGCAGATTTTTGAAGAAGAGAAGTGACATCGAGTGGGAACATTTTATATTGCAGTGTCTTTCACTCTCCCTCCCTGAACTTGCCAAACCTGGATACCTCGTCCACCTTCTTGTCCGTGGGTTTTTTTTTTTTTGTTGGTTCCATTTACGTTGTAGATTGTCACTCAAAGCATCAAAACTATGAACACATATGGAATATGTATTAAACAAAAAAGTGTGAAAACTCAATAACTAGCAGTGTGCACCGGGCAGCTTGTTGTTTCGGCTTTCTTCAAGTAACTCTGCAGGTAAAGGTAAAGCAACTCTATCGTCGCGATGCAACAAAATGCAATCATTCGAGTGTCAATTTCTCGGAACTCAAGGGAGCCATCAAACACCCAAATTATTTGTACAAAACTACTGCACTCGCAATAAAAATCTTGAGATTGATTTTCTGAGGTAGCAAACGATATACAAAAAAAAAAAATGTGCGGTCAAGCTAGCGCGTTTCGCAGGTGATCCACGAAGAATAATTGCAAAAACAACTGATACAAACACGCAGTACTGCTGTAAAATGGTTTATGCATAGAACTGATTTCTGCCATGGAAACTGCAAAAAGAAATAATTTCTTTGAGTGCAAAAATAATATATTTAAATCACTAAAATGGAGATATTAGCGGAAGCAAATAGCTTGAGCTGTGCCGAACGTTTCAAAATAAATCTATCAGAACAAACTCCAGTAGGTTGAACAAGGTGACCTGATAAAACTGGACTTGGGAGTGGAAGATAATGAATGCACATTAAAATTGGGAGTGGCTCTACGAAATACTCTCCTTGCTACAATCATCTCTTGCCTTGGGTTCATGTTGCAGCTGGACCCCTTGTCAGGGTGAACGACTCGACAATAAAGGCCCTGCACACGGGGCAGTGCTGCAAGTACGGCATGCAGCCGTCGCACACACACGTGTGTCTGCACGGGAGCAGCACTCTGTTGACTGCTGCATTCTGACACACCACACAGTCTCTGTCTCTGGCGTCGGACCAGCCCTCCTCCCCCAGTAGTTCCCTCTCCCCCACGCTGGTCTCCCTGGACCGGGTATCAGTCTCTTCAGGGTGAGACGCTCCGGGTGCCTCTGCACCGTCTGCTGACATAAAAAGAGGCTGCAGGAGGAAAAAAAAATTGTGTTCATTCTTGACGTGAAACAGGAGATAAAATTCTATACATTTATGCTAGATTTTGTATTGAATAAAATTTTAATTAATTAAAAAGTTTTGTTTTGAGAAAATATATTGTGCAAATTTGTATGTAAGTTTTTGATAGTAGGTTGCTTACAATCTAAACGTTAAGTGTGCAATATTTTGAGATTTTGAAGAAGAAACAGCGACATCAAGTGGTTACATTTTAGATTGCAGCGCTCTTTCGCTCCCCTCCCTCTCCTGAGCTTGCCAGTGAACTACAGCCGCACACAAACCTGGATACCTCGCAAACAAGACCCTTGCTCTATGTGTATTCTCATATATAAATAAGAACTATTCTATGGGTTGTAAAACCAAATGACTTCTATTGTACTGCAAGTGTACACTTTTACTGATAGACTTTGCATACCTTTAACTCGTACATTTCCCCTTGAAGGGTGAGGAGGTATTGAAAGACCATCCGTGCAGAAAGTCTGTATTTGTCATCAGGAACATGAATAACAGCCACACTGGCGCTCTGAAAATGACAAGCACATTTTTTTTTTTATAACTAATAATTCTGAAAAAATATGTGAAAGCATAAAGTTAAAACTGTACATTAAAAAAATTTTTTTCTCGACTCACAATATTCTGCTCCCTGGCCTCCTGCTCTTCCAGAGTGAGCACGGCCACTAGGGGGTAGCACTCCCTTGGCAACGGCCCAAAGTCTGCGATCCCCAGCTCAGCAGGAATCTGCGTGTGCCACTCTTGCACACTGTGACTGCTGATTCTTGCGAGACACAGTTAAAGATTGCAAACCACAGAAGCAACGGTGGGCAGGACACTCAAATTAAAGCAGGACACTCAAATTAAAGCAACATTGATCCTTCTTAATGCTTTGCACTTCACACAGCACTTCTGAAACCATTAGAGCTTCTACAAATCCCTGTCAAGCACACAAATCATATGAGTCATATGAGACAAATGTTTAATCGGTAGGCATTGAACAAACAAACAAACAAACAAACAAACAAAACAGATCATGCATACAATGACTCACAACTGAAGAGGATACTCATAGGTTTGGCTGTACTGGCAGTGGAAGCTCAGAGTGTCCAACAGTGACTGAGGAGCGTTGAGCCTCGTGCCTTGCCGGTGGACCTGCAGACACTGCTGCAGGGCGTCCACCTTACAACCCCAGAAACAGCTGAGGGTGCTGGGCTTCAGACAGTAAGTCCTCAATGACACACCAGCTGCGAGAAAACATTCAGCACTTTCAGAACAAGCCTCCAACACAAAAGACAAAACTCATTACGACGCCAGACTTCACATACGAGTCTGCTGAGTTAGGCTTTGTTGTTAAAGTTAATGCTGTTTGTGTGTTTGTGTGTTTATATATATATATATATATATATATACATACATACACACACACATTTTTTCAATACTTGGCTGTACACAATGTAGTTAACTTGCACATTGTCTCTAGAAGGTGGCACAATATGTCTGTTAAACTGATTATTTGTGTCATGTTTTTGTGCACATGACTAACACGCAACTCATTCTGTTGAATGACAGAAAACCACAGACTGGTTGCTATCAATAGTACACAAACCGTTTGTAATGAGGTAGTTTGTAACTTGACATGAAACACACCTTGAATATTGACATGAAATAAATGTATCACCTTTTAAATGAACCAATAAATGTAATACTTTTTATATCTCCAAACAAAGTTTCCTTTTCTTTTTATCCACTTTGTTTTGTTGTTGTTGTTTTTTTTAAGTTGAGTGCAATTTTTAAGACTATTCAGAATCAACCCTGGTCAAAATATCTTAATATCCATAAATGTCAAATTTCCTGGAATGCAACGTTTTCACTTGTGTGCACTGCGCATTTTATACTCCAAATATTCTTTTTCATTTTTCAACACTATCAGCTACTTTGGTTGGTGAATACAATAATGTTTTTCCTTACCTGAGACAGATGCTGATCCAAATCCTATTTCCAGACGGAAAGGATTCGTTACTTGAACCATGTGTCTCTCAGGGGTTGGTAGGTCCGACTCCGTCCCATCAGAAGTGCGAAGGATGACTGGTATGTCAACGCCAATCCTGCCAGACAGAAGATGGGGTCAAAAAAGTGTGAAATATTGCCATAAAGGAAAAAAATCTATCTATGCATTTTCTTTAATTTTTTTTTTTTTTTTTTTTTTTTTTACAAATTAACATTGACAATATGTATAACATTTACTGTAAGTGTCCAATACTTTCAATCCACACAAGCACTGGAAGAACTGACAGTTCACGAAAATTAAAACAAAAGGGAGAAAGACTAACTCATACATATGCCATTTAATATTACATCATCAAAAAATAAAAAAATAAAAGTATTATTTATCAGTTCCCAATGTGTTATGTCAAAGTATCCAGGTTCTTTCTAATGTGGCAAAACAATAACTTATGCAATTACAGCAGTGCATTTTATGTCCTTATTTTTTGTACGGCAACTCGCACGTTAGGATACAGTAAACAGTAACACCAGAGCGAAGCTTTGGCTACACTAACACGGAACCACAGAACTTACCTGCATAGCACGATGGCGGCTGTGACAACGAAACACAAAGAAATGACGGTTATGTAAAAAAGCGGTGAGTACTCGTACAGGGTGACAAGAAACACTGCTGCCATGTTCAAGAGTTGTGGAAAAGAACGGCAAAGGAAATGTCATCGTTTTCACTGCAGCACTTATTTAGCCACAAGGGGTGTTGCTAGGACTGACACAAGCACATACTGACGGTAACTGTCAGTAAATATTATGAGCTTTGGGGCTATCTCCGCCTACTTCCTGGCTACGTCATTTCCCCCCACCTATGAATGCCGAGATGGGACAATTGGCAATAATACGTGGTTCAGGCTTACCACTATAGGGACACGCCAAGTTATTTCATTTCTTATGCTACTTACCAACGTTTCTTTTTCGTTTATTGTATTACATCTTTGTCACTTCATGTCCAGCCACAAAGTAAAAGAAATAATAAAAATGATTATGACACTGCGTTTTTTAACTACTATGTACAGGTACAAAAAAATTTATTACACTTTTTTGGGGGGTTTCATGTAACTTGGACATTATCGAAGCTGTTAGCATTCAAAAATAATTTGAAATTTGCGCAATCAGACATTCTAGGAACTATCTACAAACATTTTTTTTTGTCGAAATTTCATTAAATGCATGAATCTGGTGAATTTTGAGCACCAAAATATGATATTTCAATTAATAAGAAGCTGTAATGATATTAATGTTGATGACACAAAAAAAGAGTCATGCCACATGTGGTTAGGGAGCTAAACTAAAAGCTAAGCTATACAGATTTCAGGCTATGGCCCTAATAACAGGTGTACAAGTAGTTTTAACTGACAGTTTGGGAGCAGCTAATTTAAGGCAACTACAAATTAGCTTGTTTGACTTGGTAGATTTCACTGTATCCAAATGTCACAATGATAGCGTCTCATAATATCGTAAAAGCATCCAGGTGCCCATTAAAGAACCGCAACCCCTCCGCCAGGGAAGATCTGTGTCACCCTTGCAGGCAGCACTGACTGTGTGAACAGCTGTGTACTGTTGTTGCGCTAGGATCACATGACCGATCACGTGCACGTAGCCCCTTTGATTTATAGGACTGTGGACTAATTGTGCCACTTTGACAAACCATGCAGCCTGAAACGGATCATCCCAATTTTTTTTGAACTATCTGGAAATGCTGAAGGCAAGTAATTTAACTTTTATGCTCCCCAACAGAGGCAGACATTCGGGAAAAATATCTGGATAGGAAGAGGTAGGCTTTGTTTGAGTTGAAAGATATTGTAAATAATACACGTTAGCCACAGTTTATGGACATTTTTATGTGTTTTTGTAAAGTATTCACTCGTTGGAGCTCATTATTGGATTTTGAAATTTTTAAGCTGAACTTGTGCATTCACATGGAACCGAAGTAACTGACCTCACCCGTGCTGCACAGGTGTTGGGACAACAATGAACTTCCAGTCTGCCATCAACAAAGAAATCTTCGGCCCTTGCGATGAGCGACTGCTGGTGGCAGTGGAGGTGCAGAGGAGAAAAAGGAGGAGGAGGATGTCTTTTTTGTCTCTGCCTAAAGGAGACTACAAAACCTACATCTGTGTTTCAGGTTCGACCTCAAGTTGAGTCTATGTTTTAGGGCGTGTTTCCACCAGCGCTACGCAGCTCGGGTCATTTTAAGTTAGACCAGACTGAACTGTGATACATTACGACCTGGGATCTGCCACCAAAAATCCAGACTTTGTCTGGCGTCTCTATTTTTCCCCCCTGAAATATACGTTGCAAGATTGGATTGCATATATGTGAGCCTCAAAATTTATCTTTAAATCTATTTTTGTCATTTGTATGCAGTGACCAAGAAAAGGCCGCGTCAGCTCCTCATTACAAAGTTGAAGAGATTCGGGGATTCTTTCTCCTTTGTTCGAAGGACCCAGTGGACGGTGGAGCAGCTCAGGCTGGTCGACGGCAACAATCCCAACAAGGTGAGCAACGAGTGAATGAGTCCTGGCAAACGGGACGCTTGCCGACATGAGACAAGGTGGAGTGTGACTGTGCTTGATATTGGATACTGAGGAGTTTGGCTCTCACCGGTCTTAACTTTGCGCTATGATGTTTCTCATGGGACTGATGAGCAGTTCTCATTCTCGCCTTGACACTTTGCTTTGGCATATTGAGAGGACATCGTGCGTTCCCTGTGACACGTCACTATGTCCTCCAATCCATAACTGTGGACGCCACTCCCCTCACCTCCTACATAGCGCCCCCTAGGGCTGTGGAGGGACAGGAGTCCACATTCAGGTATATTTTGGTTCCTTTCAGGTATTTAGCTCTTTGCAGTACAGCCTCTTTATCCTTAAACCGAAGGAATTTTACCACAATTGTAGGTGGTCGGGTACTGGCGCTGCCATTGGGTTTCCCCATCCAGCCGAGCTGTTCATGCACCCGCTGCAATGAGGACCAGATCCTTGTTGCTGGTAGTGTTGGCATTTGTGGTTTGTTTACCCGAGGCCTGGTAGTTTTGTGTGGCCTGGTGGGGGGTTACCTACTCCTGGGCCTGGCTGGGTGGTTTCCTGTAAATGCAGTTGAACGTAAGGATAAATGCAGCTTAGGTACGGGTGTGTTTCCACTGGAATTGTATATCAGGTCAGCTTGGGTGGAGTTACCGCAGCAAGGTGGACTAAAGGTCCCTTGGCGTTTGCAATGCCTTCCGTATCCCCTGATTCACATTACACCCTGATACAAATCAAATGAAACTTTAGCCTAAATTGTCACGTTAGGTTCATCACTACATTGTTTAAAGCACTTAATATTTTTCTATCTTTGTCTTTTTCTCTTTTAAGGATACACCAGAATTTGACCTGGTGTTTGACAACATTGCGGATCAATGGGTGGCCAACTCGTCAGCAGACAAGTGCATCTTTGTGCAGATCTTGTACCATGCCTGCCAGACCTATTGCAAGAGAAAAGAAGAAAGTCTGGGTAAGACGGGTCAAACCGAAAAACGGCAAGAACCTCAGCTGCCGCTCCAGGTGACACCCGGTCCCGACGACAGGACCCGTCACTCTGCATCAAAAACTCAGCCTGCACAAACGAAGAGCTGTGTTTCCCTCAGCCGGCCAGAGTTCATTAACTGTCAGTCCAAACTCACCAGAGGTAACCGGGTCGTAGTCGCTACGCTACTAAGTTAGTTAGTAAAATGTTTCCAGAAGTCAACGGTCATTTGCTGTACCATTGTTTCCAATGCAGGTGGCTGCTCCATGAACCTGGCCATCTACCGCTGCAAAGTTTTGGTGAACCATATGAAGAGTATAGTTGCTGCAAAGAAAACATCTGCTAGGTACATAATATTAGCCTATATTGTCAAAAGTATAATTTTGGTTTGTCAAAACTAACTCATTAACCAATCAATTTAAGTTGTTTAAGCGACATAAAAATACAGTCTGAGAACCTAAGATATTAATCCTCTGAAGTGTTTTTCAAAAATGACCTTTTCAAAATTTTTCTTTACTGTAATTGAATTTCCCCAAAACACAATGGCTGCAAGTCCTGTCATGCAGGCCTGCATCTGTTTTCTTCTCTGCTGCTGTTTGTCTATTGTTCTGACTTGACTCTGATGCTTCTTTCTGTTGTAGCATAAAGCGCACTTTGTGATGCAGCCGTCACATGAGAAAAGACTGTTTGAATTTGGAGACGGCGATGGCTGGTGCTCCAGTCAACCGGCTGATTTTGGGAGCATAACATATTAAATGGGGCAACTGCAGAGGGATTTTAATTGCATCTATGGGGAGAAATCATGCCATTAAAAATGTATAATGTTTTCTTATCCCACCTGAGCTCACCTACTATAAGTAATACTGACTGTGGACCATAAAATTCTGAAAACATTGAATTTCTGTTTTTTCAGTTTACCTACGAATGTCCAGGTCATTGACTCCACATTGACATATTGGCGGCATTATGAATTTTAATCATCACTTAACATTTGCTCCCTCAGCGGGTGTTTGTTGCTTTGCAGACAAGCCTGGAAATGAGAGGAGAGCTCTTTGTTCTGATTTATACACTTTGCTCAGCTGAGTGGTCTGTTAAATTCAGCCAATGTCTCACAAAATCAATTTCTGCGCCTTAACACAAGATCAATTTATCAAGCTTCTTTGAGGAGAGTATTGCAAAAGGGATTAATCATGATTAATCAGAACCAATGGCGGTGATTAACTTGTTATAAATTGCAATAGTTTGACACAATTCATACCAATACATAAATATATAAATACATGCATACATAGTGCGTACAGACATATATAGACACTGCTTATGAGGCAACATAGTTGTAGAATGAAGTGTCTTTGTGTTCATTTAAGAGGGTTGCTGCAAAAGAGGAGAATTTACAGAAAAATAAATAGTTTTTGTAGTTTATAGATTGACTTGTTAATCTTGGAACAAATTAATACTTAGTTCAACAAATTACACAGTCATGACATGTTAATATCACCACATAATTTGAGTATGATATGGACATAATAACATTTTACGTTCCAGGAGGCTGGCTTTGAAATATTCCAAATAACACCTGAGAATGTTTTTCTGAGGTTTTAAGAGGCACTCAGCAACCCACACAAATGTAATTATATTAGTAAGTTAGCATGTTGTGATAATGTTTAATTGCACCATGGGAATGAATTGCCTTTTGTAAAGCAAAGTTGAGGAGAGCTTTGCATCTGTTCTTTTTTTAGATAGAAAAAAATGTGTGCTTGTAAATAATGATGATGTGTTTGTATTTGTTTTGTGTACATAGCACTCAATAATAAGCCACAAAAACAGTGCTGTGTCATTTTATGTTACACCCTCCTGTAAATTGTCCCTTGATAACCTGCTTTGTCTTCAGTTTCAGTGGTTTAGTTCATAGAGCTGCAATTGGTTTGTAAACATTATAAATCAATTCAGAAATATGTTGGCATTGATGACCTGCATGTGTTTTCACAATGCTTGGACGATACTTTAGTTTCATCCAGGGTTCATCATTCCTCTGTCTTATAGCTTTGTTGTTGTTGTTGTTGTTGTTTGTGTATGTGTTCTGTCTGTCTGTCCTCTGTCTATTTGCTTTATTTCACTTTGTCCAAACAGCTTGATTGATAAAATGTATGAACTTTGCAGTTCAGTATGTCTGCTCCTGGTTCTAATCTTTGTCTAGTGGTAATCTTCTTTAGTGCACGGGTTTCATTTAAACTACGTGGACAAATGCACATCTGTAATCCCGCTTAATGTGTGCTTAAGAGTTTTGTTTATAGCCTTCAACAAATGCAATGTAAACGACTGATGTGACTTGGAAACCTCACTCTCCTGCATTCCAAACCAATTAAAAAAGCTTTGACCCTCACATGCTTAATGTCTAAAACTTATAATGCAGTGTCAAGTCACTTCGGAGAGATTGTTTACACAATACCCTAACGAACACAATCAATTTAGTGTGTTTACCTTGAAGGTCCAGTGTGTAATATTTGGCTTGACTTATGATATTTACCAACGAAGAAGAAGAAGGTGGAAAAGGTATCCAGGTTTTGGTGCACTAGCCACTGTAGTTCACTGGCAAGCTCCGGAGGGGGAGAGAGAGTGAAAGACACTTAACCTTGAAGTGATTGTTTCACCTTCTATATTTTCTCTGCTAGGACAGTGTTTTGGTTCCAGTCAACAGTGTTACCCAGAGAATTTCATTTTACGTTAAACACGAGTCCGGGTACATGGGGGAGCATACCAAACGTCAAGAGACTTTCCACACACCTCGCTGTGGTGACTCCACCCATGCTGAGCTGGTACCAGGTTGCTATGGAAACACACCTGACCCAAACCAGGTTGAAGAGGTACTAATGGAAACGTGCCCTATTATTGTTCAGGTATGTCACATCATCAGGATCTTCAAATATTAACAATGAAGACGAAAAAAATAACTGAACAAAAACTACACTAAGTAAGATAGAATAACGATAGAATAATAATAACAACAACAACTGAGATGGCGTGGACTTCTCTCGGAACCAATAGGATTGGCTATCTTGACACAACAGGGTGGAGGATCAGATTGAAAACATTCATTCTGTCTTCGTTGGTATATATACTTGATTTCCTTTTGTTCAGACAGATAGAAGTTAAAACAGAGGCAAGGCAGACAAGGCAGCTAACATCTGTTTTAACATATCTATCTGTTTCAACTTCTATCTGTCTGAACAAAAGGAAACCAAGTATATATAGGGAGTAAATATAGGGTGGAGGATCATCTTTCACTATCTGCACTTAATGTTTGTCGTGTCATGTTTGTTGCTGATGAGAGAGATATAAATAAAGCGGTAAAATAAAAGAGCCACAAGGGTGAAGACAAAGTGTGAGTTTGACAGACTGCTACCACACAATTGTTTAGTTGTCACATATAAAATCATATACATACATAAAGATTTATGTGAGGTAGTACCTGAGTAGTTATGGAACAGTTCATAAATATGAAAAACAAAAATCAAATCAATAAAAAACAAACAGAAAATCACTACTAAATGCACTGTTTAAAAAAAATGGGGAAAAATGAGATTAAAAATCGATTTGAAAACACTGTCACCATGTAAACACAAATTTTGAGAAACATTCCGTTTCAAAATGAGTCCCAAAATACTGGTTAAAATCAGTGCAAAATTGTTTCCCCCAAAAATTGAGGCTAAAAACAGTGTGAAATTGCCCTGCCCCCCCAAAAAAAAAAAAAAAAAAAAAAAAAAAAAAACTAAGTTGTGTAACTGAAATCAACGTCAAGTTAAATCATCATTTTGAAAACAACAAAAAAAATTGGGTTGCAAATTGATGAAAATTGTTTATTGTATGAATTGCTATATATGCAATAAATAAATAAATAAATAACAGCCTAGTTTATTTTTTTTTTTGTTGACCTTGGCTCACATATTTATTAGTTTTGTGAAGTACTTTAATAAATCTCCTGAAGCTCCAGCCTGTTGGAGAGTCATAACAGACACAAGGAAATGAAAATGCTTAGATTGATAGATTTTAAGATTGAGTGTATAAGAACAAAATACAATCATGACTATGAATTTACAGTACACTTTGATATAAATTACATACAGAAATATGAAGTTCCAGCTCCATTACAACATATACCCTCCGTGATATCTATAAAAAGTAAACATTTACTTTTTTACATTTACATTTTACTTCTAACTAAATTTCTTAATATGATAAAACTCAACAAAACCCACCCACACACACTCACACACGCACACACACAGTTAATACCGCAACATCAGAAATGCATTCAATGGAAACATTCAGAATGTGTACTGGTGACATTGCTTAGTTGGCATATTCATGGAAGAAATCAAAAAGTGTTTAAATGTGTTTGATTATATAAATGACATTTTCTTTTTTTTTTTTAATCACACACCACGACAGCAATTTCAAACAAGACCTGTGTGACTGTGACCACTCTAACATTCCATCACGTTTGTGTCACAACATTCGAGTGGAGAACGAAAGTGAATGTTTCATGTTGTTTCATGGTCTGCCTTGGCATGATTGCAGGCCATTTAAATAGGCACTGTTTGACAGTCAATCCATTTACATGCACTCTACACAATCGGAGTATTGCGCTTACTATGATTACGGTCTGTTCTATTCGCCCATACTCCAGGTTTCAATGGCGAGAATATAATACAAGGCACTTACAGATTATTTTAGTGCCAAACTCCTCCTGTGCAGACCACCGTTTCTTTGGTCTGCATTTCGTAAATAGTATGTACACAATGCAGTCCACATGATTATTCAAACAATACCAGTCTTGACATTTTATTGTGTTTTATTTATCAACGAAATAGCAAATTATATAGTTAGAAAATGTTTGCTACTAGTCCTTGTAGACCGTTGTTCTTTATAATGTTAACAGTGCTACCAAATACACTCAGCAAGACGGCACCACTCTGTTTCTACATCTCATTCAACATATGCCTTGAAGATGAAGTTCAAGGCAAAGGGACTGGTTTCGGTATCTTGAAGATGTTTCGTCTTTCATTTGAACAGCCTCTTCAGTTCTTCAAGATACCAAACCAGTATCTTGAAGTCCAGATGCCGTAACTTAACCTTCATGACGATGATGGCAGTGGACTACTGAGAACCTTCACAGGTATATGTGCGGAATGCATAAGATGAATTAATCAAAGTTTACTGTATACAGGGCATGAGAATTCAGGTCTCTTACTTGGATTATAACAACTGATTGGGTCTCGAATTGGAGTAAAGTGTTGGCATGTCTTTTAAAACCCTGATTATACTTGGAGTGAGGCAATAACGCAGATGGGTTAAGTTGTAGCAACTGGACTTATTTTTGCGATCTTGTGATCAACACCTTGTTAATTATTAGCATAATCCACACCCTTGCTAATAGGAGGTACCATATAGTCTTTAGGTGGTCCTCTAATCTCCTGGCGGTTTAATACAAGGGACTTCCCAACCATTTTTAGAATTGAACAAGCCGTTCAGATGAGAGGCGAAACATCTTCAAGATGGCAAGAACAAGTCCAGTGGCCTCAACTTAACCCTTCTACATTGAGAAAACCTGGACAACTGAGTGCCTTCACAGAGTAAGGCAATAATTTGATTATCTAAAGTAATGGAAACGCACTGACTGTCATGCTAAATTTCTTGTCATACAGTACTTTCTACCACCCAGTCTGCACAATTTTGCATTGTGTTGCTTTCTCCTGCGTTGCATTCCTCACCCAGCAGAAGCATACCGTTAACAGAGAGGCTTCTCTTTGTCCAGATCTTGCTAATCCTGCGTGATTTGTTGCACACTTGTGCACCCCCAGTCTTTGTCACAGCTCCCATGTCAAAGGACTGACTCCTTTTTGGCTTGCAGTCTAGTGGAAGCATGAGAAGTCTGCTGAGTCTAGAATCCAGTGTCCGACCCAACAGTGGCTCCCTGTCAGTCAATGATTTGGCCGCTAATGCTACTGTGCGACTGGAGGCTTGTTGATTGTAGGTTTGCATCCCCCGCAGCTCCAGTGAAGAAAAGGTTCCCAGGAGATGATCCAGATTGGACCGGGGCTTGGAGTGAGCCGACCTCCATATCTTAGCAAGTGTCGTTCTGGGACTTTGGGGGCCACTGGCAGTAGAGGACGACGAAGAAGAACTCAGGCTGCTCTGAAGGGAGCCACATCTGAACTGCAGCGCATCATCCTGTGGTGCAACTTTGGCCTCGACCTTCGCTTCAGGTGGAGCCTGAGTCTGGTTTAAAAGCCCATTAAGACTGAGTTGCCCTCCGTTAGTCTGGGAGTATGTGTCACAAACTCCGGTCAGTTTCCCAGCAGGAGACTCACTTTCTGTAGTTTTGTAGCGTACCATGAGAATAATGATAAACATAAGAAGTGTGGCCACAATGATGCACCCCACCACCAGAATCATGGTGCCACCTAACAGCTGACGTGGCAGAGGCTGGCACAAAGGAAAGTCATCTTCTGTGAAAAAGTGGGTGCAGCCCAAAACATTTGTAGCAGTGAGTGTGGTGACTGTGTCTTCCCATGCAGCAAGTACACAGAGATCGTATTGGACTCCTGACACCAAATTTGTCATGGAGAATTCTTTGCTGGATGCTGGGATCATCCTGTATAAAGACAAAGAAAACAGTCAGGAAAGGTTGTATCACAACCTTTTGGCACAATTGCCAAAATACAACAGAGGTACCATATGATGTGTCCAGTCATCCTTGCCATCATATATCACTAAAACCTTAAGGGACACCATGATCTTACTGGAAGAATCCTTTCCCTTGATATGTTCACTACTCTTTTGTACATTGAGATGTGTAAAGGCTTTCTTCTGCTTCTTATATGTAATGATTCCACAAGTTTCACAGATGCTACCAAAATGTTCATTTAACCTTACAACAAATAAATAAAAATTGTTAGAAGAATTTCTTCAAGTAATATTATTTAAAATATCATTTAGACATTCTGCAATACTTCAAAATTCCTGCAGAATGTACTCATTTATTTGATTTTATTTACCTGTAGACCAGGACCTGATCATCAGAACAGTTATACTGGAGCTGGAATTTATTTGATTTTTTTCACCAGGACCTGATCATCAGAACAGTTATACACTGACATTGTCCACTTGACTCACACTGTCCACTTGACCACAGCTGAAGTGGCTGTTACCTGAGAGACTGACACAACCCTCTTTGGCTGACCGTTTGAATCTTCTTTGCTTATTCTGGTTGTTCCAGTGATATCAGAGAGGTGAGGCTTAAGTTGTGCTGGCTGGCCAGAGGCATTACTCAGATGGGGTAGCTGGACGATGGACACCTCAGTAGAGGCAGTGGACTCCCCAGCCACATTTGATGCAATACAGGTAAAGGTGCCATAATCCTTGGATGTTGTGATGGTGATACTAAGGCTACCATTGCTGTGCACTACAGTTCTGGAGGAGTTGATAAGCATTCTGTTATCAGGGGATACCCAATTAATGGTAGGAGACGGGTCCCCCATTGCTTCACACATTAAGCTGGCAGTCTGGCCCTCCAGGACCAGCACTCTGTTTGTATGTTGGGTAACAAGAGGTGGCTGACATATAAAATCCTCATATTTCAACTTCCAAAAGTAACGACCTTTCAGGCCAGGAGGAGAGGCACACGTCTCCAGGTCATCATCTCTCTCAAGCCTCCGAAGCCATAGCATCTCACAGTTGCAGTGAAGTGGATTGCCGCCAAGGTTTAAAGTCAGCTGGGGAGTATAAGGTGTTGTTAGAATCTCAGAGCTCTGGGCATGGATAAATATGGGGTCTGGTGGTAGTTTCTGCAAGCGATTTGATGTCAAATCTAATCTAGACAGTCTTTCCAGTCCAGTGAAGGTTCCCTTGGGAATGAAGTCCAACAAATTGTGGTCCAAACTAAGCTGGTGCAGGTTAACCATCTGACGAATGGAGTCCCATGGCAAAGACACAAGATTATTGTATGAAAGGTCCAGATCTTCTAAGGCGGGTGCAGGATCCTCCAATGCCTTTATATGGATGTGTTCCAGTTGGTTGTTGTTCACAATGAGATGTTGCAAGTTGATCAAGCCTCGCAAGTCATCCGGGCCTATATTCATTAAGCGGTTGTTATCCAGGTGAAGGGATCGCAGTGTCTCTAAGTCACCAAAGGTAAATGGCTGAATGTAGCTGATGGTATTTCGAGAAAGAGTAAGATCCACAAGGTCAGTCATATTGGCAAAGTCTTGCTGTGTAATGCGGAGGATGTAGTTGCCTCCCAGACGGAGCTCCACTGTGCTCCGGTCGATGTCTTGGGGCACGAAAAGAAGGCCTTTGGAAGGACACAGTGTGCCAAGGGATTCAGACAAATTCTGGCAAGCACAGTATTTGGGGCATGCCTGAGTGATGATCACTGTGGCTCCTAGGACTAGCAGGCAATAAAGGATCAATTCCATTGTCAGTCAAATGAACCTATGTATAAAAATAAATAAAAAAGACACAAAACAAAGATAAGGTTAGGGACTGTTCTATATGTTAGCAATAGCTCTTTTGAAAAAATAAAATGTTGAACAAAAGGTGTACAGCTAAAGAATAACAAACAGACATTTTTATATAAAGCGGATACATCAGTTCTACTGGGTCATGGTATTATTCACATACATTCTTGATCATCAGAGGCCAATGTGAGTTCACAGATAAATTTAATTTGCTTTTTAGATATTGCTGATATAGGTTTTTATGGAATGTTAAAAAGATAGCTTAACATTTTGGCAACCTCGTTTGTAGCCATAATCCCTTCAGTGTGATCAGTGAACAAAATGGAAGAGAACAGTACTGGTCAAACTTCCTCAAACCTTCCCGTCTACATTTCTTCATTGGTGGATTTCAACATGAAAACATCAAACAGGACTGATAATTCTATTACTTTAAGGAAACGCTTTGGGCTCTACTGCACGAAAGTCATTGTACTTTTTGCACAATCACAGGAAAGATTCTTAACCCAGGTGGCAAGACAACATATAGATAGGTCCCAAGAGCTTACCCTCATGGTAAAGGATCATGGTAGGCCTATTTCTCAGTGCAAACTTTAGATTATGTAATAGATATATCTTTAAATATAAATGTTGATCTTTGCAGAATAGCCTACAAAACACACTTCGACACTCTTTGACAAAACATCTGTAGAAAACAAGTGCTTTACCTTTCTGGATGTTTGACATCTGTCAGCAGTGATCCTACCCGGGCTTTGCTTCTCCTATAAGAGTAAGAGTCGCGGTTTATCAGAGTGCACTGTAATCCTGCAGGAAGATAAGAATGTTAAGGCCATGGTGTAGTAAGAAATCATGGTGACGGAGTCACCCCTGACCTCCAGCTGTGATGAACAACTTGTTGTCCTTTTTCTTGGCCAAAAGAGAAGAAGAGAGTCTGGGTCCATCCCATCATACAACAACTCCCAATTACGCCACGGTTGGTTCCAAATGCACTTTCCGATGTCAGTCAGACCATGTGAAGACCTGGTACATCTTGTTGTGTCCCATCTGAAAAAGAGGATAAATTACTGGGAGCCTATTTACCTACTAAAATTGCACTGTCCATATTCTTATGTGTAGCAGTCATAGGAGCCAGCAGTACATGACCAAGCAACACAATTTCTGAGCACTGCCAGTGCTGACTGGGAGATGCCTTTGAAAATAACTGAACTTGAAGCAAATAAAAATGACGTTGCTGTTGCACAATACACAAGTGAACATCATCCTGGCTACGCATGCAGTAATTGTAATCGCTGATCTGGCTTATGCACATTACTGTGCATAGCTGGAATGCAGATGTTGGAATTTCTGTCCACAAAAAGCGAGAGATGGACAGTTCATCATTCCATGGGAAATAGAGTACAGTCTCCAGTCAATGCTCTGAAGGAGATACGGAAAGGACAGCACAGACCTCCGCCAGCCTGAGCAGTTTGTTGGAGATGATGCAGCTCACTCAGCTGATGGTCGGATGTCTTGATCAGGTGACGCAGCTTCACAATAGCGGCCTTCCTCAGTCTTGATCTCGGAAGACCTCCAGTGAGAGGCATCTTCTGGTACAGGCTCCAATCAGCTTCACTGTCACACAGAAAGAACATGCAATCAAACACACGGACAGACAGACAGACAGACAGACAGACAAACAAATCAAACAACTCTGCATTGAGCATAAGCTGAAAAGGGACCGTGGCAGGAGATCAACCGACATAATTTTGAATTTGTCTACTGTCAAATTAGATCAATCCGTTGATATCTCTCCATGTTAATCGCTAGATGACAGACATCTGGAGGCCTGGCTCTCACGTATAATCTACTATAGTGTAGCGGGTGTACAATAATGCTATTGTACACTTTTATTAATGTACATATGGGCAGTATATTAAACTTTTGCCAATATAAATATCATAAATGAAACCAAATATTACACACTGAACCTTTCATCTTTGAGCAGCATCTCTCAACATGTTCATGGCACCTCATATTTTATTTATATTATTCTATTTTTTTCGTCTCGTCAAAATATGCTAGAGGAGAAAAATATTACATTTTGGACACTGTGTGTTAGCTGGCAATGTAGGGATTCACTGGCTGCTAAGTAACTGCAGCTGGATGCAGCAAATCAACTGAGAAATAAACACCTGAATATTGGTGATTGATCAATCAGAATCGAATGTTCAAGAGAGCCGTGTTCTAAAAAGCACTAAATCACGTCACATGAAGAGCTTTATACCATCAATGAGACAACGCATAGATTCCTCCAGAGGAAACAAGATGCTACACCGGCCAGTAGAAAACTCCCCTGTGGGAAATAGAAGATCCAAGTATCCAAGTCTGCTGAGGAGAATTAGAGAATGCGGCAGTGCGTTCCATTTGCTTTTAAGTGCCGAATTGGATGAATAGGTGATGGAGGAGTAACGGCACGGAAGTAAAGTGACAGAAGCTACAAAAGCACTTAGGAACACTTTCCTTAGCAGGAGAGAAAGAAAGATCTGCCTCAGCAGTCTAGGCCTGTAGCAGCTTAACTGACAGTGAGTTGTTTTCAACTGTATGCTTTTAGAAAAATGAAGGGTTTTGGACTGCGCTGCGAGTGGGTGAAAATTGTGTTTATTTTTAAGGGGTAGTCGTAAACTTTATATATAATTTGTGTGGTTTTATGTTTGTTTAATTTGATCTGATAGCGCACTGTTTTTTAAATAAAGTTTGTGGTTTGATTATATCTGTCATTTCTGTGTGTGGAGAAGCTGGCATGTTACACAATATTTTCTGCAGTGTTTTTTTCTCCGTTATTGTTCAATAGTTGTGTCAAAGGGTAGGGGAAGCCCACATTGAGGAAAGAAAGAAAAGAAGGTGAAAAGAAAAAATGACCAGTTCATTTGGAGAACAATTTAGCTACTAGCTACTGTAACTGTTAACTGCTAGCTACAGTAGCTGATATCCATTCCAAACCATAATTTACACAAAAATATGAACTTGACACTTTTTTGTTCGGATTTTTTTTTTTTTTTCTTTTTCTTTAAATCTATCCGACTTTGGCCCTTTTCAGAGATGGCTGTCTTAGAGGTAAAGGTGCAGGTGCCTTGAGTTATTCACGCAGAGCCCAACCAATGGCGCATTGTTTTCACGCGGAAAGCCGTCTACTCAGAAAGTAGTTCTTAATCATATCAGCGCTGGTGTTGTGTTGACCTATAGGAAATGTACTGACACCCATTGGTTTGTACTGACTCGGAGCATCATCAGCATCTAGTGGAGCTCACGATAGTTACTGATAGTTCTCTGCTGCTTTTCCACTGCATTGTGTTTTGGTCCTCCGATGGTGACACACAGAACAGCAAGGCAACTAATAGGGGGTACGACAGTGGCTTTTAAACTGTATAAGTGAAGGGGGCTGATGCTTGTCCGTCGAACTAAAGGGAATAATGGAGAAATCCTAGAATGCTATTGCTATTGCACATATAGCAAAATGTTTGAACAATCTGAATGATGGTCAAGAAAAAAAAACAAATCAACCTGTTACACTACAGCCCTAGAGCCAAGCTCCCATGGGTCACATGACTGTTGACACAAAGTCCAGAGGATAAGGTTTGCAAAGGGGGCATCATTCAAGTTAAAGACCTCCTATCCACTTCCTGTTGTGCCTCAGGATCTTGTCGCACATACCTGTTATTTTGCAAATATTCTGCCTGATTCATGTTCAGTGTTTTTTTTTTTTTTTTTTTGTAAAGTTAGACAGAGAACACTGCAATTGGACAAGATAAGCAGACTAATGCCCGGGGCCTATTTATCTTTCACGCCAAGTTGATCTGATTACCTGAGCTAAATCCAAGGACCTCCATGCTGCTCACACAAATGCACATACACACCAACGGCTCAGATCTACTGAAGGCACTTCAGGACTTGTGTTGCTGCTGCAGTCCTGTTTGGGATTTTAGTGTGTGGCATGTTGGTTTTCAATGACTGAGATTGTGATGATTTATGGAGCGTTCTGGATTGATGTACTGCAGGTTGAATGCCACTACGTCAATGCAACCTCATTTGGAGTGAATGCTTTCTGAAGTCAATTTAAAGTGGTACATTTTTCAATCCCAATTTTCCTATTTTCCTCTCAGCAATTTCCCTTCTAGGGTCACCACAGCCAATGATCTGTGTGCATCCGACCCAATTATCTGAATCCTTTTCTCATGCGACAACAACTTTGAGCCCCGTTTCACTTTATCCATAAATCTTCTCTTCAGTCTTCCTCTAGACCTCCTGCCTCACAGTTCTACCGATATTTTCTATCCTGCCTTTCTGAACATCCAAATAATTTCATTTTGGGTTCTCAGGCTTATTTCCAAAACACGTAACATGGAATGTTTGCGGAATCTGTCCATCCACATCACTGCGAAAGAGAGTCAAAATCTTAATCTCTGATACCTTAAGCACTGCCTGTTACCACAAAAACATGGTCGACCCTGGGCTCATTAATACATGATGATATTAAATACAAGGCATTACACGCCTTTCATTCACCTGCAGTCAGGTCCTTAAGCCGTAGCGCCATGTTTCAACACTGCATCCTGCTAACGTTAGCTGTGTTTATGTTCTTCAATTCACACTGCGGTGATGGTTTAGGCAACCACCTACACCGGTGTAGGGGTTTAACGATTAGTCAACATAGTTAACAGAAATCTATGACAAAATTTGTAACCATTAAACTAATTGTCAACTATTCTTCAGTTACATCCTTGTGCGTATTTTTCATGGCCGTGGAGGAGACATAGGATCATTTTTCTGGAACTGAATAGCACACTAAACATCCACTTGCAGCAAGCCAACATTCCGGAAGACTGGCTAGGCACGGCTTTGCCTTGCTTTTTGGAGTGTAGGAGCCACCGCAGACCTGTGGACGAAAGTGAATTGAAGAAGCTAACTAAAAGTAATTGCTAAATGGATGGCAAGTGAACGCTCTGACCCCTCTTCCTTCTGACCATCGGGGAAACAATTGTTCTCATGTTGGTTTCAAACAGTAGCTGCATGAAGCCGAGACAGGACCTGAAATGAAACTCCTGCAAAATGCATAATGTAATAAGTGGATGCAGATCCACTAAATCCTCTCTCCGTTTTCATTCGGTTCCCAATTATGACACTCTGGAAATAATTGCTTTGCAGTAATATGAACATCCATCCATCCATTTTCAATACCCGCTTATTCCTGAGCTCAGGGGCAGGGGGTCCCAGCTGTCCCAGCTGTCATAGGGCAAAGGCAGGGTACACCCTGGACAAGTCGCCAGTTCATCACAGGGCCATTAATATGAACAGAAAAAAACGACAACAAAAAACGGAACTTTAGACGTGCAACTCAAAACGGAATTAATCGTGGTTAACTACGGCAAGTCTGAGACGAATCTCGAATAAAAAATATACGTACATGTAAAAAACATGACACAAAACCAGGATCTGTGAGGCACAGCAAGTCAGATTTATGTATTATCGGATGGATTAGCGGTTTCATTGTGATGCCTGGGTCAGGAACAGCCAGCTGCCACTCCAGCCCCACTGACTTAAACCTCTCTCACCCCCTACCCACCTCCACCACCACCACCACCACCACCCCCTACCAGTGCTCAAATATGCATCAGAAGGATTAATGGTGAATCAGTAAGTGCTTAACTCTAATCTCTCTGGCAAATGTAATCTTTTAACAGACAGAAAGATTAAGGTGACAGGTTTCATCATTTGGCGTCTGACTTCACCGACAAATTCCCATCACTCATAAGTGAGCTGCAGGAAATAAACAACGTCTTCCATCAGCTGCCCTAGCTTGGCTGAAGTCAGACGGGCGAACACCTCAATGTATGCTGCTCAATATTCCTGGGACAATTTAAGGGGCTGAACTCTAACGTCCAAAACAAAATGGGATGTATTTGTTATCCTGGGCTTAAGGCAGCATTTACGAGACAGCAGAGAAAAATTACAGATGTGTAGATAAAAATGCTAGCTTCACAACATGATTGGTATTTCTCCCACCTCACGACGGCATTTTCACATTCCCATGAGGTTGGTTTAAAAATAAGTGATAGTGTATCTCCACAAAATTCCTATCGTTCAGCTGCTTTTGCTATAAAAAAAAAAAAAAAAAAAATCCCCAAAACGCACCAGTAGCTCCATTATTAGAGCTAAATAGGGCACGACAATAAGGCGGAGGAAGAACGGTGACGGCAGCACGTCAAAAATCTTACACTGTCTCCATGTTTGTGTTCCCCATAAAGGAATACAGAATATATAGACTCCGTGGTGCTAAATTCCTGTGTTTCCCCCCCTATTTTGTTTATGCTAACGCAACGCAGTTAAAGGCTACGGTGACGCGCGCGCCCGCTGACAGCACGGATTATCAAGGCGGTCACAGCGCGGCTCAATGCGACTTACCTCCTGCTAGCAGGCGTCTGCAGACGACCTCTCTGCCCGCGATATATGTAATCACTCGGATACTGCTAGTTTCGCAATATAATAATGTAGTTTGGTCATATTGTCAACGTGTCCTTCGCTTATATTCCCGGTAATGTCCCTTTTCCTTCCGCGTGGAGAGCGACGGCTAGGAGGCACGGGCACCGTTACGCGTTCTCTCTCTCTCTCTCTCTCTCTCTCTCTCTCTCTCTCTCTCTCTCTCCTCTCCTCCCCCCCACCCCCTCTCTCCCAGTCGCACACACCCACGCTACGCACACGTACACGCACACCCAGGAATATCGCCTACTTCTGTCACTCATCCGACAACGTCAGAGCGCCTAAATTAATTTCTCACGCGTCAATCACACACACACACACACACACTCACCCAAATGACTGCAGTTACAGTTTTGGAACATTTCTTGAAACAGAGATAGCGTTCTCAAAAAAACATGGACAAAGCACCGAACCACTTGGCAACTGCTCGCAACAAAATGGAATTTCTCATTAATTTCAATTTTTGCAAATTAATAATTATAGGTAGCCTACACTACACTACATTTTGTGTATTAAGTATTTAGCCCCCAATTTGCACGGTTAGAGCAGAAAATAAATATACAAATTATTTGCGGACCTAAATAAGTGTTTTTAAAAAAATATGTTTAATTTAAATTAAGTCTTGTCTGTCTTTGAGGTGAGAAGCTTTCAGAAGCAGGCAGCTATAGCAGAACCATCAAATGTTTTTATAATTTGTATACGTTAGGTATGCTTGTACTGCTACTAGACAAGTCTGTTCGCGAGATGGAACAGCAGGGGGCTGTAGACCTCCTGTTATTGAGTTGAACTCAGTTTAGATGTAGAACTGAAGCGAGGCAGTGATTTCAAATGAAAGTAAGTCCAGGGAAATAGGCTGCAATGCATTCCTCTTGTCTTCTGTTGTCCTTTTCTATTTTTAAATCTTTTTTTGTAATACATTTTTTGATCTCTTGATCACCATGTATTTTGCTATACAATTTTCCTTACTCGAATTAGAGCTTCACTTTTAAAGTGGTCATAACTACCTACACATGAGTCTCTCTATTTCTCTCTCCCTCTCTTTTCTATTTTAACAAATTAAATCCTAAATCCTTAGAAGGCTATATAATTAGATGGCATGCTTCTGTCTACAATGCCCCTAGGGTTTTTTTGAATTGTTAATTGATGACTAAATCTTTCCTGACAGTACAAACAGAATTTATTCAAATAAAGGGACCCCCGAAAACGTAATAAATGGTATAAGAACAATAGTGTTTGCACAATATACTTCAGGTTATTAACGTGAGCAATAGATGATTACCATTTTACGCAGCATTGGTATCCAGCTGTTCAAGTGTTTTAGGATGGTTATTTAAGCTGACAAGAAGCACAACCTCACCTAGAATACTTTTCATCAGCTGCCTCTACCCATAGTGTGCAAAGACATGAGATCCATTTGAACACATCATTCAATGTATACAACTCAAACTAAACAAAAATGCATGCAATTATGTATTTCCATGACGTGTAGCACACCCATTCTGGTCTCTGCCGCCCACTTTGTGGAGCCGTGTCTGACAATCATGATGATCCTCACTGAGGCAAAGGATGATGGCTGACAGAACAGCCAAGCAAGGGTTGGCTGACCTGAGAGAAGAGGGGAAGCGTGTGGAGGGGAAATTGAGAGAGCTGGGATTGTGTCTTCGCACATGTGTGTGTGTGAGGTCAAGGGTGGTGGTGCTCTGGTGACGTGTCAGCAGGGATGCACTGCTCGCCTCCCCAGTGATAATTTATTCCATTTCAGACAGGCACTGACACCCTGAATCAGCCGTCATTCAAATCACATGGGCTGACCTGAGTGAGGGGAGGGCGAGTGAGGGGAGGGGGCTGGGGTGAACACAAAGGAGGAGAAAGCAGAGAGGAGAGCACAGGGAGATATATATATATATATATATATATATATATATATATATATGAGGTTGAACGCCTGCGTTCTCAAATAAAACAACAAAGAAGAAGGTGGATGAGGTATCCTGGTTTGTGTGCATAGCTCATCGTAGTTCACTGGCAAACTCGGGAGAGGGAGGTTGAGTGAAAGAGCGCTGCAATCTAAAATATAATCACTTGATGCCGCTGTTATTTCTCAAAGTCTTCAAATATTACACACTAAACCTTTATTAGTGCGATTTTTTAAAAAACAAACAAAAAAACTAAAGCCTAAGGGAAATAATACAAATGTGTATATGTGCACATCATGTGTGTATATGTATATATATATATGTATGTGTGTGTGTGTGTGTGTGTGTGTGTGTGTGTGTGTGTATATATATATATATAAAATAACTGAATAATAACTAAATGACATCTCTACCGAGAATGACACAATGAAATGGTTTCTTTTCTTTTTTTTAAGTCGCCTCTTCCCTATTTATTTTGAAAGTCTAACCGGAAACAATGTACACACGCTGTGTGTCTTCTTGACAAGTGCTCAGACGTACGCACGCTTCTTGCTTTCGTCATCAGCGCACCCCGCACATCTCGCAAGGCTCCTTGAGCGGCTCGGCAAGCTGATATGCGGGGGACGCGGGAAACAGGACACACTGCAAAGCAAAAAGCCGACGGATTTCCATGCATTCCTCCCACGTGTGACTACAATCAACGCTGACGTTCAAGCCACGGGGGAAAAAAAAGAAAAAAAGTTAGCTGGTGCAAGTTGTGGACTTTTGGCAAAGTGAGGACAGATGCTTTTTTGACGACATTGACTTGATTTTTTTTTTTTTTTTAAATATAAACATTTTTCATGATTTACTTATTTCGGCAAATGAAGGAACTATACTTCTGTACTGGGATTCAAGTCAACGATTTATTTAGGCATTATTTATTTATCGAGAATAAATAAATTGTTTTTATTGGAGAAAGAAAGAAAGAAAGAAAGAAAGAAAGCTCCAGACTGGAAATTCTGAAAGTCAAGGATGGCTCGAAGGGTACGTGAAATTCAACTTACATTACTGATTTTTCGTAATTATGTGTATTTATAATTCAAAACGTATAATGCTTCATAATACCTTGCATCATCCTAATTTATGAACCACCATTGCAGCCATAACCAACACCCGTTGTCATGATGTCGGTATGGAATATTTAACGTGACTGTAATTATCAGATGTTAAAATAGTAAGGATGTTTGATCACGTTTATGATCCGGGATTTTATAATAATAATAATAGTAATGATGATGATGATAATAATAATAATAATAATAATAATAATAATAATAATAATAATAATAATAATAATAATAATAATAATAATTTTGCTTTGTTTTTTTTTATATCTCAGTACGATGAACTGAGTCATTACGGTGCGATGGACAGAGTCGGAGTTCCGTCCTCCATGTACGGCGACCCGCACGGCCCCCGACCCCTGGGCCAGGGCCACCACCTGAACCAGGGCCCACCCTCGCACCTGACTCAGCTGTACGGTGCTCACCCGCCGCCCGGCGGCATCCCGGAGAGCGGAGTCAACGACGCACTGAGGAGGGACAAGGATGAAATCTATGGGTGTGTGTGTGTGTGTATGTCTATTTCCCATGCCCTTTTAATATTGGTAGTATAAAAATATATATTTGCAAATAATTAAGGGAACATTTCCTCCGTTTTTCCCAGACAGAAATTCCTTTATTTATTTATTTATTTATTTTTAGTTAACCTTTCTTTAACCAGGAAAGGGTCCCATTGAGTTACAAATAACTCTTCTTCCAGGGAGTCCTGGCCAAGACAGACGCAAGGAGTTAACACGAAACACAAAGACAAGGCCACAAACTGCAACCACAGATGACCGTACTACACACACTAGAGCACACTGACAATTAGCTAAGGCATTAGAAGCTAACACAGACTGCTAAAAATAAACAACTAAAAAGACACAAGACTAAAAAAAAAAAAAAAAAAACAGTTGCATTTTTCACTCAAGGTTGACTTTGACTTTTTTTTTTTTTTTTTGTAACAGTGCATTACAAAAGATTAGGCCTCAAGATGATTTGTGCTCGCCTCTTGCAGGCACCCGTTGTTCCCTCTCCTGGCCCTGGTGTTCGAGAAGTGTGAACTGGCAACGTGCACGCCCAGGGAGCCCGGTGTCGCCGGAGGTGACGTCTGCTCGTCGGACTCGTTCGGTGAAGACATAACGGTGTATGCCAAGCAGGTATTGCGCCAGTTGGACTGCACAGAAGAAGAGACCTTAAAAAGAAAAGAAAAAAAAAAAAACATCGAAATATTCCTCAAAGAGGATTGAAAAGTCACCTCTGACATTCTCTCAAATCAGATTCGGTCGGAGAACCCTTTATTTTCATCAAGTCCAGAGTTGGATAACTTGGTAAATAAACACTTTCTACCGTCGATTTTCTACCGAGTTCGGTTTGCACCCGGATGTTTCTCTTATTTGTGCGTCTGTTCTCTAGATGTTTCAAGCAATTCAGGTTCTGCGGTTCCACCTCTTGGAGTTAGAGAAGGTACGTAGTAAGTCTTCTCTTCTCTTGCATGAGAAACCTTGAAGACCGATGCAGTTATGACGGACGGATGTAACTGAATTCAGTGGATGCCCGCAGGTCCACGAGCTGTGTGACAACTTCTGCCACCGCTACATCAGCTGCTTGAAGGGCAAGATGCCCATCGACCTGGTCATAGAGGAGCGGGACGGTTGCAAGTCGGACTTCGACGACCTGTCAGGGTCCCATACGGACATCGGAATCCACGTGAGTTGCAATTTAGATGTTTAAAACAACTATTTATTTATTTATTTATTTACATTTCCCCTGCAGGGCTCGAGAGGCATGTGATTCACACTCGTGCGCTCTTGCTCCTTTTTCTTTTACGTCACGATTTTTCCAGATTTCACTCAAGTCAGAGTAAATACATACATAAACTGATGCGAAAACGATTACATGTTGCATGACATGATCTGCTTTCCTGATACTTGAGCAACGTTATATTAAAAAATAAGTTCAAACTGAACAAATAAGCTGAATTGCAGAACTCATAACTTATATTTCATTCAATGTTTTTAGTTAAATACTTATCTTACTTATATCATACTTGTATCCTCTGGAATTGATATTAACACATGAGAATGTGGTGATGTGGTTTATATGGCGCCATATATTCCCATAACAACATCAAAAACTTCTGAACGAGTGGGCCTACCACTATTATTATTATTATTATTATTCATGGCGGTCTCCAAACGGGTGCCTACGTCTGTCAATGACAAAAACTTTCTTCTTATTAATTATTCTTTTGTTATTATCAAACTTCTTGTAATACGTCCGTGGTGGGCGCACGCTCTGCGCAGCTCTGATGCATTCATTACCCCTCCGTGAAACCCCCACGCTCTCGCCGTGACGTATTAACCATTCGCTCGTGCACTCGGGAAATACAGGGACAAGTCCCCACCGTCACGTCTACGCAAATGAGAAAAAGACGTTTTGTCGCAAAATGATCTCAATTCTAAATATTACAGTCAGTACACAGCTCTATTATTAATAACATTACCGAGGTGTATTGAAGTAAAACGTACAGTCTACGCTGTTAGACTTGAAAAAGGATTTCGATTAAACATCGCAATTCTTCTGTAACAAAGTACGTAGTTTTGATTAAAAGCGAATAAACATTATAAACTCTTAATTGTTGACCATTTAGCAACGCCATGCTAAGTCTGCCGTGACTGAAGAGGACAAGTTTATCGAGGAGGTTGGGCAACTGTGTGGACACAAATTAGCACGTTAGGGTGCTGTTAAACCATAATGTTGGAAGGAAGACAAAATTATGTGAGCAAAAATCAAGCTGACAGTACTGTGTCATGTGACAAAAAGGCTAAGTGCCTTTGCGTTTTGCTATTGTTTTCCTCAATGCTGATACTGTTTGAAAATGGGTGTAGTTTAAATCTGCTGCTGAAAGGTCTTATTTGTATCAGTGTGAAACAGTTGAAACTCATTTGAATGAACATGGCAGAATGTCCTTGTTCGAAAATATATCATTGTTTCTTTAACCTAAAAAAAAAAAAATGCCAATTTAATTTACTTAAAGGAGGTGATTTGCTTAGAAATATTTAGTTGTGACTTTGAATATACTGTAGTCGTCATGATGGGCTATACAGATTCTGTCCACCATATGGTATGTATAAATAAATAGAGTAGTCAAGTGTGATTCTGATAAACAAAGAGAATCTAATCAGCCTGGACACAGCAGAAAGGCAATGAAAGTCTACTGAAAGAAGACTTCCATTGCCTTACTGCCTTGTCTGGTAGACGGTAGACTTTCATAAAATAAACGAACAAAACACCTTGGTGTAATTTTTTCCCATTTAAATCTGTAACATCTACGCCTTCGCGCCGATATGGGTAAATTTTCCTTCCGGATCAAGGCTGTTCGCTCATTTTCTGCTCCCTTCTTGCTGATGAATAAGAGCGCATTTAAGCTAAACAAACAAGAAAACACATGGCCGGACTCTGAATAGCCGCTCGTGCTGAGAAGATGCAATTAGCGCGAGGCCTCGTCGAGAGGCCTCGTTCACACCGTCTCTTTGTCCCCTCGCTTCTCCTCGTCATCTGCTGAGCCCTTCATTCGATCGCCATCCGGCAAACAGCTGACGCAGAGTGTCTGAAGAGGGAGATCTGCTGTTTGGGATGGGCTTACGGCCGTCTGAGTGGACGGGCTGTTTTTTTTTTTTTTTACCCCAATAAATACACGGGTTCTCCCTCACGTTGCTCGCAGAAGCAGCCGAGACGCTGGACCGCATGCTGGAGGGTCACTGAACTGCCTTCTGAACTCTCTCGGCGAGACTCAAACACCTTCCTATCAGACAAAATGGTAGAATTTTGTTACCTTACAGAATTTTCTGGTAGCTCACAACGGCTCCGCTGCGTCCGCGTGATTGAAAAATGCATAATGGACCTCGCAAGGTAACGTACCGGATATTCTCTTTCCGCTCATTTGTCTTTTTCTCTGCTTCCGTGTCTCCTCGTCCCCTGCCGTGTGGTCTTCGACCCGACCTCTCAGAATCCAGCATCCTGGAGAGACATTGACGACTCTCCTTCCACGCTCTCTGTGGGCACCCCGGGGCCATCTAGTGTGCGACACGTCTCCCAGGCTGGGGACAGCGCCGGCAAGCTGGGTAAGACATCATCCCGAGCCTTCTCGCCAAAGGTGCAGCCAAACAATGCGTGGTAACATGGGGACCTCTTCAATGATTCTGCTGAATGAAAGAGTAGTCTAGGAACAGTGGTGAAAATGTGACGTTTCCACTAGATGAACTTCAGCTGTTAGAATTTACAGTATGTTCCTAAGTTTTAGGGGCCAGATGTTGGAATTCCTTGAGAATTCATTACTCACTAACTCGCAAATGTTGAATTGTTTAGTCAGTTTTTGACAGCAACAAACATGTTGCAAAAGTTCTTTTTGAAATCCCTGAATCTTAGGGTAAGACCGAATTGCTTGCTAGCTTGACTAGTCAAGCTAGTTGGCTTTCTTTTCCAACCGCGTCGCCAAAGAATGTTTTAAATATGAGCAGGAGGAGACGAGCACAGAGCAATGATCTTCATCTTGGCATGATTGTCACATTACGTGGCAGACATGCGCACCAAGCTCTTCCATGACATGATGCAAATTTAATTGGGTCAGCATTTAGTCCACCTACCTCCGGTCCATGAGACTGCACCCACTGCTAATCATGACCAGGTGTGAAAGAAGATGAAATGTGAAAAAAAGGAAAAAAAGGACAGAATGTGTTTGTTTTACGTATGTTGTGGGATATCATGAGCCACACAGTCATTTGGGAGCACTTCTGTGGTCGTCGTGTGGCGTCTGCCGTTGCTTCCTCGTTGCAGATGATACCTCCAGTGTGTCACTAGTGGTCTGTCTCATGGCTGCCAGCACCCCTGCTGAGTTTGAGGTTGTACAGCGGTAATCAATGTGGCACGCAGAGAATTCATTTGTTCAACCCCCAGGTTGGCAGCCAAAGGGATCGAGCTCCACCAAAGAATGTTACCAGGGAGAGGCGTCGGGGGGCGGGAGTTGTGTTTTGTGTGTATTTCTTTTTTTTTTTTTTGTCTCATTCAGAGCCACAAGTTTGAAAGAAGAATTGTAGCAAAGTGGGCTAGCAGGGGAATTTCTCTTATTTCAATGACTCAGCACAGAGCAGATTCCCTATTTTGTCTCAGGGAATCTTCACTGAGCACATTAGACAAGCCACCATTGATTACCATAACTGATCTCGTGTTGCAATTGGTTCTGGTGGCTGCTTTTCTGTAAATAAGTATGGAACCGTTTGAACAATGGGCAATAAAGGAACACTAAACTGTTTTAAGGGCAGCTTCAGAAGCCAAAGACTTTGCACTTTACACTCTTGAAAAGAAATTAAACAAACCTCCAAAACCTCACTTACAATAGGTTCTTCTTTATGCACAGCGCAAATACGATAGATGACGGTGAACAAATATGACAGCGAGAGACAATTCTGTTGACATGAATATATTGCTTTTTAATTTCTCGGCTGAAAATGGTGCATTGAGAATAGCACTGTAAGTCCCTCGTCTGTTTTTGATGCTTTGCATTAACATCTTGAATTCTCAAAACCTCACCTTGAACAAAACAAGATGAGCAGAGCAGCATTCTGATTTCACATCACAGTTATATGATGATTTATTTTGATTCAAAAACAATTTTTTTTTACAAATCAAAACTATTCTTTATTCATTCAATACGTAGGATTTCAGCACGATCTGCCCCAGTCTGCTGACATGAGAGCATAGCAGTAGATTTTTGTGAAACACTTTTATAATTGTAAAGGACAATGTTTTATCAACTGATTGTAACAATGTAAGCACACAAACGTAAATCCAAGACAATGTATTGTCTGATTTATTCATGCATGCACAAATTTTAACTAGACCAAAACGTTTTAACATCTGTCTGAATCTGACACTCAGTAACCAGAACAATAAATTACAGTAATAGAACTTCTGTCACTGTAACATCAATAGAATGCAATTGTTAAGCTTAGGCTAGCTGCTCAAAAGCTTTGTATTTCTTTTTCACCCCAACCGGTCTAAGGAGGCGGTCGCCCTCCAGAGTCAGGGTCTAGTTGAGGTTTCTTCCGACCAGGGAGATTTTCCTGAACCCCCCCCTCGCATCACCCTCACTCTGGAGCGATCCATTGGTTTTCTCTTTGATCGCGCAAAGCGTTTCAACGTCTTTTGTTGTGATTTCGTTCTTTACAAGTAAAAGCTGATTGATATATATCTTAGGGTGCTGCTTTTTATACGACCGTCTTCTGAGCCTTGGGCCACCCCTGGGGCTAGGGAGCGCTCCCCTCACCTACCCCCTTCCAGGGTCGCCTGCGTGTGGATGGTGGATACTGGCAGCTGGCGTAGAGGGAGGAGGTGGTGTGTGCTTGTCTGTGTGCGCACGGGGAAGCGGGGGTTGGGGGTTGAGTGCGGGGGCGGCGCGGGGGTCTCACACCCCGGTTAGATTGGCCGAGTTTCTGGAACACAGTCAGAAGCGATTAGCGCGGCAGAAGACAAGCCCTGCGGCTCTCCCGGAGCAGAGGCAAGAAAAAAGAGGGGCGAGGACAGAAGATGGAACATGATAGAGATGGTCTCCACAGGGATGGAGACAATGGTGGTCCTTGTTTAGACATTATTGGATACTCTCTGTGACTCTTACCTTTCTTTGTTTGGTGGCCACGCACTTAGCTTAACTGCTCTACGCTGAACCTTTGACTGGAACTCGAGCACGATGAGAGGCCGAGGACGACGACCACTCCAAACTACCCCTCAACTCCCCCGCCCCGTAGTCCCGTGACCCTGGAGCTGCTGCTTCTTTTTAGCGTCACTATTCATTGACTGGGATATTTATGCATAAATATGGCTCGCATAGGCACGTTTGATTGATGCGTCTCTAAAAACAAAGAGACACGCCAGTGCGAATCTTAAGAAAAGTCCGGTCCCTGCATGGCCTCCGGGGGGAAGTCTCTCAGATGCATTATTCACATGCCCTCCGGGCAGAGCTTTCAAGGCTTCCCTGCCCGGAGGGCAAGAAAAAATAACCACCACTGTTAGAAGTAAATCATCTTGGCTGATGCACAATTAATGGGAGGGATTGGTGGAGGGAAGGAGGGTGGGGTGGGGTGGCAGAGTACCCTTGTATTTGTGAGACGGATTCAAATTTGAACTCACAGCATCTTGCCACGCTCTTGCTCCAGCTGAAATCAAAGAGGGTGGCTGAGAAATGACGGGATCTGGCACGGGACTTCTCTGCAGACGGCCCGTTACCAACTGTGGGGAGGGGAATTAGTGGAGCACTAGGGAGGGCACTGCGAGTCTGTCTATCTATCCACGACTTCCAACCAACCAACTCTTGTGTTGTTACCTCACGTCAAACATGGAATCTCTGAGTCATACAGTGGGCAAACATGGGGGGTTCATTTTCCTTTGTCGATCGGTATTGTCTCTGGACGATTTTAGTGAAGGGGAAAAAGGCAATTGGACTGCATGAAAGCATCGGTACAACATTGATTCCTCTGGTCTGCGATTGCAGGAGACGGCCTTGACAGTGGTCTGTCGTCACCATGCGCTGGGGAGGAGGACGATCAAGACAAGAAGAGGCAGAAGAAGAGAGGAATCTTCCCCAAAGTGGCCACAAACATCATGAGGGCCTGGCTCTTTCAGCACCTCACGGTAAGGGAGCGTAGGGGATTAGCGGTTGCGGGTTTGATCCTGGACCTGAGGCCTTTCTGTGTGGAGTTTGCATGTTCTCGCTGTGTCTATGTGGGATCTCTCCAGGTTCTCCGGCTTCCTCCCACAGTTTTTTTTTTTGTTTAGTTTTTTGAAGGTATCACATTGCACAGCTCTGATTCATTCATTGCATTACATTGCAGTAACTAGTCTGATTGTCAAACACTAGGATCAAACTCATTGCATTGTGTGTCATGGATTACTTCACTGAAATGTTCCCCATTTATGTTTTTGGTCCAAACTGACCAGTAAGATTTATTTACTAAAAATGCCTAAATTAATACGAATGGAAAACAAAATAATTCTTGAACCATTTATACCGATTACATAGTAAAGTTTGATTGTTTGACTGTTGTTTTGAATAATGCCTTGCCATTCAGTTCTATTGATCATCAAGTTTTCTTCCTCTTCTTTGAAGCATCCTTACCCCTCAGAGGAACAGAAAAAGCAGTTGGCACAAGACACGGGCCTCACAATACTGCAAGTGAACAACTGGTGAGTCTTAATTTTTAGTTTTAAAACACAGTGATGATTCAAAACCAGATATGCTGAAAAAAAGAGGTACTAAATGTAATGTGAAACAGCACTAAAAGACACTTTTTCACTTTGAATTAGACAGCAGTCTACTCCTTATCCAGTAGTAAAGACAAGTTGAGGCTTTAGACAGACAAATGGAGATAGCAAGGCATCCAATCGCACATTTTTGTGTCTTAGTCACATGTGTAAATGCAATTTCAGACAATGTGAGAGAGACATAACAGATGCTTATTATGCAACTTTGTCACCTTCTTTATGGAATTATTTTTGCTTGTTTTATCTTTTCTTTTCTTTTCCTTTTCAGGTTCATCAACGCAAGGAGACGGATAGTGCAACCTATGATTGACCAGTCAAATAGAGCAGGTGAAGCTGCAGCTCTATACATGCTAATAACTTCAACTGCAATAAAGATGTACAGCACTGGCTGACTTGCATAGTTTTGAAGCAGGTAGATGATTAGTTGATTATTACTTTTTATACATTTATTTCTCCTATCCTCTTGCTCTCACCACAGTAAGTCAAAGTACAACATACAGTCCAGATGGCCAGCCAATCGGAGGCTTTGTTCTTGACGGTCAGCAGCACATGGGCCTTCGACCTGCAGGTGAGGATGCTGTCTTAATTTTGTCAAAATTACCAGTACAAATTTTTTTCAATCATAACATTCCTACCAGTGTTGAGCCACTGTTAACCACAAGAATATTCCCACTGACTTCACTCTTTCTAAGGCTTTACAGACCAGTGAATTGTACCATGTTTTGACTCTCCTCTCATACTTTTTGGACTCAGGGCAAATGGGTGGTATGAATATGAACATGAATATGGGCATGGACGGGCAGTGGCACTACATGTGAATTCCTATTCACCGAAGCAAGGCTGAAAATGTGGTGAGTGTCGTCCATATTGAGGTCCACATTCCACAACACCCACTGAAATGTCATTGGCGCTCTGATCTTTCATCCTCGGATTCACTGGATTTGGACAAAGCAGTGTCGGAAACCCCAGTCAAAGCTCAATCTGACCAAATTAACTAACTAACTAACTACCACGTCCGCGTTTCCATAGATACAAGTCCCAATGTAACAACATGTAATGTTTTTTTTAGATACTTCCAGATGGAGCCAACTGCAGAGCGCCCCAATCTTGTGGCTGCTCTCACCGCTCAGCTAACAGCTATAAATGAAAGCTATTGGCAAATACACACATTTACTCACTGAGCTCTGTGTTTAACGGTCAAGTGTGTAATATTTGGAGATTTTGAAGAAGAAAAATAGCGGCACCAAGTAGTTACATTTTAGATTGCAGTGTCTTTCACGCTCTCTCCCCCTCCTGAGCTTGCCAGTGAGCTACGGTGGCCTGCACATCCGAACTTTGATACCTCCTCCACCTTCTGCTTCTTTCTTTTATTTGAGGACGCCAGCAGTCATCCCAATTACAAATTGCGCTGTCTATGCCATTGCAAGATGGCAATTAACTTTTTAAAAGCTTAGCTGGAATACAGACTGGGCTTGAACGGCTTTCTCCATTGATGCTTTGTTGAACCTCTACAAGCAGAAGTTACCAGATTCAGTCGAGTTCCAAGCCCATAATCTATGCCCTTTTATCCATCCGCACAGATCTTCATGGTTGGCTCAGGGATCTTCATCCAACTGGCTGTGGAGCTCCACTACAGGCGTGCAGAGAACCATCATCAGAGCCCATCAACTGCGCAACAGAGGCCGCTTACACAACGGTGACTTCTCAGTGAAGGGGAACTGTTTGACACACCTTCCTACAATGGTTGAAATTATTTATTTTTGTATGCTAGGGGGCCACATGAAAACAACTTTTTCGTCTCCCTTTCCTCTGTTTTGAATGTAAGCCACCACGTCCCTCATTGTGCCCCACTGCTGACAAAAGAAACAAACATTTGCTGTTGCGTTAAAACAAAACAAATTGGTTATATTTTAATGCCAAGGAGGACTTTTGTAAAGGATAATGGGGTGGCCTGCTGTACAGAATTTGTTTCTACCAATACTTGTGATCACTAGACAACACTGGGTGTGTTTTGGTCCAATTTCAATTTTTTTTTTCACTCTGCACTCTTTATCATTTTTCTGTGTTCACTCCCTCTCTCTCTCTTTCTTAAAAAAAAGCTAGAAACTGGAAGTGAACATACTTCATGAAGAAAGTTGTCTTGCTGACAGGCTGAGTTCTATTTTTTTTTCTTGATAATGTGTTAAGATAATTTTATAGCACAGAAAAAAATAAATCAGATTGTAAAATAAATAAGAAAGGCAAACAATAAAATGCAGCAGTGTTTCAATGCAATAAACCAAAATAAATTATTTTACAGATTGTTTAATTGGATTTTATTGTTATTTATGTTTTAAACTAAAGAGGGGGGTGACCTGAATTTTGCTCCCACTGCTTGAAAGAAACTCTAACGTTATGGTACTGCGCATACAAAGAACCATAGCACAGCATTTTCCATCGGTAGTGCTGGGGAAGTTGACTTCCCACATGAACTAGTTCAAAGGTCAGTTCACAAACTTTTTCAATTTGCTGTTGCAGTTGCCATTATTTTTTCAGAATTACTGTTACTGTTTTACATAATTTAATATAATGACGAATAATTAAAATTGTGCTTACATTAATTAATATGAAAACTTTATTTTGGTACCCCAGTGCTAATGCGTTTTGGCGAAAGCCTTTTAATGTCAAAAATCAGATTAAACTAATATGATCTCATTTTGTTTCTCTAATTCCATTTCTATTTTTAACCATCATGTAGTGGTGATGTAATTGTTATTTTTAATGCAGGGAACACAGTTTGGAGTAGCGATACCCGGGATTATCGTGGAGAAAGTTGTGTGGCATAAACCCATTTCCACGCTCACGTTCGCACTATGACATCATGTCATCTGCGTAACACTTGACACCTTTTGGTCAGAGCCTATGGGTAGATGCAGGGAATTTGCTACCTGCCTGCCAAATGCAATCAGTTGGTTAAGGTGAATGGTGCAAACAGCTGTAATGACAGTTTCCTTTTGAGTTTATTCAGTTTGAACAAACTGTGCTTTCAAAACTGTTCTGCTTTGAAAGCAAAACTATGATACACTTAATACACTTGCACTGAAACACTTGCTTATTTTGGTGTCATGACACAAAAATTGCGTTAAATTGATTGTCTGTTTCTGCTACTATCTCTAACTGCGATTTGGTGCTGTTAAGATGATTCAAATGAAGATTAGGCTTGATATATCACATCTAGTTCTTTAGTTGGGATATTACCTTTCACTGTCAGGCAGCTTCTGCTGTCCCTGCAGCTCTGTCCATCTGGCTTTCCAGAGGTGATTTGATCAGATTGGGAGGACAGAGATGAGGATTGACTCGGGCACGCTGGACACTGAACTTGCAGCACTGGCCTATCCTGTGGAATCAAAGTGACACATGTCATCCAAAGTTTTTCACCTGGCATTTCCGTTGACCGTCCAGCTTGTGCGACACATATCCACGATTAGGCTAGCAGATCTCTGTAGCCCATCACCCCTTCGCCAATAGTCACAATCACTGTCCTGTTCTTGTTTTTTCTCCAATCCATGCATATTTACAGTTCAAAGTTAAACTGAATACTGGTGCTTTCGGTTATCAAGCCGTGCTGATCCTTTACATTGTATTATTGCTAAATAAGCAAGCAAAAATAAACAAGCGAAATTAAATCTCTATGTGTGGGGCCTTTGTTGTGCCCATGGAGGCCACACAGGACAAAGGCAGGGCAACCATCACCATCAATCTTGCTCAGGGAACATCATGGACCCAAATCTGCATGACCAGGGCGGTGACAAATGCCACTACTGAACTGGGGCATAATGTCACATCCATCACAGCCAGTCTCGTTCTGCCCAGTCAGAAGAGATGAGATTTGCCATGGCTGGGAATTAACAAGGAAGGGAGGAGAACATTTTGAGAGCGAGTGAGCCAAACAGCAGACACGGAAGAAATCGAAAAACCAACAGAAAGGTGACTATGCCATTCTTAGTCACGCATTATCACCTGCCAACCAGCAGACATGTAGCCTCATCACTGAGTTGATTTATTATTTAAACTCAATGATTTGATTGAGTACCATAGGGTTTCTTCCATCTCAAAAACACAGGAAACATAAATCAAAATGATCTGAAATACAACAAAAAATTCTTAAAATTATTATGTTTTTGTTGGATGGCTAACCAGACACTAGTGGTATTATAAAACACATTAATACTTTGGTGTTGGGGACATAATGGTGGCATCTTCATTCCAGCAACTTCGACATGAACTGTTTCAAATGCACAGTCCTCTGCTCGATGCAAGATCTCGGTGACATTGACACGTTTATCTTGTGACAAATCGAAGTAATGTGCAGCCATCATCACACACACTCAGCAGAAGGGTAAGTGTTGCATGTTCTGAGCACAAGCGGACAGAAGGCTGAGCCAGAGGATGAGGGTGAGGTTGAGAGGCGGCCTGACAGCAACTCCGATAACGACTCCCTTCTGAATGATTGGATCAGGCAGCTCAGCCCCTCAGCCAAGTGCCAAGACACAGCCATTCCTGTGTGTTACGCCGATTAGCTGCACACACATGATGAGGGATGGAGGAGTTTGTCATCATTTGTATCATTCCACACAGATGAAGCCACAGCCGTGATGGATCCAAGGCTTGTCATATCCTACGGCGCTATATGGAGAGACGAATGAGCTTTTTTTCCTCCTGCGTTGTAAACAGAAAATACTGCCGTCAGCAAACCTAATGCGCTTAAGTGTTTCATTCACTAAATGCACTGCTATCTGGGGACAAACTACGCACTGACTGAATGTGAGCCCTCACACCAGCCAGCCAAACCAACCAACCAACCAACCAACCAACCAACCAACCAACAAACCAACCCTGTCAGAATCAAGAATATTAAGTCAAAGAATGCTGGACTGTAGGTCAGTACAAGAATGTAAACACTTAAAAACCCATTTCTCCACCATTCATGATTTACTATGCTTGGTGAAAGATGAAAAAGCTGTTAACCAAAAAGGAAAAACTGCATGTATTGCCTATAGTGAACATCTTTGGCGTATGGCTGAAAGGGACACTTGTGGATTTCAGACAAGTCAAGTCAGTCAAGTAAATGGACAGAAAAAAACAACAAAAATGGTTACAGACTTGTAGACTTCTAATAAAAGGTTGAGGACCTTTTTTTTGTTAGAGTCTGAATAAAAAGGAAAACAATAAGAAAACTCAACCTTGAAATAAAAAACATGAGCTGGAGGTGATGGTCACGCTTTCAATGCACACTGTATTTTGACTGTAACATAAATGTAATAATTATTATTCTCATTTTCTCTCCCAGCTCTAAGAACATGACACATCTTAAAAAACGAATGTCAATTGAATTATATCTGTTTGTTTCATGTATGCACCTTTCAGCCTACAAAGAGATGACACTAGACACTGAAATAGGGAATTTTTTTTATCTGTAATCCTACCTTAGTGCCACACTTGGTTGGAAGTTGAAACACTGGCATCAATGATGCCATTAGCCTAAAGAACTAGCAAAGAACTAGCAAAGAACTAGCTATGCTATCCATGGAGCGATCAGGTGTCGACTACTAAACCTGGTCGGAAAGCCCCACCCACAGCCATCTGATTGCCTTTGCTTTTAGCATCTGGTAAAAGTAAAGGCAAAAGCAAAAAGTTTTGTCATTGTTTTTTCTATTTGTCTTTCACAATGAAAAAGGGGAAAAGACAAAGACAACATGTACCTTTTTAATTGTTCTTTATTCATTATTTATTTATTTATTTTTTAATTTTGGGAATCCTGTGATTCCATAGTAGCGGTCCTGTCGCTGGGTTGTTCATTTTGGAGAACAGATCTGTTCTGTTTTGGTTGCCAAGGCGTAAATTTTACTTTGGTTTCGGGTGGTTTAACGTTGTGCTAGAACACATCAATTAATTTTCGCCTTGAGACAGCTGAGCCAGATGTTCCCGCTGAGATGTCGAGAGATACTGGAAGTACTTGTTAATTTTAAGAGAGGCGGAGCAAGTTTGTTCCTCCGAGTAGGGAAGCGGCGAAAGCCCCTCTTCCCACGACCATTTTTTTGTGTGACACGGAGAGAAACAATGGAGGTCCCCTGACGACATCTAAGTGGAGAAAAAGGGAGAAAAAAAATTAGAAAGAATCGACGAGGCCAGGCGTAAAGTCAATGACAAAAGGAAGGAGGAAAAATCAAACAAGGGCCGACAAATGGTCCAACAACTGCCTCAGGCTCCCCCTCATGGACAACCACAGAAGCACTTCTGGCGTCATACAAAGTTTCATGCAGACTTGCATGATGCAAGTAACCACACACAATAGAAGAGGAACTAATACTGCCTTCAGCTTCAGATATGGTTTCAATTATGTTTGATGAGAAGAAGCGCAGTGAAACTGAAGGCGGCCCCTCTCTCCAATGATGCGGTTGCATGATGCACATGCGACATTTCAGATGATCTTGAAAGACAACTAATAGAAAAAAAAAAAGTAAGACAGATGTTCGCCCTACAATTGGATGAGGCTACTGACCGCAATAAAGACTGCTTGTGTATTGCCCACGTTGAGCCCTGCGCTAAACGAAGCGATGACAGAGGTTGTTGATGTGGTCAATTTCATCAAAACGAGACCCCTGAAGGAGAAAATGGATGAAAGCTGGGAGAAAATTTGGTGATAATCAATTTTCTGTTGAAACTGACCTATCTCAACGATATATTTGGGAAGCTGAACGAATTAAATCTCCAGCTTCAAGGCAGAGGCAAGCACCTCCCCCACCCGACAGGCAAGATCGGCGCTTTCACCCGTAAGCTCGACATGTGGGGCAGGCGACTTGATCATTGAGAGTCGGACTGAATTTTCTGAAACAAGTGATTCCGGAGCCATCACACTAATTCCATGTCTTCGGGAGCACACGTCTTCCATGAAAGGATTATTTCAAAAGTACTTCCCCAACGACAGTGCACAGTGGGTGAGGGATGCATTTAACACAGCAGCACCTGCAGATTTCAGCTCAGCTGAAGAGGAACAGTTCATCGAGATGACATCAGAAATCACCTTGGAATCACCGGATGCGGATTATAGCTCAGGCACTGGTGGGATTCTGGCTTGGTGTGGAAGGGAATGAGCATGCACTCATTGGGCTGAGGGGGCTGTGGGAATTCTGCCTTCTTTTGCCACATCCTATCTCTGTGAGATCGGCTTTTCAGCTGTTGCCACACTGGAAGCTAAGGAAAGAGCTAAGCTCAACATTGAGCCTGATCTGCGAGTGGCAGCATCAATTCTGCAGCCCCCGTTTTGAGATGTTGCGCAAAGCAAAACAGGCTCACTGCAGCCACTAATAAAGTAACTCTCGCAAACTGTCTCACTACTCTTGCCAAGTGCCTGCATTTGTTCTTTTTTCTACATATTTAACTCAACTGTTTTTGTATTTGTGATGAGAATGAATAGTTATTCACACAACAGAATCACTTTGTTAATGATAAAAAAAAGGGTTCATTTTGTTCATTGGATGCCACTAAAGTGGTTCTTGTTTAAAAGGTAATGTTCAGTATTTTGATGTCACAAAGAGTGATTTGCTAAAGTTGTTTATTTGCACAGCATAAATTAGTTCATAAATGTAGAGAAAAGTGAAATGAATGTTCATGTTGGGGGAAAAAAGTAAAAATTAATGTTCATGAGAGAAAAAGAATGTAGATTTTGATAAAACAGGTGATGTCCCAAAGTTAAAAAGCTATTTAACAGAAATGAGTAAAGCAGGTGAGAAGAATGTTAATTTTTTTAATGTTGTTTCAGTAAAGTTGAAAACAGCCCACTTTGTCATGGTGGTGGTGGGGGTGTGTGAAAAATGTTCTTTTCCCAGACATGATTGATAGGGTCAACGGTGTAGCCGAGCTGCTTCAGCTCTTTTGTTCTTCCTTGTTTAAAGTTCCCTCTCTTTTTGTCAGCACAGGTGCCTCTGATTTATAACTACCTTCCTCCTCCTCCTTGTGTGATGTCACTTCCCATTTACACCACTTCCTGTATCCTACCTTGTTACAACGGGTTCCAATACCTCCTGGTGGTGGTGTATGCACACACTGGTTGCCCGGAGGTGGTTCCGGCAAAAGCAGAAAACGCGAAAACAGTCATAAAGTTTCTCACCAATTAATACATCCACACACAATTTCCCCAGTAGATTAGACAATGGCAATCGCAAAAAAACAAAAAAAGACCTCCAAGAAGTAGAGAAGGCGTTAGGCCTGTTTATCACCCTCAATCACAGGGCAAGGTGAAAAGAATGAATTAAACGCTGCAGAGCTAATTTGGCAAGATTCGCGCTCACAGCGGCATGAAATGGACACAAGCTCTGCCAATAGCCCTGATGTCAGTGAGAAAGCTCAGACAGCTCCCGGACAGGATTCACCCCCTTTGAGCTCTAGCGGACTTGTTTCCTTTCCAGGACAGGGAGCAGAAAATCTATTGGCAAGTTCAGCACCGTTTCTGACGTGTAAGTCTTATTTTGATCAAAATAAAAGCAATCCTCTCAGTTTTCTCTGAGTGGGTCCTCCTGAAGGCCATCAAAAGGAAGTAGTCGGAACCTTGGTGGACCGGTCCGTTCCAGGTTGGAGAGCGGCCCACACATGGTGTCCGCCTGAAAAGAAAATCTCTTTTCCTGGAGGTGTCTAACAAGACACCTCCTTCCATGTTTGTTCCAACCAGGTCCAGTTTCACCTGTCTGACCTGGACGGGAACGACGATGGTGGTTTCATTAATCTCTGCTCTTGACGGCCTGGTATTATGTGGCTGTTGTTGTATTCCCTGCATTCGCTCTTTGTGTAACTGCCTTACTGCAACAACAGGTTCTTTAAAATGCCTTGATTCAATGTTTTCTATCAAGAAGTTGTGCATTTTGGGAAGGACTACATTATCTTAAAATTGATCTAATTAATTTGGGAAAAAACGTTGAAAATGAAAAGTTTACAAACACGTTCACTCTTTCCTCAGTGAAAAATTGGTTGAAATGATGTATGTATTATTTATTTATCTATTAAAATAATACAAAAAAAGACAAAAACAAAATGTTTGTACTTACTTATACAAACGTTTTAATATTATAATATAATATAATATAATATGATATAATATGATATAATATGAATTACTTGTGATACTAGGGCTCTATCTGCTGGCAAAGACCAAAAATTACAGCCAGAAACATGTAATCCAGAACTGCGGTCTCTCAACTAGGACACACCTTCAGAGACACGTCTTTACACTATTCATGTCATTTTTTTTTTTGAATCTTAAAAGTATATAAATATTCTGTGTTTTGGCGTGTACTTAACTTTGATACTGTGTCTGTGGCCTGTTTCTGTTTTGTATGAGCTCTTAGTTTACGTAGGAAATTAAGGCGTGTCAGACCACGTGTGTCTAAGAAACACTAACTGAAGGGGATACTTTCAAATTCTCTTAAAAAAAACAGAAGAAGAAGAAAAAAAGAAGGGGAAACTGCCCACCAAGCCGCGGCCCAATCAAAACAGCTCAGCGACCCACTTTTGGGCCGCGACCCAGCAGTTGAGAAACGATGTGACGAGTTGTTCCAGCGTGACATCCAGTGGATGCCCACAAGTGTGATGACCGCTTCGGGCTTCACCTACTCACAAGCGGGAATGTAGAAGGGATTTTGCCGGCATCTTCCTGGTACGAAGTCCTCGAGTGCCAAGACCGGCTCGCGGTCGCCTACAGCCCGGAAGAGGAGCAGCGCGAGGGGATTCCGACGGACTTTCTCGCTTTTACTGTCGAGCGGACGGTTAAAGAAGCCACGGCGAGACGTGACAGGAACCTTCACGGGGTTCTCTCAGCGATGATTTCAAGCAGAAGCCTGAGGGACACAAAAAAAGGGCACCATGCGTTTGCATACACAACGAGGGGTGTGTTATTCTGGTCCGCCAAGACAGACTACACAGCTGCGGCATTCTTCTCTGCAGTGCTCAGCTAGTGCGCATGTGCGCAACATTTTCATTTGCAAATACTTTCCATGAAGACGAGATAGATAGATAGATAGATAGATAGATAGATAGATACTTTTATAAACAAACAAAGCTGAATAACAATGCGAATAAATATGTTATTTAACTGTGTTAAATATATGATTTTATGTTATGTCATGCCACAATCAGATAAATATATCACAACTGATGCAACTGTGGCACATTAAATGCAAATGGAACAAAGCAGTAAAGAAGGAATTTTTGTCTTACTACATACATCTATATATATTTTAATTTTATGGCCTATATTTCCCTTTTTGGCTTTAGCAAACCATTAAACAACATCTAGACAGTAACTGTACCAAGTTGGCTGCTGCTGAAGTCAAGCATGTTAAAATGACTGAAGTCCCAACCTCTCCTGAGTTCTGAAAAATGATGCCCAGTTCAGCTATAGCTTCAGTAAGTTTGCTGAAACTGTCACTTTCTCCACAAATCTTGCACTATGATATACACAGTGAATTGACTCTACTCAGAGTGTCCCTGGTTTCAGTTTAAGTTCTGTTTGCTCACAAGTATCACCCCATAACCTGCAAATCTTGTGCAGATTTGAAAAAGCTACCTTCTGGCTTTTCCTGTAAAAAAAAAAAAAACTTCTTATCTGCGGAACACAGATTGGTATTTGTCCCTAGTCAGACAGAAGCCAAGCGGCTTGTTGACCTGAACTTCACTTAAAGCGACCCCTTCATTCTCACTGACAAAGTAGTAAATGCTGTCTGGATTTGGCAGCTACTTAAATTTCTCCGTGCCCTCTTCCTCGGCTCAGCTAAGCCTGTTTAGCTAAAACATTATTAAAACGTGGAGGGGGGAAAAAAAACACAAGCCACAGTGAGCTGCCAGGAGAGCTGATAAGACAATTTCATATTAAAATGAACCAGAAAGCTTGCTATCCTGCTTTGTCACTCACATTGATGAATAAAGATTTCTACACTTTTGACATCTACTTTAATGGAGTGAGACGTGTACTTTTAATTTAGGCATAGGTTTAAATGTTGTATGTTATTTGTACAGCGCTGAATCACACCCAAAGGCACCTCAAAGCGCTTTGCACAATCAGAAGAAAACCAGTACGAAGAAACTTAGAGCAAATCTGGACTCCAGAGGGCGCTCATCTGCTGTGACCAGTTAGGGTGAAAAGGAAATTAAAAAAAATGTAGAGAGAGAGAGAGAGAGAGAGAGAGAGAGAGAGAGAGAGAGAGAGAGAGAGAAGTGGCAGACAGAGTGAGTTACATGGTGAACAACCAAATACATACAAAGCTCTCATTAAATAGATATAGATGTATATAAATAAAGAATTAAAATATAGAAATATAGAAAGATGTGCATAAGTGTATATGACATATATAAATATAAACATGCATACGCATATAGATAAATGTTGTATATTTCTACCTCAAACTATTATCAAATTTAAAGTTAGTTCAGTTTAGCTCTACAGCGAGCCTGCAGGTTGGGGGTGGAACTGCGTGCAGACTCTTCACCTGCGACGCAACCCTCCGCCGGAGGTGTGGCCGTGCTGCGGGCACGTGACAGCAATTCGTTAGCGAGCGAATCATAAACAAATTAAACCGCCATCCAGTTCACGCACGCGAATGAATCATGAGAGAGCAAACGAAACTGCCGTCCAGTTCGCGTTCAAGAACGAATCACGAACGAACGAACGTGAGATCTAGTGAGGGCGCAGGCGCGGGGCTAGCATGCCCACTGTGCAGAAAAAGTCAACAAAGAAATTTATTTTACATTTTACATTATTTTATATTACGTATTTTTATTGCCAGACACAATCACATATAGAAGATTCAACAATCATATATATGTTGCATGCGTGCGCTCTCTTAAATGATGCCTCAAAGACTGGAATTACACACTTGACCTGTCCTGGTGGCATTAAGGCCATCTGGTCAGGCCTTTTACATTATCTTTGGTATTTAGTGGAGTCGTTTTTCAGCTCAAGGGTGTAGTGTAAATGTCACATTCTGTTTGCAAAATTAACTATGGCCTGTAAATCAGACGATGATAGCCCATGGTATATGACAAGCCACTGACGGACAGACGGAAAGCTCATACAGTAAATGTGCATGACATGAGCACATGCAGTGATCACTTACTTACAATGGCAACATGTATTAGTGCAGCAATAAATTCTTCTTTGTCTTCTTCTTACTACTACTACTACTACTACTACTAATAACAATAATAATATTAATAATGATAGTTATAAGGCATGCATTAAAGCAAAACTAGAGACTTTTTCCGCGGTACAGAAGTACTCTTTGGGTCTGAATACAACATTCTCTGGTACAAGACAAAAACAAATAAACAAACAAACAACAACAACAACAACAAAATTTCAAAACACGTTTTCCCTATGCTCTCCCCCAGGAATGCAAAGCAAACAGAGCAGCAGGAAATAGGAAGTGACCTTCCAGTTAGCTTCCAGTGCAAAAATTTACAACCCAAGTGCTGCTTGCCGCCGTTCCCGACTTATTGCAACGCATCATCCCTGAATCTATGATTAGCCCCTTGCACATTGCTCGCTGAGACGTTTACATGCATCCGTTTTGGCCTCGTCTTATTTAGCCATGACAGCAGCGCATGCACCTTCCCAAACAGAATTCAGCCGACACCAAAAGCCCAAAGCGCATCATTTAAAATGCAAATGGCGCATAGTGACGAAGCACACAGAGTGCCGGAGGTGTAGAGTGGCTCAGGATTTAAAATGTATCCTCGATGCAATTAAAAATGCACAGCAAATAAATCCCTGACAGACACAAACTGCGTTGCCTGCATGTTATTGTATGTTAGGATTTTTATACTGTTCTAAAAAAAATCTAATACCAGTGCAAAAACAAATGCTTACAGTAATATAATGTATATTTTACAGGTCTTAAAAAAGTGAACTTCCTGAACGCCCGACGTTCATGTCGTCATAAACAAAATAAACAGTGTTAACCATTGAAAACAAGTTCCGCATATGGAACTGACGACTCTCCCAGTTCCTGCCAGTGGAAAACCACCAAGCTTCACTGTAGAGCTGGTATTGGTTTGGTGGTGAGCTGTGCCTAATTTACTCCGAACATGATGCCTCGCATCGGGCTGCCCTGTGCCTTTTACGTCTGACCATTACCATACCGGCCTGATTGGTTTTCCTTCGGAGAGGTTCTCCTCCCTCCACAGAGGAACCCTGGAGCTCTGATAGAGTGACCGTCTGGTTCTCAGTCACCACCCTGACTATGGTCTTTCTCCCCTGATCGCCCAGTTTGCATGGCTGGCTGGTGGTTCCAAACTTCTTCAACTCACAGATGATGGAGACCGCTGTGCTCATTGGGACCTTCAAAGCAGGAAGAACTTTTTCCTCAAACCCCTCCTCAGGTTTGAGCCTGGAGATAATACCTGTACTGTCTTGGAGGTCTACAAACAATTCCATCCATCCTGCTTGATTTGCGCAACATGCCACAGTGGGACCTTATATGAACAGGTACTGTATGTGCCTTTTCAAATCATGTCCATTCAAATAAACAGAAACAAACAAAATACTTTGTGCTGACTTGTACTTTTTTTTTTTTTTTTAAATAAATTAATTGATTTATCCCCCAGAATTGTCATTATGGGGGATTGTGTGTAGAATTCAAAGTTTGAAAAATACTTTCCCAATGCACTGCAAGAGTCAGTTACTGTTAACTCACAAAAATGTTATCCTCTCTTTGTATATACTATCTTGAAAATGCTCAGCAATTACCCTGGACTGTAAACATCTTTCAATCTGGTATTGTTGAACAAATACAAACAAGAACAACTACAACATGAACATGCAAATGCACGTAGCACGCACTCATGCGCACACACACACACACACACACACACACAACGAGCCTTCCAACCCCCCATCAGAAATAGGTTACCTAAGAACAGATGCTGCTCAAAGGCAAATCATCTCTACAGAGACTGTATTCACATGTGACTGTGTTTCTGTGTTTTATGTGCATTCTTCACTTGTGTGCTTGAGTGCGTTTTTCAGGAATTTTTATTAGTTATGGTTTAGTAGTCAGAGCAAAAGCAGACCAGAGCTTGGCGTAAACAGAAGGACGCTGAGGAATTTACAGTATTTTACTGGTAGCAGTTTCACACGCAACATATGTACCTAAACTAACAACTAGCATTTTACTGTAAGAAAGACATATTATTAAGTTGTGAATTTAAAACAAAACCCCGACCCGTAACTGTATTTAATTTACAACCAGTCAACGGTTCATATGTCTTGACTATAAATTTACAATATTTGAATTTATATTTTACTTGGTCCTGGATTTTTTTTTTTTTTTTTTACAGTGACATTTATTTTGTTATTATTGAGGATAGAACATTATGCTGTAAGTATGTAGTTTACAAATTACAAATGTTATGGAAATATCAACACTACTACTTAAAACAGCAAAAAAAGTTATATTATTCTTTTACTTATATTCATTGATAGATTATACATATGAAGAATTTTTGATCCAACCTTATGGAAATATGTAAAAAAAATACTTTTTTCGTTGCATATATATATATATACACATATACGCACATACATGTATATATTTAACATCATATTAGTCTGTATTCATTCTTGAATCTAATGTTGTTTTTAATGTAAATGTCAAACAATACAACAACATTTTTTTCCATATAAGCGTGGATCAAAAAGATTAAAAGAGAAAACAGGCCACAGAACTGAATTTGATTGTAATATTTAATTCAATAAGTGACCTGCAAATTGCTCTGGGCTGGTACCACACACAAATTTGACTGAGGTATTATTTAACACGATTATACTCACACCAAAATTGATTGCGTATTGCAGCAGATGGGAATCCTGTAGTGCTCCTAAAAGGGGGCAGGAAGCAATTTGATTTTTGATTGTAAATTGAGAATTTAAATTGAGAATTAAAAGAACAAATGATACACTGGTTTCCAAGCCATTCAGAGTCAGTTTAATACAACTAACATTACAAAAGGAAACCCTGCCTGCATACTTTATGGTGCATTTGGTCTGACAACAAATGACTCTTGGCTGAACAATCTGGAAATGACTCATACATTCAATGATGTACTATGAAAAAAGAAGAAGAAAATATTACTATATTTGACCTTAATATCATATATCCCTGTATTCAAATTACTGGACCAAAGCATTTTAATTGGCTGGTTTGATTTTTATTGATTATAAGTAGGTAGTTTCTTTCTGCATCACGATGTACAGAGAAGTTGGTTTTCCTGCAGGATTTTGTTGCGTCTTCTCCATTGCATCTTCTCCTATACGTGGACTATACATGTCAGCCGCGTCCATTCCGCTGAGTCAAGCCTAATAAAGATTGCACACCAAAGTAGGTGGTATGAGACATCCCATGGCCTTGGTCCTGGCTGATCTCCGCCCTCCTCCAGACCTCAATTTACCGCCTCCAGATTCTTGGTATACATCGCTGCTATTTTGTCCTGATGCATTCTGGTGCATATATTGGCCGTACCTTGCATTATGTTGTCGTGTCTTACTTATATAAATGTTCTGTGTACTTATTTTCTCTTAATAACAATAAACAAAACAATTTTCATTTGTTTTTGTGTTTCTGATGTGACCAACCCCTTTGAAACACTCACAAAGAAATCTCTGAAATTTTGGTGTTTTTCACGGAAATGTAAGAAATATCTATCAAATTACAGCACAATAGCTCTCTACCAGTTGTGGTGTACACTCACCATAACCCGCTCACATCCCTGTCACGAATACACAACCATTGCCTTATGTGGTGGCCACATTAATGAGATCGGCCACAAAAAGAGTTCTGAAAATGTACTGGCTGATGCAACGTCCCGTCCGTAAGGTGTTTATTTATCTTTTGTCTGTTTATGTAACAATGGTTTCCTTCATGCCCACTGGTCTTGTTACGGGGCGTGGTTGTTATGTGGCCTTTTACTGTGTTAGGGTGATGTAAATTCAAATGTGCCATCTCTACCGTTTCATTCGCGCCCCTGGCTGCCACTGCTTTCCTGCCGGCTGCCGATTGGCGCAATGGGTTCCTGCTCCTCTGCCGCTTCACAGAATGCAGCCTGCAACTGTGCCAATCGGGTTCAACCAATCATGGGACAGCACACTATTAAACTCTCATTCTTTCCCTGGAAAAGGTGGCTGACCACACCGACAGCTTGCCTCATTTGTGACTAGTGTCCACTATTGTTCTTGCAGACGACTCGCTAAAGCGACCAAGCGCTTGGCCCATTTTTGTACCGGTTACTTTCGCTTGTTAGAAGTGTTTTATTTGAGATGTTCTAGGGTTTAGTGGTGTTCTGTATTTTGGTTTTCAGACTTCACATGTTTTTGAAGAGTCTTCTCTTTCGGTTATATATTTTTTTGGGTGATTTAATAGCACCAGTTGGTCCTTTTTTGTCTTGTGTTTTTTTGTTTATCATGGGTAATGAAGCCTATTTTCTTCAGAAAAATCCCTTCCATCAGAGTTTTACTTTGCTTTGCTCCCACTAATAAACAAACCAGGTTGTATTACCAGGATTTGCCGAAGCTGATTATTCTTCGGTGGAATGGAATGATATGAAATTCCAAGCTTGTATTGCGCTTTTTAACCTTCAAGTGCTTCACCTGTTACTTCTGTAAATTCCAATAATAGTTGGACAGGGGAGTCCAATGTTTTTCTCTCTGCTCTAATCTACACTAGGTGTAGGTGTAACTCCTTTTAATGCCAATGGTTGTGTACATTGATTGTGTGGTTTTCCCTGTTAATCACTGGTCAGGAACAAGTTAGCAAAAGTATATATATATATACATATATACATACATATATATATATATATATATATATATATATACGTGTATATATATATATATATATATATATAAACATATACATATATATATATATATATATATATATATATATATATATATATATATATTTACACACCATAAAAATGTAAAAAATTCAAAAAACAATACATAGCAAATCTTGGATTTTGAAATACTTTATTTCATGAACAATGCCATAATTTAACTTGGTAGGTCACTACACAGTAAAGATAGAAAATTCTGTATCTTTTTAAGAGGAGAAAATTTTGAGAATAGGGATACCCTATCGCCTTTCTGAGCAGTGTGAAATGAGAGCGGACTGGTTGCGAAATGACAGTGCTACATGAGGAAGACGCATCTTCCAATTTGACTGCTGTGGGATTCACACAACTTTTGTATGTCCTCCCCATTGGCTACCATTGTTCTACAATTAAATAAGGATCTGATTTGCGATTCATGTCTTCTGCTCTAGTCGCTGTATTGTATTATGCGGTTACACTCAGAAAACAATCCTTTAAATAAACTATAGCAGGTCAACTTTATCTCACAAACATACATATATAAATAAATAACTACTGGAAAACACAACATTTTGGTCCGTACTTTGAATCAAGCTAGAAACTATTCACAACCCCGTTTCCCCCCTTCCTTGAAAGGGCCAGACACCCTTTGTAACGTTGGAAGACAACTGTGTGGTAAGACTATCGTAGGTGGTCCCTATTACATAGCCAAATATTGCAAACAACTGTGCAGGACAATTTGTGCAAAGAATATTGGCTCCTCTGCTACCGAAGCTGGAATGTGTGTCAACATTTTGGAGCTTTAGAAAAGTTCCCCACAATAGATCGACTCTCGACCAAGAGCGAGGAGGCATTTGCTGCGTGGAGCATCATTTCGTCGTTGGTTCAGAAACGTTTTGTATTAAAAAATACAGTAAAATGCACACAATAAATAAGCCATTCATGCTACATGAAAAAAGAGAGTTAAACTGTTGACTGTGGGTTGGGCTACAAGCTAAGTCGCTTCACCCCGTTTGTGTGGTGATCCTCTCTACTTGCCCATCACATACCACTGATGCTACATTGGCTGTGGCGCGTGGGTGAAGCAGGGGGCGCCGCAGCTCAACTGAAGGTCGGTGAACCATGCTGACCCAGACAGTGCTTCACCATGCTGTGCCTGAGACGAAACTGTGCAAACACTTTTGTGCCCTTTGTCGCCCAATGTGTAGTGCAGCTACTACTGTGCTATTAGAACCACACAGGAGACTGCACATACTTCTGTGTAGTCTCTGTGTGTGTGTGTGTGTGTGTGTGTGTGTGTGTGTGTGTGCGTGTAACAAATGTAAGACAGGCAGTGATACAAAGGATCTCCCATCAAACAGTCCAACTGTAAACAGGAGTTGTTTGTAGTTCGGCTCCTACCGACGTCCAGTCTGTTCTGCTTCAAAATAAATGGATTTGCTTTTGATTTCCACTGAGACAATGGCAGTCTGTGTTATCTTTTGTTACTGTTGTTGTTTTCTATATTCATATTGTGTTTGCTTCTTCCCAGGTACTGATATTTCAGTCGTATGAGGTAACCAAGGAGTAGATCATACTGGAACACAAGAAAAAGAGGACACAAAAAAAGTAAGTCAACACTTTTGCGATTAGGCGGACAGAAAGCATAATTTAAACCTTTATAATGATGGATTGGTCAGTTTGAAGCGTTTGTGTACTTCTTGAGACATTTAATTTATCCATAGTTATATTTGCTGCTTCACTCTACTCCATAGTCCGATGGATAAAGAAGTTTTAAAAAGGAATATTTGGGCATCCTGACCATTGTGACCATAAGGCATTAACTTTATTTTGTTAGCGAATTTTTTTTTTTTTGATGCTTAACGCAACTACCTTTTCTTTACTGTGACAATCATCTGTTGTATTTTTTGACACCCCCCCACTATTATTGTGTTACTGCAATAGATATTGTAGCTCAGACAGAAAAATGCGGGAAAAAAACAACTTTTTTTGTTGCTAACTTGTTGGATCTTTGGACTCAATTGTTCTTCCTCTCGCCAAAATGCTCCAGAAAAGCAAGAACGCTTGGGCGTTATGTGTTTTTTCTATTCTACCTACCTAAAGCAATTTGAACTTTCTTCATGGAGTACCCTTTACATACTGTATGTGGAGTAAGCATGAATTTACCTTTTGTAAGTTTTTTACTCAGCTTTCCTAGTGTTTATTTTGTGTGTATCTGTGCTTTTTTTTTCCTTTGAGAAGGAAATAAGGGTTAGAGTCACTACCCTCGTCCCAGCCCCACAGCTTATCCATGGTCTCCTCTTGTTCCTTTCTCTACCTATGTCTGTCAAGGTTCAAACCTATGGTTTCTCTCAAAACAATCTGTCTTTCACCGTCTAAGATTTGTCCTCAAAGTGAGCGGCCTTTATCTTGCCAATGTAGGTACCCACATACGTCTACCTACATTGGCAGGAGAAAGGCCAATCCTTAGCTGACGCCAACGTACACACACATCTTGTACAGGGAAGGGAACAGGGAACGTAGATGTTTTGAAAGTTCACCTCTTCACCTGTTACCTAAACTGACTCTCCCTTGGCGGTTCAACCTCCTTTCGTGCCTCTTCCCTGGAGAGCCTTCCACTCACAAGATAGGGTGAGGCACCCACACCTGTGGGCTCATTAACTTAACGAGGCAACAGCCCCTTCTGCGGGCAAACAACGCTGCCATGCTTCATTTGATGAAGCATGGCAGCGTCCAGTGGACAAGCCCAACATGCTAACTAACATCGTCTGACAAATATTCCGGATATAGCCCCAAATCCAATGGGTTGCCAAGGTTGCCATGTTTCCAAGGGGACCTCTATCAGTGACGGACCTGTCTCAGGCATTGAATTCTGCTGCCGTAGGTCGGACTTTTTGTTTAGTTTTAATTATCCAGAGTCGATTAAATAAAACCACATGCAGGTCCGTCACCTATAGCTAACGTTAGCATGTCCAGCTCGCTCACTCGACGGTCACACGCTGGCAAGCATTCTATGCTTACGTCATCACTTGACATTTGCCTTGCTCTCTCAGCAGGCGTTTCTTGCTTCGCATGTGAGACTCGCGATGAACACGAGAGGAGTGTAAGGACTGTCAAGGAGTGTAAGGGGCTCCAAAACCTCTTTGTTTTGCTACTTAGTTCAGCTGCTCTCTCTCGTGGTGAAAAATCGCTCAATGGCCCTTCCAAGAATCTGAGAAATAAGCTTTATGCTTAGTGTGGTACAAAAGATGTGCATTTAAGATAAACCAAACCTAGACGTTAACACGTTTTACCGTTATGTCCGTAGCTAATTTGATATTGCATCTAACTTACTTTTGTCTATTTCAATTTTCTTTTTGATTTTTAACAAGACCTAAAAATGTAAATCACTGTCTATCCTGCAATGGCTACAGCTATGACAAATCAGTCACAAAAAACAACAAAAAAAACAACAAACAAACAAAAAGAGAAGAAAAAGAGAAGCTGATGAGCAAATGTGTTGCAATGGCCATGTGCAAAACAATACAAACACACATTGCTGTAGGAGAAGAAAATGATTTCTTCAGAAAATATGTATTTTTTAATTGATTTTTTTTCACTTTTTAAACCAAGGACGGTCTGATAAGGGACGTAAACCTGGGGAAGAAAAAGTGATTAATCAAAAGGGTGGCATGGAACAGCAGGAGCCAAAAGCACAGATTGGAGGATTTAACACTTATCCTGCCGAGCGTCGACTTGCTAAAAACAGATCAGCGCTACTCTGACAGTCGTTAATGCTTTGGAACGCCTGTGTTCCACCCCCAAGGCCTCGCTGAGCTCCTTAATCTGTGCCAGTGAGAAGTTCACGGGATTGACTAATTAATATTCATAGATACGGAGCAAATGATTGAGAAAAAAAAAGGGGGGGGGGAGTGCAAGATGTTCTTACATGAAAGAAAGACACAAGGAGTAAAGACTCCACCAGAGACCTGACCCCCACCCAATTAGTTCCACTGAGGAACCACTTCATCATTAGATTGACTTGTAGCTGTTTAAATTACAGCTCCTTCACTTTCGCAGCCTAATTAGTTATTAACTAAACATAATACATGCTAAAATATGACTTGTTATATAAGTCACTGCAGGGGTGTGCAGGGAGGCTGGCACTTAAAAACTGAACCTCCTTAATGATGCGCTGGACAGAAGAGAAAAGAAAGATCAGTTTCTGATAAATCTGATAAAATATGTTTGTCCAATTATTTTTGATAACATGTGTGACATTGTCACAATTTTAACTTTTTTTTTGGTCTCTGGTTCTTCCCTCATCTCTTCACTTCATCTCCTCTCTTTATAGCCGTCTTGATATTACAGACTCTCTGTCATTAGTTACATAATTGCGTTGACCGCAACATGCACAGTGGGCCAATTTTAAACCACAGGAGAAAATAACAAGCTTGACAATTGCAATACTCATTTTTTTTTTTTTTGCAAAGGGGAACAAATAATTCAAGGTCAGTCAGACACATTGCATCGCTGTGATGCAGGTTCGCAGGATGCAAACGGGTTCAGGGACAGGAAGATCGTGGCGGGGAAAAAAGGTGAGAGGTAGGAAGCCACATCTGGTTTTCATACAGGGGTTCATTGCATCCGGGGTCAACAGGATCTACAGAATACAGGGTGGGCTCATCAGTACAATAGACGTGTGTGTGGAGAGAGAGAGAGAGAGAGAGAGGAAACAACAGTGATTTAGCTGTTCTACTTAACGACTGTGTTTAGTGGATTAAAGGGTGGGAAAATGCAGGTGTAACTTTCTTCCAGTGTGCACAACAATCAGGGAAGCGGACCCAACGTGTACGTATCTGAATTAAAAGTTACCGTGACTATGGGATCTTAGGAGGCGAGAAAGTCGAGGAGTAACAAACACTGGGGTGCGATTTGGGGAGTCACTGGTGAAGGAGGGCTGGTGCCAACGGAGGGAGCAGGAAGAGTGACAAAGCTCAAAAGGCAGGTTTCAGTAAAATTCACTTTCAGTTCAACCAGTTCTCTGCACCCGAAAATAATAGCTCTCCCTCAACCTCGGTCTCCACAATGTGGAATTCCAGAAAGTCACCTATCTGTGTTGTTTGTATTGTCAGATATACAAATGAAATATATTGTTCATTGCAATAATTTCTGAGCAATTCAATATGTATTGCACGAGAATCAAACGTGTATGCGTGCCTAATATTTAGGTGTGACCAGTATTTTTGAGGCTGATCACCAATCATGACCATCAGCCTGCCAATCTGCAATCAAACACCAATAAAACTACTCCAAATTACATGCACTAAAATATGCGTAACTTGTCTAGTCATGGTGTTTTGACCATGTGTTTGAAGGACAATATACGTTCGCTATCCTAAAATGTCACAACAGTGTGAAATATGACTTTGATGACTTATTGACCCTATTGGTCACATCAATTCCTAAATGAATCTCTACCGGATCTCTACTAATGTTCACGCAAAATTGACTGAAGAATTATTTCCGGACATTGTGTTGAAACTGGTGGCATTGAAAGTGAACAGACTGCCGTCCTGCTGGGACATGTACCTCAGAGTGGCGGCCTCTGAAAGAGCAGATCATTCCAACAAGCGAAGGCATGATGAGGTGAAGCATGATGGAGAAGCAAGATGGCATCAGTTCACGATGACTGCTCACTTTTAAATACACACTGTGCACAACAGGCAGGCCTGACAGCAATATTTCCTCATTTGTCCTTATCACAGTGCTTCCTATGGGGGACAGGTTTTCTAATAAAAGGATATAAATATAAAATACATTTTAAAAACTGATACATGAAGCTTTACTTCCAGCTTCTCAATACTCGAGGTTAAGTGGAGCTATTAAGTTCAATAAGACCTTCCTATTTCAATTTACATCCATGGTCTGTGGTTGACTTTACCAGACTGGACACTAAAATGAGCAGTGTTATAATAATAAAAGGAAATACATATGTGCACAAAAAACTATCTACCACTGTCCCAAGATAGGAGAAAGCAAATGATCCTGATTCATTTTAAATAGAAAACAAGAAAAAAAAAAAAAAAAAAAACTCAAATGTGTACTGACATCCTGCAATCTTTTGGGGGAAAATGAAAACAAATGTAATATTTCAACATATTTAGTCTGAATAACAATATAATTACTCCCTCAATTATAACTCTGGGACTATAATCAACTGGGGTTAATTATTAATAATGAGCTTTCTTTCAAAGGGCATGTTAAAACTTGCATCTCCAAACAAGGTGAAGCTACTACAGAAGCAAGTCATGTTTCTCTCTCAAAGCTCGGAAGTTTCTGATCACAACTACGTTTTTGCCTACGCTTTATTGTGGCGATGTTGTGTATTTGTGTGCTTCATCCAGCTGCATGTCTACAACCCAAGTCTTTGGGTTGCAGACAGAGAACCCGACACTCCAGTTTATCATTGTGCTTTGAGGGTCATCACTAATCGTGGCTGCCTCACCCAACGTTGCCAACTCTATGCTGAGGAAACCCTGCTCTACAAGACTCTTTTCTGACATGCTTCCCATCTCTTTGTGTACGTTCCTTCGGAAAAGCCGTTATGAACTTCGTTTTAACGACATTTTGTATCTCTCTGCCTCCCGTGTTCGAACTGAAACAGAGAAGTTAGTTTCTCTGTTCCTACTTCTTGGAATGTCCTCCAATCCAGGCTGAAATGATCAGAGCTCGTCTCTCTAATAGCCTTCCGCTCTGTCTTGAAAATCTGTTTGAGCACTGCTTGTATACTTAATACGTTACAGTGAAAATAAATTTGTTCCTGCACTTTGTTTGTGGAATTCTTTGATTTCCATCTTTTTTCACAACAGTACATTGTGTTAAATATAGAGTCAAATCATTATCATGTGTAAAGAAAGAAAAGGCAATTGTACTACTCATGGCTCTTTTACGATGGAAATGTAGTCAGAGAAATTAGGTAATATGTGGTCAACATGGCTCCTAGAAAGACATCTACTGTTTATGCATCAAGGCAATGTGTTTCGACACCAGTACAGATTAAGATTGAGGGTTATGATCATCCTGTGCCACCTGTATGGAAGAAAAATTGACCTCCAGCTTGCGTAAATAGTGCCAGTCCTACATATACTGACATATAATAACAGGTCATAGAAAGAATATAAGGATTGTACCTTTAAGTGTTTCCATTGATAAGATCTATTAGAGGGATATATCCAGGTTCCAAACACTGCAGCACCCACATGACACATGGAACAAGAATCCAAAGGGATTAATAGAAGCATAATTAGACATGGACAGAAAAACCCCACACCTCAATCTGTGGCTGAATTATCACAATTCATGAAAAAAAAAAAAAAAAGAAAATAATTCAAGAGAATAAAACAATAGGGGAAAAAAAGACGTGCAGAAATTTAAACTGTAGGTCGTCCGGCTTCTCGTGGTGCTTATCAATGAAGTAAAGAATCAAATTCTCTCAACATCACATGCACATGCCTACACTAGTCCTAAGTAACCTAACTGACGGGTTTGCATGTGACAGCTGGAGAAATGGTTACTTTATTCAGTGATTTGCACTCACATTTCTTCTCCGCTGGAAGGAAATTTACGATGTGAGTGTCTCATCTTTTCATATTGTTCTTCTACGGACACCTAGCCTGACATAGCTGCTGGTAGCTATAATCAAGTCACATCAAATGATGTCCCAACACTGGCCCCGCATATGCTCACCAGTAGAGATAGTAGAAGAAGGAGAGGACAAAAAAGGACAGCTTGCACCAGGCCTCCTTCAGGCAGAACTTGAGCGTGTCGCCGTTCATCACGGACGCCGGGTCGTACAGCAGTTCCTTGGTGTCCGTTGGGGAGTGGAAGTACCTACCACAGGGGGGCAAAGACCAGACCACGGGTAGTTGACCCGTTCGCAACGCCAGGGCGAGGTGGATGACAGGCGGGGGAGGAAGGATTGTGGACAGGATGGGGAAATAATATGAGGAAATCCAGAAAAAAAACAAAAAAAACAACACGGGAAAAGATGGCACGATGAGTAACATGGGCCAAGGCATGCAGCCTGGGTGAGTTAAGAGGGTCTATTGAAAAGTGTATTGCTAAACCCCTTCTCAAAAAAATTAATAGTGGACTGATTATTTTACATTATAAAGTTTATCTGTCTCAAATGTAGCAATTAGGCAGTGTTTGCAGAGTGTTATAGTTTATTATACGATTATACAATGTATAATCACAGTACAATAAAAGTCATTTGGTTTTCTTACCCTTGGAACAGTTCTCATATATATTTAAGAATACAGTATACATAGAGATCTTGCTCCTAGTTAGCTGCCATCTTGCACCGCCATATTTCTAAGGGAGCCTGGAGTGGACAATCCAGCCAACATAACAGCGTGTTTCGTAATAAGGGTGAACGCTTTGCGTCCACAAATAAACCAACATAGATGAAGGTGGCCGATGTGTCCAGATATGGGTGTGCAGGCCACTGTAGTTCGCCAGCAAGCTCAGGAGGGGGAGGGATAGTGAAAGACGCTGCAATCTGTAATGTATCCACTTGATGTTGCTGTTTTCTTCTTAAAACCTCACAATTACACCCACTTAACCTTTAAGCCTACTCTTGAGTTCCGACTGTAGTCCACAACATTGGCATTTCCCACTTGAGGTGCAAATTCTTCCACATTGATGTGATTTTCTAATGTCAATCTACACGTCTAACTAGGAAATGGTAATATAGAAGGGGACTGGATAAATTGCCTGCCTGTCACCTTAAACATTAGCTCATAATATAGGCCCTTTTCAAAATATAACATAATGTGATGCAATGATCTTGATTGAGGTTTTTAAGATGGGTCTTCAAGACAAGAATATTAAATCAAAAAAAGTTTTTTTTTTTGCCGAGTGACATTGCAAAACTGGCTCGAACCAGCGGGAAGGAGCAATATTTATCAAATAAAAATTAAAATGTCCATGTTGTCAGACTCTGTCACTATCACTATTGAACTTTGCACTACGTTGCCTATGCAGAGAGAATAATTGGGGTTTAGCAAAGGGTAACTCAATCCAATTTGTTAATACAAATTTCTCCAATGTTATAAATGGTTAAGTAACGAAAAAGATAAATGATAAAAATAAAATATTAATACAAGTCTAATTAGCCATTACATACATGTGTGTATGCGTGTGTGTGTACACACACACACATGTATGCATGCATGTATGTATGTAAGCATGTATGCTTGCATGCATACATGTATGCATGTAAGCTAGGGCTAAATGCTGCTGAACAATACATGACCATTTGTATGCATTTACTCTGTTTCAACAGTACCAGGCCAGCAGAGGTCTAAAATGAATTCACATCAAGCTGTTAAACACTGTCAAATGATATGCAATGAAATGTCAATGATGTTAATAACTTCATTAAATTATGTTTTAATTCTAATATCCATCATCAGGAGATGGCTCATGCATGCATTAAATTAATCTACACAGTGGGGCAGGATGGTTTGTCCAAAGTGATGAATGAAATTCTCATGTAATTCTATGAAGCATATCCATACATTTCTAATAAGATTGACATTGCTAGCGAAAAAAATACCTTAGCAATTAATAGGTATTAATATGACAGGAGGGCATTTGAATCCAAGATTTCAGATACACACGCATACAATTGCATAGTGTCCTGAGTTAACTCGCGATTAATCGCAAATGAATAGCAAATTTTTATTGTGTTTATTATACTCTAGGAGAAATTGGAGAGGATAATAATAGTTCCTTTGTGGAAACATTCTATTTTTATTTTCATTTGACCATTCCAAAAGGATTACATACTTACCTCAGACTACATGCTGTCCAGATACTCTCCAGAAAAAAACAGTATTTTAAAAGTCCTTAAAAGACTCTGCATACCAATTTTGTATCGCTCCTACTTTCTTACAAAACGAAAAGAGGACAAGTACATTTCAGGACTCGCCAATACCGATACCGAGTACTTGATAACGCAATTACACATTATAGAAATATTTAGATTTTTTTTTTTCATTTTTCCACACATCCAAACATTCCTCAGCATGTCTTTCTAGAACATGGAGAATCACTGTAGAACAAACACAAATTTAACAAAATTGTCATATGTATATATATAAACAATTGCTATCGCTGTTGTGGTATCGGCACGTATTTTACGAGTACGATTAGTACTCAACCCCAGCATTTGGATAATGTTTCGTGGTGAACTACAAATTAATTGCCCTTTTATAACTAAATAAAGTTGTCTGAATCTCAGAAAGACACACACACACACACACACACACACACACACACACACACACACACACACACACACAAACAAGAACCAAGAAGCAGTCACCTCCAAGTGTTGTAGAAAAGCAGAGGGATGTTGAGGCCCACTGTCAGCCACTCCTGGGCACAGAGGAACATGATGCAGAAGAGTCCATGGATGGAGTACTCGGGGAGCACCAACTGGAGACGATGACAAAGCAGTACGAGGAGGAAGAGTCAGTACCACAACAGCCCAGAAATCAATCTGTCTGCAGACTGCGTTTGCAAACACAGATATACTGCATGACTGTAACCAACATTTTACCAGAAGTTTCAGCAGATGCATGTTCAGGTCTGAAGGTGTCATACAAAACCATCATCTTCATCGTCATCATCATCGTCATTCAAATCTGCAGCCTCGCCAATATTTTGCAGATCTGCGAATCTGCAGGCGTGCCAAAAGGCGAAACGCTCCCGTGTAGATTATAGAGAGCTTAGCTTCAGAATGGGTCACACGCAGCCGCGGCTCAAATCCATTGTTGTCATGATAATAACCTGGATTTCTTCTTCCAGCAGTCAGTCTTAACTTCCCTCCACCAACCTTTGCAACACATGCTTTTGTTGTCCCAAAAAAAATAAACTCAATCAATCAACCAACCAACCAACCAACCAACCAACCAACCAATCAATCGATCAAAATTTGGGGAAACAGAAGCTCTAACTTAAACAATTTAAGCTCAAGACAGTTGTACAGAAAATATATTCAATTGTCAACCCTAATCAGGTAATACAGAAATATATAAGTTCAAAATATAGATACCTTCAGTAGTGTATGGACTTTACAAAAAATATCCGAGACAGATATATTGCACCTGAATTAAATTAACAGAGTTGTTAATGGCGAAATAACTTGATGTAAAAACAACTACATTTCCGCGACCATAGGTCGTCTAGTTCATGAAGGAAGCCAGTTCAACACTCATGTATATACATGTATATTTAATAGTGATCCAATGTGGCATAGTTTAGGGCCACCTGGCTTTCGAGCGTCTACAATGCCGCTTTAACAGGGCAATGCTCACAATGCATTATTAAGGTGCCCGCATGCCTGCTTAGAACACACAAAAAATACATTTTTCAACCTTGATGTCAAAACGTGACAGCAGGAAATGTCTAATGAAGAAAAAATTGAGAATTAATAAGGCAAAAAAAAAAAAAAAAAAGAAAATCCTATTCTAAAAATTCATTAATGCAAATGGATCACCCCTTTTTTTTTATTAGTGTCAGGCTTGTATGTTTGAGTCGAAGGGGGCCACAAAATCCGCTGTTAAGCAGAACCTAAATATATCCGCTTCCTTGCACACTTTCACCGCAGAAGTTGCGCACGTGTGTACACGCGGCAAAATTCATTAAGCATGCAAGTGTACCGCTGAAAATGCAAACACACACACACATGCACACATGAGAGAGAGAGAGCGAGAGCGAGAGAGCGACGGAAAAAAAGGGGTTATTAATAAATAAGCACAGCAGTTCCACAAGGCTTTGTATTCTGTGTTTTCGACCCCTGCCCCGCACAGGTTTAACTCCCTAATGCATGTTGCTGACATCACTGATGTACGGAACAACCAGAATACATCGCTCCTCCAACGGCACAACACCGAGAATAAGCGCCAGCACACGAGCATGAATAAGTCAACGAGATTGAGCTCCATATTCTGCACCTACTTAAAAAATCAAATTCAATGTTTCTACCAGGTTTGCGATTAAGTGATTAAGTCCGGTTCCCTAATGGCCACTATACCACTTAACTGAGTCTGAACATGAAGTTGTGGTTCAACTGCAATTTACAAACACCTGCATGTATGTTGTGAGACTTTTGACCATGTAGGTATGTAAGAGCGAGTTCGAATGACGGTCCAGACGGCCGCTCATATGCGTGTGCGCACAGCAGATGCACGCGGTGATGGTGAGTCGCGGAAGGGGCTGGAGTTTCGGGGGGGGGGCGTCTGCATTCAGCACATGTGAACACAACGGTTAATTACACAAATAGCCTCAGTTATTTGGGTTGAAAACTCAGGCCCCCAGGCTTCTTTATGGGAACTTGCAGAGCTCGAGTGGAGACACACATTTAGCATAAGGTCACATGCAAAACACACACACACACACAATGTCAGGGTAAAGATATTACTGAGAAGTTGCAGCTGAGATTGAGCGATTGATGCTGTTGAGATTTGTATCACACGGGCCAAAATGTATTGCCAAAAGAAAACCCTAAAAAATGTATTGAAAAGCAACGGAGCTACAACAAGATTTAATCATTCAGTATTTCTATAACTTTTCAGATCAATATCCCTTTGTTAGTCGATTCTTCGTTGACTTGACGCCGCTCCTTAAACGCGTGTTGCAACTCTCTGGGACATTTCGGGACTGTTACTGCAGTACGTGGATATGATTTCATTCGGAACGTCTTTCGCCAAAGTATACGATGAATACAGGTTGACGTTACCAATGTGAATAATTGGAAGTGAAAGCTTACAAGGTTAGCAACAGCAACCATTGAGGATGGGCAACCACCAAAGGTCAATTGTTAATATAGGACATATAATTCCAGTCGGTTCAGTTCACAAAAGATTCTGCACCATTCCAGTGCCAGCAAATAACGATTTGTTGTCATTTTTTACATTTTTTTGTAATTCTACACGTCCACGAACATATTTGCGTGTACTGGTGTTGTCAAAAATATCGATATATCGATTAAATATCGATATTGAAAACTAATAACGGTTCAATATGACTTTTTCGAAGTATCGATATATCAATACTCAACGTGCGCTGCCGGCAATACACACACATGGCATCGCGACGAGACTTCAGCATCGAAAATCATATCGAAAATCAATATTCTTCAAAATATCGTATCGAAGTCTGAAATCCAGTATTGTGACACTAGCGAGCACATATTAATCTTTTACCAATAAAGAATGCCAAATGTTGCACATCACACCTGCAAACTAAGATAACACAGTGGTTTCTGTGATATTTAGATCTGTATCTGAAAATGAGAGTCTCAAAAAACTTAAGTGAACTTAAGTGTGTAAAATTTGTATGCAAAATTTGGAAAATTTTGAGAAGAAACAGTGATATCAAGGTATTACATCTTAAATTCCAGCGCTCTTTCGTTCTCCCTCCTTCTCCCGAGTTTGACAGTGAGCTACAGTGGCCTGCACACTCAAACTCGGATACCTCGCACACACCCGCTTCTTTGTTGGTTTATTTGAGGAATAATCAGAAATCAGGCCAAAATTTTACACACTGGACTTATAAGATTGACTGTTAAGGGAGGCGTTGGGATTCACCCATGGTCTTGTCTTTATTCCATCTTCAGTTTTATTAATGGCCCACAAGGAGCGAGCTAAATTATACATGCCTTGTACAGTGTCTTTTCAGCATGACGCGTGGGGTCTATAATCAGGATAGTTTTTTTCTTTCCTTCACCTATGAAAAACTATTCAAGTCTCTCCAACTGGCATGGTCACAGCAGGATGGCCCCCCTGATTGATTTGGTTAAAAGCCTCGGCTGTGATTCATTTTCTTGGCTTAGCGTTCAGCAGGAGGAACAGGGCGGCATATGGCCTGGTGCCACGTTCGTCCTCAACTAGGAGCGCTGTGTTTCGGAGCGCCTCGGTTTGTCTGAAAACCCAATATAGCCGACAATAGCTTGGGGGGACATTCTGGCTTCCCAACTCTGCACTGTATGCGCGTGTCTGTGTTATTTATTTGATATGCGGTCTTGTGGCTAGCAGCAGCGAGCTGGCGCGTTGTCACAGCAACAGTGCAAACTGGATCTCTTCATTTATTTTTGGACATGCTTTCCCCTTTTTCCTCTAATGCGTTCTTTCTCGCAGTCTCGCTCCCCTTTAATTTTTCATTTCTCCTTGTTCTTCAACTGCCTGAGAAGGAATGATTGCCAACGTTCTCGCCGTTAATATTTGGATACAAAGTTGACATTTCATTTCAATTACCGCTTTATTCATTCATGATATCCGCAATGATTATGGCTTTTCATTCTCACATCATTGTGTGTGTGTGTTTTTAATGGGACCAAATTCGTGCATCGCTGGCATCAGACTCACCAGTACTTTATCTTTCACAGACAGCTGTGTGTGTTGCCTTGGCTGAGGGCCTAAACACGCTGAGCAGTTTTCGAATCTTTTTACAGTAGCACGACAAAGCGCTAGGTCTTCTTAATGACATTCGATGAACGTCAGCGTTTAACCGTCGCATCAGCACTCTTAGCTCAGGTCATGTCTCGCCAATCTTTCATATTTAGCTGATGCTTTTGCCATGGTCCCACATCCTTGGTTACACCACTCCTGTCTGATTACCCTGACCAAGCCAGATTTTGAATTACTTTCCATTCTTGCTCCTCATCGGCTAACATTGCAAGTCTGCGGAACTTCCGTATCTCTGCCTGATTATTTGTTATAATGCCTCTGTATAGTGTTGAATACCGTTGGGGCTCAGTCGCTTGAGATTTGCGACGTGAACGCGATTGGTGTTGTACGCATCATGTTACGGAAGACGACGGTGACCGCCGAGGATAAAGACTAGAGAGCAATTTCGAAAAACAAATACACAATTGCAAGTTTCATTAAACTAACATATTGTATGGCTTCTGGTTTAATGTTTAATCACATTTACAATCCACAATATCCTGAATCCAGAATCCTTTTGCAAAAGCACTGATTAAAAAGGTATTTGTTCCATGCGACTACACCGTAAAGACATTAAGGTACAAGAAGAGCATTTTGTTAAGTAAATTTACAGTGATGGATACGTTCAGATTGCGGTGGTAATTCCATTTTCTTTCCTTGGATCGCATGTTTAATCAAATATTGCACTTATAGGAGGCCCTAGGATCCTATTATTCCAATTGGAGCATATAATTACTAAGTAAAGGTTATTTCTGCTAATCTTTCGCTGCTATGTAGATTACGTAGATGCACATATGTCACTTAAAATATTCATACGGAGCATTTTTTTTGATGTACTACGTTTACACACGTTAATCTGCATTAGATTATAAAACCAGACGTATGCGACTGAGCACAACAATAACGTCAGCGAACCTGCTAAAGAAAGACCACTGTTTCATCTGCGATCTCCTCGCGCGAGGCGAGCGTAAATTCCCTTTCAGTCAGAATAATGAGATTACAGGCGGTGCTTCCTTGATCCCGGAGACTGTTACCAGAAGAAGAGCCCTGGGAGCTGAAAGGAAGGGGAGATGCGAAGAGACGCGGAGGTACAAAAAAATGACAGGGATGTTAAATAGAAAGAGGGAGAGATGAGAGAAGTCGGGGAAGCTCCACTTTGAGGAGAATACAGCATCCAGTTAGGCGAGGCGGAGAAGGAATATTAACAGGGTGCTGCGCGAGCCACGGCGGGAGAAGCCTAGCCAGTCATTAAGCGCACAGTGCATTATGATGATAGCATTCTAACTATTATTACTGAAATGTACGTTCCTGGTTCTGTGTCACAATACTTGAAGCTTCAAGCTGCTAATCTGGTAAGCACTAGGCTAATGCAGTCAAAAAAAAAATATTTTTTTAGTTTTAGTTTTCTATTCATCTAATTTATTAACACCACAAATTTAATAATTTGAACTTGACGGCAAATATTATCTTTACAGTATCGTTGTTACAGTCTGGTGGTGTAAGTGATTAGCTGTGGGTGTGTGTCAGGTGTATTTGTGTCATGCGATGTGTGTCAGGTGTTCCAGGTGCTCCTGGATGTTGCCACACGGCTGGTGCCAATCTACAATCGGGCAAGGTGGGTAAAAGCAGTGACACCGAGTCTTAGTTGGTGTGTGTGGAGAGAGAGAGAGAGAGAGAGAGAGAGAGAGAGAGAGAGAGAGAGAGAGAGAGAGAGAGAGAGAGAGAGAGAGCTGTGTGATCACCATGTGTTTTGGTTTGTAGCGGTGTTTGTAGTGGTCGTTAGCATTTAGCCTAGCTTATTGTAGTAATTTTGCGCCATCTTTCGCAGTAGTGTTACCGTAGCGCTTTGCGTTAGCTTGCCAGTCGGATTGTTTTGGCTTCGTCCCTCCTCCTGAGTGGATCGTTTTGAGTTCAGGGATCAGACCCTTTGTTATTGCTTTTCTATTGTTCGTAAAATCCTCCTTTTACGTTTACCTTATTTCTTAAGTTTTGCTACCCCTCTGGGCGTAACAATTGGGGGCTCGTCCGGTATTTCAAACAGTTAACTTTGGATTTGTTTGGAGGATTTGTTGACGTTTTTTCTCTTTCTTATCGGTGTCTGTGAGTGTGTACACATTCATCCACGTATAACGTGGAGCAGCTTTCCCAGCTTAGACAGGCAGTGCCCAGCTGAGCCTTTTGGTTTTTCCGTCGGGCACTCAATCAAAGGAGCGAATGGTGCGGTGTGTTAAGTTTCAGTCCCGTTTACAAATGATTGAATGAAACCAAATATAAAACAAAACAAAAAAACACTTTGACAGCAATAGCATTGTAAATTTGAAAAGAAATGATAAAGGTTCCTGGTGCACGCTGTGTGTAACAGATGTTGCTCAACATTCCAGATACAGCCAAAGAGATGCGAGGATACAGAGGAGTCGAATGAGGAGGACAGGGAGATGAAGGGAGGTCCCCTGAGGTTCCCATAATGCTTTTGAAGTTCCACTACAAAGGTTCTCTGTACCTCCCTCTCCTCTGCAGTCTCCCTCTCTGACTCACACTCACTCCCAGCGCCTCCTCTGTAGGTCACATCTATCTGCATGTATCACCCCCCCCCCCCACCACCCCACCCCACCCCCTCTCAGTCCGGCTCCCACCCTTTTAGAATTCCGCCAGTGGAAACGCGTGAAGGGAGACGGCGGATTTCGAGGTGATGCGGTGAGATGGAAGTGCGACGTGGAACCTTCGCAGGGGCCGGTTCTGCACCTTGGAAAAGTCTCTGAAGTATGGTGAGATATGGGAGGAAGCTGGTTGCACTGCACTGCCACCGTTTGTGGGATTCCGTCTTTAATTACACCTTTAATTTCTCAACGTAACAAATGACTTTTGTCATCTGCTCCAACACTTATAGCGTGTACGCTAGCACACAATGTTCCTCCTCTGCGTGCTACCATTCAGTCCCTCTGCCTGCCCTCAGCACTGTAAACTATTGAAGTCTGAATGTGAGAGAATGCGAAGTGAGTGTGAGAAAAAAAACCCAAAAACTTCAAAGCCAACGGATTCGAAAAAAACAAACAAAAAGGAACAGCAGTCACAGCCACAGTTTTCCATCCATGTGTATCAAAAGCATATTGTACGCTTATTACACAGTAGTAAGCAAAGTGTTGTGAAAGCGGAAGTGAAATGTTCAGCCCGATCTGGCGGGGGAGGGTTCTGATTCTCTGTCCTCGAAAAAGCCCAACCCCCCCCAACCAAATTCTATCCCCTATATTTCATCACAGACTAATACATTCTATATGGATTCTATATATTTCTACATCATCATTGAAAATATGGTTTGCTGCTGGATGGACCACATCAGTGCAAAATGTTCCCTTGGGCAAGGCAATGTCCCAGATGGGTCCCTTGATAGACACACACACACACACACACACACACACACACACAGCGCTAGCTCTCTTGTAAGGGTAAACATGAACTTATATTCATTCCTCACAACCCCAACCGTTAACCTCGTCACAATGTACCTATACTGCAGTCTTCACCTTAAAATTAGATCAGGTTTTGAAAACTATTGCCAGGATAGGCAAAATTGCATCCATGTGTATTACGTATTATGACCAGAAACAAGATTTGAATGGAAAGTCTTTGCTTACCTTCCTCAGTAGGTTGCAGATTCTCTCAATGTTCCGCAGTCTCTCCCGCTGTGGGGGGAAAAAAAACACAGGAAAAGTTGTTTACTGTTAAGTTAAGATACTGTTTAAGTTAAGATAAAAAAAAGAACAAAAAGAAAAACATAACATAACAAATATCACCTTTTCAAAAATCACAGGTTGTCGTGGAGCAGCATCCATTGGTTGAGTTTTTTTTTATTTTTAGCTACAATTAATTATCTATTTTTTTAACTCCTCAAGTTTGGATGGAAAGCAGACAAATTGGAAAAATAATACAAAAAATAAAAACATGTTTTGAAAAATCAACTTACAGTATGTATTGACAAAGTAATGGAGTCAATAAGGTCCACCTGTTTTCTGTTTTACAATTTATTAAGTATATAATTCAATTTTTCTCAACCTGAAGAAAGACATACTGTATCATCTGTACACATAGTATGGTGTTTCAATGCTCAGATAAAGTAAATGGTAACCCTGAGATTTATCCATTGCCTTCATGTTTGCGAAGGCTGTCAGTCACCCCGGTCATTGTAGTTTTTAAGATTTAAGTAGTAAGCAAGACTACACAGTCTTTGTATTTCTAAGTACACTTGAGGTTTATTAATAATGAAAAAGCATGAATTATAAAATTGTAGCACTTAGGTATATAGTTGACACAGCTATTCTGAGTTCAACTCCAGCCGTTTTTATTTTGGGGTTTGTGTAGCTTTGGAGATTTCAACGTATGAAAGCGCCACGGTTACGTATTAAGGTTGTGAAATGCTAAAATTAGCATTTTACAGCTGTGGTGACCGTCATAGTCGGCACCTATGTCTTCAACATCAAATAGATAACGAATAAACATATTCCTATGGACTTTGCTAGCAATGGGCTATGTTCAGGTTTTTAAAGTGAGGCTTGCAGAAAATTGGGGACAACATCAGAAAAAAAATGCAAATGAATAAACAACAGAATCTAATTATCTTTGAATTATTATCATCAGATATCATCGTGTTATCGTTTGATCATCACGATTAAATACAATCTATGATATTACGTCACACGACTGCCTGCCAGTCAAAAACATTGTTCATGGCTTTGTGTGCGTGAGAAGTGTCAGTTTGAGCCATTCATCAAGATGATTTGTTCCTGAAGCTAGTCCAGGAAGTGCAAAACGGACGGGTTTGTGACTAAGAGACTGAAGGAACAGCCCAACTGTGGAAGACACTGCTGCAAGAAACCTAAGAATTAGCCAACTCAAGTAAGAAAATATTGGGCAGGATACATTCAGTATAGCTTTATAGCCATACAGAAAAATGGCCATAATTATCAACATGCTGCGTGATAATATTCTTATTCTAACAATCATTTCAGAGCAAAAAAAAAAGATTATAAAAGTTGATGATTCTTTACATAGTTTACAGCATTGTAAAGGGGGTCCCCGGCCAGAAGCTAGCGCTCAAATTTTTGAGTGCTCCTCTGACCACCTTTCTTTTAATGTATGACAAAGCATTTACCTGTATTTAGTTGTAAGTTTATTACAAAGCTTTGTCAAACAGGCCAAATCAGTTGGTCTTTGCAAAGATGGTGGCCAAAGCAAGTTCAATGCAAATGTATCCATCCAAAACAAAGCCTTTGTCTGTCAAAAGAAAGCATTTTATCAAACAGTTTGACAACTACAATAATGGACTCAAAGAAGTCTGACTCTCTCTGTACTTTTTACAGTGAAAAGTTCTAAGTCCAGAGCTCTTAATTCAAAGTGACCTTCAAACTAACTGCTCGGTCCGCACTGTACTATTATGCATTATTCAAGAACCAACTCTGTCGGTTAAAGCCTGAAAAACTCAAGGGATAATAATGATTTAGAGGATTTTAATCCATCCTGTAATAACTTTTTCAGTGACGTTTCCCCATGAATCTGTGTGAATTATTATTTTCTCACCTCCTGAACTGATTCAAGAGAACTGCTTGAACTGCTTTTGTCTCCATCCATTTTTTGTGTCTGTTTTGCTGTGTCTGTATAAGCTAACGCCCGTACCCTTCTTGCTCTGTCTTGCTCTGAGGAGCGGACTATGGTGAAAGATTAAAATCAAAATTTACACAACTGAATTGTTTTTACAGATATGCAGAGTCCACAACACAGAAGGCTTGAACAGAAACTGAGAAACAACACCGGTTCACTTCAAAGAGCTAGCTTGCAACCGACGCATCACTAGCTAGCTAGCTAATTCATGTATTATGTGTTGGCCTGAAGTTAAAAAAAATTTTTTTGTCTTCTAAGGTAACGTGATGACAGCAAACACCATATTAATATGTTCTGTTGGGAGCTGAGTTAAAAATGAATGGAAGCAAAGAGAGGTGTTCACAACACATCAAGGAGTGAGAGGAGTTAACATTAAAGAGATGTTATATATATATATATATATATATATACCCTAAAAATCTTGACATATATATATATATATATTTTTACATGATTTACATGACAACTACAAACAAAAGCCATAATCTGAATAACTCAGAGAGCTATCGATGGGAGTGGAACTCTGTACAAGACCTTTAGGCTTTGCTCCATGCTTGCACTGTTTGTAATTGCGGTAAAAAAAAAAAAAAAAAAAAAAAAAAAAAAAAAATCAAAATCAAAAAATGATAAGCATGAAAAGGGAACCTACTGCATGGAGTGGGTTCCCCTGGTCGATAGGAACCTTGAAGTCAGCCTGGAGCTCATCAAAAGCTGTAATCTGGCAGGAGGGAAAGGAAAAGACATGACAATACAGTGAGAAAATATCAATAATGCAAACACATTACTATCACATACTACGACTGACAAGTAAATAAAAATGTATAACTGTGTCTGCAAGTGGCAATAGTGGGGACCTGCAAATACACACACACACACACACACACACACACACACATATATATTACTGATAATATTAATAATCATACATTTGTCCAGTCACCGCTGTCTTCACACACACAAGAAAGAAAACCATGCTTTGACTGAGCGACTGGTCTGCAGCCAAGGCCCCACAAGCAGTGTGTAACCCTCCCAGAGCTCACTGTTGACATCATCAACACAGTACGTTCCCATTACTCAGGCAATCCACTGCAAAACTCCAGCAGTTTCAGCAGCAGAGGTTAAATTGAGGTCTCTAAAGCAAATTTTCAAAGTGGATACATAGGCTTATATATTCTGAATATATCGGCCCGTGGGCTTCTGTTTTTAAAAGAGGAAAGGCCGTGGCACGTGACTGAGCGTCTCCGTGTGTGTCTGTGTTATCCTCGTGCAGGAAATTAAAATGAGATAATTGGCAAAGGTTCACAGAAATTCCCGGTTATTTCCCGAGGCTCGCCCTGCACTGATAGGCAGCTCTTTACATGTTATTTCCCAATGGATCCTAACAGTGATCGTGGCTCACTGAATTCCTCTATTACTGTCTGTTAGTCCCCCAGCTGTGTGATAGGAGTGTCAGCAGGGCTGAAAGGAAAGGTGTTTTAAAACGGTGGCATGGCCAGCCATGTTGTACGGTTTGGAGAAAGTGGCAAGCCGATGAACTTGGGTTTCCATGGAGAGCTGTCTCAGCTATACGTCCGTGTTTTACAAAGTGAACGCAGCAAGGTGAAAAGCAGACAACAAAATAATGTTGTTCCAGTGCAAGTGTCTATCTCGCACTACGCCTTCCAAGATGACACCAACATGCCTGAACTCTCCAGCTTGGGCAGCAACGTTTTTGCCACCCAGACTCAGAAGCCCCACTGACAACAAGGAGAAAAACACGGCCTTAGATTCAGGTGTTCATTTTCATCCTTGCCACTTAACGCCTCATACAAGTTGTGAACCATTCGAATACATTCGAAAAGTTTATTGACCAACTTGGCTAATATCCTCTGCAGAAGTCAGAGATGCAAACTTGTGTAGGACATATTCTGGCCTCGACTGAACCTTGAGATCCTGTCCATGAAAATAAAGTCATGAACTAAGATTGGAGAGAGATGCATTGAACTTCATACCAAAAATATGAACACATCTCCAACTTTGTTCATACTGATAATGAATGGCCAGCAACTGGAAGGCCAGAAATTCAAGGGTATTCAATGGTAACGACCCTGCCTACCGCCCATGTGTTTCGTAGGAGTCATTACAGGGCCTTGTCAAGTGAGCACATTTGTGAGCTTGAGGTATAAGTACTCTTTAATGTATGCATGAGTTACATAAAGGCCTTTGTGCTACAACATAGGGCTCTAGCGGCCTAGGCTTTGACTGGAGTCCACCTTTAGCTGATGTTGGCCCTAGAGCAGGGATGAGCTTATTAACTAATACTAATGTGGTAGAGCAGGGTGGACTGAGCATGGTGTCAGTCTCATGAAGTGCGGCATGAAATGCAGCCGTTGTGACACAGATCCTCCAGCTTCATGCCCTGCCAGACCCGGTCACTTGCTTGTGTGATGACAGGGAATTAATTTGAATTGAGCCACGTTGCTTTCCATTTGTCTGGGATTGATTGATTCGGTTTCAGTCCTGTGCTGGGGAACAGCTTGAGCAACCTTAACAGCGGACATAGGAAGAGTGTAAAGAAGCCATTATGCTCTTATCTTAGTACCGCACCTTAGGAATGGGAAACCCCATTATCTGTCCAAGTACTATTAGGTAGGAGTGGGCGATACTAAATATGTTGGTATTCATCTGATATGAAGTCAAGAACAAAACTCAGGCGAACGAGGCAGTCGAGCCAGCACACTGCAGCGGAACACAGACACAACCAGCACACTGTACTGTGAACGAAGTGAGAATGTGAGAATGAATCTTTGGCAAATGAGGCAGCCAGCCAGCACTCAAAGGCTCGCATCGCAGCAAAGTCGACCCTAGCTCCCAGTGACCGAGCAAGGTAGCCACTGCACCACCAGGTGTGCATTTTACAAAACAACATGTCATTATGTTCATTTGTTGTATTTATTTGCCACACCTTAAAGGCCAGTCCTTGAAAATATTGTCTGACATTAAACTGGTCTGGGGCAAAAAAAAAGGTTAGGTGACCGCTCATCTCTGGTGTGCCTCAGAGGACAGTTCTTGAACCAATATTATTTAATCTAACTCTGGGAAATATTCTTATGAATAAGGCATGAAATACATTTTCATTGTTATGCAGACAATACCCCGCTATATCTGTCAAACAAACTGAAAGAAAGTGACCAAATAACCAATTAAACTGGAGCCCTGCCTTAGGGACAGAAGTCGCTAGGGCACCCTTTTCATGAAAAGGAACACTGCAGAAGAAAGGCAACTTTTTGTCTTTTAAAGATGGAAAATATGGAAAATGCAAGCCTTTATTATCTGGACATCCAAATTCTTCTCTTAGTGCTCTACAACTAATTCAAAAACACAGCTGCACTTCAGCTAACTCAAACTGGGAGCAGAGCTAATAAACCCGTACTGCATCATTCTCCTAGGGCCTTTGTTCTGAGGATACAGGACTATTAGTAACCTGTAGAGTCTTTAAAAGTAAAATAGTAGGCAGACGTTTTAGCCATTTGTCCTCTTTACTTCTTAGGCAGCCAGACACCCTTAGTTTATTACAGTAGAATTAAAACATTATTCTCTGACAGAGCTCATAGTTCGGATCAGCACCGAATATTTTCAGCTAAGCTGCTACAGGCCTTGAATGCTGAAGGAGCTTTCTCTCTCCTGTTAAAGGGAGCTACTCTCCCATCTGTTCCCTAGCTTAAATCTTTTTGTTGTTTATTCATAACAACGCTGCTCTTACAAGCACCTGCAAGATAATCCCACAGTGTCTGTCTCTCTCCCTGGAACGCTCGGGGTTGCACGGATGCAACCCCTTTGTTGACTGTGGAGAATTCCATCTGAGACGTTCAGCTAAGGACTTGTAAGTATCCCCATGCCACCCTTGCGCCTCTCATCGCTCCTACCGGGTTTCCAACTGTCACTTCCCATCTGGTCAACACTGCACCCGACCCAGTGGGAGTCATAATTGTGGTCTCACAACTTATGTGGAATTAAAAACACAACAGTACAGAATAAACACATTCTTTAATAAAATTACGTAATAGCTGGAACTGCTGCATTCCATTATTCAAATTCCTATAATCCATATTGTGCCTTATGTATACGAGTTTTCAAAAAGGTGGAATGGTAATAAAGTTTGCTGTTCTAACTAAGCTATCGCTAAAGTGCCAGCAGAAGAAAACGCTTCCCTGTTATTCCTTCAAAGTATTGTTATTGATAAAAAAATTTTACCAATTAATATTTGGCAATTAAATTCAATAACACAAAGTAAAAATACTTGTGAATTACTAACAAAAAAGAAAAAACAGTAAAAGAAAAGATGCAGAATCACGTAAATCAATTGTAGCGTATGCATTGTGCAATGGAAGTAAGGCAAAAACAATGGGGTGACAATGATGGATGAGGAGCCAGCAGAGGTTAATGAATGTAGAGTGATGCTGAGCCAACTGAGCCATACACCAAACAACACTTCCATTATCGCCCCCCAGGGCCTGAAAGCCCTGTTCACTGTTTCAGTGAGATTACAATCAGTTGCATCACCTATGCATTTCTCTCGACAGATGTATTAATGGGGTATTGCTTTGAATTAGCAGTGCATCATGTTCTTCCTGCATACACCACGGAAAAAAAAAAAGTAATAATTCTGCTGTCACAGTGAACCCACCAAGTTACAGAAACATTTTTAGGCAGTAATTTGAAAGATAATAATCAGGTACCTTGTTTAAACTGAATTGAAGAAAGTCACTGTTATATTCCCATTTGTATTAAATACATTCATTAAAAGAAAATGCGTTGATCATCAGCAAAACTTCACACTTCTGGTAGGAATTCTATTGTAATTCTAAGAACCATCTTAACAATTCTAAAATAATTAGAATAATTCTAGAATTATAATGTCGGTCATATATTGTGAATCTTTTTGATATGTTCATATACCCTGTAGCTCACTCTTGTCTCACTATCGAGGATTTGGCGTTCCCAGTTAAAACCTGAATGAGTTCTCTCACGGTCATCCCTCCTCTCTGCCCTGCTTCTCTTTCATCAGAATCACATCACAACTGCCTGGCTCATGTTCATTTTATGTGCCCAAGAGCATCTCTTCCAGTGACCCTGCCAATCCAGGTGTTTTAGGAATCAGCTGTTGTGTCAAATAGCAGAGACCAGATGCCTTTTGGCAACCTGAGGAAATAGCTACACATTTTAACACGTGTATTGAAACATGATAACTTTTGAACTTTAGAAAATGTGTACCGTTATACTGTACATCAAATCTTTATGCGTCCATTCTGAATACATTCCTGTTAAATCCCTTTTGAATAACATGAATCAAAAGTTGCCTGTCTGAAGGTTCTGCTGATTAACCACTTTATCTCTAAGTAAAATATCTAGATAAGTTTGGTTTCTTAACAAATTAAGGAGTGAGTCTTGTCCTTTGCATGCTGGTAGAGCCTGTGTTTTGTCAATTTCTGCCGCCTCATCAAATTATGCTACCACTGCTTTTTACAAATCTTCACTGTAACCCCTTAGCGTAACCATAACCATAAAACACACAACCATAAAGCACCTTTTTGAAAACTTCTGTCCACGTGAGGGTAGTCATGTGAAATGTAGCCATGCATAACAGTATAAATATAAAAGAGTTATAGCCGAGCACCCCGTCTGTATGGTTCCACTTGTGAATGTTAATGTATATATCAAACCAAAGGCGTATGTAAATGGAAAATGGCAATACATTCTGATTCTGATTCTAAAAACGGAAGTTTACGAGTCTATGAGTGTTTGAGTAACACTAGTGGCACCTTTTAAGCATTTTTTGCATCTCTAGAGAGCACAGTGTGTAAAGCAAAACAAGGAAGCCTTGTGCTCCTCATATGTGAAGCAACAAACGCCCACTGGGTGAGCCACAAAAAATGTCGCATGAACATTAAAATACATATTCTGCAAGCATGTGGCTGTCGAACGAAACAGCTGGACATGCTAAAGCCAGCTAAATGATGCTGGATATAACCCAAAATCCTGAAGGTCACCTTCAGTCACCAGAACTCATTTACCACATTGTGTTTGCCAGGGGACAACTATCAGTGATGTGCCTGCCTGCAAAGGAATATCGCTTTTTTAGCAGAGTTCTTTGTCGAATGCAGGTCCATCACTGTAACTGTTGGTTTGTCAGAATTTTGTAAATGATGTTTTGCCCCTTTAGCACACTTTATCGGTTTTACACAGGCTTATTGTGGAGGGCTAGTTTCTCATCCAGCTGCTGTATTCCCCTTTCCAGCTGCTGTATTCCCCTTTCCAGCTGCTGTATTCCCCTTTTCTTTAAACGTGTGTGTTAGAGACTTGGATGAAGTGGCAATACCGTTATCATGTTTGTTGTGACACAGTCTGTTGTCATCAGATTTGTTGAGTGAATACTGTGAAATGGTTCGGTGCCAGCTTTCATGGTACTTTTTTTTAACTGAAGAAATTTCCTTACAGAGAATCCAACAGCTGGCACATGAGACTCGTTGAAGGTTCCCAAGGTTGCTTGTCTGTTAATTAAAACTTCAATAATCACTTATTAGATCCCATGAGAGGCTGCTGCACTCGTTTTACGAGAGGAAAAGATTTGGTGGCATTAGGTGAAATTATATCATTCTCCCACAAAGTTCTGTTTAAACTGTGATCAATAATTAGTATATAATAGTCAACAATAGTTAAATACTAAAGAACAGTGAGAGCTTTTAAAAGTTTACTGCACTTTTGCAGTCAGAACAAGAGAAATATGGACTGTGTGAGGTATACATAATTTCACATTTGTGGTGATGAGAGAGATTTGTGCTGTTACCCTGCTATGCTGCTATTTGGGCAGAACACTGCATGCACATCTGCAAGATAGTACAGATAATTTATAGATCACTAATGGGGTCACAGCAGTACAAGGAAGGAGAACAGGTGGCAAAACGACATTAAATAGAACAGTGGTTATAAAATAAAAATTGTTACATAAAATAGTAATCGCCGTTTCAAATCGCTTTTTGGACAGATGCGTCTCAGTCTGAACGGCTCCAAACACACCGATCGGTTTTGAGTGTCCGTGACGTCACTCTTTGCGACGCAAGACCCAATGCTCCAGACCAGAGAGCTCACACGCTACACGTGCTGGACAACGCCTCCGCTCCGACGTCGTTGCTACAGCAACCTGTCAGATCGGTCAATAATGTGGCCCAGTCTGAACAGAGCCAGACACCATTTGGCACCTTACTAAAAACGGTGTGGACAGACCGCCCTAGAAATCAGATTTGAGAGGGAATCTGATTTGAATCAGATTTGTGTGCAGTCTGAATGCAGCCATAGTCCCTTCAACGTGTCCCAGGTCTGTACCAGGGCGCCTTAGTCACCTCAACTGGTTCCTTTGGATGCGGAGGAGATGCGGCTCTACTCCAAGTTCCTCGCGGATGACCTAACTTCTCACCCCATCCCTAAGGGAGAGCCCAACCACCCTGCCGAGGGAACTCATTTTGGCCACTTGTGTCGCTGACCTTATTCTTTTGGTCATGACCCAAAGCTCATGAACATTGGTGAGAGCTGAGAGGTAGACTGACAGGCAAATCGAGAGCTTCGCCACCACAGATTGGTTTAGCATTCGCATCACTGCCGACACTGCTGCAATCCATCTGTCAATCTCCATCTCTAGCCATCCCCAACTCGTGAATAAGACTTTGAAGATACTTGATAATGAGATAGTTGAACTCCTCTACCAATCCACCCTTTTCCGGCTGAGGACCATGGATGGCCTCAGATGTGGAGGTGCTAATCCTCATCCCAGCCGCTTCACACTCGGTTGCAAACTGCTTCAGCGAGAGCTGCAGCTCAGAGCACAGTGAAGCCAAAAAGACCACATTCTCCACAAATAGCAGGGTGGGAAGCTGGGGTCACTGAACTGTAAACCCCCAACCGTCTAGAAATTCTGCCCATATCAACTATGAACCAGTGGGCAGCCCTTTGTTACCGGTTGTGTCCCATTTACTACTCGCTACCTATGACACATACCAGACTCCCACTCACAATTATGCCCAATGTGCATAATGATATCGGATTATATAAGATTCCACTGAAGTAAATAACAATGCATCCAAACTTAAGTACGAAACACGCTCTCAGGCAGACGGAAATGTCCGCAGTGTCCTACAGGTGTCGAAGGTGCTTGCCTTGGGCTCCAACCAGTGGACCAAAATATTATGTCAGCAAAAAAAAGGTGATCTTCTATTTTTACATTATTTGCCATCTGCAAATGAGGTTAAGTTTGCCTACGGCAATAGATGCACTAGAACCACCCCTGATCTGTATCTCTCCATATCAAGCTGCCGTACGAACATGGCGATCCAAGGTGGTGACCCCCTGTGGGCAAGACCCTTGCTACATGTGTATATAAAAGAACTGCTCAGTGTATATTCTACTAAACTACTTTTATACTTTATAGTGATTGTACACTTACAGAGGCAACAAGGTGGCAAAGAGGTTACCGCTGTGGGTTCGATCCAGGGTCTGGGGTCTTTCTGTGTGGAGTTTGCCTGTTCTCCCCGTGTTTGTGTTCCTCCCACAGTCCATTAGCATGCATGTGAGGTGAATTGGGAATTCTAAATTGACCGTAACTGATGGAGATGGGTGTGAATGGTAGTGTTTCTTTGTTTGTCTTTCAATGTGGCCCTGCGACTTTTCCAGGGTGTCACCCAGTCTTCGCCCCATGACAGCAGTGATAAGCTCCAGCAGACTCTCGCTGAGTGCAGGAGAAAGCTGGTATTGAAATGGATGCAAGTACACTGACACACATATTCATGGGAAGTCTATTAAGCTTTTTGCCAAAAAAAAATGAGGAACAACCCTCTTGCATGGATTTCCTCCTCGTCTTTTAACACAATGATTTTTACAAACATTTCTATTTCTGTTTTCCTCAAAAGAGCTTTCTCCTTTACTCATTACCTCCCCGCTCGGCTCGATTGAGATAGTCAGTACGAAAAAAAGATTGATGATAACTTCCCAAAGATATTCTCTGAATTATTCCCATACTAACGACAAATAGAAAGGCTCTGCTGTGTAAATGATGGGTGCAGTGGACACACACACCCACATATGCATGCACACACACACAGACATGAAGATAATGAAAGACTGATAAGGGTCAGAAATGGGAGAGGGGTGCAGATACGGTTGGCTGTAATGTGATCGGAGTCATCTGTGGTTATTCTCAGAGTGAGAAATGACGAATGTTACTTCCTGACAAGGTCAGTTACAGTACATGCTTGTGAGAGCTGTTAATGACTCGCTCCTACTCGTCTTGTTTGTTGACACTTTTCTTCATTATTTCACTTCCCCTCCTCCGCTTCACAAAATCAATAGGCTCACCCTTCCAAGAACATCTTGATTCTCCTTTCAGGCGTTCACAGTGATAGCCAAGTGGTTACGCTATTCAGTATTTCGGATAGTTTTTAAGAACAAGAATTGGTTAGGCGGTGGGAGGCTGACTAGAGGATGGCTGCCTGCCAGACTGGCTGACAGAAGCAAGGGAGCCTACGAAAAAAAAAAAAACAACAACAAAAAAAAAAAAAAATCTTGCAGAATTTGGCAGGTGGCTGATGTTAATATGCTGCCTCGGCTCTGTAGAATGCCTCAGCAGCTCTGCGCATTCCCAACTCGCAGCCTCCTCCTAATTATGTTTCCTCTCAGAGTGGAGCTCCAGCTGAATATGCTGAAAGCCCGAGTGTGAAAGAGAATTGCAAAATCAGTGGTGCAGGTATCCCCGCCGTTTCCCCGTCGTCAAAACCAGATTTTTTTTAATTTATTTTTTTTGAGCAAGATGAAGAACAATATGTTCTCCACCATTGAAAAAAAAAATACATTTCTCTAACAGTTTTTTTTTTAGGATCGTTTTTAGGCCATGCTTTGTTTTCCACCTCAGCAAGCCACTATCCCCTCGTTTTAATTGTACAACTGTGCTCTGCTCTTGCCCTCCTGATCACTGCCTCCTTTGCACCACAGTCTGCTGAGAGACAGGACTGCTTGCTGTAATTGCCAGAGGATCACTTATCCCCAAAAATGCAGCAGGGTTTGTCTGTGTTTTCATACAGACACTCATGCAGCATGCAGGAGGGGATGGGAAAGAGTGGGGTGGTGGTGGTGGTGGGGGGGAGTATGGTGGGAGGAAGGGGGGCAACAGGCTGAAAGACCTGACCCAAATCTGTCTTTACATAAGACTTGTGCATGATGGAAATGTTGCTCTAGGAACAAAAATAATGTGATTATTCAAATATCCGATTTCAGTGCAGCGGTAGCGGCACCGCGCGAGGACGAGCCGCGGCTTGATAAACGGTCGTAGGGAAGAGGGGGGAAAAAAGAAGAGAGGATGCGAGGGGGAGGGGGAGCATCACGCTTAATAAGATTCTTTTAATTGATCCGGAAGGGATCGCTTTTTTTTTTTAATTATTATTATAATATCTATTTTTAAAATTAATTTGCGGGTCGCTGATGCCGCACATTTCCAGCGTCCCTGACGCGACAGCGTGAATATTTACCGCAGCTGGATGAGGGGGGGGCTGAAGAGGGGGAGGTGGTGGCAGCTGATGGAAGGTGGATGACAAGAGCAGGTGCCTCGCCGCGCTTGCCGTGTCAAATTATCAGCGAGGAACCACGTCGCCCTGCAAATGCTGTGGACGGCGTGACGCCCCCCTGTAACGCTTGTAACGCACATGTGACGGAAACGGTCTATGCAACACACAATTTTAAATATATATATAGAGAGAAAGAGCGGTTATAGACACGAGACAATGTCGCGGGTGGCACACACACAAAACAACCATTTCAAACATCGCGTTTCACGCACACGCACGCGCACACAGTCTTTGGTGGTGGTGCTGCTGCTGCTGCTGCTGGTGGTGGGGTTACTTACGTGCCATATTGCAAAGAAAATCAGCGACACGCAGAGGACCAGAGACAGCATGTAGCAGAAGGCAGCGAAAGTGAACATAGTTTCGTTGGGAAACGGCTGGTAATTTCCCGGAGAAGCGCGATCCCGCCGACAAACATGTATAAACGGCAGAGGAGAGGGTTGGTGGTGGGGAAAAAAAAAAAAAGAGGCTGTGGGTAGGTGGGTTGGGGGGTGGTGGGGGGCTAAGCCGTGGACAAAGTTCTCACGGTGCCATGGAGAGTCGATGCGGTGATAATCGCCCCATGACTTCTTCTACCTGCAAGCAAAAAAAAAAAAAAAAAACTGTTGCAGGGGGGGAGGAAAAAAAAAAAAAAAAAAAAAAAAGCCGTTTCCAAGAAGATGAGCCGCGCGTATCTGGAGCTTCCTTCCCTCCCCTCCGCCGCCAACCGCTTGCTTTGCTTTCAAATCACCGCACTTGGCATGGTCTGCTCAACGAGGCCAGCGTTTAAGCACAGAGCGTTTAGGGATGAGTGGATGCAGATGTCTGAGCTTCCGCGCAGCCGGCAGAGGCGCTTCTGGGGTGGGGGGGTTGGTTGGAATCCCACAGCTGCTGCTGCTGCTGCTGCTGCGCCGACGGAGGGCTGCGTCTGCATCTGCGTCGTTGCCGCCGCCGCCGCCGCCGCCGCCGGAGAAGAAGATCATGGATCCTTGCTGACCGGAGCTTTTAATGTCTCACCGTTGAACCCATCACGGCGAGCGCGTGAAGGACGCGCGAACAGGTGGATTTAAAAGAGCCAAGGCTCCTCCCTTTTCGCGCGCGCCCCCCCCCTTTTTTTTTTTTTTTTGCACACGCGGCGCTATAATGTCACTGCGATTGTGTTTCCTCATCGGAAATCAATGGCAGCCTTCAGAAAATAAAAAAATAACGAGTTAGACTTGAGCGTCATTTCCTACGTAAACCAACACAGGCCGATTTTTCACGAGTTTAATAGAAACCTCATCGACGACACATTTTTAATTTCAGCAACAGCCAAATATATGCAGGCATGCAGACGGAGGGAGCCCTCGTTTTTTTTTCTTCCTTTCGCTGGTTGCATAATGTACCTGGAGTCACCATGCGACGATTTGCTCGACTGCATTGTTATATTGGGTCATTAAAACTAGAAAATTCTCCCTATAAATAATTGTCTGCGTAGAGAACTAAAATACATGGTACTGTATATGTAAAGATTGCAGTATTGTGGTTAGGTGGACGAGGTGATCCAACTCCACAACACCGAAAATGACAACATAACGTTTCCTTCAACGCTATGCGATGATAAAAAAGGTAATGTTTACAGAAAATCTATCAAAAGGTGATCTCTCACTCTCTCTCTCTGTAGTTATATCATCCAACACCAATCATTTTTGTTTGAACAAAAAGATTTGGAACAGAACCCAGTTGCCGGGTAACAATGTTAAGCAGGCCACACATGCTAAGTGCCACTATGTCTTGTTGATGCACCTGAACTGAGCACCTCGTGTGACAGCAAAGCTTTCCACAAGCAATAATAATGATTTCATTTCAGGACACACTAACAGTTTGGGCTTCTTACAAAGGAGCCTGAATTGTTTTGTTGATTTGTTGGCTTTCTGAAAGTGTCACAGCATTTTTTGAAATTGGAGAATGTCCAGTTCCCAGCCTGAGGCCTTTCTGTGTGGAGTTTGCATGTTCTCCTTGTGTCTGTGTTGGTTCTCTCTGTGAGGTGAATTCTCTATATTGACTGAGTTATGTGTGTGTGTGTGTGTGTGTGTGTGTGTGTGTGTGTGTGTGTGTGTGTGAGAGAGAGAGAGAGAGAAGAATAAGAAAGAGAGACAGCGAATGGTGTTCTGTCTTTGTAGATGGCCCTGCAATGAACTGGCGACTTGGCCAGGGTGTCACCCTATCGAGAGAGAGAGAGAGAGAGAGAGAGAGAGAGAGAGAGAGAGAGAGAGAGAGAGAGAGAGAGAGAGAGAGAGAGAGAGAGAGAGAGAGAGAGAGAGAGAGAGAGAGAGGGAGACCTACTCTTCTGGGTCCGAGGCTGCAGAGACTCTTATCCCTTTCGTGACAATGCCACCTACTGGACGAGGAGAGTAAAAACCATAAACCACATTTTCGTGTATTGCGTGTATACATAGGTTTGTCGTGTGCCTTCTCGTTTAGCCCTGGCTGCTATCATGTGTTAGCATTGTTTTGCTAGTTGTTTTGTAGGGTTTGATCTGTTCCATTTTGATGAGTATTTGTCAGACCTGACTGGCAGGAAGTCCAAAAATCTTGTACTGTACTAATCAAACCTTTTGCTTTTGTCGTGAGAATTTGAAACAAAGACTGTTAAAACACTTTTCAGAATGGAGAGCAGAGAAAAAAGAACTAAATGAGAAAAACATATTACCAAGCTGGAAGACTTTGTCAATGTTAATGTTTCAAATCCATGTCAACACACACACACACACACACACACACACACACACACACACACACACACACACACACACACACACACACACACAGTTAGTTTCGAGTTAGTGAGTTAGTGCCATTTTGCACCGCCATATCTCTATGGAAGCCGGTGAGGACAATCCAGCTCGCCTTTTTTTAAGTGCTTGAATTTGGGTGACTGCTCGCGTCTACCAAAATAAACCAAAGAAGAAGAAGGTTGACGAGATATCCGGGTTTGGGTGCGCAGGCCACTTTAGCTCAGAGGCAAGCTCAGGCGGGAGCGGGATAGTGAAAGACGCTGCAATCTAAAATGTAACCACTTGATGTCGCTGTTTCTTATTTTTAAAAGAATCTAAATATTACACACTTTACCTTTAATCTTTTTTTCTATAAGAAGATGGAATGCCTTCTCTTATACTGAAATTCTAGAGATGCAGGAGCATAGAAAATGTGGAATTACAATAACGACCAATGATAAAGGATAACATACGTGATGTGTTTTAAATGTATCATGCGTGACATAATAGGAAGTAAGCATTCAGCCTAAAGTACACTGTACATTGATGTTTCATCATTTTATGAAAATGTATGCCAATACATGTTTCACATCACCTCACTTAATAGTTTTAATCATTGATTTCATGCACTGCCCACCACTCAGGGGAAGGGTCAAATGCGGATGACAAATTTTGCATCCTTCGGGATGTGACAATCAGTGGGACTTTAACCTTTAACTTTACATGCACACACAAAATATCCAGGTCAAGCAGTTGAAGCTAAGGTATTACTTATTGTTTTACCCTAGATTAGGTCATAACTGATGTGCCAAAGTGTCCTCTTATTGTAGGCAGCAGTAGTTTTGCTTGCACAGTTGAACATCATTTGCAAAGAGTGTGAAGTGTCTAAAAGGAATAATAAAAAAATAACTCCACGTATTTATAAGCCATAATGATTTTATCTATTAGAATATGATGAAATTGATCGTTGTTGTTTTTACTTTCACTTTTCTTTATTGATCTGGGGAAATGTAAACATGTAATTAAAGAATTACCATCCTGAAGACAAATTCATTCAAAAAAAAAAAAAACTACTGTAGGCCCTCATGAGATCCTAACTTTGGTATCTCAGAGTGGCACGGGCCGTAGTGGGAGTGACCGAGAGAGGGAGTTGAAGAGCGAAATGGCGGAGCACGATAGCGGTAAGTAACATTCAGTGTAAATACTCGCCCTCGATTGCTTACGCAATCATTTTGCCCAAAAACCGGCCATCACCACAATCAGGCGCACACGCTGTGTGGATGTGAGTCAATGTTCCTGGCTTATTGATTACTTATCGCACTTTTTTTTCTTAGAGATCATTAAAAGGGCCACATTCGCCACAGGTTCCTGACCCCTTTTATAGCCAATTTTATAGCCAATTGTTGATGTACGTGTTATCCTTAATTGGATGATTGCAATCATGCGCTTTCAATTCATCATATTATAGCTTTTTTCTCCCCCCCCCGCACCCCATGATGACATCATTTTCTGGCGGTGATGACTGAGGTGAAAGCCCAGCTGTAGTGCTCACGGTTCACTACTATTTAGACTTCTACCAAAGCACTGTAATAATAACAATAATAATAATAATAATAATAATAATAATAATAATAATAATAATAATAATAATGATGAAAATAATAATGACAGTCAATCATAACTGGAAATAATTTCATATTTACTGGTTTCATATAAATACATTTCATTGACATTATCAAAACAGATCCTGAATAAACTGTAGATAATTCACAGCAGCGTGACACCCCGCAGCATGAATTAGAATTGAGATTTGATCATTCAACTGCCGTTTTTACCACTGGATGGCGCTAGGAGTTCAAAAATGATTCATACGAGAACCTCATTAAAAGACAGTTAATATAAGAGACTGACGACCAAAATATTGTAGTCTTTTCTTATCCTTTCACTATTTTTACATTTATATGTCAATCATTCATCTCTGACTATAATAACTGAGTGAAATAAGACATGCAGGAAAACATTGCCTTTACACAGCACGCAAAAACTGAATGTTGGCTGACTTTCCCATCTGCTAACGTGTTAACCAGCAAGCGCTGTCCTCTATGCAAAGATCATTTTGCCTGAAGTTGTTGTATGTTGTCATAGATATTTCGTAGATATTTTTTAAATGACTTGCTTATTTGTAAATTAATCATCAGTGTATGATGCAAGTACATAATGTAGTTGTGGGGGGGAACCCTTCAGGCTCCCAGTAGAACCACAGGGAATATTTGGACCAGTTGAGCATCAAACACCTCCTATCAGGCGCCCTGCCAACAGCCCTAGGGGCCTTGTGATTGCCTCTCATACAGACTTCCCAACGTCCAACCAACTCCACTGGTCTGCATGACATCCAGCGTCCTGCACAGAGGCCAACTGGACTATCTGGACAGCTCTTGTTTGTCCCCCTTCTATGACTGCTAGAGGGCCAGGCACCTAAGTTTTGGGGCCAGAGGTTGGATATTTTTCACATCAGCAGCTCCAGCAGTGGGCCAGTCATGCTTCAGACCCATGGGTGGTTGCCACTTCAACCCATAGGTACAAGCTTCAATTCCGCCGCTGGCCACCTGGTCAGGATGACCATAATCAACAACCTGGCAAAAGACCTTGTATTGGACCAGGAGCTATGCACCCTTCTCACCAAGGATGTCATGGAGGCTGTGAACCCTCTTACACACGTCAGGGGTGTTTTACTCTCACTACTTCCTCGTGCCAAAGAAGATGGACGGCTTTCACCCAATTTTGGATCTCAGAGGGCTCAACAGGTTCATGTATGTCCTGCTATTTCACATGCTGGCCATGGCATATTTTGAGCTCCTTCACCTCTCCTATCGGATCCACCACCCATGGTCGGACAACACATTGACAGTGTTTCACATCAACCATCAGGGGAGCGAAGTCTGGATAGCTGCTGAAGAAGTTGTGGGATCTCCTCATGTGGGCTGATCCCACCTGTTAAGCCTTCGGGCAATGTAACCATCAGGAGTACAGAACCACCTGGCAGACTTCCTTTCCCATAAGAAACCTCCAGTCAGGGGAGTGGCAACTCAACCCCAAGGTAGTGGACACTGTTTGGACCTTCTGTGGCACGGCAGAGGTGGAATTCTTTGCTTTAGCGTTGTAAACCCACTGACCTCTCCAGTTCTCCTTTGGTCGGTGCTTCAGAGAGTCCTTCAGGAGGCTCAGAGAATTCTGCTGGTGGTCCTCTTTTTGCCGCGGAAGAGGTGGTTTTCTCTGCTGCACAGACTCTGTCGCAGTGCAGCATGGATCTTCCCTCCTGGGAAGATCTCTCCCAAGAGGAGAGATCTTCCGTCCCAACTGGGGGCTGCTGGAGGGCCTGAGCCTGAGTTCAATTTGTGTGCCGACCTGTCAGGCTTGCCGTTACACTTGTCTGCAATTTTCAAATAGGTGGAAACTGTTTTCCAACAGATAGATCACAGGTGCATTTCCTGCAAGACCGCATTTCTCATGGCGATTTCCTCAGCAAAGCATGTCAGTGAGATGCACGCCACAGCATTCCTCCCTAAAACACTGTCCTGCACAAGCCTCAATCAGCCTCTATGGCTCGCTCAGGTTGCCCCTCCTCCAGGGGAGGGTGAGAAAAATCTTGAACTGTTGTGCCCAATGTGGGCCCTTAGGGTCTACATTACAACTACTAAAGGTATCTGGTACTCTGACCAGCTCTTCCTCTGTTATCATTGCCTTAACAGGGGTTGTGCCGTCTACAAACACCGTCTGTCCCATCTGGAATGAGGTGCCGCTCTACACCTTGGGTAACATTTGTGCTGCGTCACCAAACACTTTCTTCAGGTTCTACAGAGTGAATGTGGCCTCTCCCCATCCACTGTCTGTGGTCCTGCGAAGGTTTATGAGTCAGAATCCTTCTGACTTTGCTGGTATACTCGACGACATCTTGTGCTTAAAACACAGGGATGAAATTTGTGACAGTTGCAACTATAGTTCTATGAATCCCAGATGACCACCAGAGTCAGAATCCTAGTGTGATTGATATAATTTGATCTCACTCTAATGCTGGGTACATTCACTGACTTAAATCATGCTTTTGCCCCATAGTCATGGTGCATTAGGTCTGAATATCAATAAAAAAGTATGACTGTATAGACGTTTATTATTAATCATGTAGTTCACTTACTGAATCAGCCTGTGACCGAGACAACCTGAGCCTGTGCATGTATGCAAGTAATCGGCTTATTAAGTGTTTGCTACTCGACAACAAGATTTATGAAATGCTGTTGCTCCTCTAATCGATGCCATATATAATGTTCACTGCAGCACATTGTGGGTTTGATCCCCGGGGCCTTTCTGTGTGGAGTTTGCATATTCTAACTGTGTCTGGGTGGGTTGTGCAGATTGTTAACGTGTTCTGTTGGCCCTACAATGAACAGGCAAAGACCCAGAGACAGATCAGATAAGCCCCTGAGTGCATGCATACTTCTATACAGAATGCATATTGCATACGTTTCTGACTCGACTCAGCTCCAGTCGAGTAGGTACTAAAAAAAAGTACCTGCTACCAGGTACTACCACCTAATGGAAAAACATAGAAATAGAATATAGCAGAGCCAAGTAGGGGCCAGTGGAAATAGTTAGCACTTATTTGGAGGTGCCAAGGTAGCAGTGAAAGGTAAACTTGACTTTTATTAATGTGAGCATTGTGTATATTGACAATTGGGAGGAAACAAATTTAATGAGTAACTGCTGACAGGGCTTTTAATTGTACTGAGAAGTGAAGGGAACATACAGGTGATGTCACAGTGACGTAGCTCTTATCAGGTCATTAGACTGTGGGGAAAAAAAAAATCCAGTTACAAAAAAGTATGTTTTAATTTAAAGGGATGCAATGATACTTTATAGAGACTGAAACACTTTGGAAACTGGCCAACCTAAATAAATAAATAAATAAATAAATAAAATAAGCCATGGCCTGCTCCTGCTCCTCTGCAATGCCACTGTTGCCCAGCCTGTACAAAAGCACTCAGCTTGATGCACCAGTCGGGTCTTCCCCATTCAGGAAGCCCTGATACTGACTCATCACTACAACTTAGCCGCCCGCCACCGACCTGCGCTGTCGTCTGTCTGTCCTTTCACAACTCTCGACTGCTTTTTTTTTTTGCCTTTTAACTCCCCCCACCTCACCCTTTAAAAATAGCCACCGCCCGCACCTCCCCCCCCGCACACCCATTCAACACAGCCACATGCTTCACAGCCAAGCACATAAATCAGGCGCCGCCGCTGGCGTGAGGCGCTGCAAAGGCAGACTGCTGGCGCAGGCAACACATGCGCCCCACGCCGCCGCAGATCGTCGCTGGTACCGGGGCCGCTGCGTGCGAACGAGACTCGGGAGTTTGGTGGTGGAGGGGGGGGGCTCTCCTCCGAAATGCGGAATGGCTCGACGAGCCAACGGCGTGGGGCTCATCGGCCAACGCGCGTGACTATTATTTTTGTTTGTTTGTTTCCTTGCCTACATCTCGGTTCGTCTATCCGTCTTTCTCCGTGATTTGCTGCAGTGCTGGGTTTTTTTTTTCTCCTTCCCCTCCAGGTGTTGTGTGCAGCGCGCGTGTGCGTGCGAGCGCGCGCGCGCGTCTGCATGGCGCTGGTATGGTCGCCCGGGTGTAAAATTCTCTAACAAATTGGACTTAAAAACGGCGGTGGTGGGGTGGTGGGTGGCGGGGGGGATCGGATTCTTGATGTCACATGTGCTTCTTCGGGGGAGACGGGGCATCTGCGCGCTGGATTCTGTGGAGGATGCTGCGGCAAGTGATACACAGAGGGCTCAAGGCTTCGTTCTACTGGCTGGGCTTGTTCGTCAGCAGACACCCCGTGTTTTTCCTCACCGTCCCCGCGGTGCTCACCATCATCTTCGGGTCCACCGTGCTGAGTCGATTCAAGCCGGAGACCGACCTGGAGGTCCTGGTCGCCCCCACGCACAGCCTGGCCAAGATCGAGCGGAGTCTCGCCAACAGCCTCTTCCCCATCGACCGCTCCAAGCACAAGCTGTACTCGGATTTGCACACGCCGGGCAGATACGGCAGACTGATCCTGCTGGCCAGGTCCGGCGGGAACATCCTGGAGCTGGCCGAGCAGGTGCTGCGGGTCCACAAGCAGGTGCTGGACCTGCGCGTCAATTACAAGGGGTTCAATTACACGTTCGCGCACCTCTGCGTGCTGAGCCACCGGGACAAGCGCTGTCTCCTCGATGATATCATCACCGTGTTCGAGGACATCAGACAGGCGGTGCTCTCCAACAGCACTTTCCACAAGGTTCCGGTGAGCTACCCGAACACAACGCTGAAGGTGAGTTTTTTTTTTCCACCCCCCACCCCACCTCCCCATCTCGCATGCTGCATGCAACGTATGCTCCCTGACGAGAAATAAAATGCAATAAATCTACGACGTGCCGCGGTGAAGGAGCACAACGTCAGTCCGTGCACGCGTAGCGGCAGTATTGCCTGGTCTTTTGCGAGTCTTTCCCCCGTTTTCTGAATGAACGCAGCGGCGGTTGATTTCTGCTCAGGGGGGGGTTTAACATCAGTCAGTCGCAGGAGGGGGAACCTTCGGCTCTGCAGCTTTTCAGCTTCGGCCGATACACGGGGTCAGCTGAATGAACGTGGCATGTCCCCTGCACATGCATACATACCATAAATACATACACATGGTTGCGCGCGCGCGCACAGACACACACGCACACACTGGGGCAGCCTCTTTTCTTTTTTTTTTCATGCGGCATTTCACCTCGCGCATGCAGCGTGACATGGCTCCAGCTGCCAACACATGCACTCCCAAGGTATTCGCAATAAATAAAGAAATAAATATATAAATAAATAAATCGCAACCTCTCGCGATAGTTTTGCCCAGAGCAGCCGGTTATTCAACAGCACGGGCAAAGCGAGCAAGACATGGGACACTGCAGACTCAGTCTGCAGCTGTTTTTTTGTTTTGTTTTTTTGTTAAAAGAAAGAAAGACAAATAGAAAGGAAACAAAGGCAAAAGAAGCTGCTGTTGCGTGATTTGCAACAGTGGCCTCATGATTCGGGGTGGGAAAAAAAAAATCTGCAATTGCAGCAGAATTGTGCGATGCTACGAGTAAACCTGCCACGTGATAGCTGAATGCATTTGCCCTTGTCTTTAGTAAGGCCTCCGCACACATACACACAGATTTCCTTTCTTTTCTTTCAGAAAATGGTGACTCGAGAAGATATGTCTCATAGATAGACATAATAACGGGACATTTGTTGTCCTGTTCAAGAGTGAACTACTTGTGTAGTCATTATGATAAATGACACGTATTGTTTAAAATTATTTTGACACTAATGCTAAAGCACTACTTTTACAGTCATGTTTTCATTCACTTGTCCAGGAAGACGATTTTTCTTAAAGTCATAAAACATTATCTTATTTTGAAACTTGTCAAATAGTATGCTTCGCAAATGTTTAATATTATCTTACTAAAAACACTTATTTAAATCTTCTCTGATGCATTAAAAGGAGAAAAGAGGTGGTCTTTCGTATTTTCAGTGAAATATTTGACATCATTTAAAAGAAAATATTGGCTACGTCTTTAAGATAATATACATCCTATTGATTTTGTTTCTTGTGGATGTGCTGACCACATTACATATAAATCATAGACAAGCACAGTGATGCTTGACAACCTCCATGCGTCACCGTTTCTTGCAGTTGATCCAGTTGCGTTTGTACTCTGTTCAGTGTAACGTGTACGTGAGCCAACCAGCAGCGGGATGCGATGTCTAACAACCACGTTGGGATTTTTATCATCATCATTATCATCATCATAATCATCATGATATGTGCTCTCAAACAATTCTGGCTATGACTAACGTCTGTGCACCAAGTGTTGCTGAATTCTCTCTGTCCTCCTCTTTGACAAGCTGTCAGGGCTTATTAATTTACCTGGATCATAAACATCCTGTGCACCTCTTTGATGTCACAAGTGGGGTTTATTTCGGTGTTTGTAAAACAGGCACAGTCGCTGCAATGTGCAAAAAGGACGACTTTCAGCTGAGCTAAACTGAGCGAGAGAATATGCCTAAAATATACCGTGTGATCTTTGTTGTGCTCTGTCTACTTAGTTGTGAAATCCTTTTAAACTGTCAATTACTGAGCTATAAATATACCAAGCAGCAAGATTTAAAAAAAATGTCAAAAGCTTTTCAAAAAAAAAAAAGTGACCCACAGTGGGTGTAACAAAAAAAAAAAAAAAATATTCAAGGACGCACCCAAACTTGGCAAACACTGCCGTGACCAAGCATGTTTTGCATCGAAAGAACAGTTGGTCACAGTTCTATGCACAGAAATAATTACACACCAAAAACATTCAAACAAATACAACAGAAAAATGCTGCACAAACAGAAATTTGTATATTTGGAGAAACCCTAAATTGTTTGTCTGTCTCTATCTGTTTTAAAAGCCAACACGTTTACAGATTTAACATTCCATGAATTCAACATAGAGCCCATATCTGCCATTTATTCAAGGACTTGTAGGCCATTGTGTTGGTGTTGATGATGACAGTGAAATCCTTTATATATTTTTGTACCTATGTTGAAATGGACTCGTCCACATTGATTATTTGGTTCTAAGTTGCTCCTGTCTTGAACATGTCCCAGTCTGTGCACTCAAAGCAACCATGTAGTGTTTCGGTAGTTCCCTCAGTCTTGTCCAGCCTCGAACCTGTTTCACAATGGTCTTGACTCTAACCAGCAGGGGCTAATATGCTGGAAAAGGCTTTAAACAGAGATGGTTAGAGAAGCAAAGATGGGGCCCTGAAAGCCTGCTTGATTTTGCTGCAGACCATATCCAGTATGTTCTCTCCATGTGTATGAAAGTCCACTTATTGATGCAAATGAGGAAGGAGTGTCTTTATGTTTGTTTGTTTGGGCAAAGTCTTCAGTAACAATGATAATAGCCCGATGGCCACTTTGCAGCTCAATGATGCTGAGAATTTGTAGAGCCTCCTCAGTGTTGTTCCTGGGCAAAATATACAGTGGTGGATACTGAGGGAGAGGGATTAGACGAGGCAGGTGGTAAAGAAGAGCAAAGGGAATAAGCAGGCATTTGTTCCTGTCGCATTGGATCATGCGGTGGGGACAGTGTGAGTAACAGGTGGACAGAGCTTAGCAGTCCTTGGCTTTCTTCAGTAGGACGCGTTATGACCGTGAGAAGAAGTACAGCGCATTCAACAGGGAGCTTCTTGTTGTTTTCCTCAGCACATTTCAGTCACTTCACACGTCAGTCACTTCAGTATCTTGCCGTGAACAGTTTCTAATGTGAGAAAACTACTATTGCAGTCCTGACCTGCGGAAGTCCACAATCATTTCCTTGGTCTTTTTAATGTCCAAAACCTAGTTGTGGTTCTTACACCATGATGCCATATGTTGTACCACACTTTTGTAGACAGACTTGTTGTCGTTATTGATGAGCCCGAGCACTGTGGTGTCGTCTACAAATTTGACAATGAGGTTAGTAGGGACGGTGATGCAGCAGTCATGTGTGAAGAGTGTGTACAGTAATGGGCTGAGCACACAACCCTGAGGGGCCCCGGTGTGAATGAGCAGGGTGGATGAAGTGTGCTTGCCAAATCTAACATACTGTGAGATTTGTTAGAAAGTACAGAACCCAATTCCATAGTGTGGTATGCAGTCCAAGGTGTATCCAAATTGGTACGGGTCAAGTGTCGGTGGTACTGCTTCCTTTATGTGCTTGATGACTAGCCTCTCCAGGCATTTGGCTTGTATGGGGGTGAGTGCCACAGGTCTGCAGTCATTTAGACAGGTGACATTTGACTGTTAAGGGACTGGAACAATTGTGGCTGCTTTGAAGCAGCCTGGGACCCACAATGTGGACAATGACATGTTGTAGATGGTGGTAAAGACCTCTGCCAGCTCATCCGCAGAGTCTTTCAGCCCTCGTCCTAGCACTCCATCTGGTCCGGCTGCTTTCCTGGTATTGATGTTCAAAGGCAGAGTCTTACTTCATTTGTGTTTAGGACTGGGGCAGTGTCAGTAGATGGGAGCAGAGGCAGTACTGTGTCTGTGTTGTCCCTGTCAAAACGGGCATAGAAGAGGTTTAGCTCCTAACGGCCCCAACATTGCGAGGGATGTAAATGTGTTGTCCTGAGGGGAGGTGGGATTGTCAAAGATGGATTTCATCTTGGCTGACACCCCTCTGTCCACTACCTCCTCAATTTGCTTGAGTAGGCAATCCAAGCCGAGTTTGTTTCTACCTGTCTTTGTCCATGCTGTCCCCTGCATCCTCCGCAAGTCATGATGGCATTAAACACTGCAGAGCCCTACACACATAAGCTATGTTCCTACAAAGCAGTATGCAGAGCAGTGCACTATGGTAAAGCGCAAAATGCACAAGGCATTAGGTACCCTTTGAAGTGTACAAAGCTATGTCCTTTTTTGGCAACCCTTCCTTGAATTAACAAGTGTACCATACTGTCGTATGGTACACTTGTGGTATGGTCTCCGACTTGAAGAGGATGAAAATGAACACACATGGTTAGTGGTTGAAACTTTGAATGCTTTCCAATTGGCTTTGTTGTAGTTGTTTGTTGGTTTCTTTGCTGTAGCTTGAGCCTCTGGATTGAATGAGGCGAGTATTTGGAGCTGGTCAATCCTGTTAGGCTCGTCTGACCTCCTTCCTCAGATTTCATTTGTTTTCTTGTCAATACTGTGAAGGTATTCTGTTTTCAGTTTTCTTATTTTGGGGAATCTAATCAACTGTCCCTGTGAGCTTGCTTTCAGTGTTGCCATGACAACGCCTGTTGCTGCATTAGCTTCCTGTTTTTGCTCTGTGTGTCAGGCGTTTTTTAAACACTATGCTTTGGTCTTGTTCCTGGAGGTATTGCCTTAAAACTACTCGCTTAAGAGATGCACCTCAACTGGCAGTCACAGTCATTCAATATAATAACCATGGGAAATAACAAGCACACGTCCTAGATGGAGCAATACATGGTAAAAACATTGGCACAGAATGGCATTCTTTGTGATTTATATTTTATAAAGGCGCAGATGATGGAATTACATTTGTTGTGACAGGTGTCAGAGCTGTGATAATTCTCATTAGTTAATCTTTAATCAGGTTGACTCCCTTTTAAAAAACAAAACAAAACAAATTTTTGATCAAAGATAAATTGATATATTGAAATTTGCACTCTAACTCCATTAAATATCTGAGATTGATCTGTACTGACTTGCTCTTCTTTGTCACCAATCAACTCTTGGGGTCGTTGATGAGCCGAAGTAACAGTTTAAATTATTTCATTATGGCACAGCAGGTGTATAAAAAAATTAAAGAGTTTAATAAATAAATACATGAAATAATTAATTAATTGGTGTTTTAAAGGTCGAGCGTGTACTATTTTACTTGATGTATGACTTTTATATTGGTAAAAGCTTAATAAACTGGCTATGAATATATTAATAAAAGTGTAACCAACAAAGAAGAAGCATGGACAAAATTATCCAGGTTTGGGTACGCAGGCCACCATAATTCATAGGGAGGGGAGAGAGAGTGAAAGATGCTGCAATCTGAAATTAAACCACTTGATGTCGCTATTTGTTCTTCAAAAGCCCCAACTATTACACAATTAACCTCTAAACACATACTCTTGAATTTATTACACCTTGAATTATTCATTCATTCATTCATCTTCTATACCCGCTTATTCCTATTCAGGGTCACGGGGGTCTGCTGGAGCCTATCCCAGCTGTCTTAGGGCGAAGGCAGGGTACACCCTGGACAAGTCGCCAGTTCATCGCAGGGCCACCTTGAATTAGTTAATGTAAAATGTATTTATAATTAATCAATAATTATTTATTAATTTCTAATTTATTAATTATAAATCAAAGCTCATTCCAATGTATTTCACTGATTGTTAACACTGACTGACTCAGTGCCAAGAAAAAGTAATTTGGGTGTTCATGACAGAGAACATTAAAATGAATCTAGATTGTGTGATCTTAGCTTGTTCTCACATAACATCTTTCTCCATTATTTCACAGAATGGGCGTGTGTCCTTCATCGGGCATCAGCTGGGCGGCGTGTCCTTTTCACCCAACAGCCGTGACCAGCAAGTCAAATTCGCTCGCGCTGTTCAGATCACCTACTACCTCCGCAACCATGGACCTATGATGCAGGATGTCATCGCCGAGCATTGGGAAAATGAGTTCTGCGCACTTGTCAGCCGGCTCTCGACGGCAGAGGTGCCTCACTTGTCCGATCAGCTCCACGTCCAGTCGCTCACCTCCATCAGCCTCTGGCGAGACTTCCATCAGACGGGTGTCCTCGCCAAGGGAGAGGTGTTGGTCAGCCTGGTGCTCGTTCTCCTGGCCGCCACAATCTCAAGCTCTATGCGTGACTGTCTGAGGGGGAAACCGTTCCTGGGACTTCTGGGGGTGCTAACTATTTGCATCGCCAACGTGACAGCTGCAGGGATCTTCTTCATATCGGATGGGAAGTTTAACTCCACACTTCTGGGGATTCCTTTCTTTGCCATGGGTAAGTGGGCCGAAGTGGTTTTTGTTGATTCGGGGGATTGCAAGCAACGAAACACTGACCATTGTTAATTGTTACCAGAAATGGAAGGCTCTGCTCAAGTGGGGTGTCAGGACTGAGATCTTCATGTCTCCAAATATGGTCCGGTGTGTGTTTTCCATGAGAATCTTCCAGCTATTTCTCATAATCTGTTTTTTTTATGGAAAGAAGAAAATCTATCTTGCTTTTATTCACCATTTGCATGCCATTTTCTACAAATGGTATATTTAAGACTCATAGTGCAATTTGTGCCCTCTGCTCCTTTGATTTTCTCAGTAGATTTGCATATTTTCAGACCCAGGATCCAGGATTTACCCTTTAACATTTTCATAAGCTTATCTTCCTCTTTTTCTCATTTTGTCCTGCTTCAATTCCCATTTCTCTTTCCTTTTTTACCTACACTTTGTGCATTTGCTGAGGTCACCACAGCTGTAGTAAAGCTCAGCTGTGGGCCAGGAGTCAAGTAAGGCTCAGTATGCTGGATTCTCTCCCTGTGTAGATGGATTGATGAGACGAGGGTCCTTGATTGAGAGAAAGAAGGCCAACAATGACAGTAGCAGTGCAGAGAGTCACTTGGCAAGACTGTTCCAATGTCAATGTCAACATGTATGTAGAATCTGAATAAGAACCAAAATGCCTTTACTGTCATTGCAAATGGATTTGCAATGAAATGTGCACTTATTTAGTGCCAGATTAAAAAACAAACTAGCAAACAAAAAGCTTCAACACAGGCACAGAATAAATGATAAATATATTATAAAATTACAGAATAGAAGCAGTTAGTTAATACATTGTATTTGATTTGCATTATACAAATTACTCTTTAAAGGGAGAGGGAACAGGCCAAACAACTGGTGAAGAGCTCAACAAAGGGTGAAAGCTACAGGAAACAAGGAGTGAGGATATTTTGAGAGCAATGAGAGGGATCTGATGGTTAAAATTGTGGATAAAATACATAATTTACCAGTGAAAATAATCATATTATTATACATATATAATTATTAATTAATAGATTTCCTGCTTTGTTTCTAACTTTTGAATCAACATTGTCTCCGTCACTTGGTAGTAACTGTAATCCAACATGACGCATGACACAGTGTTGCAGCACTTGGAAATGTGGAGATTTTTTGCCCCCGCCTGCTGTACATTATGTTAATTTCTTTATTCCAAACAATAAGCTCTGGAGAAGAGATCTTTTCATTAGCTACATCTAGCTACATCATTAGCTACGTCACTCTAAATGGAACAATGCATCGTCAGCAGTAGCATTTGTGCTTAAAGAGACGGCAAGCTTCATAGTTTACAGCAGTAATTTAGTTAATTTACTCAATAGCTTGTGGTTGGAGGACCAAGGATGCTGAGGTTGGGGGTATTTGCATCTTTCAGCCATTACGCGATGGACAGAAAACAGTCAGCAGCACAGCTGTAACAAACTGCCTGACTTTAAACCATTCAGGGTCACACCTGGGACTTGATACAATGCTTCTTGCCTCTGCAGCTTTTCAAATTGAGGCAAGTCACGAGAGCAGTATCAGGAAGGGAGAAATAGGAAAGAATGAGAATAAGGGAAGATGAGATAAGATAAGATAGCCAGACAGATAGACAGATTTTCGTTCTTTTGCACGCATGGTGAAGGGATGCCGATTATTAGCAAGTTGACCCATGTTTGTTATGATTTTTCAGTGGTGGGCAAAACATGGAATGGAAGACTTTGGTATATAAGTGACCTCAAGCAAAGTTATACGTCCATTGTGCAATATTTGGCCTGATTTACGAAACTATAAAAACATTAATAGAAGTGTATGCTTGCAGTACAATAAAAGTTGTTTGGTCTTCCTACCCATAGAAAAGTTCTTATTTATATACAAGAGAATATACATAGAGCAGCGCATTTCGTCTTTAGGGTAAACGTTTGCATCCTCAAATAAACCAACGAAGAAGAAGGTGGACGATATCTAGATTTGTGTGCGCAGACCACTGTAGTTCACTGGCAAGCTCGGGAGAGGGAAGAGGTGTGAAGGAGCGCTGCAATCTAAAATGTAACCACTTGACGTCGCTTGTTTCTTCTCAGAATCGCCAAATATTACAAACTTAGGGCCAGATCCACAAAGCGATTGCCCAGCTTTTATGCCAGAAAATCCGTGCAAATAGCACCAAAAACAGTGCGTCCTATTCACAGAGCGGACATAAAGGTGAAAAGCGGCAGAAAATGCGCCGAGACACAGTAGCGGCATGGCTGCGCCAGGCTGATGTTACTTGTGTCTGTCTTTAGCCTTTTGATTTTCCAAGCTGACCTTTTATATTTATTTGATTCTGTGATATATTAATGTCAACGTGTCAATTCAGAAGTGCCACGTTTCATTTCAAATTAATATTTATTTTTCACTAAATGTAAATCAGTTAGCCACATGACACACAGTTAAAAAAAAAAAACCAAACAAATAAAGACTAAAACAAAATAATAATAAAAAACAGGCAAAATAGCTTCCTTCTTTATGCCCTCTAAACTAAGAGACAATGACAAATTGACCTGCATCGCTACTTAATAAAACTAAAAGCATGAAAACCCATCTGGCAGAATGATTACATGTGACTAATCCTTCTTCGCTAATTAATATAATATCACATCTTTCTCCCTGATTGCCTGCTGGACAGGGAGAGATTTATCAATGCTGTCAAGGGTTAGCAACCCCTTTCACTTTGAACATTTCACAACTAAAAAATGCACGTGCCAGATTCACTTTTAATTTGTGCCGAATCCTCCCATACTTGCCTTCCACTTCAACCGCACACACCTCAAAGAAACCCATCAATGCAAAATACACAATTAATATCCTTTCTCTGGCTGTACAAAAATAACACTGTGTGGGTGTACAGGAGCTTAAGTAAGGCGGTGCGTTAACTATGGAGTATGTGCTGCTGAGCATTGTGCATTCATGTTTGTATACTGTATCTGACTAGTGAAAATCCCACTGACCTGACTGACATGAAAGGGCCTGCTATAAATAGATTTAGAAGCTTCTAACTGATGTGTGGTGTAGAGAAAGGCGTGAAACTGGCTCAGCTATGAAGAGATTTTTTTCTCTCTGTATAAGCAGAATCACCGTCTGCAATGTTTAAATGTCTGTGAAAATGAACATTGGCTTAAAGCTTTTGCCCACCAAGAACATTCCATGAGGATTAGATTGCAAAATTCTGCATCTTTTGAACTGTATGTAAACGTCATGGCTAAATACTCTTTCATTTTGTTGAGATGTCTTTTGCACTTTCTGCCTCTTGATTAAGATGCCATATTTACAAGTGTGTTTCTCTTGTTATTACATTTAAACATTACAACATCACTTAATAAAGTAAGACATATAGGTTGCTCACATATACTAAAACACTTGCTCATTTGTGAATTCCTACATATTCATACACATATTTTGCAAAACTCGACTTCCATAACAAACATTGAACACATATATACATAGCTGAACAAAAATCAACCATAAAATTTGTTTGAATTTTTTACCTGGTCGGCTTTTGGATTGGGAGTAGACATTTGAATTTCTGCGTGCGTTCAGCCATCTTGAATCTAACATGCGATGTGTTATACTCTTTTTCCACCACTATGTGGCAGTTTAATGTTCTCGTAAGTGGACACCAGGCCCTCGACCAAAATGTAATATTGTGGTCTAGACAACCGAAAATGTGATGTCCACACATGTGGATGCCAGGTCTTAGGAGGATATATACATTTTATTATTCATCAAAATATTTGATCATTTGCTGACACAGAGCAATTTCGCATTTAATAATTCATAAAAGAGAATGAGGAAGAAATAAATGAGGTCATGAAAATCTCATGAATATATCAGTCCAGGTCTAAATTCTTCTATTTCCTCTTCTATTCTAGGCCATGGAACCAAAGGGGTGTTTGAGCTCCTGGCCGGTTGGAGAAGAACAAGGGAAAACCTTCCCTTCAAGGAGCGTGTAGCAGACACTTTTGCTGACGTGATGGTGTGCTACACTATGACCAGCTCCCTCTACATTATCACTTTTGGCATGGGAGCTAGCCCGTTTACCAACATAGAGTCTGTGAAGATTTTCTGCCAGAGCATGTGTGTAGCAATCATGGTCAACTACTTCTATGTTTTTTCTTTCTATGGCTCCTGCTTGGTGTTTGCCGGACAATTGGAACAAAATCGCTACCACAGTGTGTTCTGTTGTAAAATCCCATCAGTGGAGTATTTAGACCGTCAGCCCACGTGGTTCAAAACAATGATGAGTGACGGACATGACTTGTCCACACATCACGACAGTGCTCCTTACCAGAATCACTTCATTCAGCACTTCCTGCGTGAGCATTACACGGAATGGATTACCAACACTTATGTTAAACCGTTTGTCGTCATTCTTTATCTAATCTACGCATCTTTCTCATTCATGGGATGTTTACAAATCAGTGACGGTTCAAATATTGTGAACCTGTTGTCTAGTAACTCTCCGAGTGTTTCATATGCTTTGACCCAGCAAAAATATTTCAGTAACTACAGTCCTGTTATTGGGTTTTACATATACGAGCCTATTGAGTATTGGAATTCGACAGTGCAGGAGCACCTTAAGACTCTGAGTCATGGCTTCAACAAGATATCCTGGATGGACAACTTCTTCCACTACCTGAGGGTGGTAAATGTGAGTGCGTCAACCAAGAGTGACTTCATTACTATCCTCAAAGGGTCTTTCTTGCACAGCCCAGAGTACCAACACTTCACTGAGGACATTATATTCTCCAAGAACCGAGATACTGATGAATATGACATTATTGCCTCTCGGATGTACTTGGTGGCTCGGACAACGGAGAAGAAGCGAGAAGAGGTAGTTGAGCTCTTGGAGAAGCTCCGACCACTAATGCTGATAAACAGCATCAAGTTCATTGCTTTCAACCCTACTTTTGTCTTCATGGACCGCTACAGCTCCTCTGTCATTTCACCCATCCTGACCTCAGGATTCAGTGTACTAACAATCCTTATTCTCACTTTCTTCCTGGTCATCAACCCTTTGGGAAACTTTTGGCTCATTCTAACTGTAACATCTGTGGAGTTGGGCGTCTTGGGTTTGATGACCCTCTGGAACGTTGGCATGGACAGCATTTCAATCCTGTGCCTTATTTATACCCTGAACTTCGCCATGGATCACTGTGCGCCCCACCTGTACACGTTTGTGCTAGCCACCGAGCACACCCGGACACAGTGCATCAAGCTGGCCCTGGAGGAGCATGGGGCCGCTATTCTGCAGAACACGTCCTGCTTTGTGATTGGAATTATGCCCCTGGTGTTTGTGCCTTCCAATCTGACCTACACACTGTTCAAATGCTCCCTCCTAACAGCAGGTTGCACTCTGCTACACTGCTTTGTAATCCTACCTGTCTTCCTCACCTTTTTCCCACCCTCCAAAAAAAGACACAAGAAAAAGAAACGGGCTAAGCGCAAAGAACGGGAAAGGGAAAGGGAACGGGAGCGGGAGCGAGAGGAAATAGAGTGCATTGAAATCAGGGAGAATCCTGATCCTGTTACCAACGTCTGAGTAGCAATCCAACTGAACATCAGTGTATACCTGTCAGTTATTGGTAAATCGGAGGTATTTTCCAAAGGTAAGAAACATGTTGACGTATGGGGGAGTATCAGACCGTGATGCGTGAAGGGACACTGGTCAATTGCAAACAATAGCAGCTAAGCTTACTAGAGTAGAAGGCAGCCTGAATGGTCACTCATCCTATCTTTCAGTCTGGACAAAGTATCTCATTTGCACAATCTCCAACTTACTCATGATTAGCACTAAGTCTTATTTAAAAACAATAATGGAAATATGATTATTTCATGAACTTGGGGATATCATTGTAATGTTTAAAAACAGCATCATTTTGTTGTATCGGTTTTAATAGTCCCTCTGACTGGATTATTTTGACCAGTATCTTCAAATAGTATTAAGTATGAGAACTATTGGGGTTTTAAAACTCTTTTATACACAACAGAAGTTATGTACCTCAAATTTGAGCTTCCTAATTCTAAATACAGAGTATGTTAGTCCACTTAAATATGAGCAAATGTTAATCTCCTTCAGCCTTAATTTAAAAAGTAACAGATGAGGAGCATAATAGTGTGTGAAGCCAATTGGTGAAATGGGTCACTTGATCATACATATGTATTTGTAAAACAATGCACAGGGCGAAAAATACTCCTGCCCTGTTCCTAAATTGTTCAAAATGTGAAAGAAATATGAAGAAAGAAACTATACCAGTGCTTTTCTCTTCAAACTTTTACTTTAAAATAGAGCATGAGATGTTAAGGTATTGTAACATTACAATAGCTTAACTGGTTATATGTCTAAAGAAATATCTTTCTTGTGCATTGAGCAATTAGAGCTGTCATGCAGCAGCAGGAAAATGTCCCATTGAGTATTTTAGAAATTGAGTAATATCTGTAGGTAGTGTAGGTGCATGGGAATATTGTATAACAGTATCTGAAAAAGGCATTAGGCTTGGTTATGACTTGGGAGCTTCAGCAGCAGAGCTGTAAAGATAAAAACAGCTAATAATGATAACAAAGGAAGTTTTCTTTGCTCTTAAAACTTAACTGCAGGCCAGTTGCCTGATGTTTCTTTTTTTAATTTCTTTGTTTTGTTTATTTGCAAATTGCAGCAAAACAGATAACCTTAAAGTATATAGATAAGTCAAGCCACTTTAGCAATTACCTTGCCAATTATCTTCAAAGTACATAGTGACTCACTAACCGACCGTAGAGTATTCTATGGCTGAATATTGTGCAAAAGAAGTGTGCTATGGTCAAACTAGAACTTCCTTTTTCCTGAAAGTACAGAAGCACCATTAAAAACATTGTGGCATTAGGCCAAAACAAGATTCCTAAGATTATTCTATGACTGTGCTAATGCTTTATGGTGGAGTCATTGGAAACACTGCTCCTCCGGAGTCATTAAAACGTAAAACCGTCAGTTATTTCTTTTACTCTTTTTTCCCAGCAGCTACTGAATTTATGCAAGTGTGCTTAAAAGTTATTAACTTGTTTGCTGAGATGTGTTGTACACTGTAATGCTGTCAAGAAATGTCCTAAATGATTTAGTGCTGCTTTATAAAAGCTATAGAAAGGTTTATACATTTGCAGTACGTTTAATTTGGATATAGACAATAGGCTATTGACAAAATAAATTAAAATAGATGTAGTACTGCAAAAATAAGGAACATAAGGAAATGTTTAAGGTAGCTTTGTTTCAGATTCTTCACCCTGATACATACCACTATGAAGGACATGTAGACCAAAAAAAAAGAATTCACAGATTCTGTCCACAAATGAAATCTGTGATGTACCCCTAATCCTAACCCTAGTCATAGTCTTGCAAGAACGAACGTTCTATTGAAGCAGGGAGTTCCCAACATTGAAGTCTTCAAAAGCCTCTTGGTGTGAATAATATTTGCTGGGTTTCCCAGATGAATTAAGAAGCTCCGAGTGCTAAGAGCCACGCCTTCCGCTACTGAGGTACAACGCTTTGGTACAACAATTTGGTGTCTCCACACCTCTGCAGGCCAACATGGTGCAACTTCAACCTGAGCCTGGAGGTCCAGTTACTGGCTAAGCTGTGTTTTTATGCAATGGGGATCTTCCTGGACATGGTTGATGATGGCACTTGAGTGTGGCAGCCATGACACCAATCCTCCTGCACCAAGCCCGGTGACCAATTTGTGTGAATACAGAGAAGCGCAATGACAATACGCTGATGATGCAGTGAGTTATCTATTTGTCTGGCATCGATTGATTTGGTTACAGGGCTGCAGTGGTGGACAGCTCCTCAAAAGAGCCTCTTAAAGAACAATATTAAGAGTGATGTGTTAGAGAGACCAGTGTAAAGAAAACATCTATGAAACACTTATATTTTAGCTGAACCCTTACCAGTCCACTTAAATCCTCAAGAAGGTTCAGATCTGGGAAGCCCAGCCACTATCAATAAGTTTCAAGAGCTAATACTGATCCCAGATGCAATCCCAAAAATAAACAAAAGTCAAACTCAGCAGAGCCAACAGGAAGATGTGAGAGGGTGACTTCTGATTAAATGACTCAGTAAATGAGCACATGCGGCTGATTGCAGACCAGTCAATAGGGGGTTGGTTGGTTCTCAAAGACACTGATTCTCCCCCCTTTCGCCCCTCTGTAAAGTGTTCATGTTGCTTGCAAACAGGAAAAATGAAAGACATTCAACCTTTTTTGGAGAGTTTGCGTTAAATCAAATGCCGATGAATAATGTGATAATGTTTGCTGAAGGAATGTTTCTCGCTCAGTATCAAACCAACAGTGATTTGTTTTGACAGAGACCGCCACGGGAGTTAAAAAAAAATAACATTGCAAATTAATTAAGGGTTTTCAAAACTATAGTTTGCTGGACTTAATAGTTGCAAAAGAATATCAAGTGCTGGATTGTCATGTCAAGTCAAATTGATCTTTGCATACTTTTACTTAAAAAAGCCACTTATTTTGCAGCAAATGCATGAACATCACCCCATGTGAAAGCCATGTCACGTATGTATAGCAAGAGGGCATGATACCTTTGAAACACAGGAAAGAAATGCAAATCTGATCTAATTTTATTTCACCAAACGTATTGTGTTTGCATGGCACTATAATGTACGTGTGCATGTACTTTTTTTCTTGTAAGAAGTCTGCATTTTTTTCCCAATATATATATGTATAGTTTTATTTACCTGTAGTGACTTTTGATTGTTGTTGGGTGCATATTCTATAAGATCATGTGCTGCAAATGAACACAATGAGTTTTATCTGTTCCAACACAACAGCCAGAGGATATTCATGTGTAAAATAACTGTAAAATAGTATTTTATATATTTTCTAAGAAAAATAAAAAAATAAAAAAATACAGACGAAAGATTTTTAACAACAGAATTTTCTTAAAAAAGGCAAAAAAGGGAAAAAAATGTACACAGTAGGCCAGTAATAAACAGTGGAATGTTATCATTATATTAAATCTTATTCCTTGCACAGAGCAGTATCAGTGTTTGCTGAGGGTGATGTTTTTATAATGGAAACTGTGGCCACTGTATGTTTGTTTAACTACACACCATTATATTTTTGATTATTGGCACTCTTCACACGATGGTCCATTTATTTGTTCTCACTGAAATAGCGTCTGTAGTGCTTGGTATAATCACTCAAAATTTAGGTTAGAATTTAAGGAAATACCAATTTTTGTCTAAACTATATCAAGTACAGTTTACGTATGGCAGCTTTACAGTAGATATTTTAATCTCTAGCAATATTACAAACTCTACTGGAAAAGTCTATTCTGGATATTGGGGCCTCATAAAACATGTCCTTGCTGCCTTGAAGGCTGTTGCTGTTAATTATGACCACATTCATCGGTTTTAACTGAATCCATCCGGTGAGGTCCCAGTGAATTCAACCGCATTGAATGGAATTATTAAAATTGAATTTGTTGTTCTAAACAGTCCTTACTAAAACAGTGTGTCATATGTAAAGAAGAAAAAAAAACAAAAAACGATCCTTATGTATTATTTGTTCACATTTGAGAATGTGTTACCTGATGTCATACAGTTTTTCAGCCTCCCCATTGCTCTCTGTGACACTCGGTCCAAAGATTAAAGGCCATCTTGCGCTGGAGTCAACCTTTTTTTGTCTTTTCATGAGATTCAGTTCTAAGATCTCAGTATTGCAATTGAAGGGGAAAAAAAAGAAAGAAAAACACTCTTGCGTTCTCGGCTTTACAGGCTTTGTTAACTTTTCACCATATTTTAATGTTTTAACTCTTTAATCTGAAGTCAAATGTAGTGTGAATTGCATTTATTCTTATGGAGTCATATACCTTTTCAAACTTGGAAATACATAATCGTGACTTCTAATATTTCACATCTCTTCGAATACCAAGCATGGGCTGTTTGTTTGGGGTGGCAAAATCGCATTTAATATATATACTTTTTTTTCTTTTCTTTTTTTTTTTTTACAAAATGCCTGATGCAGATTGAATCAGCGCACACACAAGGATTGAAATTTGTGTGTTATGAGAATGTAGTTAAAGGTACCATGACATTTAGACGCCATTGAGAAAATTTTGTAAAATAGATACTGTAGCCTGGGTTCAGTCAGAATGTAACATCCTGTAAAGATCCTGTTTGTTTCTAAAACAAGCACTGCGGATCAAAATTTGGTTTCTACAAGTAAACACAGCACAATATGTCCATGTATACAAGGCAATAAAATACCAAGTCATTATTTTATGGATCAAATAAGCTGCAGTTGCGTGTTTGTATCACAGGCTGAAAGGACAAATACCTCTTTATGCTAACATAAATAACCGTAAGTTAATTTGAAACACTGTTTTTTACCCATTTACCAGAAACTTTTGCATTTCTATCACAGTTTTTGTGCATTGTCCATTTAGCCACATTGATGTATTATTATGTTTTAAAGCTGCTTGGAGTTTTGAAGTTCCTATTAGGTTACTAGGATGATTCTGCTCAGTCTGATGTAAGCCTTATGTACTGTGTCTTAAAGAGTTTTACTTCTCTGTTTAGGACATGCCAAGTGGTTTGTGTAGAAAGTTGAGTTTGTGTAGAAGAACCTACAGTGAGTACGATCAGTCCTTTTCCTAAACAGAAAAAACATGCATTTACTCTTTTTTCTTAGTCATTTTTTCTCTTCGTGCAGCACTCACTGAACAAGACAGAGAGCAATACTTCGACTTTACTGCATTATCTTCTTTATGTGGGCAAGATGATGAACAAACCATGTACTTTTGTCTACTTGAACTATGAATATGGTCTCTACGTACAATGTTTAATCAGTTAATTACACAGTAGATCTCTATGCAGATGAGTGTTTGCAAATATTCGGGAATTCCAAGATTTCAAATTTACACAGATACAAGGACATTGCATAACGTGGAGTAACTGACTGAAATTATAATTAGATTTTCACATATAACAGTAGTATTTGACCTCCCAACAACACAAACATAGAAGTGTTATATTTATATAATATATTATATTCTCTTCAACAGACGGGTCTCTTCAAACTGCTGCAAAATTTTATTTTCAAGTGTGGTTTTCTCTCCGGGCAATGATGGGCCGATGTATTTATAGTTTTGCAAATGGGTTTTTGCAGGTGACTGGGACATTAACGATCACAATGGTAATGGTGTTGCTGACATAATTGGTCCCTAAGAACGGTGGCATTTGCGCCTTTTAAGAATTGTGTCTTAAAAAGTAAAGGCTCTTAAAGTAACATGTGCACTGCCTTAAGTATGTTGTTGAAAATTTCATGTCCTTAAAAGTATTTCTTTCTTTCTTTGACTGCATTAGGATTGAAATATCAATGTAAAGCAGCTGCGGTAAGGACACACTGTGATAAGGTGACAATGTTGTCAAATGTTGGTACTTTGCGTATGTGTATAATAAAATAACTGCAGGTATATTGAATTAGATTTGGAATTTTGAATTTTTATTGAGACTGTGAAATTTCAGATTTTTTTTAGTTGTTTCCTTCTAATTGTTCTTATGATAGTGGTGAAAAAAGACATACTCAATTGATGTGTTCATTTTAACGATATGTTACATTTTACACGTTAACATTTTTTTTTAATTGACTTTTATTTAACCACCACCTAGTTGATCTAATGTAAAATATGTTTTGCTCAACGTGTCAATTATACACAAATCAGAAACGGCGTGAAATGTCAAATGTCAAGGAAAAGAACATTCAAGTTATTGTTGGCAGCTTGTCCTGGCTTATGTTGAAAAGCAGGAGGGCTGGGTTGCTTACACTGGTTAGCGTTACAAAAAAAAAAAAACAGACTCACTTGCCATGTTGGGGGATTTAAAAATCCTGCAAGTTAATAACATTATTTATTTTAGCCATATTTATTTTGGTCTAAGCTTTGAACTTTGACAACACAGGAAGATTCACTGCAGCACTATGAAGACTTTGCACTATGAAAAGTTTTACCCCGAGTTGGCAGAGACTGGTAGCAGAGGGGGTTGCAGTTGTTTAGCGCTTCATACCGGGGACGTTACACCAAGTTGCCTTTGGCTAGAGATATTTTTGGCTCCCTCCTTGTCTTAATCCTTCTGTGATTCTCCAATGGATTATTTATGCTTCCTCATTCCTCACCATCCCCCATCATTATCCTCCTCCTCTCTCAGTTTTTCTCACCTTCTCTCCCCCTCCTTTGACACATCTGAATCCTCTTTTCACTGAGCACTTTCCCTGTACTCCTCCTGTCTTACTAATTTCCTTTTTTTTTTTTTTTTTTTTACTTTATTGTCATTCCGGAAGGTGGATTCCACCTTTTTCTACCATCCAGCTGGCATCACATCTGTATTTGGGACCTCTCTTAGGATTTTTAATCAGATTTATACACATTATACAAAATCTGTGTGAATTTCTTCCAGTGAAATACATGTTCTTGTTTAGAGAGAGAGTGTGTGTGTGTGTGTGTGTGTGTATGTGTGAGTGCGTTTGTAATGACATATTATGCTGACCAGGGCCGTTTCTAGCTTCGTGGGGGCCCAAGGCAAGGTGCTGTTTGGGGGCCTCTAGTTTGTCAAACTGTGATGAAGAGATTACCATCCCTTTAGATGGTCGACTAAGATGCCACAATCTATTACACTTCATGAGCAAAACAGGCTACAGGTAAAATTAAACATCTTAAGTTGAGCCACTCAGGCAAGTTAAACTGATTTAAGAAAACACTATAATACAAGGAAAATAATTCTCTATATGTCAATAAATAGAACATATTGAGTATTTATAGAAATTGTTCACTTTAAATAAGAAAATCCAACAAACCAACAAGTGCACAATAAAAACAAACCAATACTTAAAATGATGCTTAATTACCTTAGTCTCACACTTATCAGCTAACACCTAATAATAACACACATTATTTACCTGGACAGAAGGAGGTTCTGAGAAACGTGATGGTCCTGGAGTTTTCCTGGTCAGGACATTCGGGAGATACCCCTGGCTCAAAGTCTGGAGCTCCAAAAATATTTTAGAATTGCTCCTGCAAAGACAAAGCTCATTGGATCATCAAGCAAAATAGATAATGAGTGCACATTCCCATTTTATTATTACAGTGATGTTACAGTAATACAGGAAAATTAAAATTAATTTGTTTTTATAATAAACATTGTAATTGCAGTGTCCCTTTAAAGCTTTTACCCAATTACAAAATTGTCACTTTTAATACTTTTTTTGCAGTAGTTTACACACTTTACTAGTTAAAGTAATAAAACTAAGATAAATGTTCCACTGCCACAATAGTTTAAAATAGTCAACACCATGCCTAATAAAATATTTCCACAAAATATTTCTTAGAATTATAAAACAGTAGCACACTTCTAATTTGGGGCCTATAAAATACACACTAAGCTTAGTAAAATAATTCTAAGTAAGGCTAAAATAACATTAAGTGTCAATAAGTGAGAGAAAACTTCCACTGAACAATAACCAGGCACTGCCTACAACAGCATGCCCTCCCTCCCTGTTAGAATCTGAATAAACGGGTCTGGAGTCAATCAGTCATTCTCATGGCAAGACAAGTTAACTTGGCAGGACATGGCCAACTTTAATAAAAACAACAACAACAACAACGACAAAAAACTGAGTTCATGACGAACAAACATTAGCCAGCCAGCTAACATTTATCCGACGCTAGCTAGCTGGCTCGCAGGACAAATAAACTTGGGGCGGCGGCGTCTCACCTCCACCTCTCCAGCCCACATTACCAACAAATAACTAACCTTTATCCTTTGCCCGGTTTTCTTCATCAGTTTTCTTTTTCTTCCGTTTTTCCGCACCGCTGGGATAACTCCCTTTTGATGCCATTATGGTGTTTGTTTGGGTTTTCTTTAATCCTCTTGCTAACGGGAACGAATGGTAGCTGTCAATCATTCCCATCATACCTGTCGGCGTCGCCGGCCCGCCCATTACATCACTAACTGTGTGACAGTGCGGTCCAACGAACTAATAATGCCAACAAACAAAAAAATAACACCAGCCACAGCTTATTATTACAGTTTATTTGACTTAAAGCCAACGTTTATTTTTAGGCATATAAGGGTTGCAATAAGCACATGAGATAGCTACAGATAAAAACTGACTTTTTTAAATTCTCCTCAGAAGAGGCTGAACATGCAGCTTTGGGCCACCAGGGAGCTTTGGGGCCCCCTAGTGGCTTGGGGGCCCTAGGCATTCGCCTAGTTCGCCTATAGCAAGAAACATCTCTGATGCTGACATATCATAAAATAGAGCTATCATGAGGAGGTTTAGGCCATTTTCCATAAAGAAAAAAAGGCCTATTTCACTGTCAGTGTCCCACAATCATGTTCCCTGACACAATCAGTGAATCACTTTTATTTATAGTAAGTGCAGAATCACATTCAAAGGTGTCCCGAGGCACTTTGCACAATCAAAGAGAAAACCAACCGTCCCTCTAGAGCAAGAATGATGTGACAGTGGCCAGGAAAAGCTCCCCAGTTTTGAAGAATCCTCAAGCAGACCTAGAAGGGAGTATGCTAGCAGCTTAAGCAGCTAAAGGGGAGTGTGCCAGCAGAAAAGGGACAGTGAACCTGGGGTAGTCATTGAACCAGCTGCAAACCACAGCTAACGTTGTCCCAAATGGCAGCATAATGGGTTTGCTCTGGTTGGCCTGGCTTCCGTTCCTGTTGGAAAATGGTTTGGCGGTGGAGAATAGCACGATTGCTAAAGGCCTCCCCTCTGGCCTGGAACTTGTGTTACTGCACACTGTCCAATGATATTGCGGCCCCTTTTGTGCCTTTTTGTGAGATTGAACCCTGCTTCATCGATAAAGATGACTTCATGAGGGGTTACCAATGGCATCCATCTCAAAGATTCTCCACAGGAGTCAAAAAAGAACACGTTTTACTTCACACACAGGATTGTGTATTTTGGAATGAAATATGAGCCTTTACTCTACATACTATATCATTTCTGTACAGTATAGCAATTACCTGCACACAATGGTATCGTTGCACCTTGACCCTGTCGGAATTCCTCTCAAATTCCTCTCAAATGATTATTTAATGTGGTTTATAAGGTTTAAAAGGGACACTTAACATATAGAGAGGAAATGATTGCAATTCTTGAATTGAATGTTAAGGAGTGCCTCTTGCCTACTTGTTTTTCATGACGTCAGCAAGCTGCATCAATATCAGTCTCAGTCGTTTTAATTTTATTGAGTTCTTGGTAATTGATACCCAAATGTAGCTGTGTTGGAGGTAAACCTAAGTGACAGCAACTAAGAAGCTTGTGACCTTGCTAGAACACAGCAGTGGTAACGGGAGGAAAAGTCCCCATTTTCCCCCACAAAGACAAGCGAGTCTTGGCAATAAAGCTTAGCTTAGCAACATTAGCCTGTGTCACGCTCGACGCTATGCGGTCTTGAAAGGACGTAGGTCCTGGTTGCCTCTCTACTTATGTAACGTAGGACAATGGGTCAATTTCAGAGTCCATAGAATCGAGCTAACGTGAATGGAATTATGTCGGAAACACCAATAGCAATCTAGGAAGACAAAGACATGCATAGCACAGATTGACAGTCACCTTCCCCCCAATCAAACATCCCCAAATCTACCTCAAAGTGGTCGCAGGGAAACAGCATTGTTCCCAAAGCATACTGGGAAATGTTTTCCCTTGGTCATAGAGTTTATATCCTGCTGAATAAAGTTTCTGTAGAAAAAATAACAGTGCTAACACATTTCTGGTCATGATTTGAGAAAGAGAGTTGGGTTTATTCTGTCTTCCCTGAAAGCTAGATCAGTAAGTCTTAGTCAAATATGAACTGACTGTTGTTGTTGTTGTTGATGATGATGATGCTTTCTATATTAAGACTTAAAAGGCAGAGAAATTGATAAAGAGGAAGCTGATTGATATGGGAATGAAAGTGATTTTGTTGAAAAATAAAAAGGCATACGATGGATGGACATGTAGGCAATGACTCACTGATATAGAGGAGATGGCGATGAGGCTTCAGCCATGCAGGACGGAGGAGGGCGAGGTAATGATCAGAGTGAAGACAAACAGGAGGACTGGACTGGAAGCACGGGTCAGGTAACCCTTAGACAAGCAAACTGAAGTTACAAGATGTTTAAAACAATGCAAAGCACAACTCCAAAATGAAAGTGAAATTGTGAGACCAGCTTCTGGATCTACTTAAATAAATCTCGAATTTCCTTCCTTTTAATCTGCCACTTTAGCTTTCCCTCAGAAAACTCGTCCACACCCCCTCCTGCCTGCCTCCAACCAGAAATAAAATATTCATGAGAGTCCTAGATTTTATCTTATACTTGTAATCCTGCCAGCTTGCTTCTCTGCTACAACTGCTGCAAAAAGCTCCTGCAGCAACAGACAGGCTGTTGATGCGTCCTCACCATCTTCACCAGCAAGACTCGATGCACGTTCGAGCAAAGCTGTTCTTGCATGTATTTAACCACAATCTCCAGTTCCGCCGCCCCGCCCCTTTTCTCTTCCCTTTCCCTCAGAAAGACAAGACATGGAGAAAAAAGGTGAATTGAGAGGTGGGGGCGGGGAGGGATGCATATGTCACAGGGATTGGAAAGAGGAGGGTATAAGGAATTAATAGCTGTGAAAAGGAAATTGAAAAATTGATGTATGGTGGAACAGCTGCTGCCACTGGAAGGAGCGCCACCATACACAACTTCGATGTCCTCAAGTAAAGAGACAATATGGTTGTTTTTTATTCAAAATCAAATATCAACAAAGATGTTTGAGGCTGTTTTAAACAATAAAGAGAACTGAAAATTAATAATAGCTTATTTGAATGTTTTACTATTATTGTTGTTGTTCTTGTTGTTGTTGCCTGAAAAGAGGACAGCATACGATAGGACACTGAGTTGGCCTTTATTTTCAAATCAAAAGCCATATTATCAGCTGAAAAGAAGGATAAGGTAAATCATACTTAACAACACACACGCTTGCCAGGTCATACGTCATTGGCTTGGAGTAGACAGAAGCACACTTGAGCTAATTAAACAGAGTGCCTTCATTGTGTTCATGAAGCATTCATTGTCAGCCACTAGAGGGCACTGTTGTAATTGGAATGAACAAAGATTACAGGAAAGCAATCTATACTGTAGTCTGGGTTTGTTTGTTTGTTTTTTGGCCAGGATTAGACTAAACTAATTCAGCCCCATTTGACCTGAAAGACACGCTATAGATAAATGTTCACTGCCATTTATGTTCAACAGATAACGAAACTCAGCACCTTGACCCTGTAACATCTTCCTTTTCATGAGTAGGACCTATCACTTAAAAACCTAATGGAAAAATATTATTAGAAATGACATAAATAAAAATAAAAATCCATGTATGTGATTTCTAGAAATAGAAATAGAAATCACAGCAGTCCAATGCAATCAATGAAAACAACTTTTCAAACAGTGCTTTGTTTTTTAAAAAATAATAATTAACATGAATGATACCAGTCCAGACTCTCAAGAGGCCTCGGCAGTCCACCAGCTGTGTCATGTCCAATTGGGCCTCTGAGGGCTCAACCCCACCCCTTTCAACTACAAGTAAGGGGTGGATCAGCATAACTGTGGTCAGCCACCACAGTTATGCTGACGATACGCAGTTTTACGTTGATATTGCCATTGCCTTTTGATACGCTTTTATAAGGTACTTTAGATATTAAATCATGGATGGCATTTTAGTCATGACTGAGTTTCAAGCTGGTGGACTCTGTTGACACTATTTGCTAGTCTAATTAAAGCATTTTGGTACCAGCAGTGATTAGGTAATAATTACCAAAAACATGTTGATAAAAATGCTCCTGATGTGAGAGAAACAGCTGTATTCACAGCAGTGGAGTAAAGTGTAAAAAAACAAAAACAAATAACAAAACACGCTTTCTATGCAAATTTGTCAAGGTTGCACGTTTATTTTCACCTTTAATTAAGGAATCTGAACATAGCAACAGCTTTGCAGGTCAGCGCCACTTGTTTTTATATGCAAAAGGTGGCAAAAACAGTGTACAACATTAGGTGCCTAAAAAGAATCTCATCATTCGAAAATGCTGCTGTCCAGAAACGTCATGGTCAGCGGACAAAAGTGCAGTTTAAACAATTTAATTTTGTTGTGGTTCTCTTTTGTGTTTTTCACAGGAGAAAATGTCAATGCCACGTAACTGAAAATAACAATAATATTTATTTCAGTCAATAGGCATACATTTGTGTTAGGAAAGTGCATGAGATAAAAACAGTCAGTAATAACGTTAGTGAACTGACAGTTCATTTGGAATGGTTCTGCGATTTGACAATATAGGTGGTCTTCCTCCTATTTTCATAATTGCATCTTGGTTTGCATTAGTAGTAATAGTTTAAAGAAGTGTGAAAACAAAAATTGGAACAAGAGGGCAGATGCGGCCATTTGTGATTGTAATTAATAATTTTAATTGAAAAGAAAGGACATGAAAGGAGATATTTGTGAACCATGTGGGTTGCTTTTTTTCAAAGGGTAACTGCTGACGCAGACACACGTGCTCGTGGTTCACACTTGACGTGTTTTATCACATAAGGTGGTGGAACAAGGAAGTAAGTTTGGTTGTAAAAAAAAAAAAAAAAAATTGAAATTGAATTAAATTGAATGCCACAGAGAAATGGAGTCCAAGATTTATTTTTGTAAATTGTATTTTACTTATGTTTAACATGTCAATGGGTGCATTCTGCTGGCTACATGATAGATTTACCTTTATCAACAAGGGGATGTTTAGTATGAGAGAGCAAAGGTGCCAAAAATAAAATAAATACATAAATAAACAACTTAGCTGTGTAATATACTCATTCAACTATTAAATGAACTATTTCATGGTCCTGTGTTGCAGTGGTTCGTAATTGGGAAACTTTGGCTTGCAAACCATGTATGGCCCATTCAATGATTGTATATGGTTCTTAGAAAAAAATTAAATACGCCTGCAGCATCAGCCCGCGTCCCAGCCCGGTTGTTGGGCAAAACTCTTGCGTCCATAAGCGAGTGTGTAGATGTGGATGACTGGGAGAAATTCAGCCACCAAAATTTGTCGCCGCTTTTTTCCCCATTCTGAATTAAAGTCATTCTGAATGAGAATTTCGTGTTAACTGATTACGTGCGACGTGGTCTATTTGCACGTGTTACTGTATTTATTCAGAAAGGACTTTTTTATAACCATACACAAACATCTCTTGCAGTGGTGAGGGAATTACACTGTTGAAATACGCAGACGACTTGGCCCTGGTGGTGGCTCACATGACTGGCACCGCTGCTCTGTACCCAGTCAACAACCTGGTCAAAACATTCAGTGAGTATAGTCACAATTCACTAAAGAGGGTGTTTTCAGAATCTGACTCGTCAGCCATCTGAGATCCCACAAACAAGGCAACCCATGACTTTGGCGGATGAGGTTGACAGATAAAATAAATTCATGATGTAGTGCAGCACAGGGTAATTAACTTAAATAGAGATTTAAAAAAAAATGAAAATTGGTTTGAATCAATTAATGACACATTTTAATCAATTTGTCAGTCAAGTTTTATTTGTACGGTGCTAAATCACAACCAAAGGTGTCTGGAAGCACTTTGCACTATCAGGAGAAAACAACTTCAATGAATGACACATTTGGGTAATTATTTGACGTTGTATTTATTTATTTAATTTTGGAAGGACTAATCTTTCATAGTTTAGGTAGAAGGCTTTTATTTTATTTTTTTTTTTTTTTACTACCTGCTTCAAACCACACACAAAACAAAAGCAATTGTACTGTTGATTTTCGTTTTGTATTTATTTCCTAGTTCTTTACTTAGCTTTTGAGTATGAACTTAGAGTATTACCTGTTGAGTACCTTCGTCTGTACTTTTGTTTTCTAACCTGGGCTTTGGTGAATACAAAAAAAAGAGGAGGTTGGGAAGTAGAGGGAATCTACATACTCAAATCAAACTCCCCAGTCAACAAAGATCACACAGGTGTGTGTGGTGAAACACATTTTGCCTTGTCATTTTCATTTGAATAAAAAAAAGTTATGTGGCCCTGCGATGAACTGGCGACTTGTCCAGGGTGTCACCTTCCCTTCGCCCTATGACAGCTGGGATAGGCTCCAGCAGTCCCCCGTGACCCTGAATTGGAATAAGCGGGTAAAGAAGATGAATGAATGAATGAGTTTAAATGCAGAGAATAGGATGAAGTAAAACTGAGTAGATCCAGTCGAAGACAACGTGGCAATTGCCCCCCCACGTTCCCAAAATATTTTTTGTCACATTGGTTTATTAGGCCAATTTGAAAATAGTACTTAAGAGCATGAAAGTAAAATCAATCCTCTCTAACTCTCTAGATTTTAATTGAGGTTTAACGTGCCGGCAAAAAAAACAAAAAAAAAAACAGAATTGGTGTAATTTTGTGATGAAATACAAAATCTACTGTGAGCACAAAAAAAGAGAGAAGACGTGTTCGTGACAATACAGCGCTGCCACTTTCACACATAGTTTGGGGATGGAGTGTTGCTGGAGAATCGATCAGTGAAGAGCGCCACTTCGCTGCACTTAAGTTTAGCTGCACTTAGAAGCCAAGCAGCTGTTGTAGACAGCACCATGTCAAAGACAAGTTGGTGTGCTGACATAATGGAACAGGAGGAGGAAAGTGAAGAAACAACCACACACATACACACAAACACATAGTGGTGCAACTCAAAATGATACTCCGCATTTTCATATCAGTGACCTCAAACTTGGAAACCATTCTTGTTTGGGGGGGGCTGTTTCATTGTTGCCCTGCTAGCGCACCTGTTGTCTATTTAATTGTCAATAAAGCAGCTGAAAGTAATAAACAACCCTGAATCACTGAAGTTTGACTGACAGGATTGTCATTGATTTGACTTGCCAATGTCTTTCTATGGTGTCCAACAAGTCTGCCCAGTCTCCTCTGATCCCAGACATCAAAAATTGTTCCTATTAAGAAATCATTTAATCCCAATGTACACGACGTGGAAAACTATCAAGAGCCTGAGCTGTGCTAAAATGTTGAATTAAACAATGAAACTCAACCCAAAAGTGAATCTAACTAAGGTATAGCTACTTTAAGTGGCAGTCATCATTTTATTTTGGTGAAAAGCTTAATATGGAGTCAAGATCCTCACGTCCTCATCTGGCAAAAAAACTTTTCCTGTGCTGAAGCATGTGGATCTTCGACGGTGACTACCAAACACGATTTAGTACGGAACACGAACCAGTAGTTTGTGTAGTTAATGTCGCTGTGTGAACAGGAAGAAGCCACTTGTGAAACATGTTGTACACAAAATAAATTTTAATAAGCAATTTTTGTTTGTTTGTTTGTTTGTTTTTCTGTTTTTTTTTTTTTGTTTATCTGAGAAGCTCTGTGACCAGCCTGCAACTGATTTTCATCTTGATTGTGCATAAAGAGATTTTGTCCACAAGACATTACATTAATTACAAAATTACATCACAGGTAGTCTGAAATTACTTTCTATTGAGCAAAAACATTGAAGCCTTAACAAAAAGCCACAATGTAAGACTGTGATGCAAAATTTCATATAAATATAGAAACATCACTGAGATATCAAAATAGCAACAGTTTTGTGTGTGTGTGTGTGTGTATGTATGTGTGTGGAAATTATAAATACGTTGGCCAGAATGTTAATTACTGGGGATATAAAATTACACTGCTTTTGGGGAATTATTAAAAAGTTATTCATGGAGAAAATATTAGATGCGTAATTCTTCCCACATTTGGGGTTGACTCTAAAAGTTTAACTTTATTCTATTCTAAAACTGCTTGGGGGCAATGCATAATAATCCCAGTGTGTCAATTTTGTCACTGTTGATTTGTATGTTGGTTTGTATGTTTATTTCTCTGTAGCAGTCCATCATACAACATTAAAGGCTATAAGTGCACTGTGTGGCTTTTCGAAGGACAGTGCACGAAGGCCTCTTGTTCTGATGCGAATTGATCGCTGATGTAATGCTACCCTTGCAATGAATTGGTATCGATACCGGCCTAAAATATTGCGATACTGGTATTGAACTGATAGCACAAAAACCACCGACAACATCAGGAAAAGCACTGGAATAATAATGATGATAATAGAAAGACATGTAACATGGTATTGATATACTCGAGCTTGTGTAAGTACACTAACCTCGAAACAAGAGGGAGCTGTAATATATCGTACATCGGAGCGTATTTCTTAACTTGAACTGAAGGTAACCAAAAGCAGCCTCGCAAAGACGCATATCGTAAAAGCATCGGCATGAAATTCCAATATAACGAGATGAATTATAGCTATAAAGTTATGTTAAGATATATAGTCAATCAGCTCACTCAGTTATTGTGACATCATGAAACTTATGTTTGACAAAATAATTCATGCTGAGAAGAAAAGGTTGGAGAAAGGCGTGCTGATGCGGTTTGATTTAAGTTCTGATTTCTGCTAGGGTAAAAAAACATTGTGAAATTCTGCAGCCAGAAAACATTGTGCATGACAAGTCATACTACTAATAATTTTATTAAATTAGAACCTCGCAATTTGACCTGAAGAAACTTTGACGTGGACATATCCCGGTTGCATGTTAATAAAGAGTTGTTCGTAAAGTATTTGTATTCATGAGCATCATTATTATCATCAACAACAACATGACTTTTCTAGTATCGGTAGACTGGGGAACACTAGAATGGTTGCTGTCAACTAACACCTTTTGTACTGTAACACAATCACAATCTTTGCCACTTTCAATTTTCAGAAAAAAAAAAAGTGCAAGAACATGTTTGTGACATCAAAGCTTTGGGAAATATGCACATTCCCATGTTGGTGACAGAGCCTCAGCTAGGGTACAAGCTCACTTTCAAAGACTAGCCATATGAGCGGATTTTAATTTTTTTTTTGAAAAAGTAAAATGCCTGTAAATGCAATTCATAAAATACTTTTACTTCACAGGTATAGGAATATAAAAGCCTTATATAAACAACCTCTACACACAAGACATTCCTCCCAAGTTGATTAGACATGGCTCGCGTCTGACTGGGATTGTTTTTAGGTTTAACTTCAATAAAACACTGCTGAACTATGATTAAAAATGCAGCGTTTTCATACAAGTTTTAAAGATGCTTAGTGATTTTGGTCAAAAAAGTGTAGGAAACTGTGGAAAGTGAAAAGTGACATACTGTATTGATAGTGATATTTGTGACAGCGTGCTACTTACAGTAAAGTGAATGATACATAACCTGCAAGCCCTGTAAAAGACAAAGAAACTGCACTGATTGCGTAAAATATAGGAGGAGACAGTGGTTATTGGCAGAAGGAAGTGAGGTGCCACAGGGAGCCGTGTTGGTGCAAGAAGTAGGTTGCCAGAGTCTGGATCCAATATGAATAGGTCGGAGGTAGCGGTATGACAGATGATGCCTTAGAAGACGGCAGGCAGTGTGCAATCGGGTAAGTTGTGGTCCGCCTTCGGTCAAAAATGGTTGACCATTGACGAGGAGGAAAGGTTCACGCAGTCTGAAGCATCTCACATCTCAATGTGAGCTTCTTTGGGGGGTTGTGTGTCTTTAAATGAGCCGGAGATGGTGTAGAACCTGCAAGGACAAAGAAGCAAGGGGAGGATGTGTCAACGGTCAGAGGTGATGGGAATTCGACATTATTTATTACATGAGCAAATAAATATTCAGCAATTGTCACCAATGGGGACAATTTGTCATGTTAGCTTCTAATGGTGCACGCTGTCGCTTGACGTTGTGCTGTATTTAGCTTGACCAAAAATGAAGGTCCTGAATAGACAATCTATTTTTCTTTTTAGGAGTTGACTGAATGAATGCATGTGTTTTGAAAATTTTTCAATCAGCCTGTTTTTAACTTTATATTAGGAACTGGGTTGGTAAAAAATGGAAAACATGCTCAGCTGCCATTTTCTGTATCACTGATCTGCCTGGTTTCTGGACTCACTGTGTTCTGTGTTGTGCTTTTGGATGCATTGCTGGTTAATTTTCATCATGAAAGGCGATAGCAATCATAAGAAGAAGGAAAAGAAACAGCTAGTTTTTGTTTGTTTGTTGTTTTAAAGAAGGACTTCAGCATGAAACTGCATCATTTTCCACTACAATTCCCAAATTCCACTTGAGAAGTTCTGAGGAAAACCTTACTAAAGAAAAAAAGTTTTATTATGTATTAATTACACTATTTTGTTCCAAAAAATGAATGAATTGAAAAGGAATTTTGAAATATGCCATTTGTTGGCATGACTTATAAATAAAGAGAATTAGGCCTTTTCCAAACACAGTCAGGCTGTATTCACAACAAAGCTGCTGACGCGCGGACAAAAATGTAACATTGCCTTTTCATATATTTAAATAGGATCCCCAGTGGAAAATCCCAGATGCATCCCATGTGTTTGTGTCAATGGCAATCTCATGGTTCAGTTGATAGATAAGGGAACACAGCGTGCAACATGAATCAATATCACGCAGCTTGATTATATGAGACCCCCACCCTCGCTGTTAAATTGCTACAATCGCACTTGGTGTAAACGCAGGTAAACCAATCCCAAACTGTAACAATTTCACTAGCTGTAATGACAAAAGAGCAAACATCCATAGAATTGGGGAAATGTTGGTGGAGCAGCAAGCAAAGCATAAAAAACACACATCATACCTCGTCTTTCGAAAATGCCTGCGTTCCTTTAGGGCCTTAAAACAGGCAGACCTGGCACAGGAGTGTTTGAGGTCCACCACCTGGTAGATAATGGGGTTGTACATGGCCGAGGACTTGGCCAACAACGTAGGAATAACAGAAACAGGAATGGGCACTGAATCCGGCGACCCGAAAGCTGACACCACGGAAACCACTGCGTAGGGGATCCAAGCTATCAGAAAGCCGGCGCAGATCAACATGGCCACCTGCGAAACAGGATACAAAGATGTCATCCCAGTGTCCTGCACACTGTGTGTCTGAATGACTCAAGCTTTGCTAGGAAAAATGAGAATAAACGTCACTCAAGTTTCATTTCAAATCCCACGGTGCACAGAGCCAAACTGCTGAAAACTGTATCATTGTCCATGTTAATAGACCTAACTGGACTTAAGCCTGAACTGCATAACTGCATCTGATATTCATCAGTGTATCAATGTTTAAATGTAGGTTGGTTCCCCTGACAAGGGGGGTTGGTGCCCTTTGTACCAGGGCAGCACCCACTATCAGTGTTTGAATGGGATGGATGTGATCTGTTATGTAAAGCGCTTTCAGTGGTCAGCAAATGAAAATGCACAATATAAATTATAACTCTAACCCCAGCATTCCATACATTAAATGTTAACAAGTGTAAAACTCCAAACCAAGGTTTTTGTTTTTACCCATGTTTTTCCTTCCTCTTTCTTTTATTAACAAGACAGTCAATGCTGAAGGTAAAACCAGATAAACACAACAATCAAATTAATTTAAAAGTCAGATATGTCCTTTTTTTCCCCCTTTGTCTCTTACATATTATTACTAGTGTATTCTTGCAGTCTAAAAAAGTAATTTGTGTTTCCTACCCATAGAACGGTTCTTATAAGAATATACATAGTTAGTGGCCACCTTGCACTGCCAAATATCTGAGGACACGGAGTCCAGGTTTGTGTGCAGAGGCCAATGTAGTTCCCTGGCAAGCCTGGGAGGGGGAGTGTGAGCAAATGAGCACTGCAATCTAAAATGCAATCACTTGATGTGACTGTTTCTTCTCAAAATCTCCAAATATTACACACTGGACCTTTGAGTGACCACAGAGTGAAGCACTCTTATCCTACCCACCTTTGTGAGTTTCATCTCTAGGCTGTGGTTATTTCTGATTCGGGCATCAAAGTTTGATATCTCTTTTGCAGAAGACTTGACCTTGTAGATGATCATAACATAGGAGTAGACAATGATGCCTGTGGGAAGGACGAGGCAGAAGAACAGGATGGACATGACAAAGCTCTGGCCCGACACAGAGGCCTGGGCCAGCCACCAGTCCAGCGTGCAGGATGTTCCGAATGGTTCTGGAGCATAGTTTCCCCAGCCGATCAGTGGCATGGTGGCCCAGAAGCCTGCGTACACCCATACAAATGCCAGGCAAAGAAAGGCATGGTGCCGCTTCAGCCATGTGCCTGAAAGAGTAGCAAAAGACAAGAGTTTAATTATACATGTATGTTTGTTGCACCAACAACAACAACAACAACAACAACAACGACGATAATGATAATAATACGTTGTAATAGTAGTAAATATACAGCCAAATTATATCTGGCTGTGACTACAGTTCTTATTACTACAAACTCACAGCAATACGGCTTGATGTAAGATAAAGGTCAGCATGATTGTATACAATGCACAGTAGAAAAAAGCATGCACATTTGCACATTTGCACATTTGTATTGATAGAATAATTTTCCAAACAACAGAATAGAAAGACAGTCACTCCAAACAAAGAAATTATACCATTAGATTGATTCTCTGACAAAGGAGTTAGATGTACCATATCTGAGATGGCAGATCTTGAGGTACCGGTCCAGACTGACTACCGTCATGGTGATGAGGCTGCCACAGCCAAAGAAGAAGCCCGCCCAACCATAGAAACGGCAGCCTTCCCAGCCAAATAACCAGCGATGGGACAGACTGGATATGATGAAAAATGGCTTCCCTGTTACTGCAACGACAGAAAGGAAGAAGGGATAAGGGAACTGTAGAACAAAGACAGAAATTAGCAGGAGAATAGTGAACACTGTGGCTCTCCGCTCCCGCCACCCTCAGTGCAGCAAAGCAATGGATGGATGGATGGATGGATGAATGGATAATTGATTGCTTTCTTGGAAAAGAAAAAATATAATCTAGTAGAAGTATTTAATGTATGTAATGTAATACAAAAGTGAGACACGAATAAAGCTAAAGTCAATTTCCTATGTCATTTCTATCATTAGCCTTTTCTGTCATTGAGATCTGAAAATACATCATGTCAGTTTATTATGCGAAATTAAAGGATTCTCTCGCTTATAGCACATATTCATACAGAATAAGTTATTAGCAGTACAGAAACTTAGCTAACTACCCTCTAAGTTTTACATAAAATTATTTTATAATATTTATTATATTGTCTCCTAACACTCTCACCAGCCCATCCGACAAAGGCATGTTAGCTTCCCACCCAGGGCCCTGACTCACTTTTGCTGTAGATAGATTGCAGCAACGCAAAGATTGGACATCAAATCTACAAAGTTTTGGCAAATGGCATTTAAAAAAAATATTCTCAAAGATGACTTTAAATGACCCTACCAAAGTCTGTCTCTTGTACCTTGGGGACGTTTGACCATATTTAAATGAGATGTAAAATGCATGTATTTAAAACACTCAACACTGTTTAGCCTACTACTACTACTACTACTAATACTAATACTAATACTAATAATAATAATAATAATAATAATGATAACTGTATTGTATTTGTTGTTCATTTTATTCTATTGTGCAAACAAATTCCTGAATGGATACGCCCCAAAATGACAGATGATCAGACAGTGAAGTGGCAAAGTTGTTGGAGCTCTTCTTCTTCCGAGAAAGCTGCATTCTGAGAATGTTGGTGCATTTTAATAAATCTTTCGAGGAGAGCCGAACAAGACAAATAATTGTTGTGCGCTCGCCAACGAGATAAACATCTAATTTTCTCAAAGCTAAAATTGCACGAGACATGGTGACCAGAATTTTTCTTGGAACTTTTCAGAACCCAGCAGGCATGCTCACATGCTTCCATGTGGCTACCCACGTGTTGCATCTTTATTTGAGTCACAGCAAATGAACTTAGCAAATTGGTAAACTGTCATGATTTCCTGTGCTTGTTTTGGAAGTAATGGGCGCAACTGTTGTCATTCCTTTTTTTCCAGCTCATGCGCATGGGGTTAGGCCTCAAAATACAACGCTAGCTAGGCTCTGGCACAGCCATGGGGCACACACACAGTTCAACAGACCTGGCTTTAATGGTCAAAAACGTACTCAGAAAACCACAAGAAAAATCCGAAGTTCATCAATCATCCTAAAGTTGTTTATTTCTTATATAAGGATTAATTTAACTAATTATTTTTGCACTTAATTTTAAAAGTACAAGATGTATCTTACATTATGTTTTAGAGCTCATGAAAGTAAAATAAATAAATAAATAAAAATAAAAATAAATTCTGGATCTTTGAACACGTCAAACACAAATCAAGACATCACTTCACACAGTCCTGGGAAGAACTCCAATCGTTTTTTCTTAAGTGTCTAAAATGATTTGAAATAGCTTACTGGGTAGATTATTGGATATTACAGGACTTTAGTCTTTTAAAGAAATACTTAAATAAATTCTCAAACTGAAAGGAATAGTAAGAGGGTCTTATGTTTAACGGGATAATTTGACAAAACACGGCTTGTGGTGTGGAGCGTCCCCCCCCCCGCCTAAACACCCACTGTTTCCGCAGGGACGTATTTTACTGCAGCACACAACAAACGTCACGCTGAAGGAGAGTTTCTGAGCTGCTAAATTGGTGGAGGTGTGATTGAAACCGCGTCCTGTGTGAACCGCCAGTGGCATGTAAGTTTTGCGTGATTACTTTGGTCGGTTCCGGTCAAGTTTTGTTTTGTTTTGTTTTATTTTTCCCCTTCACTTTGTGGACTTTGTCTTAAGCTGTGAGTCGTTTCAGGTCACAGACATCTGGTAGTCGCTTGGTGGGAGCAAAAATAGCGGCGAGCCTCCACCCTCACTTACAATACAGTGTTACACACACACACACACACACACACACACACACACACACACACACACACACACACAATATAAGTCTTCAAGAGTGGGCGGCAAGAGAGGGGATGTTTACACTCATCCAGTAATGCGCTTAATGCATTAATTTATTGCCTGTCAGGATTACAAGAATACTGCTATACTTCAGCTGCAGGCGTAGCAAAATAGATAAGTCAATAAAGTTCACAACAAAAGTAAGGATAGCGAGGTCACGCAGGATGAGTCAGCAGACTGTACTTATAGGTCATGAATAACAAGCCATGCTACTTTAAAAAAAAAAAAAAAAAAAAGGTTTTAGCATGGCTGAATCTGACATTTAATTAAAGAGAAGTTTTCCAATTTGTCATTTAGCTGTTTGTTTATTGTTGCTCCTTAAACTGTTCTTGATTTTTTTTTTCATTTTAATGTCATTTTTGACTTTAAATACACCTCCAGGGTGATCCCAAAAATTTGCTATAAACACTGATAATGAAATGAAAAATCGATTAAAATTACTTTAATTTGTGCATTTTGGGGACAGACCATTCCTTTGTCACTGACATTATGAGGCAAAAAAAGCAGGACCTGAGTGAGTCAGTCGGCACTAAAGTTTTCTGAACTTCCTACTTGGTGAAAAGACCCATTTTGAGAATAACAGCTGGAGGAAGTAGCTTGAGGGCAAACACAAAGCCACATAACACAGCTTTGTTGAATTCAAGGCACGAGTTGTCTCTGCTGACAGCATTCAACAAGTCCGCACAGGGTTAACCATTCCAAGGTCAGTTTTCCCACCAAATAAAAACAACAGAACAGTGTCCCGAGGAGACGTCATGAATCTTGTCCTTGAAAAATTGGTTTTACATGACTCATCAAAGTATCTATTCCTCACTCTAACATGATGATGCTGTCTAATTGCTTCAGCTTCTCATGATGATAGTTATGCAGGAGTGTACTGCAGCATTGTTATGATAAACCTGCAAATCAATATATATATATATATATATATATATATATATGCAGATGATTTGCAGGTCTATCATAACAATGCTGCAGTACACTCCTGCATACAAAAGTTAAGACATCTGTGCATAAGAAATCATCCCCCAACTTTTAAAAATCTTAACATCTTTTTTTGTTTTTAATATATTACAACAAATTAGTGTAATCGTGTAATATTTATCCGGAGTCCCATTTTCAAATCCAGACAAATATTTCCTTGCATAGTCTCTGATTTGAGAGTATCCAAAATGAAGAAAAAAAAGTATAACTGCATCACTTCAGTAGGGCAGGCAATCCTCCCTCTTTATCTCTGACCAGTCGGACAACACATTAGTGTCATCTAGCCAAAAAGACATACGACGCATGTTGGCCACCCAGTAATACGCTATGAAGTTGTGCAGAACCAGCCCACCATAAATGGTTTGATGATAGGATTATTACATTTTTTGTTCCCGAGGCAGTGTGTTGTTCGCGTTCACATTGTTTAGCTCAATGAGTGCTATGATGCCAATTCTCTATGCTGCAGAATGCGTTTTCTGTAAACAAGCAAAGTTGTCGAAGAATGAGAGTGCTACAACGAAATTGCCAAAATTTAAAAAGTGGAATTGATGGCGTTGCTTCCTACTTAGCTACAAATCGTGTGCATGCAGTGATGTTATCTGTAATAAACGTCTAGCAATGCTTTTTCTTACTCAGAAGGGTGAACTCAAATCAAAGTGTGCCATATTATGTCCTTGTTCTATTGATGTTGTTTTTTTTTTTTTAAATCTGTCCTGTTGGAATCAGATATTTAACATCATGCATCATTGCATATTGTGCTATTATATTTGTAACATTACATTTATATGTTGTAATTATTATATTGAGTTGAATGCCTGTGCATTTAAGGACTTTTTTGGGAGAAAGGAGTCAGTTTGACTCTGGCGACGGCCAGGACTCGACTCCAGAGATCTCTCCATCAGATCTCTGTAACAAATGTCTTGTTCTTCTTTTCAGTAAAACTTCATAAGATTTTCCTTGTCTTCTTTTCTTCATTAAACGGACACGCGGTTTGGTAGCATGATATTAGGTAAAGGAACCAAACCAACAGTCCTCACATATAATGTCCAGATTGATTTGGTTGCCTCCTATTGGCTAATAACGTGATTAAAGTGTAGCTTCATGTCATTTTAATCAGGTGATGAATATGGCACAGTATTTCCTGAACTGTTCTGCCCAAACACTTTAACCTCCTTCCATTTGGACACCATTGCCAGAGTTTAACACTGTTGCAGCTAAGACATTAGAAAAAGATCATCCATTCAATTTTGTACTTGCCAACCCAAAATACAATTTCTGCCCATACTACCATTGTCAACAAACGATTAAAATTACAATTTGTTCCTACATGTTTCACACCAAATATTTCAAGCCATACCTGATATTCCAAAGTCAAATATAGCTAGATTAACAGTCATAAGCTCAGGAGGCTTCATCTTGGTCTTGCGTTTGATGGTCATGTAAATGACATAGCCATTTCCGGTGGCAGACATGATTCCTGTAAGGGGGATGAAAGAGACACCAGTCACTAATGTTTAAAATAGTACATTTAAAGAATATTTATGACAGGCGGCTCTGCGACAGTCTTCATCCTACCCACAGATTGCTAACAAATGAAATTGACCCATTAATTGATAAGTACGAAAACACAATTTCCTCCCACAGACCTTCAATGGAAGGAACTGCCATGTCAAGTGGCCTTTCCTCCTGTTAGAAAAACCGACTTGAAAGCCTCAGGCATCACACAATCAAAAGGCCTTGAGACAAGGGTCTGTGTTGTCAAGTGACACAGCAGAGATGTGAAAAGAGTATGTATCAGCAAGAGATCACAAACATTACTGATTCACAAGGTTGCTGGGACTGAATCACAACATTTCTGCAGAAGGAACAATGAATTGTGTACAATGCAGGGCACATGAGTAGCTTCTAAGCCAATTCAATTTATTAAAGATACAAGGCCAGATCAACAAAGAATGGACCGCCGGCAACCTGTACCTTCGTAAAATTTCCATTTCACTATCATTTCATTCCTATTTCATTTCTATTATTTTCCTTTTCTCCTGTCTGTGTGTCTGTATGTCTATTATGACTGATTCCATGATCAAAAGCAAGTCCAGGCGTGTCAGTCAAATCGGTGTCACAGTTACCACCATCTGAGTCCGATTTTGGACCTCCTTTGATGCGTATCTGATCAAGTAAGCTTGATCTCATTTTTCAGCACTGATTTCCATAGAATTGAGAGATGGAATCAAACCTTTCAACTGGGCTGACAAGTTGTTTTTCTCCTCCAGCTAGCCCACCAATTTCTGTTTGTAATTGTTTCCCCTCCTATGCTGACGATTCCGTCATGAGGGCCGTCAGGACATCCACCGTGATTCGAGAGAGTAGGAAAGAGAAAGCATCCATAGAAAACTGCAGTTGTTGCAAACCAGTCTCCGGCTCCTCCATTGTGAAGAATTGCGCTGGTGCGATTGTCGTACAGATGTTTAATGACAAGGACAACGTTAGGGGCTGATGTTGTACTTTCGCCAAATATCCCTCAAAGAAGTTGAAAATTTGATCTGTGGTGCTCCAGCCTGACTGTTCTTCAGCAACATTGGGTTCAGCTTGAGGTTTTAACATATCCAATATTACTTTCTGGAGAACTTTGCTTGTGTGGCTGATAAAAGCGATTAGCTTTTAGCTAATTTAGCTAATCGCTTTAGTTTTAGCAGTTGTAAATTGCCCTTCTTGGAAAGTGCAATGACTATGTCCATGATACAGGCCATTCTCCACGTTCGCAGATACTGCTGCAGATGATGTTAAGGATGTCGTATAGGCATTCGTTTGGTTCACCTGTCCAAGATCTTCTCTTGCTCTGAAAGGTATTCACTTGCATTGCAGAGACTCTGTCCTGTTTTCTCTTTGTGAGCTCCTTCACAGCTTGATACGATATCTTGCTGTTGTTGGGCTTAGGCTGCCCTCTTTCTTGGCACTTGTCCTCAAACCACTTCTGTTTTGCTGTCTGCATGCCTTTCCTGATGTTTTTTATTGATTTATCCGTATGCAGGAGACCTTCAGGACAGTTCTTGTTCTTCCTTTGGTCTTCTTCACTTGTCATGGAAGATTTGCGGATCACGGGTGACCTGAGGTTCCCTCTTTGGGCGGTGTTTTCCAAGGACCTCAGTTGCTGTTTCAGTGAAAAGTTAGAATGGTATTTTAGTGTTGACACCAGTTTCTCCGCCCCAATGATAAGCAGCTAGTGCAAACCTACGTAGCTGCTTTGAGGATTTTGTGGTGTACAGGGACACATTTGACACTAATATGCTATGCTAATTAAAAAAGACCTTAAATAAGGGCCATTTAAAGTTCTGGTCAATTAATCGGTGGATCACTTGTGATGATGACCTATAGTTTTGAATAACCAGGGAAACAAATGGTTGAAATACAATTAATGTATTTTTGGGAATATCATAATTTGATGGAGAACTTGGCGCGCTTGTTGTTGACAACATCCTTTTTGATGTGGGACCACAGTAGTTCGCCGGCAAATCAGCCAGTCAGACTCTTTTGAATATGAAGAAGAACAAAGTTTTACATTTTCTCTGGTTAAATAAAAGAGAATGTTTCATTTTGTTCTATATAATCTGGAGTGTTCAATTTACACCATGAATGTAGTGTGCCAAAACCAAATCTGTTTATCAGTGAGGAATGGAATGAAAAATTTCCTCAAGCTCTTCATAGGACAAACCAGGATCGTAAGATCAAATCACATGATGGGAATGGAGAGACAGACAACCTATTCATCCAAATATGTCTCACTCAAAAACTAAATGAAACAGTTTTTATATAAAATTTCTACATTGTATTATTTGTTTTAACATATTTGCTAGTTTAAATGTAAATTTTGAGTTACAATAAAACAGAAAATATCATATGTTCAGAAAGCACCAGTCAACCAAAACAAGAAAATCCCCCTTTGTATTGACAAAGAAATAGACTTAATATCAGTTCTACAGTTAAGTAATGTAGCAATGAAACAAACAAAAGTGGGGAAAAAAGAAGACATAAATATGAAAAGTTTGTGATTGATTGGTGTCATAAATGCTTCCTCATCACATTTTAAAACTAATTATTTTATGAATATCAACTGATTATTAATGTCCCTTTTAAATAAATTGTTCATTGCATTAATTTAATATGTATGTATGTATGGTTGTATGTATGTGTGTGTATCCCTTTTAATCCTTATCCAGGAAGTACTTTACTAGCTTTAAACATCCGTTACACAACACCTTTTTCTCCTTAGAACCTTTGCTTCACACTTCAGTGCGTTAGATCACCATCATGTTCTGTGTTAATTATAATCAAGCGCATGATGTAGTATTCCTCATCTTTTGATGGAAATAAAAATGATCATCCTGTAGAGAGATGTGAAATCAAAGACACCCCAAAAATGAAAGGGAACAAATAATGCAGCAGACTGGTCTATTTTTAGTAGTTTGTGTGGGGAAAAACCAGTAAAAAAGTATACCAGTAAAAATAAAAAAGGGACTTCTGGAATTTATTGTCAGACTGATTTCTTTTACTTCAAATTTGTGCATGTTAAATGGAGTGAATTACTGTGTTTAAGGCAATGAATTTGAGCCAGATTTATACAACCCTTATTGTCATTTACTGCCAGGGGAACTATAATAATAGGATTTTTTTTTTTTTTTGCAATCAGTCACTGACCTATGATGCAAATGTAGAGGGCTGCCACAATATCAGCCTCTCGGGAGAGTCTTGAGGCGAAAGGGTCACCGTGAAGGAGATAATGAGGGATGTTCGAGGGTTGTATCCACGTCTCATTCTCCATCACTGCCATCAACGGCATCAGTGTCCTGTAGAAGAAAGGTACAAACACGCATGCATAAAATACCTCAATCATCACGGTGTAAGAAATAAAAGAGAAATGAAAACATGTAGTCAAAGAATAATCCATGTTCATGAGGAGCGTTATACAATAGGCCTGCAGTCAATCAAAGCAAAGGAGGGGGGAGTGGGGGGCGACTGTCTTCCATCATTTTACGCAGCAAGCAATAACTCCACGTGCATTCCATTATCAACCATGCATCCCTGAACACCAGGATCAAAGCAATAAAAGCAAACGTTGGGAACGTCATTCATTTCCACTCCACCCCACAAGGTGATGATGTGGGGTGGAGTGGAAGACAATCCATCTGTCAATCATTGCCTCCCCTATCAACACACAACTGAATATTTGGAGAATGTTTACAGCGGGTTAAATTTGGGTTCAAAAAGGCATCAGGAGAATAATAAATCATTCAAATATGAGACTTCCCCATTCTTTCAGTTTTACATGACATTTTCACTGTAAATACTGAAATATAAGCTATATACTACAGCTGGTATATGGTATTTTGTGTCATTTAAAACAATTGAAACAAAATTGTGGATTTTCTTAGCTGTGGCACCTCGGTGATTGATCATTGTTTTCAGCCAGGGAAAATCAAGGTCTACTAATTTTACATGCCTAATGTGGCCCTCTAACTGAGAGACATAATCTTCACAGTTGTCCTGAAATTTAAAGACCCAATACACAAGTGCCATGTTGTCGGTTATCAGGTAAGAAAAAAATTGGTGTTATTTCTTCTGGAGGAGAAAGTCACATGACATGCCCTCTCTGCCTGGCCCGTTAATATGAAGGTTTTTTTTTTTTTACTATCCTTTTCTTTACCAAGCCGAGCCGGCCATGTTTGCATCTTAGTGCAGGGGAATCCCTGCCTCGTATCCCTGGCCTGTGTTGTTGTCCGTTACTATCAACAACACAAATAAAATACTTCAGTCCAGTGTGTAAAATATGGCCTGATTTATGATTTTTATATTGGTAAATTGCTTGATATAAACTGCCCATACATACATTATTAAAAGCTTATAATCACAGTGCAATATCAGTGATTTGGTTTTCCTACCCTTAGAACGGTTCTGACATATGTATAAGAATTTACATATGTTGAGGGTCTTGCTGCCGACTTGCACCGCCATATTTCTAAGGAAGCCTGGTGTGGACAATCCTGCCCTCCAGACAGCTAGTTTTGTATTTAGGGTGAACGCTCGCGTCTTTAAATGAACCAATGAAGAAGAAAGTGGACGAGGTATCTAGGTTTGGGTGCGCAGGCCACCATGGTTCACTGGCAAGCTCGGGAGAAGGGAGGGTGACAGCGTTGTAATCTAAAATGTAACCACCGGATGTCGCTGTTTCTTCTCAAAATCTCCAGATATTAAACACTTAACCTTTAAGTGGCAAAGTTTCACTTGAAATAGCTTTGGATGAATAAAATTAAACAAAAAGTCTTATGTATCGGAGGCAGGTCCGTCAGTGATAATGCCCCCCATGGAAACACAACATGGTAACTGAGTTCGCGTAACAGAAGGTGGCCCTCTGGATTTGCGCTACCCAGCATTATTTTAGCGAATGTTAGGACGTTATTCAAATGCAGATATTTGCAGAATTATATATTTTAATTACTGAACAACAGTTTCCTTGCTTGGGCTGTGAGTATCCATTGCTTCACATAAGAGACAGGGGGATTTGAAGAGCACGAGTGCAAAGCCTCCATGTTTTGGTTTACATGCTTTGTATATGCTCAGCTGCGCTCGGTAGCAGACAGAAAAAAAAACCTCATGGCACCTGGAATTGCCCTGGCATTGCCCTGTTGGTACCGAAGGCAAAAGAATGGAAAAAATGGCAGAAATTTTGTTTTAGTTGGTTTTACCATCACCATCATCATTTACCATTTGCCATCCACATATTTTGTTTTTGTTTTTAAATAAATAAATATGTATTGTGAGGATGAAAGGATGCCATGTCTTCCTGCAAAACCAAAAGACGGACACGATCCCGTCTACAATACAGGAACTGTTTTTTTTTGTTCTGTTTTTTTGGACCTGTGGCGCATGACCAGGATCACTTCCTGACAGGGATTTCCAAACCATGAAGTGTCCTTTCCTGATCTGAAAGATAACCAAGATATAACCTTTCCAGGGGGAGTCAACAGACTGGAGTCGGGAAAAACATGCTGTGCTGTGCTTGAATATGCTGCGTGTTGTGTTGTACAGTGCTGCATTGTGTCACATTACTGTGAACTTACAGAGTGCAGCATAAAAGTCACCACAACTATTGAGATTCTGCATTTTCAGGACTGACTCATGTCCTAGATTTTTTTTTTTTTTTTTTTTTTTTTAATGACAAGTCTGACAGCTTTGATGAAATGTTGATTACCAGATAATGAATATTAACAGACCTTAAAAAGTATTCTGGAAACTGTAATTGGTAGGTAAAACAATGGATGTTCCAGTAAATAAAATAACTAATAATATGAAATAATACTAATAAGATAGATATTAATAATACATAAATAAATATTATAAAAATGAGATTGCTCTGTTTAATTATTCCACTGTTTGAACTAAATGAAATTGCTCTCTCAAAATTAATTGAATGTCTCAAGGGGATTGAACACATTTGCAGAATAAATCCACTGGAATACTACGTAATAAATCCATTGAGCAGATCCAGTGGAGTGATTTACCAGATTATAGACAGCACAGGTTTAAAAGTGTGTAACTAGAAAGGTTTTTGAGGAAAGCCGAGAACAAGTTCATGGTATGCCAGAATTTGCTTAATCAACTCTCGCTATTGAGGGACTGAATTTCTTCAATTGGGCACAGTGGCATACATTTATGCAACCACTTTTCGTTCTTACTATTTCGTCAATTGAACAAACAAGCAAATAAAGAAACAATTAACCTTATCACCTGATTTTTTTTCACTTCGGAATACAATGACAAAATTGTTTTACGACCGCCATTGCTGCCTGTGATTAGGGCTTAGGACACTCATACTGCCTCCAACATCTTAAACGCAACAATTTTTCAGGCTACCACATGTAAATGTGTAACATGCAATAGAAAATGAACTGCAGCGTATACTTAAAACACATTACACATTCAATCCATCAGGAGCATCTGGCACGTTTCTTTTTATGCAAGATGAACCCAAACATACGCAGAAATGCATCTGCGGAAATGCTATGTCAACGTTGAACGGTGACAACAATTGTGCTGAAGATTTGTCGAGATTGCATTATACATGCTAATGTTGCATTTTCACTTTTTCTTTTTTACTTTTTTGCTTCAAGTATATGATCTGGAATACAGCTTAATTTGAAATAGCAAGGCGAAACAGGAAAGACAACATCAAGGTAGTTGCACTTCTGTATAGATATAAAATACAGTATAAAGAACATGGGATGAACTTGAAATCCCCATTTCTAGTGCCCTGTCTTGTTGAAGCTATTTTTTTTTTTTTTTTTTTTAACTCAGCTGCAGTCATCCTCAGGTCATTGCTTGAAGACCTTGTTGACTTTAGTCATGTTTCAGTAAAAACAACCATTGGTTGTTGAGACAGAAACGACACTTGGAGCAGCTATTAACTATTTATATGCCACATTTCCTGTCACGTCCACTGTCCAGGCAGATATGTCGTATTTATAAACAACACACGACTGAAATTGCAGAATCGCAACGTTCAAACACTGAGATATTTGTTTTCACTTTCGCATAGATTAACCCCAAGAGACGAAGAACCTTCTATTGAATTAACCTAAATGCAGTGTCGGTAGGAAAAATCCGCCTAAGGTACACCAAATTGCTCTAAAGCGCATCACGTGCGTCCCCATAAAGCTAAAAGGGACATATGTAAAAGGTCATGAAGGGAGACATAAACTAGTCTTAACACACTAATGTGCGCTGCGGACAGGAAATGACATGCGCTAAACTCGCGGGGATTAATGACTCCCGAGCGCGGCACCGCTGCTGCTCACCGCTCCCCCGGGGGATGGGTCAAACGCGGAGGACACATTTCACATCCTTCCCGATGTGGCAACCAGTGGGACCTTAACTTTAACTTTCTTGAGCTTGCAGGAAGCCGTTGCTGAGCCCGCGGCGATGCCAGCAATGTCGCGCAATTAACAAAGTACAAATGACTTGTACTAGTGCAATATTACTGATTTGCGACTAACTGTAAGGCTATAACACCCAAAGTCTATGCAAATCACTCAAATGACCAGCATCCTTTCATAACCAGTGTGACGATGTGCGCTTATATGATGTATGATAGTCCGCTTATATGATGTATGATAGTCCGCTTATCGTCATAGTAATGCATTTATTGTTTACAATAAATGCATAAATAAATGCATAAATGCTTTCATGCCTCATGTTAAGAGTCGATACAGATGACACTGGGACACCAGGGGACAGTTCCTAGGACCGCAGGATTTCCCTAACTCAATATAACCATGTTTTATTAGTTTAGACGGATGCAGGACTCGGAGTCCACTAAATCCGTTTTAAACGAGTATTTTGACCCCCTCGAATACGTGTTTTTAGTTAATCGCATTTTAAAACGCAGGGAAAATAACAGTAAAAAACAAAAAAAAAACAAACAAAAACGGATACGGTTGAACAAAAACAATCTATCATGACAAACTGGGTCTTCCAGAGATCCAGAGCAGTGATCTAATTTCATTGTGTTACTGACGTCCCACAAACCAGTACTGTTTGTTTCTGGTGCAGCGACAGCAGGAAAAAAAAAAAAAGGAGGAAAAACTAAGTGAAAAGCTACAGGTCGCGAGTGAGGATTTCAATTTATGCCCCTATTCCGGTGACTTTGACAAAAACAACGGAATCATCTTCATGAGCACGGACGCATGAGAACTGCAGAAACAAAATAACTAACATGCGACGAAATAACAATAAATAAACGCTCTGATGTGGGAGCAGGAGAAAAAAACAAACAAAAAACCCGCATGTCACATCGCAGAGAAACACCACTGCACGCTCGCGATTAAATTAATTTAGCTTTGAAATGCAAAACATTACAAAAGAAATTAGTTACTTCTTCGCTGACCGTTTTCAATCATCAGTCTTGTCCGGTTAAATTCCCACAAGTCATTATTCCCGGTGAAGAAAAAATAAATAAATAAAATAAGTGACGGTCACAAGATCAAATGCAAAAAAATAAAATAAAAATATTCCTTCGGTTCACAAACAAGTTCTCTGAGGAACCTCCTCCTGTGAGCAGCAGAATCATGTTAGTCCGCTTCGCCATTCTCATCGTTTGGCTATAAAGGCTGCGTGTTTCCGTGAGCGACAATTACCGAGACTTCCGGTCACGCCTTCCAAAATAAACGACACACTAGCTTTTCTTTGTTTTTTGTTTGTTTTTGTTTTTTTGGCTCAGTCCGATACAGCAGCAGCAGCAGCAGCAGCAGCAGCAGCAGCAGCAGCAACAACAACAACAAATTAGACAGTCCACAAATTATCTTTTTCCTCACCCCCCCTGTTTTCAGTTGAGAATCACACATTGAGAACATAATTTTGTAATGTAAATATGATGTGCTGTGAATTAAGGTTAATTTCATAAGAAATTATTTGGTAATTTGGGAGGGGACAACTTAAAGACATGTTCACTCAGTAAATTCCTAAAATAATTTGATTTTTTTTTTTCTGCAATTCTGCAATCAGAACTTTACTTTATTAGGACAAATCAAAGCAGATCAGATTCAGCAACAGAAATCCCATAAGATTCGGTCAATATTATCTATGGGACAAAATGAGATGCAAAGCTGAAATTCAAATTTGACAACCTGGAGAAACGTATATACGTGAGTGTGTGTGTGTGTGTGTGTATATATATATATATATATATATATGTGTGTGTGTGTATATATATGTATATATAACGCCGTCAAAGTGACGATGATTAGGTCTCTGATTTGATGAAATTAACAGTTTAGATGACCACCTTCATGACGTTAGCCATTTTTTAAATGATTTTTCAACACGAAGCCTCCTGATACAAAATACATGCAACGTCCTAAAATGCCAGACTGCCAATCCGACCCTGTCCAGTGTGCCGAGTGCGGTATCCAGCATCTGCACCAACATCATGACAATCAAAGTGTCAGTTACTCCACAAATGAATATGGCCAGTTGGGCAACATCTGTTGTGTCCATGCTTTCCTCAATTGCAATGGAAAACGCAATAAATGACTTTATTTCACGCTTCAATTGGCAGTCCAAATGCACCGAAAGGTCAGAAATCCAGTCTGTCTTGTCAGACTGATATTTACAAAAGCCCGACGCTTTTCAAGGCGCTCAATCTCCACAGCCTAAATGTTGACCATCCTGATTTTTCCACAATGAGTAACCACAGACTACTGTTTCTTCAGACCCAGCAACAACTCATTCACCTTCTCTATTCTCTGTTGTCCTTCAAGATTCTTGTATTTGTCAATATGAAGAGTCTCATAGTGGTGACAAAGGTTACGTTCTTTCAGCATTGAAACATGCTGTCAACATGGCAAACACACAGCTGCCCCCTTCACTTCTGTAAATATATAAGAAAATGCCCACCTTTCTCTGAAAGCTCTGAACACCTGATTGACTCAATGCAGTTTGCTGTCAGAACCAGGAGAGGGGTTCAGGACGCCACCCTCTGATAAATTCCATCTGTAACTATCTTGAGAGTTCCAACAATCATGTTACAGTACTGTTTATTGATTTTTTTTTGTCTACCTTCAATACTATCCAACCACATTTGCTTATCCAGAGACTGGATAAACCAGAGTCTGGAAGGTCGTATTGTCGGCTGGATCCTGGACTTTCTGACGTACAGAACATAAAGAGTGAGAGTGAATGGTCAGTTCTCTGATCTATCTATAACATTGACTGTACTGGCTCGAGGATGAGTCCTCTCCACCCTACTGTTTACACTGTACACCAATGACTGCCGTTGTTCAGTTGAAAACCATCACATACTGAAGTTTGCAGATGACGCCGTTCTAGTGAGCCTGCTGAACAGTGTTGAAAATTCCCATGGTCCTGTTGTCAATTATTTCTTTAAAACGGCGTCAAGAATCATTTTTATATCCGAATGCATCAAAGACAAATAACCTGCATTGATGTGGATTAGACATTCGCAACTGTCTCCCAATAGCACAGTGATTGATAGACGAGATGTAGAAATACAAGTATTTAGGATCCACACTCAAAGGTTAGGACCTGACCTTTGAGAAAAATATTGACATGATCTACAAGAAAATCCAGCAGCGTCTCTTTTGTCTCAGGGAGTTGTCTAAATTCCAGGTTGATTCAACCCTCAAGAACATGTTCTTTTGTTCCTTTATTGAATCTGTGATTACCATCTTCTTTGGGCCCCTCTCTCTCTCTCTTTCTTTGTGGTTCCAATCACTTAAGTAGTTTGCAGAACCTTCACAGCAAACAGCTGAATATTTTTATATTTACCTGATTGAAGTATTGCACCCACTATTGTTGCATAGCAATTGCCTCATGAATACAGGCATTGACTGATTGATTGACTGGTTTTTCTGTCAGGCTTACAACATTACATGTCGTGATGTTTTGAAGATAGAATACAATGTGCAATATTTCAGACAATGAATGACATTTTCCTCTGTCATACTCAATATTACTTTTACTGTCATCTTTATGACAGTAAAAGTAATATTTTTTTCTTTTCTTTCATTTTTACTTGCTATCCTGTTGCCATCTGTATATTGTTTGTAATTTGTCACTATCTGGCACAATAATTTCCTTCAGGATAACTAAGTGTTATCTAATCGCATCTGATCTTTTAAAAATAGGTTTTAGATGTGGTGAATGTACCTGTTTACGTAATGCTTCAATGTCATTTATAATGAGATCCTCTCTTTGCTTCACAGGGATACGATTGCCAATTTCATGCCCTTTATTTCTTCATTTCTGCAAGTAAATGCAGATATTTGTTCGCACAAATCTTATAGGATCTTTGGCAGATTAAGCACCTCTGGGTTGAGGCTCATATTGAGGTCCAACATGTCCAAATTATTTCATGCAACACAAACAAAAACAAAACAATACACTTTTGGTCCTTAATGTGACTACCTTTGTAGAAAAAAAAAAGTTTCAACCTTTCCTGAGCACTGCAGACCTGTCCTTGAACCTCTCGACTTTGCAGACAATTTCCCTTGGCTTCTCCGTGTCCACTCTGACCCCTGGGAACTGCATTTTATCCACAAGCAGCTTCTTCACCTTTTTCACAGATTCTGCCCATCCCTTGTGCGGTGATCCAGATGGTTCCATGTGGATTGGCCTTCAGTGTGTTTTTCGACTACTGTAAAGACTCACTCAGAGCGTTAATGTCACCTGACTTGCTTTCCACTGCTGGTTTAGAAAGTTCCCTTCTCATGGCGTCCACATATTGTTGGTAAAGTTATTTTATTGACTTGTCGGACCTTTTGTTTGAAACATCATATTATAATTTGAGCTTAAGGGTGGAAGCTATTGTGACAGGTCTGAAGGTCGCCCGCCGAAGAACAAATCCTTAACGTGACTCCACAGCGTAACAAAAAGCCACACAGGAGATAGTTTATAGAGAGAAAATAAAGAAAATGAAGACAATGAACTCGTTATCCCACAGAGCAGGAAAAAAAACTGTATTAACACACGATCCCTGAGGGCTTCTGTTGCTCGCTCTGTTCAATCTTACAGAACAGGACAATAGGGCAGAATGGTAAAGAGCTTGTATAGCATCACGACACTAGACTGCATTTGACTGTGGAGGCACTAGCAGCAGAGCCCATTTAACTTTTTATGAAAATCCAAAAGTTGACTTGTAATTTTGTTTTCTCAGTGGTGGATCTAAGATACTTTTTGGTGTGACTGAAACCTTCTTATGACTTTTCCCTGAACACTCATATCCCCATTCTGCTCAGACGTCATAGGGCTATTCAGTCTGGTCTTAGCCTAAAGAAATTGTCAGAACACATCAAACGTCGGCGGTCCTCTCATAAGAAGAGTGAGTGTTGTTGTTGTTGTTGTTTTTTTTACTTTTGCTTTTATCTTGTTCAGCTAAAAGAGGTTTCTATTGCCTCCAGCTGAAATTATTATTATTCACATATATGTCAGCATGACCTAAATATGCCACAACAACTGCAGTTTTTCTTTACCCTGAGATTATTTTCATTGCGGTATCTCAGAGTCACATTACCATGCCCGTTCGATTACAAGTGCTGTTACTTTAGTGGAGGTGCCATTAGCTAAGAGCAGCTGACACAAGTCTTATTCTCCCAGGAGAATTCACAGTTGACTGGAAGCAGTGTTCATGGAAGGATTTGCCCAATGTGCCATGACATTACTTCCACACCCTTCAGCTGCTTCAACACCTTTAATGGAACCTCTCAGAGCTTCAGTCCCCCAGTCAGCTGAAGGTTTTTGAGCAGCACCTGGACTGTGACAGGGCATCACTTTCCTTTGAACCTAAGTGGAGAACCCAGATCACTGGCCGAGCTCTCATTCAAGCTCCGCTCAGTCTGGTGATTTCTTGAGAACATTGTTCACGAGGTGAAGGTTGGGGAGGTTGTTGTACATGGATTCTTGGAGACATGATGAAAATATTGGGAGGTTTAGGCCTTAGGTAAGCTAGGCTTTATATCGGCAAGTCTTAAAGTTCTGTAATTAACACAAGTCTAGCAACAGCCCCAAATAGAAAACCAACAGCTGTGCCTCCATGGTGCAGTAACCACGTTGTCAAAAAAAAAAAAAATGCTGTGTCATCGCTGATAATGTATGTGTTCCGTTCCTGCTGTAGCTTTATTTACAGAAAGGTGTGAGCACACACCTTAGGCAGGCCATGTTTTGTACAGTGCTACTGACGTAAGAACAGCTATTAAAAGGTCTAATAGTCATAATTTCCCCCCAAGCATCTATGCAGTAATCATCCAAAAAGGCCTTCGTAGGTCTCTATAAAACAGTGTATTTACAAATTGATTGACACCAAATGACAAACGGGCCCGTTGCGCGAAAGTAGGATTCCGACATTCGGGATAAATAACCGAGCCAGGTTCAACCAATCCGAAACACAAATTTCCAGAATTAATCGGTTGCACCAAGACTATGCCAGGATGAGCAGACACGGATTCATCAAGCCAGATGAAACCTATCCCAGATCAGTGAGTGTTTCCTCCAATCGGCCCCGTTATCGAGCTCAGATTGACCGATTCATCAAGGCAACACCAGCAGCGTACTTTTCCCCGTCCGAGGCGGAAATCCTCATGGAGGCTTTCCAGGAGGTAAAGGAGCGAGTAGAAAAAAAGAAAGGCAGCACCGCCGCAGTCATAAAACAAAGAGTTAAAGTGTGACAAAGTTTTTCAGACTGCCTGAATGCGTAAGTAGTGCACAAATACACTCGTGAAATGATAAGAGGAAATTTCAGTTGTGAGTGAAATTGTATAAACAATTAACTCGATGAGGTCACTGACTTCATTGAATTTACCTTTGGGATTAATAAAGATCCTTCAATATATGCGTGTGTGTGTGTGTGCGCGCGAGCCCTGGCTGAAGCAGAGGGCCCCATGAGTGTCATCACACAAGGACTGGGACAATCCTGCTATCGTCTCTGATGACGACAGTGGTCACATGATCAGAGACCAATATTTGTAAAATTGTTTATTTAACATGCATGATGAAAACTTGAGTTAAATGTGCCCTGCAGTGGCAGAGGAATTAGCATTTTCTTATTCAATTTAAATTCAATTTAAATTGATATACTGTGTGCAAATAGATATACTGTGTGCAAACAAGCTTGCAAACAAGCTTGCAGGGAGGCTACTGCATCCATTCATTTGTCTGGTAATATATTTTGTATAGATTTGTCCTGCATTTATTTCAGTGTGGAGATTATGGTGTGTAGTATATATAGACCATTCTTGTGTTGTGTAAGATGCCTTGATCCCATTGTTTCTATCTTCTAGAGTCACTGTGGCTTCGGTTTTGAAAGGAGCTGACGGTTGACCTGCTTTCATTTACCTGAATTCAATAAAAGAACATCTTGTTACTCTTTGATGTGGATTTGCATTTGCAAGGGATGTATATTTTATGTATAATATATGAAAACTGTAAATGATGTAATAAATTATCTAATGATTTTGGTGACTACAGACTGAGATAAGGGATTAAATAGATTCCGGAATTTATCGTGGTCTGGAGCAGGCTAAATTCACAGAATAAATCTCCATGATAATTTATGCCATAGCATCTCTCATTTTTGCGTGACCAAATCGCGGATAAATTGAGCTAGGATAACCAAGATATCCCGGCTTAATCCCTTATCCTAGTTTTATGGCCCCAGGTTGATGCACTTACAGGCCTGTGCACACATCTGTTGCCTTTGTTTTGGGCTTTTGCATACGTAGAACTCATCAAGCCAAAGGCCAAAGTCCAAATAAATTGTTTGCATTATTTCCAGAGTGCACACTTTCATGTATGTAAAACATAGGTTAATGACCACAAAATATTTATTTGAATATTACTAAATATGTTTGGGAACTGTGGGACAGAAGTAGATCATACAATAGATGTTTTAGATATAATAATATATTTGTTGTACTGAATGGTTAGTGACATTGTATAAATACAACCATACAATACTTCATACGCCCAAAGGTGACTGTGGCTTTTATACATTAGGTTGATGACTACCAGCTACTGAGACAGAAAACAACACGTGCTTCCTTCCTTCCAGCTAATACAAAGGATTCCAATGTTTTATGTTGTACGCGTCTGTGAGACGTCACATTCAAAGATTAAATGCCGGATGTGTTTCTTGTTTTATAGTTAGAAGTTGATATGTCGGAATTTATTTTTGAATCTCGCCTTGAGATGTATGTGGAACTGCTTCCCAGACCAGTAGGCACCAATTCCACATGAGCACAATAATGTCTGCACCTGAGTGGCCAGTCTTGTGGGTAATCACTGAACGGGTGACTTACCCAAATGTACAGCAGGAGGAAAATTCCTGCGGTGAAGTCAGGTTGGAGGGAAAGGTTAATTGAGGCTCTTTCCGGCTGATCAGTAAATCTTCTTTCTTGATGGCAGCTTTCTCAAAAGCATGCAGCTTAGGATCTGGTGGGCGGGACAGGGGTTAGGGAAGCAAATGCACTCACATGATCAAGCAGTGTAGATTTTCAACAAATCTTCCACATATGTTTCTTCACATCAAATTATATTTAAATCCGTTGGTGTTCATCATCATTCCCAAACTTATCAATCCTGGTCACTCCCAAAGAGACCCCCAACATTTTGAAATCAACTCCAGTTCTGCCACCTGTGTCCTCAGCGCCACAGTCTCTAAACCACACGGCATTGCTGGTCTCACCACCATTTTTTACACCTTTCTTTCTTCTGTTTGTTCTTGCTGACACTGTTAACACACATCACACTGGATACATTCCCGGTCGTTCCAACTTGCCTGCACACTCCTTTGAATCTCTATTCTGGAAGCTTGAATTGCAAACAAATTTATACTGTACGTGTTTTTTTAAAATGTCCCGAGTCCATTGTGTTAGCTAAATTTAAAAAAAGGCACGATTGGATAAATGCTCAAGAAATCCTCATTTAAAGGAAAATGGGGGAGAAAAAGGGAAAAGGAAGAATACCTGACAGCCACGATGATAATTTCTTTCTCATTTCTTTATTTTCATTTCCCTCAAGCTAATGTTTTTGTTTGTTTTCATCATTATTATTATTTTTTTTTTTTAACCTAAGACTACTTTATTTGCCAGAGACGCCAGACATGGTTTGGACAGTTGCAGAGGAGGGACAGTAAATATATCAGTAGAATGATGCTGAGGTTGGAACCGCCAAGTACGAGGCGAAGACAGAGGCCAAAGAGGAGATTTATGGATGTAGTGAAAGAGCACATAAAGTTAGCTGGTGTGATGTGGTGAAGATAGTACGGGGGACAGGATAAGATGGAGGCAGCTGCTTTACTGTGAAACCCTTGAAGGTCTCCTGTGTGGCTGCTGTATAGTGTATATGATTTATGTCTCAGTATTCTGTACCAATATGTAAAAAATTATCTTGCTAAATAAGAGAGACAAATGACCTGAGAATCCACAATAAAGTGCTTATAGCACAGTGTCTTCACTTTTACCGAACCTAATGTAATCTCATTTTAGTGAGCATTCTGGTTGTGTAACTGTCTGCACTAAGCCACTGCATCACACGTGGGTACCGCATGAAACATAAGCACTTATAATCGGGATAAATAAAATGGCTTTAAAATCACAGTTTTGAGGCGCCGATGAGATTGTCCCACTCAAACAATAGATCACTTATCCTTACAATTATATTTTAAAAGTGATTTCCTTTGTGAGGTTGACAACGAAAGCATCTTATATATTATATAACACCACGGCAATTAAAAAACAAAAAAAACTCCAACACATACCTTTCCTGTGTGCCTATCTAAAGAATAGACTGTTTAGGGGTAAAATCTGTTTACATAATAATCTGCCATCACTTACAAAATATGTTTTATATTCATTATATTAATAGACCTTTCACATAAGCCTCATTCCATTAAGGTATTTCATTTGCGGCGTGAAAGTAGTCGCCATCTGTCGTGTGTCACTGCAATCGCATTATGCGTAATAGAACATCTGTACATTCTCAACCCTGCTCTGACACAACAGCGGTGATCTACAGATGCTGCACTGTAGAAATTGGTATTAACAGCCAAACAAAGAGATTTTTCAGATTACAAAATTCTGAAAAGCTTAACATTCAACGAAACATTGTAATCACTGTATGTGCATTATAAAGTGAAGTAATGGGAGGCTTTAACCTCCAACAGGTTGTTTCTTTTCTTGATGACTTCATCATACTTTCCAGCTCCCTCGTGGAACCTGAGATACAAGTCAAATACATCTCTAATTTTGTCTTCAAACTGTTTTCTTCTAAATGCAATTTTTTTAATCATAAGTTAAAAAAACATTTGGGCTCAAGAATGGCCTCGACCTCAAAAAGCCAAAAAGCTCCAATCATTCCCTGGTTACACTGGTTATAATTAAAGGTTTGTGAGAGGTTACGCTAGAATTGTGAGACCTTCGAATGACTTAAAAGAAAATTTAGGCCCCCGGCACAAAGACTTCTATCCTCTGGCCGCACAGTCAAAGCCACTTAATGTACGATGGACACCTGAATGTGAAGAGGCATCTGACTGGCATCTTATATGTTTGACAGTTTGTCAAATTATTTGTATGGGACGATCTTCAAAGTAATTAATGTTAGGGGTTAGGGTTAGTGAGAAGAGCAGGCTTCCCCAAGTCTGAAGGAAAAAGATCTACCAAGTTAAATGAGTTACTATATTGGCCAATGTCGTATTTAGTATTTTTTTTAACAGCTTCTGTTTTGTCACTTTCCAATTTCAGGCATAATTCACGGTAAATCTGATCAGGATAATGAGGATTCTGATGGACTTTAAAGAAGACCCTGTGAACTTTCTCAAGCTACTGGCCAGAGAATCATTGGCCTGGTAGATCGTTCTAGCCTTTCTTAGCCTTTTCTAGTTCCTGGACCGACCTGTGTAATTCGTGCTCTCGGGTCACCAGCTCTTCCTTTGAGAATAAATCTGTTAGCCATCATAAAGACATTCAGAGCCAATCCTGCTTGTCAATATGGCCTGACAAGAAGGAAGAAATTATTGAATATTTTGGCCCGACAAACTGACCTTAATCACTTTCTGTAACGTTTGTTACATTTCTCAGTTCAGTGAAGCAAGTGTAACTTTGCTTTAAATGCCTCCACCTTACATGGTCCGCACAGTGTGGTGAAAGCTGCACAAACAGCGCGCTAAGACCATCATACATGGTCAGTACGAATAACTGAATATTAAGCGAGTCGTTCACTGAGCGTACTGCCTTCAGTGCACGTACTACACCCAAGCGTTCTGTCATTCAGTCAACGCTCTGTGTGCATAATGCTGTCAAAATGCCACACAGTGTGACAAAGTGAGATGGTTTTAACTGCAGCTGAACCTGTTGCATTTACATGCCATCTAGATAATCGCAGTATTTTAAAACCCAATTATGAGTTTTAAAATACAAGCAAACACCTTGATCTGATTGGAAACTGGCATTCTCATTATCAGAATAAGAGCCAGATTATTCATTCATACTCCAATTGGAGTACGCATTCTGCGTATGCACCAGTACTGTTCCGTTGGCTTTGACCTGAAAGTATAATGACAGAGGACCCAATAAGTAGAGTGGTATGTTTGGAATCTGGAAGGTGCAGAGCCAAATGATGGTCCGGAAGATGTAGGTGTCATTCTGGATGGTGTGCAAATTCTGGGTGAGATGTTTGATTCTTAACCCGCAATATTGTGTTTTTACTTTGTTCTCAAACAAACATTTTTCTCTGTTATCAGTTGCCACAAGCATGTTCATAATTTGATGCAAATTCGATTGCAAATTTCTCTTGGAGATTAATAAAGTATTCATCTATCTATATATAAGATTTTCAATCAGCTTTTGCTAATTGGAAAGCAAGAGAATGTTGGTTAACGGTATACTATAAAAAGCTGTACATATATGTGTGTGTGTGTGTGTGTGTGTGTGTGTGTGAGAAGCGTCTTTTTGTTTTTTTTTTAAATCCCGTCATACTTTTGCTAAATCATGGTGTCCGTCACACGTGTAATAAGACACTCTTGCATGATATTTTTGGTGCGTATGGCAGACTTGATGTCAAGTAAGCTGTTCATCAAGTGGTGCAGTGGTGCGGACAGCGCAGCCCTTTATGCATGTGTTCACAGATTGAGTGACATGACATCGCAGGTTAATAACGGTGATTTTGAGATGCCATTATCGTTAACCAAACCCGATAATTCAGAGAGACTTGAGAAAGTTAAACTTACATTCTAGGCTTCTGGCCATTGACCACAGAATGAATACGTAACACTCTGAAGTACTTAACTTCAGTGTGAAGCTGCATTACACCCATTTTCAACAGGCAGTCACATTGAGGAGGAAACTCATGCTTGCAATATTCTTTGGCCGGCACTTGTAGCTCAACATGGGTGAGAGCAGAAACGCAGATCGAACGATAAATCGAATGCCTCGCATTCCAGCTCGGCTGTGTGTTGACTTAGACCATCTGGTCCAACGCCCAACAGACTTATGTCAGATACAATAACGGATGCACCACATCACCTGGGATTGAATTTACAGCAAACTGGTTCAATGAATAACAGATTCCTCTTCCTCGAACTGATATTTTTTCACTCAATATTTCCAGAAAAGCTTCATTTAAAAGGTGCTTGAGGCAATTGGCCCAGAAGTGAGACGCGGGCGATTCATGAGAGCAAAGTTAAGGGAGAGAGTCTTGAATGTAAATAAAGATATTTATTATTTTTGAGAAAATCTCAGCTCATGCAAGGATATAGCTCTTGTAAACAAAATCACATGGAAAAAAAAAAAAAAAAGTCATACATGTGAGATTTGTTTTTCTTCTGTTCATAGTGTCAAGATCTGGAATGTACAATACGATAGAAGCGAAGCTGCATGACTGATATGTTTTTGTCACCCAAACTACTATGCTCCCTCTTTCCACTGTGTGCTGTGCTTATTTTAGTATGTACCTGCAATGCTAAAATGAAGCATGTTAGTTAAACGCCCTGTAGAGATGACTAAAGTGAGGTCCAAAAAACCTTGACCGCCCTTGCGTGTCTGGATATTATTCCAGGTTTTACAGATGCATATAAAGAATAAACATTTTCTTTTGTTTTTCCCTGCCCGTTTAACCTACTCATGTCATTTTGATTCCGATGGCACTGTTACTAAATGGAATACCAATAGATTGAAACACTGCAAGCGCGGGGAGCGAGCAATTTTGTAGAGTTTTTTGGTTTGCATTGAACTATCCATCCTAAGATGCACTGGGACACTTTTTCAGTTTGCCCCAGAAGGAACAAACATACCAGCCATCTCGGTGATGTCGATGCTTAGGGATGATTAAGTGCAACACTTAATGTATATAGATTCCATTTACAGTATCAACTTAGTCAGAAGAGATCATCAAGGACTCTGGAACAGCCCTCAGAAACAATAATGCACATGTAACCAGAAAGAAAGGTTGATGGTTTAGAAGCAACAGTAACACCTCTATAAGACAACTGTGGAACATGTTAGAGGACACACAAAAAAAAGCAAACAAAAAATAACCTGCAGTTTTGTACGACTGTTACGCTTTTGACAATGAAGAAAAGTACGATCCTATTGCGGTTCTGGGGAAGTCTGTGAGAGAAGCAAACCTTTGCTCATCAGCTTGCCAGCAGTTGTGCAATGTCGCATTTTGTGCTATGAAAAATACTGTCACGCACCATTTGTTGTTGTTGTTTTTTGTTTTGTTTTTAACTTGGTTTAATGTAATCAGAATTGGATGAGAATTCTGATTACATTATATTGTGATGATAACTTGTAAATAATTTAAAATGGAAACAGCGTTTTACCTGAAAAAGATTATAATCTTTCATATTCCACTACTGACTTTGTAAAATCCAGCATTGGGCAGGCAGCATTAAGAAAACAATACAATGAACAGGTCCATTTGTGCAAACTGATATCAGATATATCAGATATCTGAACAGGTGCATGAAATAGAACAACATGGTATCACTGATAGAGTCGTTGGACAGAGAGCTCCTGAAGAGAGCAGTTGTATGTTTCCATGTAGGCCATATTTTGTCAGATAAAATGCTTAAATAGGTGACAAAATTTGAATATCCCAGCGCATTCAAAATTTTTTTTGGAATTTTGGAAAATTGGAAAACACTAACTTCCCTATGGAATCATTCATTGTATTGTGAAGGCTCTTCAGTGCAAAAATGTACTCTTTTAAACATGTATTAACATATATTACATAGTATGTACTTTTAAAAGGGCAATTGAGAAAATTCAATATCCTAGATTCTGGCTTATTCCCAGCGAGAGTTGGTCCACACGTTTCAAAGGAAAAGTTTATGTAAACTCAATAACCTGTTCCTATTTATTTATTTTAGCACAGAAAACAGTAACTTAACGGTGACAGAATTCCAGATGACAGTCCCGTGGGTATAAGCCAATCTTATTTTAAATTAAAGTGAAGGGCCACCTCTGTTAATACATTAGTACATCTTTTCAAACACAAGTCCAATTGGAATTCTGAATTCGTCGCTGTTATAAACTAACTTAGCCAACCCAAGTAGTCTGGGTGAAGCCAGTGTCCGTGAATTCGTCTTAATTAAAATAGCCAGTGTGCTTCCAGTTATCTTAAGTGTATATCTGGAATGTGGAAAGTGGATTTGAGAACTACCATTAACAACGAGGGCTGGGCAGGACATCCCGATGACTGCTGTGCAAGCTCATGCATAACACATGTGATAGGGCGAATTAAAAAAAAGAAAAAAAGACGACGCTCCTTGAAGATTGGACGATCCCCTTTGAATGGAAGGAGGCTGGAAGAATTAGAAGCAGGGTGCAAAAGAGATTACAGTGAACAAATCAGAAGAGAAAATGTTGCAAAGCTGGATTGTGATGTTAAAATGCCTTTTTTTTTTTTTGCATGTGGGTTTATGTGCATGAGCAAAAACCTGTGTGAACATTCCCTGTGGCTGAACAAGTCGAACAAAAATAAGGATCTGCATCATAGAGGACCTCATAGATATGACTCAGCATGTCAGCAGACATTAAAAAAATAAGAAAAAAAAAGAAATAGACAATAGTATGATGCAAAAAAATATTCCAGACACCAAAATAGTTAATATAAGCTCCCATTATCAGAAACACCTATTTATATTTTGAACAGGCACAGTAGTGTTACCCTGGATAGGAATGCTAGCATTCATATAAAAGAGAAAGAAAAGCTCTGTTTAAAGCCCTGCAGCTGTTTTACTGACAGGATCTGCACAACGAAAAAAAAAAAATTTTTTAATGTGAGCACCAAAAACAATGTTGACAGTGCTCCAATATTTCTCAAGAAACAGAGACAAACAAACAAGCAAAAAAAAAGAAAAAGAAATTGTGCATCATTAAAGTATACAACAAAGAAAACTGGGCAGGGGGTAAAAAAACAAAACAAAAAAAAAAAAAAAAACAAGCGCTCCCTGCTTGAAAAGAACTCAGTAGTACTGATAGTGAAGCTCCTCCCTGAGGGGGGGCTGGGAGATTGGAAGGGGAAGGGAGAGGGGAAGGGGGGGGAACCAGTGGCAGGCTTGCCCTGCGCTGTAGTTTAAAGTAAGGCCTCGGGTTTATCCTTTTTCCATTAGAGTTGGCAAATTAAAAACACGAAAGAATTAAAGAGAAACATATACATCTCGTATGCAATTACAGCTTGAGGAAAACAAACAAAAATATATATATATTTATATATATATGTGCAAAAATGAAAAATCTTACAAAGATGGGGAGAGTTTTTTTTCCTTCGTCGATCGCTAGAAAAGGATTGTACTCAACGGCGGTTCATGTAACTCTCCATCCTCTTCCCACCGCCTTTCCCGCTGCACCCAGCTCGGCTGACGGGGCCAGCTGGTGAACTTGAGGTTTTCCCCGTTGACCGCCGCGCCGGGCTCATGTCGAGCGGACGCTCTGCTTTACCTTCTCTATTTCCATCTGGGAAGAAGACATTTTCACAAAGGCAGATTAGAACTCCGGGAAGAGAGAGGATTCAGCGCACGAATGGCCGCCCGCCTGCCCCCCTGCCGCGAAGAACAAAGTCGGTGGCTTCCCGCTGAGGGTTTAGGAAGACAGAATGACAATTAGGCTACAAGCCGGAGGAGCGACCTTGAACGACTGCTGGTCTGCAGATCTAAAATCTCCATCTTCCAATCAAATAGACGTTTAAAACATTAAAGGGCCGGTTCAGATTTTGGACACCGGACCCAATTACGTGCTTGTGCTATTTATGAGTGGAGACTGTTTTAATAACTTTCACTAGTTTGCTGGGGCGAAGCTAGCACAAGTCAATGGTATCTGCTAGCCTGCCAATAAAAACAATCATACCCAGTCTCCAGTCTGTGTTGACAGAATATAGATGGAATGTTGGAAGTAAAACCATCCTTCCATCGAAGAGTCTCAGCAGCTACGTAGTTATACTTCCTGTAGTTGGTAGTAGGCTACGCTACGGCAGCGGCAGACTGATGTGACCTCTTTTTTTTAGCTGCCGTTGTCATTGCAACAGAAGCAGTACAGTGCACGAAGGTAATATTCTGCCGCCACTGAGAAACTAGTCCCTCAAAAACAGTCTCCACTGATAAACAGAGGACAGGCTAACTTGGAAATGACATCACATGTTGAAAATTCTGAAGCAGCCCTTTAACAATGTACATTCATTTTGAATAGATTTCGTAGCAATTAGCTTCCTTCACAGATGAAGTGGCAGGACATTCCGGTATGGATGAGACGTGACAAACATCCTGTGCCACCAGCACAATTGTTTGACAAACTGCTGATTGGTGCAGAGACAATGCATTAAAAACTGGCCAGATTTGACAAGATTATTCAATTCTCTCAACATCGGAGCCTTTGACAAAACCTGAGCAAAGACACACTTGGCACAAACTTGTGGAAAACACCGTCTTTGACAAGGCACACTCTAAAGAGTGCAGCTGAGCCCAACATGGAAACTGGAAATGTCAAGTGATATGTAATGCTGCAAGGATGTGGAAGTCAAGTGAATGAATTGGACACTCTTAAAGGTCCAGTGTGTAAAATCTTGAAGGAAGCCCATCTGAGAGCATGTTTTGTATTTAGGGCACTGTCACATGGGCTTCCTTAACCCTGGCGCTATGTGCATTCTTATATATATGCAAACTATTCTAAGGGTGGGAAAACCCAATTATTTTTATTGTACCGTGAGCATACACTTTTATTAGAGAGTTTATGGGTAGTACGTTAAGCTTTCACCAAGCCAAATTTAGCCAAACTTTGAACTATGGACCTTTAAATTATGCTGGATAATAACCCTAAAACTGGAAGGTCTCCTTCTGTTTCCAGAATTCCTTCACCCACCCCGCAGTGTTTCTAAAGGGAACACTCTAAAATCATGGACCTGCCGCCAACACAAAATCCTGCAACCACACGCAAGACTTTTTAGTTTTGTTTAATTCATCCGACGTCAGTTCAAAAAAATACATTCCGTCACCGATAAAGGCCTGACACTGACATCGTGGGCCCCTTGGAAACGGCAGCGACAGGGTGACAGAGTTCTGGTAACAGATGGCAACTCTGTAGATTTAGGATTAGATCAGTGATAAACAGCAGAATTTCTCATTGGAGCTGCTTTGCGTTGTCATGTGTTTTCTGAATTTCCAGCGTGTTTCCTCACGGTAGGTGGGAGCAAACTCTAATCTGCAAACCTTTTGTACAAAAAGCCATCATTCAGCGAATCTTTCACTGTCAGCCTTCCCGGTATCTTTCCCGGAGTTATGAGGAGTGAGACGGCCAGATAAATGGTGTACTGTACATGGTGGTGTGCATCCATATCATTCCACCATCATTGCCTCTTCTTCTGCTTTCATTTAGAAGTTTCTATGCAACGCATCGGGCATGTGTCCAAGTTAGCTTGGGGGATTATGCAGTGTGTGGAACATGTAAGCCCGGAGAGCTCAACAGGGGTCCCTCTCCTCCTGGGATGTGATTACTATCGGTGCCAAGCTGAGATGGGCTGGGCCTCGTTTCAGCGAGAAAATCTGATGGTCAGGCTCGTCCTGTTGCTGGGTCACAGGACATCTGAGCGGACACCCATGTGGGTAATGCAGCAGGAAGAGGCTCTCTGGGGGCTAATAATGGCGGCCGCGGTTAGCACGGCAAAGCACGGAAGCCGTCAAAGGAACCGCTGATGAACTAGGCTAAACTGCAACAAGTATAAGTATAGCTACCCGATAATAGGAGTACGTCAAGTGATTTGTCTTTAAGGTAATTGTTACAGTTGTTCATGCACTGAAGGATTTCTAAATGGCAATTTTTGTATTTTATTGTGTATATGTTGCTAATTTTACACAGTGGGTGGTTTTGAGACTGGGTGAAGGATCTTGCACTTTCATTACAATGCTTTGCATTTTATGAAAATGACATTTGAAAGAATGATTCATAATCATCACTGCATATTGTACTTATATTTATATTTTATATAATATTAAACACAGAATTAATGGAGGGAGAAAAGAAACACAAATTGTCTATTGTTCTCTGTGTGAACCTTCAACCTTGTTATTCGGTTCCCGATTCCCACTTACAGAGTCCGTCAGTTCAGCTCCACCATTACATCTGTAGAAGTTAGTGAAAAGTCTGTATGGGGTGTAGCTTTGGCCACAGGGCCAGGATCATTTAATTACATTAATAAAAGTGAATATTCACAGTTAAATACAAGTAATTTGGTTTCCCTACCCTTAGTACGGTTCTTACATGTATAAGAACATACATAGATCAATGGTCTTGCTTCCAGTTAGCTGCCATCTTGCGCCGCCATATTTCCAAGGTGGCCTGTGTGGACAATCCAGCCGGCCTGACAGTGTGTTTCATATTTAAGGTGAACACTCACGTCCTTCAAATAAACCTACAAAGAGGTGGAAGATGTATCCAGGTTTGCGTGCAAAGGCTGCTGTAGTTTACTGGCAAGCTTGGGAGAGGGACTTAAGTGTAAGAGCACTGCAATCTAAAATGTAACCACTTGATGTTGCCGTTTCTTCTTAAAAATCTCCAAATATGACACGCTTAACCTTTAAAACCATCCAACCAAAACTTCAAGAGAGACTTTCATCACTACAATAACACTGCTGAATCTGACACACGCAACGAGGGGGTGATCATCATGTGGACGATTGCTGAAGAATGTTCAGTCAAGCAACGTGATAGTTCGGTGTCGGACAATGTTTTTGTAAATGTCAGGCATGAGCACACGTGCGCCAGCGGGTGACGACCAATCCATTACCTCCCGTGACTGCCCACCAATTTCAAGATCAATTCTGGGCAGCGGCTGGCATATGAAGGGACAACCGTCATCAAGCATTCCGCAAACAAAGTCAGTTAGCGGTCATTTGTATGTAACCTTGTCTGTTTGGAAATGTGTTTACCAGTTATCCGAAGAAAATGCACAATGAACAGTCAATATTTAGCAGAGCTAATAGGAGAGATGACTATGGACAGGCCCAGCGTGTGTTGCTAAAGAAAATCAATGTTACCTGCAGGGCAGCGCTCTTCAGCTTCTCTTCGTTCAACTCTACCCGCAGCTCTGCCATCTCTCTCCTGGAGGCAGTGCACACAGAAAAACACCCATTAGCACCTGTGCACCACTGCAGAACTCAATTCACCTGCACACGCCAACTCCGAGGACGGAGAACATTACTTTCGCAACACGACAAAAGGTCAGTGCTGCAGCATTAAAAAAAAAAAAAAGAAAGAAAAAAAAAAACTAACCCTACATAACCATAATCCTACATCCATATCACTTAATTGCAATGTGGTTAAAGCTCACTGAAAACATAGCATTCACATTAGAGTTCAGTTCACTTCAGTTTATTCGATTAGCATTTAACCCTCAAAAATGTACTTGCGACATAATTCAAATAATGAGATGAAGCTAATTGAAAAGACAGAGGCCGAAGCTCGTGCTTATTATGCCGACAACCTTTCACAAAACAAAAATCCTCAGCAAGGCTACATGGTCTGACTTCCACCATAGGTTACAGCAGTCAGCTTTCATTTTACGAAATCGGTATAAATCGGTACTATGTATCAGTGGAGTTTTTACACGCAAGTGTTTTCATTATATCAATAATTTCTCTCTCATTTACAGAAATAATTAACACAGGGGATGAATTTTAAAAATGTATATATTGTTATATATACGTACATATCAATCAAGTTAAACACTCGAAATACATTATCAACAGTGTTTTACAATTTTTCAATCTTGCTGCATCGTGAAGCTCTATGCATATACAAAGCAACCCCCCTCCGCCCCGTCCCTTTTCGTTCATCCTGTTAATCGTAAATAATCGATATCCTTCCAGTTCCCTTTCATTGACTTTCTCCTGATCAACCCATGTTTGTGATATTGCAATTACGTCAAACGTATCATGTCAAACAGTCTTTATTCTGATAAAACTATTTTACAAAAGGCTTACACATCTAGTGGGATCACTGGGTTCTTTCTGTCGAAAAACCATGACTGAAAAAAAAAAAAAAATCTGTCTGTAACGTGACAGACCGACCATTCGAATACCATTAAATGATCCAGTTTAACATGATTTATATATAGAGGGGTTGGACTTGGAGCTAGGATGATGATGCACATATGTGACAGCAATTGTATTATGTTGAAATTGCTGTCACATACAAAAAAACGACACATATATATGTGTGTGTGTATATATATATATATATATATATATATATATATATATATATATATATATATATATATACATATATATATATATATATATATATATATATATATATATATATATACATACATACATATGTACACTATGCAACCAGTCAACCAGTATACCTACATTTGCTGAGCCTTCATCAGCTCCACAGATATCAGCAACTCCCTCATCTGGCTCCTCAGCTCGCTGAGCTGTGCGGCGGAATCTTCGGGCTCAGGCTGGACCTTGGTGTCTGGTAACAACACCTCAGAGCATGGAGCAGCAACGGGGCTTGGCTTGGCCTCAGCGGCGACAGGAACAGACCTCCGCAGCGATGGTGAATGAGACTGTGGATTTGAGGAAGTCTGTGAAGAGAGGAAACAGAAGCAAAGGTAAAAATGTTTGTAATTTTTCTACGTAAATGATGTAAGCACATCACGTCTTGTAGTGGCACTTCATTGCTGACCATTCTTTACCAAGATGTTGAGAAGTTGGTACGCTTAACATCTAATCTACTATTGTTGACAACAAGATAAATGACTGTAACGAGATCACAACAACCTTTGTAGTGTTGCACTTTGTGGTGACGTTTGAGGTGGTTATGAAGATTTGTGGTTTTACCTAGAGGCTTTTTTTTGTTGGTTTTTTTTGGTGCAAATGTGAAAGACTTGTATTCTAGCTAAGAGCTACTGATTTTTCCATTTACACGCTGCCAGAGGAAAAGAGGGAACAAGGCCAATTCAGCAATTTGGTGACAAAGAAAAGGACTATTAAATTGATTCTGAGGCAAACAGAAAGTCAATGGATGGAAGGCCAGAAGAGAAAAATGTGCTTTCCCTTGTGTTACTATTATTTAAAAAGACACCAAAATCAGTTGTAAAATAAATAGTGATTGTGTGATTGTAAATCTTACAAACTGTAACTCTGAAAACCTCCCTCCTAGTTACTTTATAGCTGGAAAATTCCAGCACCATCTATAATTCTTTGTAGAGAGGAAAGTGGTGAATCCAAGTGGGGTTAATATATGATACAATTTAGAAATAAATTCAACATCGTAAACAAAGGTGGCTTCAGAGGAGTGCATGCAGTGTCAGTTTTGCAGTATTTCAGTTTTAATATGGCCAGCAGAACATCGCCTCATAAAAGGGGAGCAGAAATATCAAAGGATGGTGAAGATGTTGCTTGTTTCAAGAACGGCTCTGACAAGAGGTTGGTTTTAATTCGTGCCGCCAATCCGGAAAATTTTACTAGCGCAGAAATTAATGCGTGAGACACTGGTCAGATTAAACAGATTAGTTCTGTCAACAGCAGTATTCCGCAGAACATTCTGACAAAACAAAGTGCGGACACACTCGGCACAGACGCTTTGTCTTTCACAAGGTAACAAATGCTGTTACTTAATAAAAGTGGAGTGGCAACATTATTCACCAGAGCGCAGAGAGGATTCACGCTCGTGCTCTTCCAAGCTCCAGTCTCCTATGAGAAGCAACCAGCATCCGCCGAGCGAGCAAGGAAAATGTCAAGTGACGATATATATATACGAGTGTATATGGTGGCGCAACCATGTGAATGTCAAGTGAATGAAATGGACATGCTAAAGACAGTAAAACCTTATGTGGAAACTTTTTTTGTACATAAAGTTACCATTCAGCACCGCAGTCACTGACATCTTACTTGGTGACAACCATTTTCCTGTTTTATTATTATTGTATTTTGATGTATAATTATATTAATAAGTATGATATTAATCACACGCATTAAAGGTTAAGTGTGTAATAATTGGGGAATTTGAAGAAAAAACAGCGACATCAAGTGGTTGCACTTTAGATTGCAGCATCTTTCACTCTCCCACCCTCTCTTGAGCATGCCAGTGAACTACGGTAGCCTGCACACCAGAATACCTTGTCCACCTTCTTCTGTGTTGGTTTATTTGAAAGGGCGAGCAGTCACCTTAATTTGGCTGGATTGTCCACACCGGCTTCCATAAAAATATAGCGGTGCAAGACCCTTGCTATATGTATATTGTAATATATAAATATATATACATATGAGAACTGGAAGGGTAGGAAAACCAAATTACTTTTATTGTACTTTTATTGTACAAATTATGCACTTTTATTAATGTTTTTATGGGAAGTATTTTAACCTTTTACCCATATAAAATCATAAATTGAGCCAAATTTTACACACAGGACTTTTGACGCATTTTAACACAGAGCAACAATGAAAGAGATGCCCTCCAAAAAGCAATGGTGTTACCCGCCGTTCCTTGCACCATTAGAAGACATACAAAGAGGTTTCCAAAATAAATCTGATCATGTTGTTTTGATTGTGTCGGTCAAAACTTTTCCCAATTTTTCTTCGGTTGCTTTTTTTTTTTTTTCTATTTTTCAATGAACCTTTGGATCCTGAACCACCCCTAAGTTCATAAACTCAACAGCCCTGTTTTGGCGTTGGGTGAAAACTGCGCATTACGCGTAACCAGTCTCCATACTCCATATAATGCAATTAAAAGGACACATTACCTGCACCACTGTATGGATGTTGTTTTCTATTGTGTGTTGTTTTGGATCTCTGAAAAGCGTGACAGGGTTAAGAAAGGGACAAGCATGTCCGACAATTTCCTCTGGAGAATCCTGAAACGCAGCAATATGAGTGCTCTGAGCCAGGCTTTACTCAGGGTGCCCTGTCCCCATCTGTTTGTCTGACAGTCGGACGGGCCGCCGCATACCTCCAGCTGTACAGCGGGCTATAATAAGTCAACCGTAACCAATGTGGCCTAGATTGCATGCAAAGCAATTAATAAACGGAAATAGTGGAGGAGACGGAGGATAGACACAGGTGGTCATCCGCTGTCTTTCTTCCCAGATAACATCTGTCTCGGGCACAAATGCTTTGCACAACCACTTTACTGGCAGTTGGGAGTGGATTATGTCAGGCTTTGTGGTAAAAAAAAACAAAAAAAAACAAACAAAAACCTACAAGGCTTTTGTAATGTCATGTCATTTTCTTTGTCATTTTCTCTGCAATCCAATCTGAAGAATTTGTTTTTGTCTAGGTCGGACAGCGTGATTACGTGCGACACAGCAGAAACTTTTTATAAGGGTTTACCTTTTTGGTCTCCGCAGGCTTTGGTTTGGGTCCATCTTCTTCGTCCATCTTGAAGGATTTCTCCACGCTGACCTCCTTGGAAGGCTGCTCAAAAGAGTGAAACAGTGTCATTTGTTCGTTTGCGTTTTTTCGGAATGAATCCAGGGAGTCTCTGTCTGAGACCTCAACAGGTCCTGCTGCTCTGAGAGCAGAGGAGGTGGTAGTGGGGGTCTGCTTTTAAAAGTCAGGGCTCGCATAAAAAAAAAAAAAAAGATTAAAAATGACAAAGTAACCCACTTCCCACCCCCTTCAAAAAAATAACCTTAGTTGTGAATTTTTTGGAAAAATCCTTGCGCATAATTTACCGTGCCGGCACCGAAGAGTGTCAGAGCCCGACAAAAAGCTTAGCAATCTGGGCTAATTGTTGTTAATTGTTCATGTTTTCACGCTGCAATTCGGTCCAAAAATAACAGGACCAACGTGCACTTTGTGTCCGTTTGTGACAATTGCCCTTGTCAATTTCCACAAAAGAAAGAAATTACAAAAGAAAAACCTCAGTTTGCCTCAAAACCTTAAACCTGCCAGCACCTTGAAAGTTGTAGGCCACAGTCGGGATGATAGATTTTTACACTGGTCAAAAAAAAAAACATTGTTCTCTACAAATCACTATGGTGAACGTGACGGTCACAACTTGGGAGTGTTTTGGAATGGCTGGACTGTGTATTTGAGTTGAGTTTTGAGGGAGGTAGACCTGGACTGTTCACATGCATTTGGTTCCAGAGCTTCCTGAATATAGTTACTCTGCTTCCGGATCTCAAAACAACTGGCACTGATCATAAAAGGGAATGCACACACTCGTATGACAATGTGGATTATGGTAATTATGACAAAGATTCACGGTGCTGCGGTTCTATTATTCACTGATCATTAGTATTATCACGGTAATGGCAATTATTGTGGTTATCATAATTATCATGAGTATCAATACATCAATTTTTCCCCCATACAGGTAAGTGTCACATTTTCCCATAAGCTGTTCGGGCAGTGTGCGCACAACATGCAAGCAATTCAATCCAACTGGCAATTTTCGGAAGACTTTCTTTCAGCAGAAGTAGAGGAAACCTAAACATGATTTTGATATCAGACAATGCTGATCGGGGATAATAATTTAATCAATTTCATAAAATGAACCCTCAGAACAACAACTTGACTGATAATAGTGAACAGAGTGGATTTTTTGGGGTGGATCCAACTTGCATGGACTCAATAGAAGTTACTAGTAGATGGAACGCATTTAGGTTCGACAAATCCGATCATTTCAGTCGAATTTGAAACTAAAAAAAGAAGCTAGCCAGTGTGACTGGAAAAAAAAGGTAGTTCAATTAAATTTTTCACTTGCTTGTTTTCATGTGTGGACGTGCTGCCGCAGAGACTGCACGCAGCTGTGGGAGTTGACACTTCATCCTCGGGATGAGCTAACAAGCAGCTGAACAATAGCCCATAGAGATAAATCAGGAGACGCATGTATTCCATGAAAACAATCGTATGATTTGTGATTTAAGTCCGCGCAGTTCCAAAAAAAAAAACGGTTCATTATTTCTAAGAGGTTAAGTGAAATGTTCAGACATCAATACATGTACGTGTACATTCATGCGTTTTCAAGTCAGTGAACACATGCTACAGTACTTGGGGGGGGTGGTCGGTGTCAGGCCCTGGACACATTATTACCATATTAGGTCAAATGAAGGCACTCCTGCATGTGAGCGGCTTGCGCTTATAGAGCGTTTTTCTAGTCTAGTGACCAGTCGAAGCACTTAGCACTCCTGTTCATATTCACACCCTGTTCACACGGCACATCAAGTGAAATTAGCCACACATACATGCTGATCAGAGCCATTGGCTTTGGATTGTTTGATGATTGTTGTGTGGAGCCCATTGAACAACTGCCATACTGTTATTACTTATTTAAGTTCAAATTCAAAGAGCTGCCACAGATTTACCTCCTTCTTTTTAAATAAAGGTTTGATTTTTAATTTAATTTAATTTTTCATCGGAAATGTGAGTTTATTCGTCAGACGGTGAGCGTATTGAATTTTATTTTTCCGAGTGTAAGCTCACCGATTGGCCTGCGGCAAACTGGGTAGGCAGCCTCCTGCCTGTCATCTTTGGTCTGTTGACAGTGGGGTGGGATAGCTTTTCCGAGGTAGATGACAAGTCATCAAAACTCATCAGGTCTGAGGCATGACGGATGTAGACATGGAGAGAAAAAAAGGAGAGACAGAGAGGTTAAAGAAAATACCAGAAAAAAAAAAAAAGGATTAAGTCCGACTTAATCTGGTTACTATCCTAATTCATGATCAACGATGACCAAACCTGCGTTTCCTAGCAACTATCGGTATTAACCAACTCTACTATTTGGAGTGCTTCCGTCTTTATTCAATGAAACAAAAAAGAATTAAGACCAAAAATTAAACAAATTTTCATTTTACTTTGTTTTACTTAAATCAAGTTTATTCAAGGCACAATTAAAACTATTGGTTGTTTTTAACTATTAAAAATACAAAATGTATTGATTTTGTTTTAAATTAGAACCATGGCTGTACAATACAGCTGAGGTATATTTCCCTGACTTAAACAACGAAGCGGTTGCTTTAGAGCAGACGATTCCTGCCCTCAGGGAGACGGCAACCGAAAATTTGTCGCGGAAGTCGTTCCAACTTTTGCCACAGAGCGCAAACTTCAGGGAGTGTTGGGTAACAGCACTTTGCAGCTGCAGAGCAGTTAGATGACTTTCCTTGTGTTAGCGGGCTAGATGGAATTTCCATGTTTTCTGCTGAGGTGCGCATTTGGTCTTTTAGCAGCTCTCTTTTATCTGTGACAACTGCTCTCCTGAGGTATCCTCCCCATTCAACTTCACTGAAAACATGTTGGTTTTAAACTAATGGTTTTTTTTTTTTTTTAATCCCATTTCAGTTCCTTGACCAACTATCTTTATGATTTCTCTGAGCTCTGTTTTTTATCTCTGTTGCTACTTCAGACCCAGATTAAAATTGACAAATAAATACAAATTTTCGTAGATTTTCTTAAGATTGAAAGGCTGAACTGAACTTTTTATTTTATTTTAACGGTTGATTGTACTACAGTTTTAAAATTTTCTAGACTGCATTTTAAAGTTGACCAATGCATCGCAGTTTCCACGATCAATAGAAATGAATCATTTTCTGACAGGTGCAAGTAATTTGAAAGCTGTTTGACTCTAAATATTAACACAAAGACTACTGCAGTTGTATACATAGTGGTTCAGTCAGTGTTGTGCCTTTTAAACCAGAGTAGTTTGGTAGCTAAGTTGAAATTGTTCAAAAAATATGAATGTGACATACCAAGATCTAAGGGCTTGTCTCCCCAGTCGCCTGAGAGGGTTTTAGGCTTGGCGGGAGGTACCGGCTCAGACTCCGACTTTGGCCGTGTGGAAGGCACCTCTCCATTGTGTCTGCAAGTAAAAGGGATGGCATTGTAAATGAAAGTTAAAAACATGGAATACTAAATGTATGTCAGCTTCAAATGGCAAAAAACAAACAGATTAATGAACAAATTAAAAAAAAAAATCAAAAAGGGATCCAGGGAAAATGTATGAATGACCACCAACTGACCACTTTTTCAATAGTGTAAATCATAATTGCAAATGTTACTGATGTAGTATTCCAAAGTGTTCAAATGGAAGGTGCATTTTCAGTTCTATACTTCAACAGTAGAAGCCTGTTCAAAAATCATATAAAATATAGAGGAATATCTGTCCAAAATGAAGCAAAATTGACATTATTATGGCCTAGAAATTAGAAAGTCTCCAGTATTTAAGCACCAGGAGGAGGTTGGAGGTGGGCCTGAAGAAGGTTGGTTCCTCATGTTGGACAAAGGTGGCGTATTATGCTAAGAGGGCGAAACCCTTGTGGGTGGGTTATTCTCCTACGACCCACTGGTGGCGCCTCCTGCTGACCCGCCATCATGTGAGTTGCTACGCTCACATGAGACGACGCAAGCGTGAAAAATGGTTAAAGGCTCTTGTCCACTGAGAGCAGGAGCTATGCGTTTCAGGAGCATGAAATCGCGCCTCTTTGAAAAAAAAAAAAAAAAAAAATCAATCGAAGCAGACAGAATCACTCAGGGAGGAAGTCAGTGATTGGAAAACACGGTGGACCCGGTTGATTGTCATCATACTATACAATGTGCTGTATTTTTTTTTTTTTATTATTAAAGTTCTGGCTAATGTTGTGCCCAGGATTAACTTTTAATCTAAACAGTCAACCTCTTCTTACAAGTCCATGATTAGCTTCAGCTGTGAGTACCACGGAGCCTCGTCTACTGTATTATCCCACTTGATTCTCATTCAAACTCTTGAATGATTGATTTTTTTATTTTTTCAATCAGCCAGAAAAGTATCAGACGGCATAATTCAAACACTTAAAAAGACTCTTGTGATTTTTAAGTGGAAATGCATTTCTCAACTTGGCAATTGAGATTTCACATGGTTGGACTTACTTAAGATTTGGCGACGATGTGAAAGGCTTATCTGGCCTTTTCGGCGGTAGGCTTCCTGGTCTGCCTTTCCCAGGAGGGGGTGCGGGCTTCTTGGGTGGCACCAATGGCGCTGCGGGCTTCGTCGTTTTGTGATCCAGCACGGGCCGATCGGCTGACATCGGGAATCAATCATTAATAACAATTCTGAAAGGTCTTGTTCAAAAATCAATAGCCAAGTTCAGTGGTCTAGTGGTAGGAGCGTCCGCCCGATGGGTCAAATGCAGAGGTCAAATGTCACGTCCTTTGGGATGTGACAATCATTGGAACTTTAACTTTACTTCAGTGATTAAATGCCAAAAGGTGAAGACATCTGGGCATTGCAGTAAAGATGGAGAGATAAAATAGCATACACGAGGACATATAAAGATCTATATGCCAACAAATGTGCAGAAACTTTTTTGGTATTCTCATATTATTTTATTTCTGCCTTCCACAAGAGTTAATTGGAAAGTATTCGCAACACATTTTCTTGTATTTGAAAATAGATTAAATGAATTCTTCCTCAAAATTCGACACACAACACTCCATAATGACACCAAAAAAATAACATCTTTGCAAATTTATTAAAAATAAAGACAAATCACATGCACACAAGCGCTGGTCGATACTTTGTTGATGCGCCTTCAGCAGCTATTCTAGCCTTTTAGAATACGATGCCACCATCTTGGCACGGCTACCATTGGGCAGGTTCGCCCATTCCTCTTTGCAGCACCTTTCAAGCTCCATCGTGATTGGATGGGAGGCATCGGCGGTGCAGATCTCTCCAGAGACCTTCAATCGGATTCAAATCTCGGCCCTGGCCGGACCGCTCAAGGACACTGTTCACAGAGTTGTCCTGAAAACCCTCCTTTGATATCTTGGCTGTGTGCCTGGTGCCCTCGTCTTGCTGAAAGATGAACTGTTTGAACCTAAGTCTGAACTTACGAATGCATATGAGCAGTTTTTGTTTATTTTAAGTTGATGTTAGACGATTTCTCTTAATCAACGCTGCTTGTATTACCTGATTGCAAGCAACGTAACGAGAACGCAGTAAAACCCAGAAATTCCGACTTCAGAACGCACCCCGAGGCCCCTCTCCCCTCATTGCTTGGTTTAGATGGCAGGGCCAGCAGTCCTGGTGGTTCTGCACTTCTTCCACTTACAGATGGTGGAGGCCACTGTGCTCATTGGGATCTTCAAAGCAGCAGGGATTTTCCTACGCCCTACCTCAGATTTGTGCCTCCAGACAATCCTGTCCATGTTTGGTTTGGGCTCTGACATGCAATATCAACTGTTGACCCTATAGGGACAGGTACGTGCCTTTCCAAATCATGTCCAACAGAACTGAATTTACCATAAGTGGGCTCCATTTAAGCAACGGAAACGTCTCAAGGATGATTAGTGGCAACAAGATGCAACTGAGGTCAGTTTTGAGCTTCTGTGTGAATACTTACGTACATGTGATTAATTTTTTTTTAAATTATTATTATTTTAAGGAAATTGGAAAAAATCTTTATAAAAATGTGATGTGTTGAATGTAGAATTTTGAGGAAAAACAAAATTAATCCATTTCACTTTTTGGAATTTAGATAGATTAAAATGTAGAAAAAGTGAAGCCTTGTGAATACTTTCCAGATACATGGTACTCAGAGAAAATGACAAAAGAAATGCTTTTTATTAGTCAACCATAAAAATTAATCAATATTATTTTTGTTTGATGTTGACTGCTTCCTAATACTTTAAATGTCTTTTAATAAACAAAATGAATGCATTTAATTTTAATATTTAACATTAGCTATGTATTTATTGTCATCCATCGACAAGAAAGACAGACATCGATAAGAAAACAAGAAAATAAATAATGAATAAAAATGTTATTTATTTTATTGTATTTAATTTATTTATCTTGTATTTATGGTAATTTCAAAGTTAAGTCTAGGGTCGGATAAACACCATAGAGATAGTATTGGTGCACAGCAAGAAAAGTTGAGAATGCCATAATGAACAGATAAAGACCAGATGAATGGTACTACCTCTGTCTTCTGGCCTGCTAGGATGAGTCTTTTTGTCCGAGCTTGCAAAGTCTGGCTTAGGAGCTGTGAAATCAGACATATACGGGCTCAGTAATTAATTAATTAAATTAATAACGAAAACAATAATGATAAATTACAGTTAATGAGGTTAATGGTTAAAAGAATCTCTTACCTATACTTTTTGATGGTGGAGGTGGCTTCTTTGGCTTCTAACAGAAAAAAAAAAAAACACAAGGGTAAATAATATGAAAGAGGTCAAATGATGAATGTAAAAAACAGATAACATAGAGCATGATGGTAAAATAAAGAGAAATATTACATTTGCAATAATATTACATGCAATATTACAAATATGACATACCTCTTCTGAGTCCTGCTTTGGCGACCACTTCTGTGACACTCTTGATGCCGGAGTCTAAAACAAGTACAAGGAGGAATCATTTCATGAGGACGGTGATCTCAAACCTCAATGGTCGCAGTAGATATTTTAAAATGGAAAAGAATATAATTATGATGGCTGGTTTGATTTCAAATTCTTCCGTACCATCCAAGTCTCCCCAGCAGAAAATGCAACTTCAGGCTGTGTGCACACAAATAAACAGCCGGTGTACAGAAGAAGAGGATCACTGAGACCCATTGCTCTGCACAACTGTAGGGTTGGTCCATTTATTAAATGCTGTATGGAGCCATAGTAGGGCCCCTTTAAAATAGTCAGTCTGGTGGCAGTTTGTCATGTAATCAAAAATCTATTTGATTAAAAACGGAATTTTACAACGCCCTATATATTGTATTTGTGGTTTTTCATGTGCTAATTGCACACTTCCTATGGATGCATGTCAAGTACGAACTGTAGTTCTTAATGAGACTTAGACACAGGTTGGTTTTGGTTCAAATGGAAATAGAAAGAATTGACTACCTTTTAAAAAGATAAGGGACCCAAACATTATTTATTGAAGTTGGTTTGCCAGTCAAGAGAACCATCGCAATGTAGGGAAGATTAAAGCATTAAAAAAATGACACAATATTCAATAAAAGCTACCTAATTGCTGACAGGAAATAGATAATTTTGAAGATCCTATTGTAGACATTTAGAGAGGAGCTCTCGCCTCACAATTCTCCAATTCAGGCTAATTTGTCTTTAAGTTCGAAAGACACAGCCTGCCTGATACGGCCTTGACTTCAGACATCAAAGTTTACTTGAAGTTTTGAATGTTCACAACATCAAAGAACTTCCTCCTATAATGTTATCACAAAGGCTTTTTCCGGTCAGTGGGGCATATGTCTGGATCAATGTGGTAGTGCGAAATGTGGAAAAAATAAAGAAAAAATAAAAACCAAAGGTCAGAGTAACGCTCAGCAATGGATGCCACCTGGTATCAAAACTCAAATACATAAAAGGAAGAAAATAGCAAATCTATTATCTATGGCACTGCAGGACCTTTATCAGTGGATCAGGAGGCTCGTCTCCAGAGTTTTCACAGATCAAGAAAGGCAGCTGCTCGTTAACGAGGTGGACAAGTTAAAAAACCAGCTTCAGAGTGCACTGGAGCACATCGTCTCCCAGAACCAAAACGCTGCAGACGTTTCTCGAAAACTACAATCGGAGGTCAAGGAAAACAAAACTCTCTGGGACCAGGTTGAGTATTTGACCACTGAGCTCAACAAGGAGAGAATCCTTCGGGAGAAGCATGTTTGCCACCGTAGAAAGGCTGACTTTCAAGAGGCTCCAAAAGCAAGCAACAATCTTAATAAGCAACTGGAGGAGATGCAGAAACAGCAGGAGGAGCTGGAGCAGCAGGGTATGGAAAAGTATTCAAAGTTGGAAACGACGGTGGCTCAGCAGGAGGAGCTCCGACAGCCGAGTAAAAACCGCAAGCAAATCCACGAGGAGACGGACCAGAGGCACAACACCGAGATCGTGGAGGTAAAGCACAGGAACACCTTGCTCCAGCAAAAGCTTCAGGAGGCCGAGTGCGTCATCGGCGAGCAGAACGTCATCCTCGATCAAATAAAGCAGGAAATCAAACTCTTGCAACAGAAGCACCACGAAGAGACCACAAACGTCTCTCGGCCCGTGAAGAGCCTCGAGGCCAGAGAGGAACGCGAGGAGTACCAGGTTCTCCCGCTCGAGCACGTGGTCAAAGACCTGCTAGAGGAGTCTACATGTGCGTGGCGCTGGAACGCTCCGAGAACGTGCTGAGGATGAGGCCACTTGTACGAAGGCGCCAAATCGGTACCACAGAATCAGTGCCTGCTTGGTCGCGACAGCAGGTGCCTAAACACTCTGCAGAAAACAAGGAAAATTTCAAGAATTTTTCAGCACTCAATCTGGAGGAAAGTTCTGCTGACTTGACATTCGTCAGAAGACACTCATTGATGGACCCACGAGAAAGGTAAGACACAGAAGGTCACAAAGGTCAGGTCTCTCAACCTGACAGTAGTAGTGGATTTCACACCAGGGCAGTTGGAATATTTAGTGCAGGACAACCTTCTAGTGAACCAGAGTAGAGTCACAATATGGGAGCATATTTGCTTCCAGAACCCCAACACTTTCAAGCTCTATTATCTTACCTCTTGTTCTTAAAAACAATGAAACCTCTTGTTTGCGCCACTCGCACAAGTCATAGCGGCAGTCTAGTATCTCCCTGCACATAAATATCCTTTGTTAATCATTCCAAGCAGGACAACTTTCAAACGGTCCATCGCCAACGGTACAAACCTCTATCTTCTCATCGCCAGAGGTGCCGCCAAGTTCCAGATTTATAGCTGCCGTGTACTGCTGAACTTGTCGGATTTCCAATTACCGTTCTAGATTTATTCGCAGGCCTAGTGAGATAAGTACACATGTCAAGTGGAGCACTACTGGCCCCAAAGGGTAGAGATAGGAAGTGTTTCCTATTGACTGATTTACCACTGAGCTCAGCTTGACAGCAGTTGGCGAAGTTGACAGCGGCAGCAGTGCAGAACACTGCTGTCAACTTCGTTCCCAGACAATAGTCTTCCCTGGCAGCTATGACAGGTGTTTACGTTAGATTGTGTTTGTTTGTGCGGCATACCAGCGTACGGCCTCTCTTATTTACAGGGCATAACCTCTAATTTTTTTGAAATTACATTTTAATTGCAAGCCTTCTGAACGCTTTAGCAGTTCATTTTGATTCAGTTGCCATACGAGCTCAACAATACATAATCTTACCTCTTTCTCAGCTTCTGTGTGCATAACGACAAAGTTGTCAGGAAAGACGCCCTCTCTGCCGCCAATCTCTCCTCGCCACCAACCAGGCTCTCCTGTGTCCTTCCGGAAGGCGAATTAAAAAAAAGAAGGTAAATGGGGGCGGGACTCAGTTACTTTGAAGGCTCCAACTTTGAGTCTGACGCAACAAGACATGGCAGTGGACTTGAAGCTCCATCTGCAGAGATATGGTACTTTGCTTCCTGAAGAGATTTGCCCAGTAAACGCAGATCTGGACTAGTTTCATGAAATCCACCAGTCCGTTGCAACAGCAGCTTGCAATATCTTTTTCATTTTTGGCACAATTTCAAATCTTGATCATTCTGCTTTGTAGTTTAAATGTATGATATGTCATACTTTGCTTAGGATTTGGATGATGTCCCCTTCCTTTAGGCGCAGCTCGTCATCGTTTGTGGCGTCAAAGGTAAACGTGACCCTGCAGTACTCTTTTGCTAAGGAAAAAAAGGACAGCAAAACAAACCAGTGCAGTGTATTTAATAAAAGGGGGATATTCTGCATGTTTTAAGTTTTAGTCTCACTTCTAGTAAGAGACAAAAAAAAACAATAAAATATGCCAACTGTACTTACAAAGCTAATGTCATCATCATTGACCATAAACTGAAAGTATTTCGGGCAACTAATCAACCAGCTAAAGTTCACAATTTATTTTTATTTTGTTTTGTTTGTTTACCTTTGGCTTTGCTGTCTCCATCTCCTTTTTGCAAATCTGACATGTTGGGATGTGTGGGCTTTGCAGCAGATGGTAATGATGGGATTGGCTAAAATGAAGCAAACCATACAAATGGAAATGGTTTATCACACAGGTGAATATGTCACTTTCACGTGGACATGTGCTGTCTTTCAAGTGGATTTCCATTATCATGGCCTCATATTACCAAGACTTTACCAATGCGTGCTGTTAAAGGTTTGAGGCGAAACAGGCTGTAAAGATTCAGGGAAGAACTGCAAGACCTATACGGTAAATGAGAGTAATTAATGCGTAGTAATAGGTGGCATGTTCATTTTAGTATCACAGAAAAATATCTAGAAAATGCAAAATTAGGTTAAAAAAAATACAAATGTTTTGCAGGGCATACTGGACGCTACTGCAGGCAGACAGAATAGCGATATGTTAGTGGACTGTGCATGCTGGAAATGGAGATATTCTATGAGGGAGAGTCTGCGAGCGCGCAACATGTGAAGTGGGATGCGTGGAGTGGAGGAGTGTGAAAGGAGCCAGGTAAGTAGTGGGAAAAGTGTAAAGTTGTTCTGGAAGGGAAAGAAAACAAAGGGGAAGAGTTTCAGAGTAGTTATTAATGCACAATGCTGGTATCGAAGCACACGGACAGTGGTACGTTTTCCATTCTGTGTACTTATGACATCAAATGTACTATTGAGGAGAACGAACATTCAAACACTGAAGAAAATACATTTTATTCTACAATATAGGTCCTTTCTAAAAATGTTTACTTTTGGAAGCCTTAGAAAAACTGAGTGCTCCTACTGAGAACCATAGTTAGGTGTATGCACAGCAAATGGAGTGCCCCATACAAGATCTGAAACATGCAATTATTTGAAACTACAGCGGCACAAAAACATTCAGGCATCAAGGAACACTACCGAAATGAATTCAATTTATTTTATCGTACGGCAAGAGCACTTATTTAGCGTATGGCAATTAGAAATAAAAAGGTAAAAACAAACTCCAAAAGAGTTGTTAAATCTAATTTCCAGTGTGAAACCTGTGCTGCAAAAAAATGACTGGTCCAAATGTTTTGGTAAAATTAGGTACACATCTCACTTTAATTATACTATGAAAATACTTCCAAAAGTGTCTTCTGTCACTGTGTTTTCACCATGTTAAATGTTTCTATCTATCAATAAAAGGACTGTTAAGTTATAATGTAAAGTCATTTGCATTACGTTTACAAGTGCTCAAACTGTTCGAAGCTACACCAGTGGCGTGTGGTCGGGGCAAGTAAGGCAAGAAGAAATGCTTGACTAGTTTACCTTAAAAAAAAAAAAAAAAAAAAAAAAAATCTTAAATTCAATATTACATTTAAATTAAAACTGTTTTACTGTTGATGTTTAAATGTGTAACCTTAATTCAACAGTAGCTCTATTTGTAATGTCCACCTTTGTGTTTCAAAGTAGCTTTAAAAACATCCACAAAAACATGTAATGTTATACAGTATTCTATCATTTTTGACTTCAAAAAACACTCTTTGATTAACTATTATGGCCTCACTTAATTCTGTGGAATCATCTAAAAATGTAAGATTTTAAATTGGGCCATCTCATTTTCCAGATGCATAGAACTGTACAAAAAGGGAGTGCTTTGCCAGAGTTGCACTGCCCTTTCTGCCAGTTATCCTAGTTCAAGCCCACTGAACGGTGCAAGATGAAAAACCATTCGTCGGGCCATTTCAATGTGACAGTGTCACGTGAAGGTAAGGTTTGCATTCAACATTTTCTGAGTCGCAGTAGAGATTATTTGCATTTGGAATGGATCAAAACAAATCATTCTGTGAGCTGTTGTGAAAGATCATTTCCTCAGATGTTGCATATTAAAATGGCAAATGATTATTGAATAGTGTTACATTTCAGTGTTCTGTCACAGGGTATACCATTCACAGATGTGGGCTGCCGTACATGCAAGGTGAGAGTAAAAAGTGTAAACATATTAACTGAATAAAATGAAATCTTTACCAACTTCTGATAATGTGCTGGATAATGACTTTTTCAATAAGCACATATAAACATTCCAATTTCTGTAGCACTTCATTTTGTAAGTGTTAACCACATTTCTGTCAACTATTTCAGCGAAAGAGAACAATTTGAACGACAAACCCAAAAGGAAATGCTGCAACAGGGGAGATCATACTCTATTTTTCTTTTTTTTAGTTTGCTCTATTTATTTTCTTGTTTTACGTGTGTGAGTGTGTGGAAGAATAAAAAATAAAATTTTATTGCAAAAAGGAGTTGAGACATTGATCATTTAATGTGCTTACGTTTAGATTTTTGAGTCATTTATATGTTAACAGCAGCAACCATAAAGACTTCTGCAATATTCTAATTCGCAGTCTTGTGACAGTAATTCATCTTTATATGATGTGAATTTGATGTATGAGAATGTGTAGGAGCCTGGGTTGTTAATAATTATTTGTGATGAATAGACCTTTAATTCGCATTCCTCCAATTCATCAGGTGGCTTGCCAAAATTGTGATGAATAAAACTTCAATTTGCATTTCTAGTCTTCCAAGTTGTCAGGTCGCAAAGTAATAGGCATGATGAATACATCTTTATTTTGAAAATTAAGGTGCCAGAGACCGTTTCCGGTGCCTGAAACCGTCTCCTCCGAGCCTGCAGCTGGACCCTTCTCAATACTGACGCATTCCCACATTGCTGCCCTCTGCTGGGCGCGGTGCGCTACTGTCAAGTCAAGCGGAGGGGAGAACGACTTTTTTTTTTTTTTCGAGGTCTACGCGCACGCGTTATGTACCTTCCTGGGATTTCCGACGGGTGACAGCCAATGGCTTATTCCGACGACAGCTCGTAGTCAATTAAGCATAGCTTAAGATATGGCTGCCAGCGAAGCACTACTGCGCCTGCGCATAGGTGTGTTGAAGCGCCAAAGCGATTTTTTTTTCTCCAGTAAGCTAGCAGTCTTTGCCTTGATCAGCAACCCCGTGAGTTTTTGTTCCTAAATTTTCCCATCTGGCCGCAGTTGAAATAAACGTTTGAGTGTATCGTTTAACAGCTAGTTATACTCTTCTACTACTTTCATAGACATTAGATTTTTAAACAATAGGCATTGAAAGCAAAAAGTGCATGTATGTATATTTTGTTTGGAACCACAATGAAGCAGAACACAGGGAACTACATATATGGCCCGTGCATTTATCCGCCGTTGTTAGTGTTCTACTCACTTATAAAGATCTAGTAGTAGAGCAAAGTGGCAGAACCACACGTGGCTGGGAAGAACAAAGTGACAACATTTATGAAATTGCAAACCCACCCATGAAGTTGAAATCTGAACTGTGGATGTGTTTTAGTTTTGCTATGTTATGCACTAAGAAATAGGAAAGGTGAATATTTACGCTTATTCAGTGAAGCAATGGCAGATTTTGCAACAGCTACTGCATCCAAGAATACCTCACTGATGCGACTAACCCTGGTTAGAAGACTTGAAACACAGAGGCCGGTGACGTATAACAAAAAGAGGCAAGTGTGAGGTACCAAACTGAATGATAATTTTCATTACAATGGGGAAAAAAAGAATTAATGAGAATAGAATAGTAGAATATAACTAAATGAACTGCTACACATTACGAGGGTCTGTCGGGCCAGCCGAGAGAAGCAAAAGTATGAGCAGGCCAACTACACTTTGGCCTGTGAGACCCGGAGAATTAGAGAAAGTAGACAATGTTTAACTGAAATGGACAAAAACAATACTAATAAAAAAAACAAAATTGACAATACAGTCGCAAAAATTGGTCTACCGGTTATATCCTTACTCAAACAGAAAAGAAAAATACATCTCATATCCCTGTTTCAAGTTTGGTCCTTAAAAAATATCCGCCCTTTGTCCCTATGAGGATTGGGACACTAATAGAAATGTGCAAAATAGAGCTGAGGGAGGAATGAACTGGGATTGGGACAAAGTCTGCCTTTCCTTAAAATCCCTTTGGGCTAGTGGTGAAAGCTTGTCTTCCTCTAAAGTGGCTAAAGTTGCACTTGCTAAAGCATTAGAAGCTTTGCACTTCTGCCGATGCTACTGTTGCAAGTATAAAATAAAGAAAGCGAAGACACAATAGCAGGCAAATCAACCATAACTGTAAATGTAAAATGTGACAGCAATTCTCAAAGTCTGCATTACGGTCTTGTTCAAAACCTAATGGCAAGTCAATTCAGACTTACACAACACCTTCTATTAAGAAAGCAATAGTATGATGCAATGAAGTATGTTTCCTAATTCCAAAAATGTTTACTCATTTAAAGTTTAAATTGTCTGTTTTGTTAACAATGGCAAATGTAACAGTTTACCTCAACTTGGCAATCCTGGCTTAAAAATTAAGATCTGACACTGGCATCATTGGGAGGTAACTTAGTTTGACAAATGCTCTACAAATGAACACTAATACAGTACTGAATACCAATACATGGCATTTAATATGCATAGAACGATCATCATTGGAGCTCTACCGCTTACCTTCTCCTTCCTCTCATCGACGTCAGGGCTCGGCAGCCTGGCCTTCAGCTTGACCGACCCTTCTTTAAAGATGTCCCCAAAGCCGACGCCTCGGATCTTCTTGACTTGTGTCACTCCGTTCCCAGCGGCAGACTGAGGCGATGTCGGCGTGCCACTGCCTTCCATACCACTTCCATCTGTGGAAGGACAAACCTCTTCAGCTCTTTTTCTTCCTTCCCTCAACATACACTGCAAACGCTAGACCGAATAAAAAAAAACACTGTTGAGAGTGGGATTTCCAAAATAGTAGTGACTGAGACTGAACTGAAAATGTGAAAACTGGTAGGTGCAAGAACCAAACCACAGAAACCTTGTCAAACTAACTACATGCGTGCAAACACTCGCCCAAGGAACATAACTGCAGTGCAAAAGGTTGAACAAACTCGACTGAAAACTTTTCCTGTTCAGACTTGCTGCAGAGCTCTGCCACAATACTTGGTTTAAAAAAAAACAAAAAACTCCATTGCCACTCAGGCAACAGTGCCTCTAATGTACAAATGTTTGGAAGGTTTAGTGTATATTAACACAACGTTTAAATAACTAGCAGTAGAACAACAAAAAAGTCCCACTGCTTGGCAAATTCAACAGTCTTAAGCTTTGTGTACCATTCTACTAAAAAAAATAAAGTGTTGCACACTGCAAAGTGTGTCCTTCCTACCTGTCTCATCTGCCACTGTGTCAGTGGGCTCCCCGTCCTCCCCTGAGGCCTCCACCTCTTTGACAAAGTTGGAGGGAAATAGTCCCGATTTGCCGTTTAAGCTGCCACTCCACCAGCCCTCCTCAACCTGCGGCAGAGAGAATATAGAGATCACTCGATATGAAAAACATTTCCTCCATTTTTTTTTTTGTTGGCTTGAAGTCCTCTTTCACTACTCACTACTAATACATAGAGCCTGATTTACAGGTTTTGCGCATGGTAAAGGGCATATTCTCTCTGGTGGAAAGCCGGAGCGGGCGCAAAGTCTCGACCACTTGCCAGCAATTATGCATGCAATTTTTGTAGGTCAACCGCAACACGCAAACCAACAAGAGGCGCACTCGACATGCATATGCAAGCAGATTAGCACCCCTTACTTCGGATCTTGTTAAATCAGCCCCATAGAGTTCTTTAAAAATGGTGTAAAATGTAAATAAGAATGATAATATTTAGGGAACAAGTAGAGTATGAGTACTTGCTTTTCAGTACTTCAACAGTACCTGATTAAGCACCGATACCGAGTACTCCTAGGTTGAGACTTTCCAACTCTCCGTGGCGACATTTTTGTCAAAAGCGACAAGCGACAAATCTAGTCGCCAGTCATATGTATACGTATACAACTAGTATCTGTCGTGGTTTCGGCTCGTATTTTACGAGAGTACTCAACCCCAATATCGGTGCATCCATAATAATAATAGTTATAATAATAATAACTTTGATGTAGATTGCACTTTTCAAGGCACCAAAAGCCCTCACATTGAAACTATTATTCACACTTCATTCATACTGGTAGTGGTGAACTCCCGACAGCTGGCTGAGGGCAGACTAACAACAGTTTGACTGTTGCTCTGTGCTAAACAGCCATTCTGACAACACCCAAACATTCATATTAAATGGCAATGTGTGCAAAAATGTCTTGCCCAAGGAAACAACACCAGACACTGGGATGAGCAACAAGCCCGACTGCCTGAGCCACCGTCGCCCATTTATTAACACTTCATTAACACTATTAAACACTAATTAAAAGCCGTGACATGAAAATACATTTACAACAAAAGGAAATTATTGTGAGTCAGCTCATCATTTTATAAACTTACCTCTTCAGTGATATCGATGATGTCTCCGGCTTTCAGCTCCAGTTCGTCCTCATTGACGGGCTGGTACTCGAACAGCACTTTGCACTGCCTCTTCTTGGGCTCTGCAAGGAGGTGTGTTGGAAAAAGACAAGCGAAGTCAAGTATCCTACCACGAGTTCTCAACTCAAGGTTTTTCTTGTTTACATTGAAGGGAGACTGTTTGTACAGGCACCACTCAAGTGGCCTGACTGGTTTTTAGAGTTGCAACGGCGAGGAACTAAAGACAGAAAGGGCTGACATGAAGGAGGAAAAAAAAAGAAATATATATGTATATTTAAAAAAAAACAAAACTAAAAGGTCACCGCAAGGAACAATAGGATTGTTTTGTAAGACAATCACGAGGCTGGCACAGCGCACACACACCCTGCTCAGCAGGTAAAGTTGCCTGCAGGTAGGTTATTGTTTCAAGTCCAAACAGCAGTGTCTGAACACAGCCCTGGTCACCATCTACAACATTTTACACTTATTCTGATATTTTATTATTTTAAATTAAAGCTGTTTTCTAACTTTTAAAAATTTTATTTTTTTGTACTCAAGCATCAGCTGTCTCGTATTTCATGTTTTAGGCCACGCAGACAACAGGGAGTGGCAACCGCCTTAAAAACAAAACGTTGGGAAAATGTTCTGCATGCCCTGCGAAACAACAACAATGCACCTGGCAGCCAGTAAGTACGAACGACGGCAAAGGAGTCAAGGTTGCAGCCACAATGGACTCTCAGCGTGTGAAGATCTGCTGTCAATAGCTTTAATCAAGGAGGTCTTTTGTATTTCAGTGAGACAATGTACTTTCCGATTCTTCACGTATCATCGCATGACTCCATGCTATTTAAGTACTACAACTAGTTGCATGCATTTAATAATGGTGTCGCAAATAGGGTCATCAAAATTAACACGTCAACGCAGAATAAGCGATCGCCTTCGTCAAATCCCATTAAAAATTTAACACAACTTGCACTTGCGTTCAAAGAGCGGCCACTGCCAACTCTGTGGCCGACGTCGACTGCGTCTTACTTTTGGCAGTTGGTGGTGGGTGAGGCTGGAAGCCGCCAGTTGGGATGCCAATGGTGCTCATCCTTTGAACTAGATGGGCCACATTCCCAGCACTCTTCTCCCTCCGCGTGGCATGAGAGACTTCTTCCTTGGGCTCACTCTTGACAACATCCTTGGCCTCTTTGACTTCCTTCTTCACTTCCTTCAGAAAAAAAAAGGAAAACAAAATGTACATATTTGGGCCATCAAAGCTAACACAATGATGCGTTAGCTCATATCTACGTTTTTTTTTTTTCAATGAATAACACATGCATATATTACATGTGTGTCTGTGTGTGCATATGTAAAAAAAAAAACACACAAAGACAAAGACACAAACACACGCAGACAGTAAGTGAATATCGGTGATTACTACCACCACATAATGTACTATATGCTCCAGAAATCTGGAGGCGTCTTCGTCAACCATTCTTGTCAAAACAACGCTCAAAGTGCACCTTGCAAAACATTTTCTTTTTAATTCAGAAAAAGATACTACTCGTTTCCAGTCTGTGTATTTGTACACAGACTGGTCTGTGTATTTGCACGCACCCATTTTAATAAATATTCAACACAAATGACCATATTTCAATTTCTCAACGATAATGAAAGCGATATCAAACACAGCACCCAATGCCTCCGGCTGTAGTCAAACTATCAACGCTGGTTTCTAAAAAGACTGTGTAGTGAGCAATGCTGTACTGCCCACTACTGGATTCTTCAAGAACTGTAATTAAGAGGAACCCAACAGGCTTTTTTGAAATCCAAACAACCCAACAGGCTTTTTCGAAATCCAAACAATGCATTTTAAAAAAAAAAAAAAAATTTTAAGTGTGGAGATAGCAGAAACACTTTTTGTTGAGACTTTTTTGTTTTTCCTTCTTGCTATTTCCTTTCAAAAATAAAATGTCTACTCACCCATCTAAATAGTGGGGTGAAAGCTATATATTCAACCTTGTTAACAATCTGATGGCTCTTTTTTTTATAATGAAAAAATACAATTTGTGTTTGTTAAATTAGTAGAAGTAAAAAGGAAAGGAAAAAAGAAGTATTTCCTCTTATCTCTACACAGGAACAATGAGTAAGGAATATGACAGGAATAAAAAATACAATACAATAACACTGATGCGTTTGCAGTCATACACTCACTATTGGAGGCGCTCACTATTGTAGCCTTTTCCGCACTGTTTCTTTATTCTTTGTTTTGCACTGCTGTTCTCCTTGCTTTCAGCTTACGTATTCTAATATTACATCAACCAAAGTTGTATAATTTTTTGTACTTTTTGGTACACTGCATGTTTATCAGCACCGTGGACTGAATGCTTTGTATATGTCGCACATATTGAAAGATTTATATTAAAGCTACTTCGAACCTAGAATATATATTATCATCCATGTCAATTAGTTATAAACATGAACAAATCCAATCAAAAGTTATCTTTGTCCTCTGCTGACAACTCTTCCTGTATTTCTCATTTGACACAGTTGTATGTTTAGAGGACATTTATATCATGCAGCGTTTTGCATGATGGCATGACAGTCCTGAGAATTGCTCTGAATTGTTAAAAATAATGTCATAACTGAAATAAGGATTGTATTCAAAGTAGAAAATATGTTGCTACAGTTGAACATCTTCTAAAAAACAAACAAAAGTCTATAGATGATTGGGAGTTGGGTGACAATTCAGCAAAGCACCTGATAAAGGCATACTAGATTCAACTCAGCGCTTTACATTTCTCAGTCTACACATGCTGAATGTGACCGTCACTGAAAATCCCATAAATTCAGATGGCCAGCTGTAAACTTGGGCAAGGAACTCCCTGATAACAGGTCAAAGTCCACATTATACAACAGGCACAGCATTTAAATTGGTAGTAGCAATCTGACTATTTTGTTTGTTTTGTTTACACCACACTGCATTTAAACGGTAAATTTGACAAAATCTAAAAAAATGATTTTCATCTAGATTGGATATGGACAATACCTGCGAGATGCACAACAAACAATTACCGAAGACTTAGATCATCTGAAGTTTGAATCACTTAGATTCAAAGTAATACAAATTTACAACTTAATCTACAGGTGAACACAGAGCAAGTCTTCTGTGCATGAAAACAAGAAAAAAAAAGCCACCCATCAATTCCATCTCATATTACTGGTCTCATTCTCCATGTACGTACAATAACTACTCCTTCAAACATATCTGTTTCCGTAGAGTTAGAGAAGCTGCTTTTCAGAGTTTCCAGTATATAAAATCCTTCTGGTTTGACTGGCTGTCCACTGACCCTTGGTTCACAGCAGTGTCTATTGACCATAGTTTTACGACAGATAATGCTTCAACTATGGATTGTGCACTCCTCCCATGTCTGCGTGCACCTTCCTTCCTTGCAAAGAAAATAGTGGAATTGTGCAACTTTGTTTTAACCAATGCAATGAAAAATAATACATGAAAAATAATAATAGTAATATAAATTAAAATTAATAAATAATTATACTGTTTCAATTACTGACACTGGAAAATCATCACTGCATAATAAAGGTAAATTGCTACACATTTAATCACTACGCATTTGTGCAATACAATTCAAAACAACTGACTTAAATGTGCAAAGATAGCATGACACTTGAGTCTATGCAACTCATCAATATACAGCTGCCCTATACACTGTTGAGGCATAACTCAAGATCTCAGATACAAGCACATCAAGAACCCGGCCTAATCCGTGTAACCAGAGCGTCTCACCACAACAACAACAGAGCACTTTGATAGTAAGCGTTTAAAAACGTCTTACCATTTCACCCGCGACCGCATTTCACGTTGTCCAATTATCAAGCTAACAGAGCCTTTTAGCAATGCTCAGATGGTCGCAAAGTTGTCAGGAGCAAAGTTCAACAGGCAGCAGGCTCCTTAGAGGATTAAGTATTCAAGCTCAGTGACTGGAGCAGGCTGTTTTAGCTGATTACCTATCTTACTGAAAAGGATTACGGAAGGTAAAAGACAGGAGAGGAAGGACGCAGGGTGGCACTTTTGTGTATTTAAGAGTCAACAATTGCATTAAGCCCAGTGAGGACGCAATATAATTGTGCGTTGGTTTTACTAACGTCCAGAATTTAGTCCGGGAAGTGGATTACAAAAGGGCACAAAGTGCACATAGTAGCAGTGAACCGTCTTCTGCTTAGGCAAGCAACCTCAAAAGCAGTCCATTTACAATACACAAAAACATAGAACACAATACGCAAACACAGTTGCCTTTCTAGAAACTCATTCAACGTTATTCGTCTTCCGACATTTGGAAAGTGACAACTTGGCCAAGGCAAGCATAACAACAACTTGGCCCCCAGATCTACAAATTGCATCACAGAAAACCAAACCAAATGCAGAGATTTTAATTTTGTTTGTTCAAGTTTTTGGTGGAGTCGCCAAACCTTTTATCGCCATTATTACAAATGTTTAATTATTTTTTTAAAGGAGTGAAAAGAGTGATCTTAAGATCACTTGTAATCTAGTTCTTGAAAGCACACACTCTTGCCCATTACAGGTCAGTGCAGACAATTATATATTTTACCCACAAATTGCATTAGCGTCTATGACAGGATGCTGAAACGGCAACGTTTGGAATGTCTGGAAATATACTTCCATCTATCTGTGATAGCATCAAGTCACTAAGATGAACACGGCTGTGATGTTAGTGCTTATTTCATCAGTAAAATTATCCGTCGAGACAAAACAGGGCTTTTCAGAACTTAGAACTCAATGTCTTCCGTCTTACCTTGACAAAATTGTCAGGAAACAGGCCCCTTTTCCCGTTGAGGTCTCCCTCCATCCAGCCATCCTCCTCGATGTACCGCACGTTCTTGATGATGTCACCCGGTTGCAGCGTCAACTCGTCCTCATGATGGGCGTCGTACTTGTACTCCACGACGACCTCTTCTCAACCAAGGGCGTCGGAGGGGACGGGAGTAAAGAAAGACAACAGGGATGAGCAAATAGTGTAATTAATATGTAATAATTGTAATAAAGATTACATAGACACACAAACATTAAACTTATTCAACTTTGAAAATGTAGAATGCAATGCAATGCAATCTCATATGTAAACTTCTAACAAGGACATTTGTGTTGGAACAATGCTTCTGGACAACTTTCCACACCCACAAATTATATTCAGTGCTGACTAGAAGAGACTAAAAAATTTTTTTTTTTTAAAAAGGGGGGTGTGGCATAACACCGCAGTCAGCAGTGTGTTGTGTGCATGTGATTTGAGGAAAATCGATAATCAGGAGTGCCTGCATTAAATCTGGTGGTTTGAAACATCGGCCCGATTATCCTGTAGCATGTAGCCGCCTTTAAATGGAATGCACAACAACAAAACTGACCATTTAATGTTAAATAACAATGACAAAGATGCCATTGTGGTACAATGTGGTAATAGGTTGATAAATTCCGCGATACGTTTCCTGCCATTTTAGGAAATGTATTAGCTTTATTATTAATAATCAATACCACAACACCACTCTGTTTTTTTTTTTTTCTATGGGGCGACACGATACACTTCCGTTGCATAAAGTGCATCTGCCTTGTCAACAAGCTATACTCAATGTACAGTTGGAAAGACAAGCATTATCACATTAACAGTCTGGGTTCATTAAATATTAATAGTGCTTTTCCTACTTGGACCACTGTCAGATTCTTACATTTCCTTTTTGAAAAAAAAAAAAAAAGTTTTGAGATTGTTGTATATTAGATTCTGATTGAAAAGAAAATTCTGACGTTAAAATCGATAGCAAACATTTCTGTTTTATAATTTCTTTTCTTACAATGGCAATTTGAATTCTGTGTTGGCCTGATAAACTAACACGTTATTGCTGATGCACTTCCCTCATGCCACAAGTGCAGGCAGAATTTTCAATGACAAGACCTTGCTCACTGGCAGCATGAATACCATAGTAGGAAAAAAAAACCCTGAGAGGTTTCCTGTCCTGAGTTTGAATTGAATTCCAAACAAAACACCTAAGGGTATGAGACAGCATTTCTAATCCTAAATGTCTCTGATGTGACGTGACTAATCTAATAGGACAACAATATCAATGCCACATAGAAATTACATAGGAAACCTTTAAAAAGAGTTTGGTTTTGAGCCAAAGTCGAAGATTTTGTTTGATCAAATGCTGGCAACTGTTTCAAAAATCAACACCATTTTAAAAGTGATACTGACTGTATAACAGTTAACACACATCCAAAGCCCTTATTTATTAGTTTTGTTTACTTATTGGGTAGAGAGGCATCGATATTGATACCAGTGTCAAGTATCGGCACCGATACTGAGGTCTTCACAGTGATGCTGACTTCATAATAGGTAACACACATCCAAAGCCCATATTTATTAGTTTTCTTTGCTTATTGGGTATGGATGCACAGATACCGATACCAGTATAGAGTATCGGTACCGAGGTTGAGTACTGTACTCTTACTCATAAAATATGTACCGATACCAGTTGTATTTGTATGTATATGAAAGTTTTGTTAAATTTGTGTTTGTACTGAGGTTAAACTAGTGACAGTCACCCATGTTCAAGACAAACATACTGAGGAATGTTGTTCAAATAAATCTAAAAAATCAAAGTAATTCTGTAATGTGTAATGGTCTTATTAAGTACTCAGTATAGGGGAGTACTAAAATGCAAGAACTGCAAAATACCTAAGTTACTCTATATGGTATCCAAGTAGAAAGGGTTCAGGTTTTTAAAGTCATGTTTACCAGTTCCATAACAAAGGAGCTGGAGACAAACAGGCTGTCTTGCATGGTGACAGCTGCATTCTAAGCTTTTTGACAGATTAGTGATAAAGACCTGACGTTGAGGACAAAACACTAAATTTACTTGTCAAAACTTAAGTTCTCACTCTCGCCAATGGACATGAGGTTTGCGTAGTACAGCACGAATGTAATTACAGACACAGTCAGCAGAAGGAAAATGTTTTTCTTACATATAGTTCTTCTCACTCCTTTTCAAATAGGCTATTTGTTTTTATTTATGTGTTTTAATAATTGTGTTCCTTAAATGTTTATGTTATAGATAGATAGATAGATAGATAGATGTAGGCCAGCAGGTCAGCCAATGAAGTATTACTTCAATGAAGTAAAGTATAACAATTTGTGCACTGCTTTCAAAACCAACTCCAGGACAGAGCCCATCAGCCTACCAAGTCTACCAAAAGCCAACAGCTGTAGCCAAATCACATCCATTCAATTGTGTTGTGTAAAGCAAAGGGTGAGAGTAAAGCAAGAGTCAAACATGCACACTAGCAACCTGGATGCAGCGAGACACAGAACTGACATTGTCGACCAGCACAGCAGCCAACCCTACCATATCAGCCAGGGAAACACATACTACATAATAAATGTGTTTGTCTTGGGCAGGATTCACCTTCTCCTGTATGTTGACCTTCGTTACGTACGAGTCTCTCCATTGCAGCTTTAATGCAGCTCTGCTACTCTGGGGGAATGTTGTCCTTTCCTGCATGCCTGTTCTGTTCGCAGCATACCTCTATCTTGCCTAGTCTTGCTTTGAGATGTGCGTTTGTTATCAGGTACAATTTATCATCAGTGTTTCTCCCCTCACTGTCATTTGACTTAAAGCGATTGCCTGAGAGTGACTTACAAAACGTCACATTCAGCAAAAAGATTTCACGAGTATTTTTTGTCCGTGTGTGTGTGTGTGTGTGCAAGGCCAGCATTTAGACGATTACTTTTGTGCTATTATTTTTCTGTTCCAGAAAAAGTTTCTACAATATTGATTTATACAAACCATTGATGTACAGGAAAATGTTGGGGGAGGGGGGGTGGAGGAAGGAACTCAAGGCCGACCTGCCTGCCAAAACAGACGCAATCACTGTGCGCGCTCTGTGCTTCTCTCATTCTTTCACACAGTCGGCATAGACGGAAACTCATAATCACATTCCTTCCTGTGAACTCAGAAGTAGCTGATATGAAGAGCGACGTGTTACTGCGAGAATTGAAGTGAGAAGTATATTCCTCCATCATCTGTCACTGCCTATCCCGCACTCAGGGTTGCAGGAAAGCTAATATGTGCAAGCTAAATTGGGCCAAAAAAGCAACACTGAGAGACAAACAATCATATGCATCCACACTAATACATACTAACACTAACCCACACTAATAATATAATATAATATAATATAACAGAATACAATATACCCCGTGACCCTGAATTGGAATAAGCGGGCATAGAAGATGAATGAATGAAAAGAATACAATATAGCATTACATTATATTATATAATAACGGCCTCTAAAAATCCATGGGAAAATAAGTACAAAAGAATAAGTACAAAATAATATATGCAATAGTACCTATACAGTATCTTGTCTTGGGATAGAATACTTCATATTAGGAGTGCACAATATTTTGGCAATCACATTGGTATCGGCCACCGGCGTGTCAGTATGTTGGAGGGACACAGGACAAGACTTGTTCAGCAGTGTCAGATTCATAGATAACGCACTGAATAAAGAGGCAAAAGAGATACGTCGAAAGACACAAGAACTGCGATATGCAGTACTTGCAAGGGCAAAGTTATGCAAGGAGGAAAGCCCGAGTTAAATCATTGAACACTACATTTCTGATTATTAATTTTGAAGCACCACTATGGAGATGTTTAGGCCACAAAGAGTATCAGGAAGCTAACAGCAAACCACTTAAATACACACAATTGTGATGATACAGTTGGAAAGTACACATTTTGTAGATACCAGGCATCTCCTTGCGGTGCACCGTGTTAATGTATTATGCCGATTGGTTTTCATGTCAAGTTTGGGGATGGAGCCGATCCGATCCAGTATCGGTATCTGCATCGGGTTCCAATACCAATGCAATTCACGGATCGGAAATTTGCGATCCACCTGCGATGTTTTCCGACTCGATCCACGAGCCGTGTCTGTGCTTCCACGTTGTCCGCTGGAATGACTCCGCAAGTGAACCCTGCCTGCTGGTCTGTTAGCCGGCTGCTAGCTGGCTACAAAATGTGGAATGGCTGGCATTTTAGTAGCACTGTGGCTTCTCGCCAACTTTTTCCACACAACCCGTCCGCTGCGAGGAGGTGCTTTACACTCGGAACGCCGTAAAGCAAGACCGCAAAGTGCAATGTTTGCAAAGCCTTTATTCTGAGAGGCTGAAGCTGTGTTGCGGAGAGCAGTACCGCTAAAGCTATCAAACATTTTAATAAAAACACTATGTAAAAGACAGAGAGTTTTTAGCCACGGGGCGGAAAAGATGAGCCAGAATGTACTTAATTTGTAATGATTAGATGCACATTGTTTTTTGATAATGTGAATGTTTACACATATTGCACATTTCTTTTGTTTCAAAAATGACATTTGAAAACTTTGATTTTGACTTGTTGATGCTACAAGAGTCAGTGTGTTTACTCTTTGCTGATTAGATGAAGCAGCCCTTTGTATTTGACTTGGAGAGGGGTGTAGAGAACCTAATTTCATGTTTGACATGTACTGTATTGTATTTAGATCTGTGCCATTCAGATTAATATGATAGGTGATTTTTTTTTTTTATATTGCACTAGTAGTTTGACCGTCTAGGAGTTTAAAGTTTAATATATATTGACAGTCAATATGACACAGTGGTCTATTTGTTTTCAGGGTGTAATCTTTCCTGTTAACAGGATTTATTGCTTTTATGACTTCCTTATCTGATCTATGCTTACCTCAAGTTTCTTTTTCAGACATACATGCATACATACAGTATGTGTACATATACTTGCCAGTAGAGAGGGGTTTCTTATAGCATCATATAAAATCAACAATAATGATGAAAATAATATTAAAGCAAAGGCCTGAAGGACAGCTCTGGTATCGGAAGATATCCAAAACCAGGTATCGTGATCACATGTGAAATGAAAAACGTGGCTCAGTGCACCCACAGTCTAAATTGACATCACGGTGCTACCTTGACAAACATGTACAAAAATGGAGAGGGGTGCAGTACGTCTGAATAAAATAGTATTTTGGATCCGCACAACAGGAAAACAGCAATTTTGACATTTATGGCCAAAATGGCGAGTAGTACTTGCACGGCAAAATGTTGCCACTTGGTTCTCCCATTGTCTTACCATGTGACCGATTGTGGGACTATGACGTTTTCATTTGTACAAAAAAAAAAAATCCAAATGTAAAGAAATAATGAGGATAGGTGTACACAAACATCACGAGTCAGAGGAAAGAGCCCCTTCTACAACAGCAGTACCAGGCAGTCACACTTGTCAACAAAGCTCAAATACAACATACTTCCCAGGTATGGTCAGTTATGTATTAGTCAGATGTCTTAACACCACCTTCTTGAAATTAGGGGAAAAAACTTTAACAAAAGCCACCACCTGTGTTTTTATAGCAACATATCTAAAACCATATAATTTGTTATATTTGGTCTTTCAGGTCTTGCTATTCAAAGCAGTATTCCATTTTCGCTATTCTTCACAAGGGTTGAGTTTGTGTCATGTGAAATACGTCAGTCTTCTTCATCACCTCCTGGTGCTAATTGTAAACATGAATGGCTACTTGGCACATACTGCCCTCATAGGTTCGAGAAGAGTCGATAGCATCGATTTTTATATTGGCTTCGATTCTTCCAGATCTTAAAAAACAAGTATTGACAATACTTCGCCATAGAATTAAACGCTATCTATCAAACAAAAAAAATAGCTAAATCAATGTGCTAACTATGTTCAGTCATTCATCCCTACTAAATTTCAGATTCTTGTAAATCTCACTGTTACAATATTGATAGATTATGGACAAAATTAGTAAATGGGCACGCTGTATTAACTTGCCAATGTAATGTGACTTTTATCAGACAAGTTAGAGCCTTGGTGGGAATCCACAGAACACATGCGGAAAGAGGCCACTGGAGTTAATATTCAACTCCGTCTTTGTTTGGATTCGATAGAGTTGTGGGAGGAAATAGCCGATATGCAGAGGAATATTAAAATTGCTTGCATCTTCCCATTCATTCATTCATTCATTCATTTTCCATCATTGCTTATCCGTCAATCAAGGTCACAGGTGTGCCTATCCAAGCTAACATGGGGTGAAGACACAGTGCACTCTGGACAATTCGCCAGTTCATCACAGGGCCACATAGGTGAATAACATTCTAGCAATATGGACAATTTACAGTTGCCAACTAATCTTGTGAACGTGAATGTTTTTTGGTGGTTGAATACAGTTGTCTGTATCAAAAACCTAATTTTTCATAATTTAATCTGCTCGCCACAAAACTTTACAATATGCAGGTGTGTCAAATGGGAAAGAAGAACTTTCAAATGGGTGTACATTTTAGAGAGACAGGATAGAAACATCTTTGGGAGCACCCTCACAACTCAGCCTCAACTAATTTGAGTGGCAGCGTCATAGCAAAGTGACAATATGAAATTCTTCTAAAGTTAAGTTCAATACAATCTTGTTGCACACACCAAAATGTTAAACCCCCAAAAAGACCTGCATATTTGGTCATGGTGTGAAAGAGAAAAAAAGGGATATATCCTTCAAAACAAACGGCAAGTTCCAACAACAGCAACAAACCAATAAGGGAAGGCATATTAAAGGGTACAATGCATTGCAAATGCATTCAAACCTAGCATTTCGAAATGAACACTATTTTTGACAGCCTGTCTTTGGAAGTCAAATGCGGCATCCGCTACCACTTAGTTTCTTGATTAGTCTCTTTAAAATTTTCAAACAACACCCAGTTTTGTTTTGTTTTGTTCGTTCAACTTTAAAACGTCACAGTTGCAGCCTGCACTGTTCCACAACTCAAAGGAGGTTGAGTTAAAAACCTGTTTAACAACATAGCCAAGTTTGTGAACAAGCCCTAGTGTGGCGGCGAAGCAGCAGGTCATGTTGTCTATGGAATGCAATCCAAACACACAAAGATTTAAGCATTTCCTTTACATGCATCCCTGAGAACCAACGCGTGTTACCATGTAACAGAAAGACATAAGCTGGCCTTATTAGGTCGACTAAAACATCGAGCCAGGATGTGGATCCCTGACAGTAAAATGCTGTTTGTGTCTCACGCTGAAAAGAGGGGGAAACCTGAATTCAGTACTGCATTCAAAATGTCATTACAAGTCCTCAAGAGAAGGAAAGTACCGCTTCTAAACGGGGAAATGGAAACTTGCAGCGTTGCTGTCACAGCGGTGGGAGACCTGTGCTTGAGCGAGACACCGAGCACAGGCAGGAAAACGGGAAGTCAACCTGCACCGTCTGGAGGTTCGATACACGGAACTTTTAGATTGCCTGAAAATGAGCCTCATATTGAGCGCGGAGCGATTCAAGACGAAATAGCGACTCTGTTCCTCGATAACCCCCGCGTGCTACTTCAGAGGTTATGCTGACATCAGTTTCGAGTTTTTGCTCAAAATAACAGTGGCAGGAACTCAGGATGGAGAAGGCGTTATCCAGTTCACCAAGCAGCTAGCTCTGGCTAGGCTAATGAGAGAGCTAACTGGGTCGTTCAGTTAAACTAATTGTCGGCGGGGGGGTGGACAAGAAAGCGTGACTTGTGACAGTGACACTCGGTTCAAAGTCTTACTAGTTCCGTCGAATATGAAATATGGGCTAAAATACACGACAGGCGCCACATCATGGAAAACTCACCCATTTCTGTCCTTCGCAACGCCTTGCTACCAAATGTTGGGAATCTCTCTCTCCCTCCTGAAGCCTCTCCGCTAGCCAAGTTAGCAAAACCTCCAGGTGGACCTATACAATAGCAAAGTGACTTTAACTACGTTTCGTCTTTCCTATGCTGAAACTGAGGTCAAGTGTGTCGTATATCCATCCGTCCTCGCCCGAGCTGCAGCAAGGAGCCTCCCGAGTTCCCTCTCGGTGGTGTTTCAAGATTCTTGTGCAGGAAGTTACCCAGGCGTCTCCACCTTTCTTGGACTTCCCTGCCTCCCCTGGTTTGTTGCCTCTGGTTGCTCGCTGCCGTCTGCTGCCACCAAAATAAAAAGAAAAAAAAGGAAAGAAAAAAAAAGTGGCCGTCAGGAAACTTCGCGAGGTTTCAGGAAGAGCAGTCCCGCGAGAGGAATGTTTAGTGGAATGTTGATCCCCTCTTCAAACACCGAGCCACTCAGCAAGTACAGTAACTACTACGCGCGTATCGGGTGTCATTGCAGAAGAATCATACCGTCAAATTAAAAGTGAAAACTGTGACATAAAAAAACATTTTAAATTATGACCATTTCCACGACGGCTCCCGAGAGTCATACATAAATTAGAATCTCCTGCTCTGACGTTCTTCAGCAACCCCTGCCTTTATGCCTAAATGGCTATATGTATGTATGTATGTATGTATGTATGTATGTATGTATGTATGTATGTATGTATGTATGTATGTATGTATGTATGTATGTATGGAATAGAATAGAATGCCTTTATTAATCCCACATTGGGGGGAAATTTGCATAATTGTTTGTGGTTTTTTTGTCAAGCATAAACATTAAAATAAAAGGGTTGAAATCTGCAGAGAACATGGCCAATTTGTCTGAAACTGCTGGCCTGTGTTGTCTTTCCTGTTGCTCTTCCTGTTGCATTAACAAGCCAGAATTGCACTTCAATAATGACTTGCATGACATGCATGACATTCAATAGCTTTGTTGTAGTAGTGCTGTGAAAAAAACTTTATAGGGTGGAACTATGAGCATACACACTATGTGTGTGTGTGTGTGTGTGTGTGTATGTATGTATATATATATATATATATATATATATATATATATATATATATGTACTTTGTTAAGTAACATAACGAATCACAATATATACATCTTTTTTTTTCTTGCCAAAGATTCAAACCCGACCTTGCACAAACCAAAAAAACAAGCTTACATTGAACTAGGACTTTTAACAGGAATTGTCTTTTAAACCATGTAACTGTAACATTCCAACTACTTACAATCATCATGGTTAATGGAAGCCGGGACAATGCACCAATACATGCATAATGTATATTACAAATAAGTATGACGAAAATCTGCGTCTAATTAACCATCTTGAAAAATAAAAATAAAATATTTTTTCCTATAACAGTTTGCGTTTCTGATCAATTTTGGATATACAAGTACAAAGTTAGAAATGAAGCGTATTTGCCACTATGGTTTGGTTGTTTTTTTACTGTGTTGCCACATGAAGGGCATGGCGTTAAGTTGGCAATTGCCAAGCTTATCTTGATGATGCAAAGAATAAACCATTTAAACAGGAAGTACTTTAGTACTTGCAAATTCATCCGGACAGGATCCATTGAAGAGAAGTGTCAACACGCCCTTCAGATATGAAAAGTCATTCTATGCAAAAAAAAAATGTTTAGACCACAGGGAGCGAGTGCGTACTCTATCATTCTCTCTCTCTTTCACACACACACACACACACACACACACACACACACACACACGCACGCACAGCATTGCACATTGATGACCAGTTTGAATAAACATTTAAAGAAATCCTGACTTACTGATTTGTAGAAATCAGAACTTATTTAATTTAATTAAATCAAGTACTTTGTCTTTGCAGCTCAAATTATGCCAGCACAAGATAATGAATAGCACAAGATAATCATTTCCGGTGGGGAAATTTTATGTAATCGTAATTTAACATATATCATAATTACAGCAACTGTAAAATTATATTAATTAAAAGAAATAAGCAATGAAAAATGAAATATTTGTGGCGTATAAAGGAAAAAAAAACAAGATTTTTCCATTTTATGGACAGTTGGATTTACAGCTATCTACATACTGACATATAAATAAGTCTTTATTGCACCTTTATGAAAAATGTAAAGCAGTTAAGAGGATGCATTTTATTGTGTGCAGTTGTACCGCTTGATGGCTGCAGGCAGGACTGAACTGCGGTAGCTCTGTCTTGCACTGAGGGTGCAGCAGTCTTGAGCTGAAGGAGCTTCCCAGGCCCTCCACAGTGTCGTGCAGGGGGTGGGAGGTGTGGTCCATGATGGATGTCTACTTGGCCAACATCCTTCTGTCCGGCAATTCCTGGATGGAGTCCAGCGGACAGTCCAGGACGGATAGTTCGATTGTGTTCATTGTGTCTTCAGTTTTCATAGTTTGTGTCTTTCTTTTGTCCAGACAAGAGTTCTGTTTGTCCTGACTTGGCATGTTTCGGCGGCGCTTCCGCCTTCCTCAGAAGAGTCACTTGGTTGCGTGGGTGACTCAACTTTATCCGCTGATGTTAAGGAGGAGTGACCGTCCTGTCACGCCTTCCGCCGTCCGTTCGTCCGTCCGGATCCTGCTCCAGGTGTGAGAGAGCGTGTCAACTTCCTCGTCCCGGTTCATTGTCCCCGGGCCCCGTCTCCTTATTTCAATCGACTCCCTGATCCAACGCTGGTGTTTGTTGTCTTCTGCGTGGATGACTCCGGCCCTGTCCCAGTCCATAATGTGGTTTTCCCTTTTACAATGATCGTTTATGGCTGATTTGTGGATTTCGTGGTGCGCCATGTCACCACTGCCATATTCTCTGTTCAGTTTGTGGGTTTTCTTTTTCCTATTTTGTTTGGTTTCCTTCCTCTTGGCTTGTTTTGGGCCTTTGTCTATTGCCCATTGCGGATATTGACATGTTTTCAGTGCTCCCTGTATTTGTTTCTTTTCCTATGCTCTGTCCTCCAGGTCCGTTATTATTGTTGCACGTTCGTATAACATTCTGAGTTTAGTTTGTGTGTTGTGGAATGTTCAGATAAAATAATAAAAGATATTGGTCTATGTGTGGGGGTTTCCTGTGGATTTTTATTTTAATGTCTCCGTTGTCTGTGTCATTTATTTTTATGTACAGGAAGGCTATGGTTTGTTTTTCATCATGTGTGTATTTTATATTTTCTGTGATGTCTATTGTGTTGAGGTGATCTGTTAGCTGTTGAGTGTATCCTGTTTTTACTTTTTCCAAGACGTCATCTACGTACTTTTTCCATAATGTGGGTCTGTATTCTTCTAGTGCCACCATTGTGGCCTTTTCTGCTATCCCAAGGTTTGGGATTGCAGCATACTTAAATCTATTCATTCCACAAAATGAAGAAGACTGTTCTTAAATTTTGTTTATTCAATTTTCAACATGTAAGATCCTGGTATACATGCAATAAGCCAGAAACTGGTTTGAAGGACCAGCAGTAGCTGCAGTTAGGTGTTACCTTTGTAATTGTCAAGTCCTTCCAATAGAGGTCAGGCTAACTGTGATATTGCTTAGATGCAAACTGGCAGCAGCTGTCACTTGTTCTTACATTTGACAAGTAGGCCTTTAATATGTTGCATTAAACAAACTTTATTTTTCCTTTTTCCTTTTTTCCCAATTGGTATGTTAACTTATTTTAATTAAACAAACTGCCCCTCAAGCAAGAAAACTGATGTCAGCTGTCTTTATAAACACACCCAGCAATTCATATATAACAATTCTTACATGCTCTTAAAACATAAAATGTAAAACTTTAACTTTTGGGTAATATACCTAGAAACACGAGGTTTAGAAATTTTACCTTACAAAATTCAACCTTGAAGACAATATGCAGGGCTACTAGGTCAACCTCAAGGTCAGTCTCTTGCACAGTCAGTTTGCTTGTTTCACAGATACCTCGGCTTATTCCAAAGCATTAAAAGGGGGCTCTTTGAGATCAAGTTTATCAGTATTCAATTGGGAAATGTGATATTTTAAAGCTTCTCTTTAATAACACAGTTGTCCAGCTTATTTTATTACTGCAAGCCTAAACACTCTGGATGAACCTCACCCAACTTTCATTTTCCTATCTGTTTTTTCATAATGCTGTCAATTATGTGGGGTTATTGAAAATATGGGTATGATTATTTTTGCTTAGTAGAAAAATGGAGATGGTCAGGGAAGTCTGTAAACTGAACGGCAGAACTCTTGGTGAATGATAGTGGTAGGATCAGGCTAATCATCTGGGGACATGGGGAGCTGTGCGCCGCGCAGGTGAACAGTACATTCTTACTATACACAGAGAGATGAATAGGGAACATCAGGGCAACTGACCTTGTAATCAGAGAGGATATGACAGTTACAATACACTGATGTTGCATATTGAGAAGGACTAAGAGGATCAACACTATTCTCTATGCTGCATCATTTTATTCTGAAAAGGTCCAGGATGAAATATTTGGTTTGATTTAGGATTTTTATATTGGTAAAAGCTATAGGTATAAAGCTAAGGTATTTATACTGCCCATAAATACCTTAATAAAAGTGATAATCCATGGTGACAGCGCGTTTCGTAATTAGGGTGACTGCTCACGTCTTCAAATACACCAACAAAGAAAAAGGTGAACGAGGTGTCCACTGCCACTGTAGTTGTATGGAGGCACTGTCTCCGTACACTGCTCCCCCTGGACATCAGAAACAGCAAAGAGGGCGAACTGTGCACTTCAGGGGACAAAGCTAACATTACCTACCAAAATAAAATATCCCTTTCAAAATGCAGAAAGTAAAATGAGGCCAAAATAAAATGCAAAATAGAAGGTAATATAAACATTCAATCATATAAAACTTTTTTTTTTTTTAAATGATAAATGTAAAAAATAAAACAGTACAAAGAAATTAAAGGAACAATTTAGACAAACTTCACAACAAACTAAACCATCCTCTTACATTTGGTTACATGTGGACAGTTGGTTCTGATTTTAGCCTGTTACCAAGAGACTCAACGCAACAGCTGCTTGTGATTCGTTATGTTACTTAACAAAGTATTGACTGAAGAGCTTGCGTTGGCAACCAAAGAAGCAGTCAGGTGTTTTCTACAGATCATGAAAAGCGCTGTACTCATAGCCACCCAAAAGAATTGGCTCCTTCCCGGCAACATGTGTGTTAAACTGGGGTCAAATAAGAAAAACAAACAAACAAAAAACAAACAAACATACGCCATAAATTCAATAGGAATAAATTAAAAAGCAATACAACACACAAATGGGTTTAAGTATAAACAAATGGAGGTGCAGAACCACTGAGTAATTCACATCAAACTTGGACTGACTCAGTTAGGTGAACTATATTAACCTTCAATGGGAGAATGATGAGTTAGGTGTTTAGGTCACAAAAAATTGATCAACCGATTTCATTATTTGTTAAATCAACAATCATTAATAACAATGGAGTGCTCTGCAAGTATTTGCTTTTCTGTTTTTCAATGATGATAGAGCCCCTACAGTATTGCACTTTGTGGCAGAAGCGATGGATGGTCAGAAATATAACAAAAGTATACTGGAGGTGGAATGTGTAAAATTGTGTCATTGAGTGTTCTAGTGGGTGGGGGATTTTAGATTGTAGCACTCATTCTCTCTCTTCCTGCCTCAAGCTTGCCAGCGAACTACGGTAGTCTTTGCACATTAAAATGATGTTGCAAAGGTCTCTATCTATCTCGGTTCATACACGAGTAAAAAAAACCAAAGTCATTAAAGTGTGCCATGTGTTTTGTGCCGTTCTCTTCCATGTTGCTCCTGCATCAGCATTTTAACTGCTGTAGCAGCATGTTGCCTTCACTTTGATTGTGCGCTGTGGAACGTCGGAATTTATATTATATATAAATATATATATTATATATTTTATATATATATATATATATATATATATATTACATATTTATATATGTATACATACATATATGTGTTGATGTACAAATATATATTCCTGAAGAGGAAAGATCAGGGTAAACACTTCACCTGCTTATCAGACTCTTTGAGTAATTTAAGTTAAAAAAAAAAATGTTATTTTCTTTTTCTGCCTTTCATTTTGTTTGTAAAGGGGTTCATTAATACACGTGTGCCCTCTGTAAATGACCTTGGTTGTTCCCGAGCCCTTGTCAGTGAGGAATGTTTCATGTCAGCTTTACTCTCAAACCGTTGGACACAACACAGGATGTCAGATATTATCTCTGATATTAAACTTTGCTGACAGACCTAATGGTTTTTAATTTGAAAGCCTGCCCACTGATAAAGGTCTTATGTTTTGGCCATTTTCCACTCTTTGACATCACATAGGGCTCATTTCCCGACCTGTGGTGACTGCTGACTGAGCTAAGGGATGAGATTAAATATATCCTTGAAATTTAGCCTGGTCTAGAGCAGGCTAGGTTCACAGAAAGGTAACTTATGTCATAACATACCCAGCGTTTGTGCAACCGGATAAGTTGAGTCAGGATAACTAAGTTAATAGAATTAGAATACCATTATTTAACCCACGTACATATAACAAATTATTATCATTACACTGAAAATATGAATGAATATCCCGACTTAATCCCTTATCCTAGTTTCTCTCTTCGTTAAATGGCCTGGTTACTTCCGTTTCACTGCTGAGCTGGGTCCGTAAAACGTTAAAACCCAGAGTCCCCACGTTTCAGTGGTGCACACTCGAGGTCTCTAGAAAACCCGCTTTGCTAAACAGACACCAGTATTCTAGTCCAAATGTCTTTGTGGGCTGGATTTAGTCATAGGCTGTCAATAAAAAAAACAAAACAACCAAAAACAGAAGAACAAACAGATGAACGAAAAACACGTGCTGCTCTTTAAACGGGTTCCGTTTGGCTGCGACGTGCCGTAAGCCACGCCCTTTTGCTGGCTACGTCACCGCGGCGATGTCATTGGCGCTCTGCAGCGCTGGGGAAAAAACGCCGCACTGACAAAACCGCACAGGGCGAGGCGAGGAGGCGAACACCCGGCGTGGCCGTCCATCATCAGCAATGGGAACGACCGAGGCGCCCTCTCCTTTGAAGCCCGCCCTGATCTCGCAGCCTCTGGGGCTGGTTTGCCGGGGGACTCGGACTATAAAGCGCCGCAGTTGAGAGTGTCGCTGCACCAGCTCGGCTTCCTCTCCTCATGCGAGCTAAATGGGTGGTGGTGGTGGTGGAGGAGAAGAAGAAGAAGAACGAGGATGACAAATATCTAGAGATGAGAAGTTGTTCCTGCAGAGTCGGTGGTCTGAATACGGACGTTCGCTCGGGCCTAGTCGGTGCTCTGTGAAACCGGTACCATGCCAGACTTGTGCGTGTCCGCAGTGGTGAGTAGCTCCATCCAGATTCAAATCACCTTCCCTGCTTGTTTGCGTGCTATCCTCGAAGGGCTCCTCCGGCAGGTTCCTGATTTAAAGTGACAGTGCCTGTTTTTTTTTTTTTCTTCTTCTGCTCTCTCCCCATCCCAAATCAAAGTTTGACTTTCTTGATTAGTCCTCCTTCTGAACTACCCCCCCCCCCACACACACACACACCCTCGAATAAATAAATATATAAATAAAATAGATATGAAAACTCAGCCATTTACTCCTGAGGAAAACAGCACCGAATTTGCAGTGAACGGATGAAGAAACAAAGAGCAGCCAGCAGGTCTATTGTTCACCCCCACATTAGAAATGTCAATCAATTGACTTTCACTGTTGACTTACACATGCAATGTATTTTAGTCAAAGGGAAATAGTTTGTTTTCCTAATAATAATAATAATAATACTAATCATACTAATACTAATACTAATAATAATCAAATGCATTTTTTCACCCCTTCGAGAGACAGAATCTTCAGAACCTCCTACTTGATCATTTCTTGAAATGCAAAGATCTGCTGACATGTCTACAAAAGCTAAACCGTTTTTCTAGTTTCTGGTGGTTTTTATTGATGCACATTTTGTAACGCTGCTCCCGGCCGTACAGGGAGCTGCTGCCCTGTCATAAACAACACTGATAATGACCAGTTTACCAAAAAAATGTGCCTACTTTGTCACAGTTGCACCCGCGCTCGAGCCATTAGCTGCTGCAAAACCCATCGCAGACGTACGCTTATAACCATCTGTCCGCTATTGTCGGTGATGAATTCAGCACGGCTGACTCTAAACAGAGCTCCTCTCTCTGAGCTGGAATGAGGTGCAGGGTGAGGACACGCAGCAACAGGTGCTGCTGCACTCTCTGCCGCGTGCTTGCGGTCGTGCGAGGAGAGGTTGCGTGGGTGTTGTGTTGACGTGCGTTAGGGTTTGTGGATTCTTCACTTATAGAGTAACATCTGACATCCAAACCATCATAACGCGCACCTAAGTGTGTACACCTCGTTATGTAACCCACTGAAATGCACACTGCAGGTCGAACAATTGCATGATTGTCCTGAAACTGAAGACGCCGTCAGGGTTTTATTACACGCTGTCGATGCAATATTGTGACAGCGGCCAGCCATAAAGCTTCTTTATGCTACTCTCAAGAGAGTTGATGTTTTCTTTCAGGCAGTTTTAAAAGATTAATGCAGTATTACTGAGTGGAGGCAGACAGCACCCTCTTCACGGTGACAGCCAAGCTGTTTTTTTGGTGGCGGCCTGTGTGTGTGGCTACTTATTTTCGGATGCTTGGTTGTATCGAGTTTCAGGTTGTGTTTTCTTTTTATTTAGATTGCTAGTAGCCCGAACTGTGGTTCAGTGTGGCCCCGAGTCTGGAATAAAGTATTTAAAGACAACAACAAACATCAATCAAACAATAATAATAATGATGATAATAATAATTATAATTATAATAATACATTTATCTTACAACACTATTAATTACTTCAGTCGTGGATTAAAGAGAGACTTGTGTCTACAGTCAATACAGGCCTGCAGGCTTGCATGTCTCAGATTCCACAAGACAGTAATGAGACCCATGAAGAGACCAAGTTATGATTCAGCAGTTTTATTCCTAGCCGCTGCACAACAGCAACCCCTGCCCAGTATTGCATTCACAATTTTTTTTTCTCCTCTGTTTTCTTGGGATAACTTCATATCTTCATTCATTGATATCTCGAGAAGATAAAAGACATTTACTGGAAAATAAAATGAAAATTTTGACCTCTTAGGGTTTCTGTGGTTTTTAGTGACACATTGAGAGAAACTTTCACCATGAGTCATTTGTAGTGGGTTGCACAAGGTGTTGTTCCACTGACTGCTTGGTAAGCGGTTGAGATTTTGCCCCCTTTGTTGTCCTTTGAAACTGTGTATTCACGTTTGTTTGTTTTTCTGAAAGCCCATCTGCTTGCACGCATGAAGTCTGCTATGACCAAGAGTCATAACAGTCATAACATGAAGGCAAGAGAGAAATTGGAATTTGATTTACCTGCCTGTCATCTGCAAAGTGTTTGAGGCCGAACGAGGCCTCCAGGCAGACTGGGCCCTGGGTGTGTCATCCGCAGCCGCTGCTGGAGGTAGAATTACAGGGTGTTCTTCTCGGGCCTTCTCAGCTAGCAGACCGGGAAATACAAACCCTGGGGGATGAGGTGGGTTTTTGGAGTGCACTCACTACTCTGAGGGGTAGTGAGTGCTCTCAACACTCTGAAGTGGTGCCACACTGGTGCTGAGATGACACAGTGACAATGACTGCCAGACCAGTGACTCCGTGCTCAGATCTCTCCTCTTGTCATTTCTGGCCTATTCTTTCAGGTGGTCACAAAAGCACCAGCTACATTTACAATGTCATCTGCAACAGGTTTTTCTCGATAGAATATGCTCAGCGTTTAGCAAACCTGAAGTCCTAAGAGGTGCTTAATCCTTTATGTCCTTAACAACAAAAAGTATAATCTGTGCAACTGCGATGTCGATTTCAATAATGCCGGTGTCAAAATAAAGCAGACATTTGTGAGATTTGATCAGATGTGGATTTGGGTCCTAATCACCGAAACACAACTGTCGAAGATAAACAATCAATCAATTTACGTAAAGTGCAAAATCACAAGGTAAATAGTCTCAATACACTTCACAATAAAATCAAGTGAAATAATAGCACAGAGAGAGAATAAAAAAATAATAATAAAGCAATAACAAAGCATCAGAGGACAGTAGCTGCGTTTCCTTTACCTCTAGAATTGCGCAAAACTTAAATATCGCAATAAAAAACTGTTAATGGAAACACCTAAACTTCATAAAACCACTCAAATATCGCCAGAAGGTTTTTACGCTCTCATGAGGTGGTTTTTCAGACGTATCGATGTAGAGGTACTTCGCAAAAGGGTAATGGAAACACTTTTTTCGCATTTACCCATCACCGGACGTGACGTACGAGGTCACATGACCAGTTCACTTCAAGTGAAAATGCTGCGTTATGTTTGGACAGAGGAGGAGACGGAATATTTTTTTTTTACAAGTAATCAAAGAGAAAAATATAACAAACAAACAAAAGCAAACGTATTTCTCGTAAAAAGAGAATTACAGCTTATGCGCTTCACACTATTCAATGGAAACACCTGCAAATCGCAATTGTACTTTGTCGAAATTTGAGAAATAACGCTTTTATTTTGCGAAAAACTGTAATGGAAACGCAACTACTGATAAAGCAGTGAAGAATTAGAAACAAATGTATGCAATCACTGATCTGGTTCTGGAAATGTAATACACATAAATATCAAAGCAGTAAACATGGTAAAAAGAAACAGACTATGCTGGAGAAATGGTCCAATTCGACAAAGAAGTAGAAAGACCAAATGGGTGTTGTCAGGAGGTCATTCAACTGCCTGTGTTTTCTATCAATGTCTCACTTGTTGATCTGAATGAAAGCACTCATGTTTGCGCTCAGTTATGACCAGTGTGCTGAAAACATGCCCTGATGTTTATGGATGAGATTCTGGGAATGGACTTCAAGAGCCCAATAGGTAGTGTGTTGACAAGGACACTTGTGTAGTTGCAAAAAAGGACCACTTTATCATTAACATAAAGTCAGTATCAAGTTAGTTATTCTTTATTTGACTGTGTGGTTTGTGGTTCAACTATTGTTGAATTCCAGCTATCCTCACACATGGCATCAGAATACTTAAAAAAAAAAAAAAAAAAAAAACTACATGAAACCGTTGTATTGTTTTGACCCAAACCCACTGCTTTTGTTCCTTGTGGGAGATTTGAGTCAGTCTAACAGAAGAATGACGTTCATTTGCGTCATCAGTTCAGCGCTTTGTCCAGTTGTGTATGTTTTGCATACAAAAAAAAACTTTCTTTGAATTTTGTGTAAATACAAACTTGATCAAATTCCAGCACACAATGCAATTTTTTTTCCCTCCAAATTTTCCATCCTCTTTCGCAGTATTCTTTCACAAATCCTTTATCCTTTTATTGTAGTGAGCTTCAGTTACCTGTCAAGGTTTTATGTATGACAACAGGACTTTCTTGTCTTCACAGTTTATATACACGGTTCTTGTGCAGACCTCAGCGCGGATTTTCCCCTCGAGCAGTCCAGCTGACCAGCCTGTCCTCTCTCCTCGTCGCTACGAGCACACGGACCATGATTCGGGCTCCAGACTAATCTGCAACAAGTGCCCCGCAGGCACATATGTGTCCGTCCACTGCACCCAAGTGGCGGAGAGGGAGTGCAGCCCCTGTCCTGAGGGTACCTTCACGCGTGGGGAGAATGGCGTCGCGCAGTGCCACCGTTGCCGGGCTCCGTGTGCTGCAGGTTTGGTCGAAAAAGCTCCCTGCGCGGCCACGCAGGACCGCGTATGTGCCTGTCCGCCTCACAGCTTCCTGTCGGGAGAGAGCGGCTCGGAGTGCAGGCCCCACTCGCGGTGCCCTCCGGGGTTCAGGGTGAAGAGGCGGGGCGGCGAAACGCAGGATGTGCTCTGCAAGCCCTGCACCAAGGGGACCTTCTCCGACGTGGAGTCGAGTACGATGAAGTGCCGAACGCACACAGACTGTCAAGCTCAGGGACTGGTGCTGCTCACCCCGGGGACGAGAGAAAGAAACAATGTCTGTGGACCCCCTCCTATGGACCCACTTCCGGCCGCCCATCCAGTGCCTGTGCAGGATGTGTTAGTCCAAGAACCCATGGCTTTGTCATCCCCTCCGTTATCATCGCCGAGTAGTACCACGGGCAAAGGTAAGGGCAAACGTACTGTATCCACTCTGGTATTAAACATATCAGAGTGAATTTTGAAAATGACAGTCAAGATCCATTTCTCTTTCTTCTGATTTCCCTGCTTCAAAAAAGAAGGCTTGGATGCAATTACAGTCGAAAGTGTGTTGTGCAATAAAAGACCATGAACAAAGAGTGAAGGTCCTGGGCCCAGGTTTTCAGGGCATGGAAGGTAGCCTCAATGCTGTGACCAGTGTTGTTGGAATTACTCCATAAAAGTAATCCAACTACTGATTACTGATTAATCCTTAAAGAAGTAATCTGATTACTTCTTTAACTACTTTGTTTGATAAGTAATCAATTGCTAATTACTGTAGTTAAAAAAAAGATAAAGTAACAGTTGAGAACGTCTTTGTTTCCTGCTCATAACGTGCAACGTACAACGAACCACGATATTCTTTCATTTCGACAAGAAGAACTCAAAATAATTTCCAGCTATCAAACGCAATCTCCGTTGTTTCTTTTGCCACCGCTATGCTTGTTTTGGTGCGTCGTCGCGTATCAATGACGTTGCATGCATGGCTGCATCGTCGATCTGCGACATCGTTGTTTTGGTTTGTTTTGTTTTTCTAAATTTCAGAACAAGACATTTTTAGCTTGCAAAATATTTCAGAAAAGTAATGGAATCGTTGCTTGATAAAGTAATTAGGATATAATTACCAGTTTTGCCAGAGTAATCCCGTTACATTACTTTGTTACTAAATAAGTAATTTAATTGCAGTAGTGGATTACTTAGTAATAGATTACTCACCAACACTGGCTGTGACATTACACAATATTACAATATTACTTTTAATTGGTAATTATGTTCATTCTGCCCTAAATACAGACTGTGCCTGTGAGCACACAGCTTGACGTGAGATTAGACCTGTAAAATTATGCCAAGTGAACACCTTTGATCTGAAAATTGTGTACATCCACCACAACCATAGTTTATCAAGTTGAAACTGCAGTGATCATATTGTCCAGTCCAGTTTTTTTTTCTTCTGCAACCATCACGGCAAAGGCAATAAGGGTCAGGGTTGGTGTTATTTGGTGGGAATCGCCTGTGCGGGATTTACATCTGCCACTTAACAATCCGTTGCCAGCTCCCAATCTATGGAATGTGGCTGCTTTGAATGTCGTGCTTGGAGGGAATTGGAGGTTTTCTGTCTTGCTTCACCATCTTTTTTTCCCCCGTCAACATCGCTTCTTACCTTTGGTCATAGATGAATTACACGTTTCATTCTTTTGTCCTTTTATCCTCTGGCCTTTCCCTTCCCGTCACCCTGCCCTCTTTTAATAAGACGGCCAGTAATTGTTCAGGATCACGTAGTATCTACCCTCCCCCACTGGTGTCCTCCACACCCATAATACTGTCACAACTGTTATTGTTGGCAAGAGATTGATAACTTTTCAGTCAGTTAATTTGACCCTGTCTGTGCTGAGGGAGTGAAAGTGGAATTGGGTATTACACATGTCTTTTTGTGTCATGGACAGGACAGGAAGGAACATCTTGGGAAAGGAGTGGAGAAAACATTTAGAGCAGTAATGAATTCAATTCATATTTGTATGTATTTCAATTTCTGTCTGTCTGTCTGTCTATCTATGACTTAACCGACCTAACAGAGGCTATGGCTGTGTATTAAGAGTGAGCCGAACTGCACTTTCAGCTTTTCTAAAAAGCAGTAACCCATTTGTCTATTTATGATCTATTGCCGTTATGCAACCCTGCACAGATCAAGTACAGGGGAGGTGGTAACCAAATCGATACACAATCAATCGTGCATAATGATGGTTACAGTTTGTTCCAATGCCCTTGATTTTGTATTTCGTCAAACGAGCCAGTCGTTGTTTTCTCATCTTGACAGTCTCATTTACTTAAGTGTTTTTCTTCAATTTCTTGATTATTTCTTCCACCCAAATAAAATGTGTTCCGTGTTGACTTTGCAGTGATTTAAGTTACATCAAGGAACATATTATTGAGTGAAAATACAAAGCTTGTCTGTTCAAGACAGTGGAGCAGAGCTTGGCACTCACCTGCATAGTTTGATTAAACATTGTGTGCAGTTTAGGGAATTCATCCTGATTTTCAATGTCAAGATAAAAAGGAATAGGTCCCTGTATTTGAAAATATTTGTATTTGTATTTGCAAATCTGCAAACATGTCAGTAGAGGGCAAAAATACATACGAGATTCTATTTTTTCTTTCTTTATTTTACCTTCCTTGATTGTCATTTATTACCATATTTATGAATGACTATTCCTCTGTCTAAATATATCACACAACCAGCCATTAAAACCAACCTGTAGCTCTGTGGACTCTAGGAACTGTTGTTTGGATTGTACTACGATGCATCTACCCAATGACTAAGGAGTTATCAGGGTAAAAAGATTATTTCTCTTTCACTTTATTGACATTCACTCTTCTGTCTATTATTACAGCCACATACAGCCAGCTAGCAGCCATTCAGTTGAGGGGAAAGGACTATAATTCAAAGGCGTTGCTGCAGCTTGGCTCGCCTGCTACCCTTACTCCACTTAATCAAGATCCCTCTCAAGTTCCACCGCTCCGCACAAGAGAGCAACCGAGAGAAGTCCAAGAGGCACATCCGATTTCTGGCACTGTGCCACGTCCCAGCAGAAAGACCGACGATGTTCAGGAGGGGGTCGACGCAGGTAGAGCGGATACAGGTATCACTGGCCAGGAGAGTGGAGTCGGTGGAGCAAAGGTCGTCAACTACTACAGGCCGACCCGGAGGGGATCGCCGAGGCCAAGCACTCACAATGACTTTGACATCAACGAGCACCTTCCTTGGATGATAGTGCTGTTGCTGCTGCTGATGCTCGTGGTGATCGTGGTGTGCAGTGTGAAGCAGAGCTCCCGTGTGATGAAAAAGGGGCCCATGCAAGACCCCAGCAGCATCATAGAGAAGGCCATCCAGAAGAAACCACCCGCTCCGCAAACGCAGGTCAAAGAGAAATGGATCTACTACTCCAATGGGCAGGGTAAGCACGGATTTTCTTTTGTTTTTAAGAAAAAATATGAGGTTTGCACTCCTAATTTTCATGTCTGTAATGTTTTCTCAGAATTTGTGTTTTGTGACGCAGTTCTCCACTGCTCTTGAAAACGCAAGACAAGTGGCTGTTTGTTGTAAACATTGGTGGGTAACCAAGCTGAGGACATGGACTTTATGCTGTCTACACAATGTCATGGTCCGGTGCAATGACATACATTGTATCTTTTGATGACGTCTATTCGCTTGCCGTCTGGTCTAATCAATGCTACTTTGGAAGGCACGGGGCAAAGAGTAGCGGTTTTGATAGCAAGGACATGCTGTCCCTGTTTTGGTACTAATGTGGTCACTAACCACTACAGAGGTTGTCTTTGTGTTCTAGTTTCTTCAGTTTAATTTTTGAGATTCACGACTGGTACTACTAGCAGTACATTTTTTCCTTACTCACTTTGTATTTTCCCCATCCATTTACCTTTTTTTTTTTAACGAACTTTTGACCTGTGTATATCTGGAGTTTCCCAATGTTTGCAGTTTTGCTCTCTTCCTTTATTCCATTCTTTTAGTTCTGTATATAATCAGGGCTGTGCTAACACTCACATTCCACCTAATATTTGCTTCAGACTGTGAACATATAGGGCATAATTGGTTTGCCTATGTAAAATCCTTGCGCAAACTCATGATGAGGCTGATCCAGTGTGAAGGCGCACTGCACTTGCAGGATTGCATCAGTCAAACGGGCGAAATAACGTGTACAATTCATTTTTCACAGTGGTTCACAAGGCAACCCTGGGGATTGGAGGTTGGGGTGCAGAAACTCTCTCAGTGTGCGATGTCACAGATGGAAGGAAGTAAAGCGTAGGCCTCGTAATTGTAGTAATAAAGTTGGCCTAACAACAACAACAATAGCCTAATTTGGACCAAAGGTATGGCCATCAGGCTGTCATTACCTATATGCTATCCATCTACAGTGATGTAGCTAACCAAAGCAGCTTTGGGGTTTCCAGCTTTCAAAAGTTTGAGAACCCCTCATTGAGGTTTTTGTCTCAATGAATATACAAATATTGGGACAAAGAAGATGCAAATAGATTGTTTAGTGTGCATACCTGATAGCGAAAAGCCCTGCAGTGGCTTTTTTTTGCGTCTTCGTTTAGCAGGTTTGAAAGGCAGGAATTAACTGGCACAGCTTTATTCGAAACATAGGGAATCGTAATGCTGACATGGGTGTGTGTGAAGTTCCGTGTGTGTCTGCTGTAATAAATCCAAGTCACTCGTCACCCTCTCTGCGCTCTTCAGGGCCTTCCCACAGAGAACTGGAATGATCAGGATTCGGCTGCATCTCTGTTGTTTGGCTGCAAGGCACATTAGTGGGTCAATTGAGTTCCTTGCAGAGCAACCGGGCCTAATGTAAATAGGGACAGGGTGATGAGAGATGAAGAATGTATGAGTCTGCCAGGGCTGGCAAGTTTAGGAAATGCTGTTTTGTACAGTTGGCTTGGCTGACCACTGGATTGTTAACACAGTTTATCCATCAGCAACAAAGAAAATGAATACTCTGTTGAAATGCCTCTGAAAAGCATAAGTAAATACACAATAATACTCCATAAGTACTTGATTAATATTATTGTTGCTGTCCACTGTTGCTACTCTTTTTGAATTTTAGGGGAAAAAAAGTGTTGTCGCCCATGATTGGATAACAAATCCCAGTTCAGTGTTGTTGTTCTTTTTGCTTTAATCCCTCCAACATTAAGATGAACGGTTTCTTAATCTTTTCAAGGTGCATGGTTGGCTTCCTTTGAAGGCTGGAATGCCCCTTTATTAGAGCAGTTAAAACTTACCAACAGTAAAGAGAAAAGAGAAGGGAAATCGCAAAGCGCAGATCACACACACACGCAGCACTTGGTATTTCCTCACAATTGGTCTGGATGAAATTAAAATTTCTGCACCTCCAGAGTAAAGGTTCCTACTTCATGTGAGATAACCTATACACAGCTTTGACCTGGAAGCAACTTGGAAGGTCTTCCTCAAGAGCAGGGGCCACCAACCTTTTCGAACCTGAGAGCTACTTCATGGGTTCCGAGTCATCTATATCATTTTTAATGACACTGATCTATGTGAAGACACCAATCACATTAAAGAGTTCTCAATAAATATCAACTATGACTCGACAAGGTTGGATGAAAATGAATTTTAGTTGTGCTATTTTCCGAACAGGCCTTTCGGCTACTCATGTGGTCCTTGGGGGCGTTTGTGACCCCTGCTCCAGGGGGTCACATTCGTTCCTTTTTATGTCTCAGTCTACTTATCATGCAATCCAATTTTTATTTGTCATTGCTAAAATAGCATGGTTATAAATAACAACGATATGTTGTTTGTGAGCATCCAATACAACACGAAGTGCAGTCAGTGCCAAAAGTGCACAGTTGCATCAATGTCCTGAGAGGCCCAGCAAAGTAGTGAGTATTCAGTACATTGAATGTATGTGACAATAATGGCCAGCACAGCGAAAAACATATAAGAACATAGCAGCAAAAAGAGTTCAGTGGTCCTGGTTCTGCAGTTATAACAGCAGAACCTTAAGATATATCTGAAATGGAACTCAATGAGTGTCTAAATGTGATATTTTTCAATTTTACATAGCAATGTGACACATTTGTGTTACAAAAATAAATGTGCAGTATGAGATATGTTACATTAGAGTATGATGAGTTTTGACTTTATGCAATGATTCATTTATTATTCTATACTATACTGTTAATTTATGAAAGAACTGCTGCAAATTAATTATTTCAGAATTTTGGAAATGTTTGATACATGATTGACAATAATGAGGGGTGCTGCTACGATAATTGGTGGTAAGGGGACTAACTTGTTTGTACAGAATTAAACATCTCAACTATACTAAATGAAAAACAGGAGCCAAATATTATCTTGCATTTTTTTTTTTTTTTTTTTTAATTGAGATCCTCCAGATCAAGGAAGCTCGTGTCTCGTAAAGCCACATTTACAGAACACATTTCCACACGCTTTAATTTCTTCGGGGAAAAAAAAACCATTAAGTAAAAGAGCATTCTATCTGCCCACCTTCTTTCCTTGTTAAATATCCGCACCGCTAATGATGCCAAGTTCGACATCCAAGCCCAGCAGGATGCCCGCATGTTAGAATACACTGCACTCCGGAATACCAGGGTGGGCTAAAATAAGTAAAGCCTGCTCCCACCTCAGCCTGGGTTTGATTGTAAAGAGAATGGTCTAGGGTTTAGTTGCTGGTTTTAGGGCTATATAGCACCTATTGTGTTCTCACAAAAACACACACACACACACACACACACAGGTTTAATGTTGTGTGATCAAAAAATTTGGAACGTGACTGTGTGAGTGCACTGTGCAATTTAATTAACAAGATGTTTTTTTTGGGTTTTTGTTTTTAAACACACACACTGCACCCTGGTTAACATCATGTTGCACACTTCAGTATAATACTATGAGAGCTCTGGTTACACCCCTGTATTACCACCACATCCATTTTTTTGTATCATTAATAAAGTTGGAAAATGCTTTCGCAGCAGGGTTCTTGCTAGACCTACAACTCTACTGGGGCATCGTCCAGCTTTACTGGGGGCACAGTACCAAGACATGTTAGCAGTACAATCAGTGGTGGCTGGCGCAAGTGCGCCCCACTGCCACACTTGATCCCAAGTTTTTCTCCTAGTAAAAGCAGGGTCACTTTGTCAGAATTCACATTTTATTCGCACAGTTTGGACCAGTTACATTTGGCAGTATTCTGCTCTGGGACACGCTTGCATGCAAAGCCTGAGGCAGGAAGAGCAGCCTCCTACCCTTCTTGAGCCATCGTGAAAGGGGATGTAGGGAGCCCAGCAGCAGCAGCAACAAATCCCCCCCCCTGCAGAACCAGAGCAACATAAGAATAACATGTACAAGATAAACGTAGTGCAACGGAGGAGCTCGAGGCGGCAGTGCTAACCACTGCGCCGCCAGACAAAATGCTTTCCTTGGCGTAGACAATTGTTTTTGTAGCCCTGGCAGGAAATGGTAGTGTTTATTTAAATCGTACATACAGTTTTATTGAGTTTGCAGCAAAAGCACTGTAAACATAGTGAAGTGTAACTCAAGCCTGCGTCGCTGTAGATAGATGTCTGGCCCCTGGATACTAGGCCACTTTGTAACATTGTCCACCCACTTGGTAATACCATATGGATTTGGAATTCAGGTGCCGTTTTCCAACGTTAACCCATTTAAGTAGTTTTCGCTATCATCTGCTGGTAATCCCCTCGCAACCTTGACAAACTCAAAAACTCAGCAATACTTCCCTTGCCAAAATGTGACTGCATCTACACGTGCAACACTTCCATTTACAAGCTGTAAAAGGGTTTATGTTCATCTTTTTCAATATGCTTATCTTTGACTTTCCTTTTCGCCATTTGCGTCATGCTTTGTCGGGGGGTGGGGGGATTTCAAAATCTCACCCCTGCCTCAACGCATCTCCCAATGGACCCCTACTTATTTACACTGACTTCTCCCCCGCTGTCTCTCACGCATCACATTTGTTTGTACAAATGTTGATAGCTATTATTACCTTGATGAGGCACGTTACCGTATGACAAAACAGGGATGGATGCTTTGGAAGCTAATCAAGAGCGAATGCACAAAGGGCCGACTCCATCTGACTGTGTGCCCACGAGAACACACAAATGCATCCGCAGGCTGACACACTGAATCATCACGAGACTTATATAGGTCATTTAAATGTGGTGAGTTAGCAGCGAGGCAGTGCAGGGGGATTTCTCCTCGGTCATGTGCGTGCGTGAGTCCCGTCCAGCGTGTGGAGGGGATTTGACACGCTTTTGAACCATAAGGGTTAACACGCAAGGTCTTCTGCATCCCCCTGGCATTCAGATTAGGTTATTAATATTATATGAAGAGGATGGGGATTTTTACGTTCATGTTGGCATCGAATCATCTCCTTTTTGAAAGCATTTTAATTTGATAAGCAATTTGATAATAAAATCAAATTATGGGCACTGTTGTTTTTTTTTAATGTTGGGGCCGATCTGGCATTGCGATTTTGTTTTAGCCTTACAACTAGCAATGCGGTTGAAGACATAGGTTGAAACCTGATACACGTTAGCTGTGCATTAATCAGGGCAAGACTGAGCACGATAATGTGACATTCGAGTTGTGCACGAGTGGCTTGGCAGGGTATCTGCATCAGCATGTGTGTCGGGCTCACATGTCTGTTTGCTTGGCCCTCAGCCAGTCTGCATCTGCATTTCTCCCTGTGTTTACATTTGCACACGTGAGTGTGTCTGTGTGCCGCCAGCCAAGAGTTGCCACTGCTGGCTGACAGTCGTTTAATCTCCCCCTCTTAGCCTAGATTTATGCAATTTCAATGTTTGCTACTGTAAATATTAATCAGGGATTGAACCTGATGCTCATCAGACATGACACACAAACAAACGCATCACATTTCAATGTTATTTATATAGTAGGAAAAGAGTTGTGAAGATTGTATGTAGTAAAAATATAATACTATAATACTAATATAATAGAATAGTATGAACTGTAATAGAGATGACCAATACTATAACAGGGAAAACTGGGTATTAATTGGTTTGTGACTGGTTGATCAGTAATTTATTTTACCAATATATCAAATTTATACCAATCAACTATGGCCAGGAAAAACAGAGACCCACAGCAGAACTTAAGCATTCTGGCAGTTCTTCATCTTATATCTTGAATCATACCTACAACAGTCGGCTAACTTGCATAGGATTAATTCCATTAAATACATTCCTAAAACCTGTCCTGCACCTGCTGGATAAATACAAACTGGAACAGAATGGTATTATGGAAAATAATGGTTTAGAAGCGCAGCATGTTGTTATGCAGGTGTATTTGTTTGCAGTAAACGGTGATTATAACCGTTGACCTACAAACATAAATCCAGTAATTGCCTGACTTTTATGTCTTTCCCCCCCCAGATATCTAATGACGACCAGTAATTACAAGCTGTCTTTCATTGCGTTTCTTTGCCAGAGACATGTTTTTAGTTGTGGGTTTTCAGTCCCTCCCCACCCTCCCTTTAGCAAACACACTATTCAGGAACGCCTTGGCATATACAGAATAGATTATCTTTTCTTTGGGTAAAACTATTTGCAAACATGGAAAGTGTTGACAATGTTCAACTACAATGGTCACTCTGCAAATAAAACCAGTCAATTGCTGAAAGGTTGTCATAAGGGCATGAAAGGTTGAATGACGAGCAACTTCAAGCTTCTAAACCCAAGTAAAACTAACATTGCTGTGCTCAGGCCTGAATATTTGAACAATAAAACCACTACCGAAACGTATAATTGCTTTGGATGGTAATTACCCAACTCCTCCATTACTTCTGTAAGGAATCTGAGTTATCTTTGATCAAGATGTTTGTTTTTTTAATAGTAAAGGAAATCTGCCTTTTTCATTTGAGCAATATTGGTAAAATTCAGATTTTTAATTTTATCACTGTACTTTCCATCTACCAGGCTGTCCTATTATTATTGTCCACTATTTGGCCATACAATTCAGGTGAAAAATGTAGTAACATGTAGTTTGGTCTGTGCTAATATCTAGTTCAGGTACCTGCTCCTTAACGGTCAATAAAATAAAACAGATGCATTGGTACATTAAAAGTCACAGCATCATCAACGTACATCAGCCAGTAATTTCAGTTCACCATTAGGATTGGTCTCTCTAACTTTTCTTTGCCTGTCCTTTCGTAGGGGTGGACATCCTAAAGCTGGTGGCGGCTCAGGTTGGCACCCAGTGGATCGACCTCTACCAGCTGTTGGCCAATGCCACGGAGAGAGAGATGACGGCCTTTTCCAACGGCTACTCCAGCGATCACGAGCGGGCGTACGCCGCACTGCAGCATTGGACCATAAGGGACGGCGAAGCCAACCTGGCGAAGCTAATCAACGCTTTGCACCGGCAACGTCGCATTGACGTGGTCGCAAAGATACGCTGGGTCATGGAGGACAACCCACAGGTAGGCTGGATTTGTAGACGTCAGTTTGCTGCCCATATTTTTTCCTTTGCATTTCACCTGCAATCCTCTCTTTGCTCTGTCTGAGCCTGATTTAATGAAGGTTTACGTGTGGGAAAACAGCCTGAAACAGGAGGCGGCAAACTTCCTGAATTTAAATTTATGTCGTGGTTCTTGTATTTGTTATGGTCATCACAAACATTAACCCTGTCGCAGTGGACAGATCATATGCTTTGCTTGAGTGTTTCACCATACAAACTCATTTTCGACACCTGTCCATTGGCAGATGGATGAATGGATGGATGTAATTTGAACATGACATCCATCCCTCCATCCATCCACTTCCTATCATCCTGCACTCCGGGTTCCAGAGTTGCTGGCGCCTATCCCAGCTGTCTTGGTGTGAAAGTGGGGTTACACCCTGGATATGTCCTTAAGTTCATCACCGGGCCAACACGTGGACACAACCATCTACAAACCCATTCACGCCGACTGACAGTTTAGAGTTGCCAATTAACCTAATGTGCCTGCCTTTGCCCGGGTGAAGCCAGAGTAACCAGAGAGAATATACACAGCCACAGGAAGAGCGCTGAAACTTTAACCCGTGGTGCTCTTGCTGTGAGAGAACAATGCTTCACACCGTGGCGCCGTGCCTTCGAATAATGAATAATGCCAAAGAATGATAAGATTATCAGTAAGATAATAGATAGGCTGTTGGATTACATTTACGTGACATGGCATAGCCAGGGCAGAGATTGCGAGACTGAAGGCTCTAGTAGCCCTTTTCAAGCAGCTGGGATAATGCTAAGAGCCAATATATTTATATCTGGTTTCTTTGGCTTAGCATATCACATGACAGGTGCAAGGAAAATGCAAGGACACTTGCCGAGCTGACAAGGGATCCGCGACCCAATGCTTTTTACCCTGTAATTGTTGAAAACAGCCGTGTCATTGCTAATGATTAGCTAAAACTAAAGACATAAGAATAAAACAGTGGTCAGAAGAGAATACGGCAGCGCCCTACACATTGTCTTTGTTGACAATCTACCCTTGCAAATTACTACAGCCAAGTTAGCTTCTTTTTGTTCAAAAATTTGGTTATTCTTCAATGTTAGTTTTACTCCTATTTTTCCAGCAAGCATTGTGTTAGTTGTGTTGTGTTGGTGTTTTGTTCTTGCGTAATTGTGTGCAAATTGGCGTCAGCGTTCACCTACCTAGGGAAGGGGTGAACCCAGGACATTTTGTGCTATTCCCCTCCCGCTCCTTCTTCACTTTCCTTCTGCTTCTAATTTTACATGAACTTGAGAGTTGGACTGGCTTGACTTCGTAAACATGTGAATTTCGTCGTCTCCGCCGCGTCTCTGTTGGCTTCTCTCCGCCGTGCTCGCCATGTGTTTGCGTGTTCCTTTGCTTTCTGCATTCTGCACGCTTCCTCGCCTTTGTTGCTGAGACAGAGCCTGCTTGTTCTGACGGAACACATGTTGTGTCACCCCGCTGCCCTGTGACCCTCACTTTGTGAAACACGTCAGAAGATGCAGCAAGTGATCTCTGGTGTTTCAGAACCGTGTGAACGGATCGTACGGCAAAGTGCTTTGCAGGGAAGAACTTATTCATTCCAACAAATTGGACCTTTCCTCAAACATATTTTCTCATCCTAATGAAACATTTTATGAAATAGCTCTGTTTACTATGTTGTGGTTCATTGAGCTAAAACATCACCTCCCCACCACCCACATGGCTCTCTTTTCCACTTTCCCTGCGAGTAGTGAATGAAATAACGTGTTGTGTCTGTGACCTTTAGGCCCCGGCAGGGCTCACGTTGCAAAAACAAGACAAGTCTCTTGAGCTCACTCCAAAACCAGTTACTACTGGTTCAGACCGCAGGCTCATTGCCACAGCACAGAGGGGGAAAAAAGAGAGAGAGAGACAGAGAGCAGAGACAACCGCAGGAAGTTGAAGCAACGGATTGAGGCAGTGCAGCAAAAGGAATACAAAGAACGAAATGCATAACCTTTACAAAATCTAGAGCAGCATTTCTCAATTGGTGGGTCACGACCCAAAATTTGTGTTGTTTGGGTTGCGGCTCTGTGGGCAGTTTACCCCTTTTTGAAAAAAAAAAGAAAAAAGAAAAGGATTTAAAAATATATATTTAGAGAGAAAATGTTGGGCATTTATTTTGCAGGACATACAATTCAATAAATTTAATAATGTATTTACTAGATATGATAAAAAATGGGCTAGCGTTTTTATTTGTGTGGAATAAATTTGGGTTGTGACTTATTCTAAGGAAAGAAATGTGGGTCCTGAAACTCCACCAGTTGAGAACCACCGATATTGCCGAATGTATGTTGAGGTTGGAAATGTTAGTTTGGAAAGAGGTAGAATGCAGGAGATGAAAGATAAGAAATGCAAATATGTATAACGCTAAAAGCAAATCTGTGACCATTAAACGGGAAACAATACTTTTCTTTTCTTCATTCCTCCTTTGTACGTCCAGTTTGACATCAACCAGCTGGTGACTCCAGTGAATGTAAGCCAAAGCCTCAGTCCCATCCACAAACCACTCGAGTCGCCGGGCAGCGTCGGAAGCGGCAGCAGCAACAGCGGGGGCAGCTGCGTGGGCAGGGCCAGCGTGGTCGGGGTGGAGCAGTCGCCGGTGGATCGCACCAAGGGGTTTTTCCCCGACGATTCGGAGCCCCTACTTCGCTGTGACTCCACCTCGAGCAAAGACTCGGCCCTCAGTAGGAATGGCTCCTTTATTACCAAAGGTGAGTGACAGAAGCCCAGAGATCACAGCGAACAAGTACTACAAGTAACAAGTTCTACTGTGACCTTGTGAGGAGTGTGACAATTTAAGTCGTACCGGTGTTGCATTTTAAAGGACATTGCTTGTATGCCACTTTCCCACTGAAATTAGCGAGTCGATGCAGGTTTTTTTTTTTAACGCTAACAATCGCATTTGGCCCCTTTCCCACTGGGTTCTGCCCCCTGCTGGCAAGCTTCGTAGTGTCTAGTTTCACGACAGAATTCAGGGAAGTAAACAATGGAGAGCAACATGGGAGCGAGTCCGGCGGTGGTAAGCCTACTTACTTGTTGGGCTTGAGACTTGAGAAGTTCGCACATTTCACTGTCTTGCCAGTGCTGCAACATGCTGAATGAATGCAGTCTCGAACGCAAACAGAGCTTTGTTTTGGTACGTGTTATACGCCACGACTGGCGCGATATTATGACGTAGGGCACATAACGCTCAATGTCATCACGTAAATTAGCGTGTTGGCTAGCAGTGGCTTTCCCTCTGCTAGCCGATCGGAGCCGAGCCGATCAAAGCTGATTTTAACCCGGGTCACTTGCCGGGTTGTTTGATGCAGGTTGGTGAGCCTTTCCCACTGCTACGAAATACCGATTGCTAGCGGGTTTAAGTGGGTTTTTTGGCCAGTGTGAAAGGGGCTTTACACTTCTAAATGACGCCTTTAAATCAATGTAGAATTACGGTTCAAAGACAAACTTGTTGTTTGTACCTGCTGCTCCCACCGAGCCCCGCTGTGTAAATACCATTCGCTTGGGCACAATCTGCCCTGTCACTCATCCCAGACTGAGTAACTTTCCACCAATTCCCCTTCCCCCCTGGTCACGTCACACCTGCTCTCACTCAATCAAATTCAGTAACACCTACAGCCCACCGAGTGCAATCGAGTCCAGCAGATACAGTCAGCCAAAATAATGTACGGTATGCTTAACATCAGGAAAGGAAAAACTTGCATAAATGTTTAATTTGGACTCCTAGTACATATAGATACGTCTTTCGAAGTTTGATCAAGTTACGATTAAACTGTGTACTGTTGTTTGATGTTTCTCCAACAGACGATGTTATCCTCATAAATGTAGCGTCAACAAGTGTTGAGGTAAAAAACGTTACCCTAGCAGTAGTTCGCCGTACAGATAAATGTCTAGAGGCCAATGGCCACCACTGTGAGATTACATCTGGTATCTGCTGTCTACTTTTGTGTTCACTGAATCAGTCTCCTAAACCTTAATAGGCTTTTTAAAGTTTTTCTACATCGTGGTAAGATATAGCACAATCTTAAATTGTGTTCAATGTGCCTCGAGAATTAATCTTTTTTCTTGTTTTCTGTTATATTTAAATTGCCTGTTTCAGTGGGACATTGGCGTGTCACCATTTTTTTTTTATATTTCTTTGGTCCAAATCTGCAAACTCAATACACACACATTTGTGGCATTTTAACAAGTGTGACTGTGTAACTGCTTGTAGCTGCAACAGCACTGTCAGACTGTTGATTTCTTCATTTGTTAATTCTGACGCACACAAAATGGGCTTCATTCCATATCAAAAATGATGTGATCAAATAGCAGTTAGATGAGAGGTTAATGAGTGATGCCCCTAGGTGGTTTCTTTTGGTACTGCAGTAAACTGTCATTGTGCGTATGTTCAGACTGCTTTACTGTAACAATCTATTGTAATTACCTTGGGTTTCAGGCGTTAAGCAAATATATTTTCTAAATGAAATAGACTGCTGTGGAATTAAGGATCATTTGTTTTTTGAAGTTTCTCTGAGAAAAAAGTAACCCAAAAAGATTGTCAAGGTTAGCACAGTGAAGAATCAAAAATGCGATTGCTAATTCAAGGTGTTATTTCTGCATGAGTGCGTGAGCGAGTAGCTCTGTTTTGCTCCCGGGTTAACCATCTTTAAAATGACATTAATCACAATAATTTATTCTCTGTTGCCCCACCAGAGAAGAAAGACACTGTGCTTCGGCAGGTGCGCCTGGACCCATGTGACCTGCAGCCCATTTTTGATGACATGCTGCACATCCTCAACCCCGAGGAGCTGCACGTCATCGAGGAAATCCCAACTGCCGAGGACAAGCTGGATCAACTGTTTGAGATCGCGGGAGTCAAAAGTCAGGAGGCCAGCCAAACGTTGCTGGACTCGGTATACAGCCACCTGCCCGACCTGTTGTAGCTTCGGGAGGACGGATTAAAGCCTTACGTGTCACTGCACGCACACGATTGTGTCGCCGGTGGGAAACGTGTAAACTCCATCAACTGAGTTTGAACATCTGGTGAGGTAGAGACTAATCACTGTGTCACATGATTCAGGCTCCAGGAACTTCTCCTTATCTTAACTGGTACTAACCTTCTACTGTTTTCTTGTGTGTGCACAGAAAGTATTTCCCCCACTGTCCCACCCTCCCAGCAGTGATGCCGTGCAGCGAAACATTAGCTGTTGTGTTAAACAATAAAAGCACTTTGTTTTTTTAAAAAAATAATAAAAAAAATAAACTAAACTCGTAATACTTTTTTATATCGTTAAGCATACCTATGAGTACACCTTTTAAAGGGAGCACCAATAAAGTAATAATAATAATAATAATAATGAACAGATTATTTTCAATTGATATGATTAGATTGTAGGTATGGCTTCGTGGAAATTCCTGTAAAGTCGGTGTATTTCTGATTTTGTGTTGCTTGTGCCAATACCCCAGACTCTCATTGCCTTTAATATTCTGCCATCGCTGGACATATCGACTTAACATGGCACACTGTGCCAAGGCATTAATCACAGACGAAAGTAAGCCTGCCGTATGTGACACCGAGCACGTATGAAGCCCACTTTACAGACGAACCTTTCAGTTCATCGGTTGCCCTCAATTCTCGACACGTACCGGCTGCTTGTCCATGGAGCACATATAGGCTTAAGCATGCGTCATCGGGATGTTCTCGTCATTGAGCTTGCCACCGCTAAATGTCAGGGCTGGCCTGTTCCTCAATAACAAAAGCAATATAGCAAAATGGTATGGATACAAGGCCAAAATAACCCTAATATTCCAATACTCGAAAACTATTTAGCTTACCTTGTAATATTTAGCTAGCTGCCTTTCTGGGACCAAAGTCAAATATCGGAACGCTTGAGATGCATCGCTGTGGAAACTTATTACTCCCGGACAGTGATATGCTGTTATGCTAATGCTGATAAATGATACGTATGGACATTAACATTTCAGTTAACTGTTTTGGTCTCGACAAATGTAGCTATGGTACTGTGTTCTTGACACAGTTCGGAACTGCACGTCAGTTTGGGCGTTCCTTTTCTTGAGGTGGTACGTGCTACAACATACACTTAGTTGATATCAATATGGAGTATCAATGCACTATTTTTATTCTGAAGTTTGTGACATTCTTCATTGTTTCAGTATTGTTGACTAACTTTTCACAATTTATACCTTTGATTTGATTTTTAACAGTGTAACATGTCTTAACCTTCTAGTGTGCTTTTTTTCTTAATCAGTATTTTATCAAGCTAAAACCCTGCATCCACCTGAATAAGTAAATACTTGAAAAAAAACAAATCAAAAAGAAAACTAGGTTAGTAAAATGTGCATAATCCTGAGCTCTGTGTGCATTTTACTTGATATTAATGTAACATTTTTTTCAAATGTACCCTGCTGGAATAATTATTTAAAAAAAAAAAAAAAAGGGGGAAAAAGAACAACTAGAAGGGAACGACTGTGGACTTTGCAAGGATTAAAAAAAAAGAAAACAAAATGCAGGAAATGGATCCTAGCGGTGCCCAATGTGAACTCTCACCAGTTGGCCTGACACACTACACAACAGGGTGCTATCTCCTGCATTAATGTATTCCTCAAAAGAATGAAGCAGAGTTTTCTGTTTTTTGTTTGTCCCCCCCCCAACCCCAGAGCGTCTGCACTGCTTTGGACAGTGGATGTTGAAAGTGATGAAAATCTCAGAGATGGGGAAACTGCTGGAACAATTTCTTTATGCGAGTTTACCCTCCATGTGGCTGTGGGAACTCAATCCAGCATGCAAGCTGCTTTTAAACTCCGCAAAAGTCTAAAAGTGCAGTATAGAGAAATGTGACACATACATGGAGCTTGAGAGAATGATTTTATTAAATTTCACCAGTGTATTCAGTCTGTTTACTACAATGTAACCTTGTAACCCCTTAAAAACCAACCAATTAAAGTTGAGAAAAACTCTATATATATTTGTTTGAATTTTGTGTCTCGTCTGCAAAAACACAATTAAAATCATTCATTAATACGTGGTAATTCATGACCACACATTTGTACACATGGGTATGAAATGCCTTACAGACACTGACAATGACAGTTGGGTATCTAGGTACCCATTTTAATCATTATATGTTGTTGCGGATGAGTGTGATCCTGTTTAATTTACCACTGAGCCCAAGCATTCTTTTCTAAGGCAAAGACTACATCTGTTCATGCTACAGTATGCATGTTCAAACCCAAATGTGACCGCCTGAACAAGCTTCAAAACATCTCCATAATAGACCGGATACTATCACCATTGACGGAGTAACTTTCCACTGCCTTGGCTCACACCACTATCTACTCTCACGCGCTAATCACCACACCTGCTCTCGCTCGTTAATCAGCACACCTGCAGCTCATCTCCTGCATTCACCTCAGTATATATTCCACAGCTCCACACTCACTTCTTCTTCTGTTCCTTGCCATGAGAGACTCTCCAGCTTTTATCTGCTTAACTTCCTGTGCCAATTTTTTTGTTGTTGTTCTAAATTCACTGAAACTCAACTCAACTGAAAATCTTTAAGTTGAGTTACGACTTTGGCAGATGCCTGTCAGTAAGACTATATCTTCATTATTTGGTTTCGTAAACCATCACTGCAGTGGGAATTGCACAAAGTAAACGCAGCAGGATGCTCGGTCGAGACATAGCGCTACGGTTTGAGGACCTGACTACAACATGGTAGGGACAAACGGCTCTGAACGACCTTCTTGGTGTAAAATTTTGAAGTGGCCACCGAATGGGCTCGTGAAATCCTGAAAAAGATCTCTACCGCCACCTGCTGTTCGATACGAGTATTGCAGACAATGTAGAAAAATGCTGAACAAGAACATCTTTGAATTGTCATGACACAGAGTCTCAGGGTTGGGTTTTCATGCCTGGATCGCACAGCAGTATTTTGGGTAAAATGCCACCCAAAACAAACAAACAAAACAACTCCGCTATTTTGTTATCGACACCAGTGTTTTCAAATTCAAACTTTATTTATATAGCGCTTTTCATGAAAAAATGCAACCCAAAGTTTTAGCATGTATGTAGTGTCCCCTGCTGTGCGAGGCGGTCCTGTTACCGTACAGAAGCTCACCACCAGATGGCAGTATACCTATGTTCACCGCTTTCGACGGTACCGTATGGCCAATGCAGCCCTCCGGCGTGAGAAATCGGAGGTGTGGCGTGAGGAACAAGTCAAATGTGTGAGAGTTGGCAGCTCTGTTTTACTGCACAATGCACTGACTCTTTCCAAACAGTAGCATAGACACATAGCTTCATTGCTATGCTTCCTCATTGTTCTAGATGACTAATTTTTCATTTACACCCTACAATGGGTCATTGTGTATCTTATTATGATGACTCAGACAGACAAGAAATGTCAGTTACTCAGTGCTTGTGTGTGTGTGTTCATCTTTGCTGGCTAACTGCGAAAACACACACAAAGAGATATCCTGATAGGGGTGTGTGTGTGTGTGTGTGTGTGTGTGTGTGTGTGTGTGTGTGTGTGTGTGTGTGTGTGTGTGTGTGTGTGTGTGTGTGTGTGTGTGTGTGTGTGTGTGTGTGTGTGTGTGGTTTAGAACTGTAGTGGACAAACAATTACACTTCAGAGAATAATGAGACTAATGACTGGTTAAGAGAGTAAAATACAATCACATTAAACATTCGCACTCACAATAACAAAAATAATGAAATAGAAGAGTTAAAGAACAAAAACAAGACTGATATAAAAAGCCAGACTGAAGGGATGGGGAAATGGATTCCATTCATTATTATTAGTCTTCATTCTTCTTAGCTTTGCTTTTCTTTTCGAAAGACAAGGGTTTTTTCCTCTTACGTTTTACATGTTTAGAGCGGGTAGGAACTGACCATTTTGGGCCTACACATATGCTATTGGTCCATTTCACTTAACGTGAAACACCTTTACACCCTCACGCCTCACAAGTGGTTAGTTTGTTATCGTGGTACCTTTTTATTTTTTTTCAATGTCATTGTGATACCTACTACCTTAAAGAATAAATAATTCCCTATACTCACTTTTTATTACCATATTTTGTTTAAATATTTCTGAGAAATTGCATTTCATTGTACATTAAGTGCCTTTCTTCCAACCTTATTAATGATGCCAGTGTTTCAACTTCCAATTCCAATAATAGCAATAAGGTAAGATTACAGATAAAAACTTTGACAACAATTTGAGTGCCTAGTGTCATCTCTTTGTAGCCCGAGGTGCATACACGAAACATACACCGAAAAATATAGGGAAGGAAGTGATTCCATTCCTAATGGCTTCCTCATGGCTAATCGGTCAATCTAACAGGGCAGATAACAATCACAGTCACGACTTCCAGCACTGCCTTGACAGAAACCCCCCAAAATTTTCAAGCTAATTTTCCTAAGGGAGTGACAACACACCTCGAGTCCCAGTCAACCTTAACATGGACCTTTTGAGGCTTTGTGTTTTAAAGTAACTCGAAGCAGAAGTTCAACTCTGTCGTTTATCCACACCGTCTTTTCACGAGCGATCTTTCTTTCTGTTCCGCTGATGTTAGCGAGCTCCTGCTACTTTAAACACGGTGTGCTTCGGGTGTTCTTCTTCCGCCTTCAGGAGGTAAACTTGCGGCGCCACACCAGGCCGGACATAGGTACTACATTGTTTTCAGTAGTTTCCAGCGTATTCTGTCTTTCTATTCGAGTAAAAAAAATTTTTCTTTAATACGGCTTTGTGTAAACTTGTTTTTAAATTTTTTTTTAGTGCAGTTTTGAAAAATGTGCGGTTTAAAAAAAAAAAAAAACCAAAAATCCGTATTCGTGTAAACTGCCCCCAATAGAGGGTTTTCACGGTGCGTCATCAAAAGCGGAAGTCGACGTCTTGGAGGGACTCGCACTGCAACTACTAGACTGTGTATGTAGCAAAACAACCAGATTATTGTCGCACAAAATGGTTAATTATTGCCATGCTTTTGGCATCAATAACCGGTCACACTGAGAAACGCATCTGAAATAATAGACAACCAAAAGTCATCACAAATGAGGGTGAGGAGTGTCAAAGAACTATCCAAAGAACGGAGACGTTTGTGACTGGCACAAAATCTGTGATTTTATTGACACAAATATGACTGTTAACAAGTATAACATTACTGAAAAAGTGATTGTATGTCAGTGAAGATGTTCCCTTTACTTCATCACATAAAAAACACTTCCTGATGCTTTTCCGTCTCTCGTCTCTTTATCAAGCCATCGATAAGCTTTGGCTGCTTGAAAACGATCACAAATGATTACAATCAGGTGTGTTAAATTGGAGAGATGTCTAAAACATGCGGGACAGTAGATCTCCAGAAGCAGTTTGGCATTTTAAATTCAGCAAAAAATGTATATTCAGCGTGCGGTTCATCGTGTTTGGGGGTGGTATACAGAAACCTTGCACCCATAAGCTACAATGAAGGGCTCAACTCAAATCTCCAAGAAACTGTTCCTTCGTGTGTTTGTGTGTTTTTTGCAGATCGGAATACGAAAAATGCATGAAATGACCAAGTGCAAACGGGGCCACTGTGTTAACAAATCCTTACTGCGTGCCTGCAAAACAGATTCCATGGCAAAAGAAGCTTTCCAACGTATCCTACCAGACTGGATTCTCCAACCAACATACTCAGAGTAACACCACACCTATTAAATTTTTTACAGTGCAATACTCTTAGTGTGACCACAGCCATACTGTTACACAGTACTTTACTAGTGTGGTAAGTGATATCACAATGGACAGATTTCAGATTTCTGGAGACGTGTGTTAAGCAGATTTATTGTCATTATACAATCAGTTGTGTAGGATGGAACGGAGTAAGTTGGACCAACTGGATTTGAAAAACCGCACACGTTTTTGATGGTGGGAGTAAATCGGCGACTCCCATGACTCCCTATAAAAGGGGAAGAATAGAGCATTTATGCAGTACAGTTACATGTAAAAACAAAAAACAAAAACTGTACTACAGCTGCAGTGTTTGCCTTTTGGGTTTTGATAGAGAAACACAGAGGAGTTCAAGAGGGAGTTGCAAACGTCTTTGTAGAGCAATAGGGAAAGTGTATGGCAGGGTGCCAGGAGAGGAACCGTGGTATCGCACTTTCGGGGGAAAGTGTCAGTGTGTGCACGGGAAGGTGTGTTCCAGTGCGTGAGAGCAGAGTGTGATGAGGTGTGACAGAGGAGTCAGAGGTGGGGCTGCATCACGGAACAGCTCCGAGCCTCGCCTTGTTTCTTCTGTGGAAATGAAGAGGCCTTCAAAACGGGTTGCAGCCAACTCGCGAGATTCGAGACTCGAGAACTTTATTTGGGACGCGCTCGTGCGCGATGTGGTCACGCTTACGAGAGACCGTGCAAACAGTGATAACAACATTGACAGTAAAGAGCGAAACGGCAAGAGCAGCAAGAACAATAGCAGAGACTTATTAAAGGCAAGCATGAAAAAAAAAGTCTTGTTTTTCTTCAAGAATGCACTGGTGTGAGTAATTTCTTTTTGGAGAATTATATGAAGATATATTATTGGCGTCAATAAGATACTAAAACACATACTGACATAATGAACAATGAATTGGGGTGAGTGTTTGACTTCCAACTTTGTTCATATACGGCGCACAATTACGCATGGAAACGGGTTCGTTTGGCAGTCATGATTCAACATGAAAGTCAAATATCCACATTGGTTTTTATAATTTTACATTTCTTTTAAATAAAGTTATTTCTTAACAAAATCATCGATAAGATTTAATCTCTGTGGCACTTTGAGATTGCTTAAATGTAAAGCAATGCATTATAAATTACATTTATTATTACTATTATTATTATTATTATTATTATTATTATCACTATCACTATTATTATTATTAGAATTATTATTAATCATTACAACAATAGTCTTTAGTGTCAGCACAAAAGAGAGCAAGGACAACAAAGGCAGACAAGGAAGCTGAGAAAATAATTGAACCTGTTGAACGACTCCAAGTTATGTGCGCACCGTACCATATTTCAGGAAGTTTCCCCTCCAGAAAAGTCACCCATGGTTACACTGCAGGCTTGTCGCTCGACGCACTGGGAAGTGTACTTTGAAACAGAAACAAGCCGTTTTCCGCAGAGGAGACATGAGAGCACGAGAAGTGGTAAGGCTTGTTTTATGTCTTATTAAAGTAAATGTAACATTGAGTGGGAGTGGGCTGTTTGCATGCAACATGACCTAATTTTCAGAAGCGACAGTGAGAGGGCTTAGATTGCTTGGTTAATAGCTAGGGGTGCGGTATTGCGTTTTTTTGGGGGGTAATTATCCTGGGTCAGCATAATGGACAGTATTCCAGATTGTAGAACGTTTTTGACTTAATTTAAAGTATAAAGTTAAAGATTTATGCATTTTGTGTCTGACAAGGAAGTTAGAGGTAAAATTATGTCTAATAAGTGACTAACAGTACTGGGAACACAGGGCAGAACGGCTGAATATATGAAGAAGAAAAAAAAACCCATCAAGATTTGTCACAAATGCTTAATTCTTAATTGCACTGTTTTCATGGCTGATTTTGCTTTTTTAATACCCATGTTTTAGAAGGTAAGTCGTTTTTTTTTCATCAAATGCAGTAATTTGTAAAAAGAAAAACAAAATTAGGATCATGCTGTTTTTTCAGTTCAAATTTTTTTATTGTCTCCGAACACTAACACATTGGATTAATCAAAGACTGGGTATCTGTACATACTTACTAGATTACAAGCCCTTGCAAATTTAAGGTAAAGATTTGGCACTTCCACATACCTTTGGATGTGATTTAGAGTTTTGCAAATAAAAGCTGATTGGTGGATTTGTAATACGCTGAATTAAACTGAATGTCCAAGTTAAATCAGGCACTAACGTTGACAAGACATAACATGACAGTGTATTGAATAAAGATGGGGATGTTCGACCAACACCTCCCGAGAATCTGATGGGGGGGGGCGTCGACCAACTGTTGTTGTTTGCAATAGTGTAGATGAGAGATTAGGAATTTTAGTCTTCACAGCAAAAAACAAATAAATATGTGAGAAAAAAAAAATCCAGGACTGAGATCCTACACCTACATCAGGGGCCTGTTTCACAAAGCAGGTTCAGCAAAACTCGGGAGTTTGTTAACCCTGAAATGAGGGAAACTCTTGAGTTCAACTCTAAGAAAAACTTGTGTCGTTATCACGGATCCATGAAATTGTGAGATGTGCATGAAGTTCCGAACTGAACTCACGCATGATCTTGCGTTCGTCAATTGACAACCGTACCGCCGCCACGGTGTAGACATCACTTGTTGATGCTACATTCATGAAGGAAATGCCATCTGTAGGAAAAACACCGTCCGACAGTACACAGTGTTATAGCATTTAATAGTATTTAGTATTTAATTAAACCTCGAAAAAAAAGAGGTATCAATATTTATAGAAGTACTTTCTATAAATACTCAAGTAAATTCAATATTTACGCAAGTATTTCTTTCCCTGATGTGTATACATTTTTTTCATTTGTCATGACGCACCTCAGTGATCTTCGTCTAAATCTGAATGTCAACCTGTCACAGATACAAGCCAGACAGTTCAATGTTGGCTCCCAAGAGGGTTTTTGTCCGCACCACTTAGTATCATGTGATGCTATCGTCTTTCTTATGAGTTGCACCTGTTTTCCTTTTCCTGGTTTTAAATTTTTCTATTACAATGCTCTCAGTGTACTTTGGGTGCAAACCATTTGATAAAGGTGTTGGCTGTAATGTTGGCAGTCAAACAAACAAACCCCCCCCCCCCCCCCCTTACACTTGATTAGGGAACAGACATACTTGACCTAGAAATATTTAAAGTTATTGTGGAAGCACGTAGTCTACCCCCCCAATCCCTCCCCACTAAAAATATTAATCAGAATGTTATGTTGGTATCTCATACAATAATTTTCCTCGAATCTAATTTGCCATTCTCCACTTAACTTTCCATTTCAGATCTCTGTCCTGCGATCTGAAAGACGATGATTTTTATGTTGTTGGGCAGTCCATCAACTTTGAGTTCTTTTGACCTGCTGGATATGGATGATTCTGCTCACACATAGGTACCCTAAAAAGCACATTACCTGAAGGTGTTTGGTTTGTTTGTTCATTTTCATACACGTCTTTTGAGGTGTTCTCGAATGAAATGGAATCATACTGCACTTTGCCATTGATTAAACTTGCATACTATAGCTGTACCATAGCTCACTTTTAAACCAAAGACAAATGTGCCAATATCATATGTAGGGTTCAAAAGAGAGACTACACTCAAGTGAAAGGCTTTTTTATATATATATATATATATATATTATATATATATATATATATATATATATATATATATATATATATATATATATATATATATATAACTAAATTTTAATAAGTAATGTTCATATCATATTTAAACATGCTTTTGGTTCCAAATTTTTTGTGAATAAATGGTTAAGTGAAAAGAATTATGACAAACTTAATATCTTTCACCAATATTTCCACAGATGACGACGATGCACTAATGTTCTGTGGAACAAATCGAGTAAACTAATTTTTCTTCGTGTTCTTTCCCTTACTTAAAAGGAATGGAAATAACAGCCAATCGTGTGATCATCTTTTTGGTGACTATTACTGTTTTGGAAATAGGACGCTTGTCGAAATTTCCCAGTCCAGCTCTACGGGTAAGACCAGTTATATGTACTGAACAGGTACAGACTACAAATATGGGAATTATGGGAAAGTTTTTTTTTAAAAAAAAAAGGAGAAGAAGAAAGATACATTTTGTCTCTCAGGTGCACGATGAAGAAAACATTGTACATCACACAAGGGAGAAAAGAAACAGTGAGTGCTATTAATATTTCACTTGTACAACAACATTGATACACAATATGTACAATATGGTTTTGGTATAAGTAAGTAACTAAGTAAATAATTACATAAATTGATGAATAAGTAAATACCACTAATACTGTGCATATTTAATAATAAGGCTAACATGATTTTTTAGTAATTTATCCATCTAGTGTCTTGACTAGTGTATCACCAAAACAATGACATTTGTCACTTCTGATCTCATTTTCTCCAGGCCAATGGAATTATGTTATTGATGTCATCGTGAATACTTCTAATGCAGAAGACTTTGAGAAGTTTTGGTCATCCCTGAATGCTACAAGTCTACCCTTTCAGCTAAATGACAGCGTAGCCATATCCGACATCAGCATCACAACATGTGAGTAACAATCCAATTGATGAGTATTACAGAGATTTACATATAGCATCTACAATTAATTTACCCAGAGTGGATTATAATGTGAAAACACAAAGGAATTCCAGACTGCACTGAAAACCTTAAGCTAGCTTAATTCACTTTCTCATCCGCTCACTGCCGTTCCATCAACCTTCATATTATTTGAAGAAACACACGGACCTATTAATTTAACCATAGCCCCCCTCTAATGCACCCCCCTAAACCACTTTGATTTAAATGCACACTTTACCTTCTCAGTATGTTCCATGACGAGTGCTGGATTCCAGTGCAGATGTAAGGAACAGTTTGCCTGGCCATACAGAACATGCGTCAAATATGGAGCATGTGATGAAATATCCAATGGCATCTGTAAATGCATCTACGCTAATGCCACCAGTGGCCAGTCCTGTCAGCCAATATCAGGTAAGAACAGTCCATCCATCCACTTTCTATCACTACCTTTGGGGGTGGTAGGCCAACGAGTTGGATCCGAAAACACAATACTTTCATTTTGAGGTGACAGTGCTAGCCACTAGAGCAATGTACTGCCCTATATAGTGAAAGTGAGTGAAGTGAAGAGAAACGTGAAGAGAATTTAAAGGGAAAGTGTGTAATATTTGGACATTTTGAAAAGAAACAGCAACATCAAGCGGTTACACTTTAGATGGCAGCACTCTTTTGCTCACCCTCCCTCCCCTGAGCTTGCCAGTGAACTACAGTGGCTTGTTCACTGAAACATGGATACCTTGTCCACCTTCTTCTTCGTTGGTTTATTTGAGGATGACAGCAGTTACCCTAATAACGAAACACGATGTCAGGCCGGCTGGCTTCCTTAGAAATATGGCGGTGCACAAAGGCAGATAACTGGAATGAAGACCCTTGATCTATGTATGTTTTTACATACATATAAGAACAGTTCTATGGGTAGAAAAACCAAATTACATTTATTGTACTACAAATATACAATGGTCCTAATGTATTTACAGCAGCATATTAAGCTCTTACCAATATAAAAATCATAAATAAGGCCAAATATTACACACTAGACCTTTAAAAGAAAATATACTTTGATGTAAAGTACTTCAACAAGTAGGTATACACATGAAATACTGGTTGGTTACTTCTTCTGCAGTCAATAATGTGTTTTCCCTACAGAGTTGCTGACTGAAGTTGAGTATGTATTGGATGTGGAACTGAATGTTACAGATGTCATGACACTGGACAACCTAAGGGACATCCTAAGCAGTGGCAATTTTTCCATGGCTTTGAGTGATACTGTGAATATCACACAAATTGATATCACCACAGGTCAGTAGATTTAATTCTGGTGTGACCCAAGGCCACACAATTTAATGCCTAAACGATTAATCTGTGTATTGCCCGAACAACAGCTCAAGCTACGCACACAAGAAGCCCTCTTGACCATGACACAGTCAAAGTTGTCTTTCATAAATTTTGCTAAGCATTTTGGATACAGTTGTTCCTATTCCTTCCATTCCATGTTTTTATTTTTAAATTATAAATTATTTTGTACAAACAACAGATACATGTAATCTTTAAAAAAGAAATATGAAAATAGTAATAACTGAGTCGTGGCGGATATACAGTATAAAACCTCAAAAAAAGCACACTATTTTGCTTTAAACAAATATTTGGAGGACATAGTTTTAATCTTATCTTAATTTTTTACACAATCATTTGTTCATCCATATCAAATGTCCTCTAAGAGCTAAATGTGTATTTAACACCATAAATGTGGTACTATATTAAACTCTCTGTTCTTATATTTGTATTTAGTTTGTTACCCAAGTGGAAATGACTTCCAGTGCAGATGTGAGGATCGTTATACCTGGACGTATAATGACTGCATTACACACGGAGCCTGTAATGATGAGGCCACTAATGGTACATGTGCGTGTATTACTGGTATACCATCTACCGGGTTGTACTGCCAGCCAAAGACAGGTAAGAGACCCTCAAAGGCAGCATTTAATAAGTAATAACAATATTCAATGTGGGAATTTTTTTTATTTTTATGCGTACAAATACATGTTCAAATAATTGGTTATCCTATACCCACAGTAATGAAAGAAATGTTATTTGGTAAGATTTGTCTTCCAGGAAAATGGGAGAGGAAAAAAAACTTTCTATGCCTGACTTAGCTGGGAGCTGTTAAAGCAAGAGGCCAATTATTCACACACACAAAAAGGATTAAACATTAAGCTGTGTGGGCAAACACTAAGGTCCAAGGTTTCTCTAACCATGCACGCCTATTGTAACACACATGCCCCAGTAAAAATCCATTAAACATTTTATTGTTTGCAGAAAAGCAACAGAAGAGTAGACTGACTGTATTTCGTAATTGGTTAAATATTGGGTTTAGTGAAGCTCGAGTTGATCTTTGTCTTGTTTGGTGTCAGTACGTTTATTGTGATCATCATTTTGTAGTGTAAATGAATTCATTTCCAATTTTGTCTGAGTACATTGAAATGATCAAAAGTTTTGATAGACTGTAGACATCAAATCAAAACTTTATTTATATATAGCGCTTTTCATGCATTATCAATTCATCTCAGAGTGCTTCACATGAAAATAAAAGTGCAACACGTAATAAGCCTATGAAAAAGCAAAAGGCTGCTTCTGCAAGTGATGTTAGCAACACTGCTGCTAGCTCATGTTAGGCTTCGGATTTTTGAATAAGACTTTATTTGGATTTCTAAATATGAAAAAAAATTATTTAGTTGGTTTTTTTTTTTTTTGTTTTTTGCTTGAGGCCAAGTTAAAGTTGTTGTTGTGTGGTTGTGCCTTAAAGAAATCTCACCCCAGAGGGCTTTCAAGCACTCTTTCTCTAACTATCACACTTCTGCAGCACTTGCAGAGCTTGCTTCTGTCTGCCACCAACACACGGATTTCTTTGTCGGTTCTCCTCCTTTGTCTCGCCTTGCCTGATTCTACTTTGGAGGGGTTCTATGCACTCAAACAGGTTTAACTTGGCTTCCGCTGAGCCAAGCAATGTTCTGGTATCAAATTGCACACGTGTTTGTCAAGAATTCTCCACTCAGTCGTGTCAGAGGATTTTAGCCACGGAATCCCAGATAGATGAATCAGCAGTCTGTTATCGTGCTAATTTGAAAATAAAATACAAACTATTGAAAACAAAATAAATTTTGAAGAGAGCAAACCAGTGACTAATAAGAAAAAGGAAGAGTTTGAGAATGAATCAATATTTACTGGTGTTCAGATTTAAAAGCACCATTACCATTAGCATACAAAGACTGTTGCATGGTATTGCATGTGAATATATTCAACATAGCAGTAAACAAATGCTGGACTGATACATTTGAAATCCTTTTTTTTTTTTTTTAATTACTTCTGCAGCTCTTCCAGTTTCAATCTATGACATTTCTGTTGAGCTGAACATCTCCGATGCTGTTGTGCTAAATCAACTGAGGGCTCTCCTGAGAAACATGATTCACCCTATTACCATCAATGACTATGTCCAAATCTCCGACATCAACATTACAACAGGTAAGAATGAATGTATTATAGCAGTAGTACTTCTAGTCTAAAATACCATGGAGCAATGGTGGAAGAGGATACATTGATAACTAAAACTGTTTATGTGGAGTATGATTATTATATAATTAAGGAGGTAGGAGTAAATAAGTATTTACTTCTTCCTACTCCTTTTCTAATGCTTTTGAGAGGATCAATGGTTGCATTTTTTTTTTTTTTTTTTGTTTCATACGCTGTGGCTTTAGTGTGTTAATTTGTTTTATTTTAAAGTTCAAAATAAAGATTTCCACATATACATACATATGTATACATTAGGGCTGTCGAAGTTAACGCATTTGTAACGCGTTAACTCAAACTCCTTTTTACGGCACACATTTATTTTAACGGCTGGTTCACACCGGAGGCGGAAGCGCCGCAGAACTGAGCCCATTTCCTTTCGGCGCCCTTGTAATGGTGGTAAAAAAAATGTGCAATTAATTTGTGATTAATCGCGTGTTTACTCTGGACACTAATGCGATTAATCGCCATTAAAAATTCTAATCGACCGACAGCCCAAATATAAATCATTTTCTGTGTCCTCAGTGTGTTCTCCAATCGGTGACAGTTACCAGTGCAGATGTGAGGACCAGTACCTTTGGCCATGTGACAAGTGTCAAATGTATGGGTCATGTGGTAACTTTACTGGGCAAACATGTGAATGCATCAGTGCCATTCCTCCTGATGGACAGTTCTGCGTGCCTGTTTATCAGCACAGTAAGTTATAGTGAAGTAGATAGATCAACATACGGACAGTAGTACTGTGAAAACACTGACCTTCCTCCGCTCTCGTTTTCTAGACTGCTCTACACCTGTTCCATCTACGACAGGTAAGAGAACACAACCAAGCAGAAAAGGAATTATTGATTTACGTGAATCCATTTTAATCTTTACATTTCTAAAATGTACATTGTGAAACATGTGTGTATATAATTTTCAGATTTGATATTTAGCACAATAGCTCTGAACACTAAGACTCCTATAATGACAATGATAGTTACAGTCAATAAGTCAATCGACATCTTAAGCTGGATTTATGTATTTATATCATGTCATGTTTATATTCGGGTTAACATTTACTTTGTAAGAACAACTAACTGTGCTTTATGCAATGTTGTAATTATGGCATATATGAAATTCATTTCACAGATGCAACTACAACACTTGTGAACATGTCAACACCAACCGCCTCACCAACAGTAGTGATAACAAGTACGTTTTCTTCCACTTTCCACTAATATTTCCCAATGTATGTCTTTTCACATGCAAGAATCCAGTGTCTATGTTGTATTCTTTACCAGATTCAACATACACTTCAGCTGGCATGACCACAACAACGGCTCAGACACCGACAAGTAAGTCTTTGTTAGGAATCTAAGTTAAGTTGAGATAAAACGGGTGAATCAGAGTCTGTTGTGGCAAATAATGATTTATTCCCTTTTAGATTCAACCCCAATGCAACAACAGACATAAATAACAGATAACAGATACTTTATGTGTCATTGCATGGTTATGGTTTATAACAAAACTTAAAAAAAAACAAAAAAAAAACAGTAAACTGCTAACATTTATATATTAAGAGTGATTAACTTTTTTTCCCCCAAAAAACATCATATGTATGGTGTGTATCAAATGTATTACACAGATACAACTACAACACCCATGAATACATCAACACCAACTACCACACCAACAGCAGTTGCAACGGGTAAGCTTTTAGAACAATGTTGTTGTAAAAGTGGCCTAAGTGTTGAATGTCTATTGACCTTCTCCTGAAACCTATATTTGATTTAAGAAGCACAGTTACATCCACAGTTGCAGAACTCCAGTCACAGCCTTCACAAATGTCTTAACAACAAACACAATTATTAAAAAAAATATAGATTTCTTTATGTTATTAATTTCCTGCGATGAACTGGCGACTTGTCCAGGGTGTACCCTGCCTTTGCCCTAAGACAGCTGGGATAGGCTCCAGCAGACCCCTGTGAACCTGAATAGAAATAAGCGGGCATAGAAGATGAATGAATGAATGAATGTCATTAATTTAATTTTAAATCAATTTTAACTGATTTTAAATCAACTATTATTCAGACCATTTTTTTTCTTTGCCAGATTCAACACCGTACACTCCATCAGGAATGTACACAGCAACAGCTCCAACGACAAAAAGTAAGTTCTTGTTAGGAGTTACTGTGATAAATATTATTTGATGAAGGACAAAACCAATAGTGCAGATAATGTGGCAAAACTCCTCTCAAACCTTCTCCTGTAATAGATGCAAAGCTACACCTAAATCATTGCAAACCTGATCTGAATGCAAGTTTGTTGTAGTAAAGGATTTTCCCCTTTTAGATTCAACACCTACGTTTTATGCGACCAGTACAACTGTTCCGACCCCAGTCACAAACTTTACAAGTGAGTGTCTGGAACAGGAAAAATCACATTTAGAGTTGGATTTGTAACCATGCATATTTATTTATTTTACAGCTGAGGTGTCATTGTGTGGTTGTTTTTATAAACTGCTAACGTTTCAATAGTAAGAGCTATTAACTACAATTCTTAAAACATAAGTATGAAATGTGTCAATAGATTATAAAGCTGCAACTACAACACCCATGAATTCGTCAACGCCAACTATCACATCAACTGTGGTGGTCACAAGTATGTTTTTTTTTGTTTTTTTTAAACCAGTAACTTTTATAACAATACTCTCAATTTATTTTTCAAAAATATGCCCTCATTTACATCCTCATATGTAAGAATTACTTGTCCACAGATTGATTATTGTTTTTTGTTTTCACCAGATTCAACTCCCTCTACTTCAGCGGGCTTGAACACAACAACAGCTCCAACACCAACGAGTAAGTCTTCCTTAGTTTTCCAATAATTAATGTCAACCTAATGAAGGACGAATCCATAGTTGACATGTTGGAAAAATGGTAAAGTCAAAGCTTTCCAAATCTCAATAAGTATTAGATGTTCATCTTTTATAATCATTAAAGCCACATCTTTACAAACTTATCTGAATAAGAGTTAAATAAAGGTAAAGAGAAGAAAAGAATTTTTCCCTTTTTGAAACGGGTATGTTTAGGACCCAATTGTAGAACGTGATAGTCACAACAAGTAAGTGCCTGAAACAACACGTCAGAGTTGGATTTGTATTCTTGCATATGTTTTTATTTTACAGCTGGGGTGTCATTGCGTGGTTGTGTTTTTTTTATGTTTTATACCAAAATGTTAAATGTATTTTACAGATGCAACTACGACGTACATGAATTATTCATCAACAACTATCACACCAACCGCAGTGGTCACAAGTACGTTTTTATTTGGGACAAGAAATTTTCCAATTTAAATATACTCTACTTTAATTTCCAAAAATATTCCCTAATGTAAGAATTACTCATCCACATTTTCATTTTTCACCAGATTCAACTGCCTTTACTTCAGCAGGCATGAACACAACAACAGCTCCAACACCAACCAGTAAGTCCTCCTTAGTTTAGTACACCTTCATCATTGCAAACCTATCTGAATGCAAGTTTCTTGTAGTAAAGGATTTTCCTCTTTTAGATTCAACACCTACATATAATGCGACTAGTACAACTGTTCCCACGCCAACCACAGCCTTTACAAGTAAGTGCCTGAAACAAGAAGTCAGAGTTGGATTTTCACTCTTGCATATGTTTTTTTTATTTTACAGCTGAGGTGTCATTGCTTGGTTGTGTTTTTATGTTTTATGCAAGAATGTTAAATTACATAATAAACCTCTAACATTTCAATAGTAAAAGTGGTAAACTCCACTTCTTAAATCATTTTAAGTCTGACGTATAAATGTATTATGCAGATGCAACTATAACGCCCATGAATTATCCATCAACAACTATCACACCAACCGCAGCGGTCACAAGTATGTTTTTATGTGGAGCATAATTGTACAATTCATAATATACTCTCAATTTAATTTCCAAAAATATTCCCTAATGTAAGAATTACTCATCCACATTTTCATTTTTCACCAGATTCAACTCACTTTACTTCAGCAGGCATGAACACAACAACAGCTCCAACACCAACAAGTAAGTCCTCCTTAGTTTGACTAGAATTGATGTGAGCTTAATGAAGGACAAAACCTTAGTTGCCATGTTGGAACAATAGTGCAGTTAAAGTGGCAAAACATTCAAGCTCCTCTTAAAACTTCTCCTGCAATAGATGCAAAGCTACACTTAAATCGTTGCAAACTCTTCTGAATGTGAGTTCCTTGTAGTAAATAAGGATTTTCCCCTTTTAGATTCAACACCTACATTTAATGCGACTAGTACGACTGTTCCGACCCCAGTCACAACAAGTAAGTGCCTGAAACAACACGTCAGAGTTGGATTTGTATTCTTGCATTTGTTTTTATTTTTCAGCTGAGGTGTCATTGCGTGGTTGTGTTTTTTATGTTTTATACCAAAATGTTAAATGTATTTTACAGATGCAACTACGACGTACATGAATTATTCATCAACAACTATCACACCAACCGCAGTGGTCACAAGTACGTTTTTATTTGGGGCAAGAAATTTTCCAATTTAAATATAGTCTCAATTTAACGGCCGTATATATAAGAATTACTCATCCACATTTTTTTTTTTTTTTTTTTTTTACCAGATACAACTCCCTTTACTTCAGCAGGCATGAACACAACAGCAGCTCCAACATCAACCAGTAAGTCCTCCTTAGTTTAGTACACCTTCATCATTGCAAACCTATCTGAATGCAAGTTTCTTGTAGTAAAGGATTTTCCTCTTTTAGATTCAACACCTACATATAATGCGACTAGCACAACTGTTCCCTTGCATATGAGCGCCAGTCAAAAGCCTTTACAAGTAAGTGCCTGAAACAACAAGCAGATGCAACTATAACCATGAATTATCCATCAACAACTATCACACCAACCAGCGGTGTGTTTTTTATGTGGAGCATAATTGTACAATTCATAATATACTCTCAATTTAATTTCCAAAATATTCCCTAATGTAAGAATTACTCATCCACATTTTCATTTTTCACCAGATTCAACTCACTTTACTTCAGCAGGCATGAACACAACAACAGCTCCAACACCAACAAGTAAGTCCTCCTTAGTTTGACTATAATTGATGTGAGCTTAATGAAGGACAAAACCTTAGTTGCCATGTTGGAACAATAGTGCAGTTAAAGTGGCAAAACATTCAAGCTCCTCTTAAAACTTCTCCTGCAATAGATGCAAAGCTGCACCTAAATCGTTGCAAACTCTTCAGAATGTGAGTTCCTTGTAGTAAATAAGGATTTTCCCCTTTTAGATTCAACACCTACATTTAATGCGACTAGTACGACTGTTCCGACCCCAGTCACAACAAGTAAGTGCCTGAAACAACACGTCAGAGTTGGATTTGTATTCTTGCATATGTTTTTATTTTACAGCTGAGGTGTCATTGCGTGGTTGTGTTTTTTATGTTTTATACCAAAATGTTAAATGTATTTTACAGATGCAACTACGACGTACATGAATTATTCATCAACAACTATCACACCAACCGCAGTGGTCACAAGTAAGTTTTTATTTGGGGCAAGAAATTTTCCAATTTATAATATACTCTGAATTTAACGGCCTTATATGTAAGAATTACTCATCCACATTTTCATTTATTTATTTTTTTATTTTATCAGATTCAACTGCCTTTACTTCAGCAGGCATGAACACAACAACAGCTCCAACACCAACCAGTAAGTCCTCCTTAGTTTAGTACACCTTCATCATTGCAAACCTATCTGAATGCAAGTTTCTTGTAGTAAAGGATTTTCCCCTTTTAGATTCAACACCTACATATAATGCGACTAGCACAACTGTTCCGACGCCAGTCAAAGCCTTTACAAGTAAGTGCCTGAAACAACAAGAACAGGTCACATTTAAAAAAGAACATTTAGATTTATTTTTTTTGTTTTAATTTATTGAAAGTTGGATTTTTGAAACGTTCAAATTGATCACACAGATGCAACTGCTGCACCGAAGAATATTTCAACACCAACCATCGCACCAACAGCAGTGGTCACAAGTATGTTTTTTTTCTTGGAGTCGCAAATTTGGATGGCAATATTCTCAATTTAATTTCCAAATGTATTCCCTCATTTATGTCCGCATATGCAAGAATTACTCGTCCACATTTTATTCTTTTACCAGATTCAACTCCCTTTACTTCAGCAGGCCTGAACACAACAGTTCCAGCACCAACACGTAAGTCCTAGTTTACTATTAAAATTCATTTATCTGAATGTGAGTTCGGTGTCGTAAATAAGGATTTTCCAATTTTAGGTTTAACACCTACATTTAACGCGACTAGTGCAGCAGTTACAAACCCATTCACAGCCTTTTCAAGTAAGTGCCTGAAACAACAAACACAAATGACATTTTTAAAAAAAAAGTCAGAGTTGGATTTGTGCTAATTTTTTTGGAACAAGAAATTTTATTCAAATACTCTCAATTTAATTTCAAAAATTATTCCCTAATTAACGGCCTTATATGTAAGAATTACTCATTTGCGGTTTCATTTTTCACCAGATTCAACTGCCTTTACTTCAGCAGGCATGAACACAACAGCTCCAACACCAACAAGTAAGTCCTCCTTAGTTTGACTAGAATTGATTTGAGCTTAATGAAGGACAAAACCTTAGTTGCCATGTTGGAACAATAGTGCAGTTAAAGTGGCAACATTTTCAAGCTTCTCTTAAAGCTTCTCCTGCAATAGATGCAAAGCTACACTTAAATCGTTGCAAACTCTTCCAAATGTAAGTTTATTGTTTTGAATAAGGATTTTTCCATTTTAGATTCAACTCCTATATTTAATGCGACTAGTACGACTGTTCCGACCCCAGTCACAACAAGTAAGTGCCTGAAACAACACGTCAGAGTTGGATTTGTATTCTTGCATATGTTTTTATTTTACAGCTGGGGTGTCATTGCGTGGTTGTGTTTTTTATGTTTTATACCAAAATGTTAAATGTATTTTACAGATGCAACTACGACGTACATGAATTATTCATCAACAACTATCACACCAACCGCAGTGGTCACAAGTACGTTTTTATTTGGGGCAAGAAATTTTCCAATTTATAATATACTCTGAATTTAACGGCCTTATATGTAAGAATTACTCATCCACATTTTCATTTATTTATTTTTTTATTTTATCAGATTCAACTGCCTTTACTTCAGCAGGCATGAACACAACAACAGCTCCAACACCAACCAGTAAGTCCTCCTTAGTTTAGTACACCTTCATCATTGCAAACCTATCTGAATGCAAGTTTCTTGTAATAAAGGATTTTCCCTTTTAGATTCAACACCTACATATAATGCGACTAGCACAACTGTTCCGACGCCAGTCAAAGCCTTTACAAGTAAGTGCCTGAAACAACAAGAACAGGCCACATTTTAAAAAAGAAGATTTTGATTTTTTTGAAAACATTTATTGAAAGTTGGATTTTTGAAACGTTCAAATTGATCACACAGATGCAACTGCTACACCGAAGAATATTTCAACACCAACCATCGCACCAACAGCAGTGGTCACAAGTATGTTTTTTTTCTTGGAGTCGCAAATTTGGATGGCAATATTCTCAATTTAATTTCCAAATGTATTCCCTCATTTATGTCCGCATATGCAAGAATTACTCGTCCACATTTTATTCTTTTACCAGATTCAACTCCCTTTACTTCAGCAGGCCTGAACACAACAGTTCCAGCACCAACACGTAAGTCCTAGTTTACTATTAAAATTCATTTATCTGAATGTGAGTTCGGTGTCGTAAATAAGGATTTTCCCCTTTTAGGTTTAACACCTACATTTAACACGACTAGTGCAGCAGTTACAAACCCATTCACAGCCTTTTCAAGTAAGTGCCTGAAACAACAAACACAAATGACATTTAAAAAAAAAAAAAAAAAGTCAGAGTTGGATTTGTGCAAAAAACATTTTTGGAGCAAGAAATTTTATTCAAATACTCTCAATTTAATTTCAAAAAATATTCCCTAATTAACGGCCTTATATGTAAGAATTACTCATTCGCGGTTTCATTTTTCACCAGATTCAACTGCCTTTACTTCAGCAGGCATGAACAAAACAACAGCTCCAACACCAACAAGTAAGTCCTCCTTAGTTTGACTAGAATTGATGTGAGCTTAATGAAGGACAAAACCTTAGTTGCCATGTTGGAACAATAGTGCAGTTAAAGTGGCAACATTTTTCAAGCTTCTCTTAAAGCTTCTCCTGCAATAGATGCAAAGCTACACCTAAATCAATGCAAACTCTTCCAAATGTAAGGGATGAAGACCTTGAGGTGCTCCAGTAGAACTTGAGATTCGTATTTGTTGATCGGCTGGGGATATGGATCAAGCGGAATGCAGAGGGCCAGTTTCAGATTTCGCCATCAGTGGTGGAGTCAGGAAGCTTCGGTTCTGGGGTACCATAAAGCGGCTAAGGGTAGGGCCCTGGCAGCGGTTGATGGCGAGCATTGTGGTAACCTGGTCACAATTTGCGCCCTAGATACAGGACACACCTACAGACAATTTTAAGTTTCCATGCATGTTTTTGGACTGTGGGAGGCAGTCGAAGTACCTGGAGAGAACATACAAACTCCACAAAGAAAGGTCCCATTCCTGGAATCGAACAGATGACCTTCTTGCTGTAATGTATTGCTTAAAATTCACAGTTGTCTGACTGAAGTATGATTGCTGCCATGGTCGTAAGGCAGTCACGGTGTGTCAGTCATCACAGTATATGACAGTTACCACCACCTGAGTGTGATTTGGATAAGGTGCCGTTTCTAATGAGGAATATTTGTATTGAGGAGGGTGTCATTTTACACAAAATGAACTATTAAATTATCTCCAGTCTGGCGCCGCTCTCTAGCTGTCTGCGCCTCATCACATATTTTTTAAAAAACGGTTTTACCCTTGCATGTGGTCTGTGGTTCTTTTTCATGGGTTTTGCCTGACAAATGCTTTGTGGATCTGGCCAAGATGTTACAAACAATCTTATGCTTAATATGTTGAATATTCTTAACGTACATGTGCCTTTTTAAAGCTTTGTTGTTGCTAATTGCATTTTTTTTCATACTACTCAATCCACTACAGCTACAGCCCCGACAACAACAACAAAAAGCACAACTCCTTTTAAAACGAATCCCAGCACAACTACTTCCAAAGTGTTCGAGGCTCCGGAAACCGGAGAAATTTCTTCTCCAACAGGTTTTAAGGGTATTGTTTGTCAACAAGCAGCAGTGTGTGTGTGTGTGTGTGTGTGTGTGTGTGTGTGTGTGTGTGTGTGTGTGTGTGTGTGTGTGTGTGTGTGTGTGTGTGTGTGTGTGTGTGTGTGTGTGCGCACGCGCGACATTTGATAATCTTAAAAAAGCAAATGTGCATGTGCCCGTTTAAAACTTTGTCGTTGCTAATTTGCAGGTTTTTTTTCATACTGCTTAATCCACTACAGATCCAGTCCTGAAAACAACAACACAAAGCACAACCAATTATAAAACAAATCCCGAAACAGCCATTCCCGAAGTGTCTACAGCGCTGACAACCAAAGTATTTCCTTCTACAACGCCTAATATGGGTATTGTTTTGCTATTGTTTACAAGCAAATGTGTCCATGTGTGTGATATATTTGTGTGATTTGATGATGATATAAAAAAAATTGCACACACACGTCTATGTATATGTATGTATTCATTTTAATTTTAATTTTACGATCACACCAAAGAAACATGCCTCTCGCTACATTCTTGTTTTTGCTTCAGGAATTAATGTGCAAGCAACAATCAGATTTGACAAGGAATTCACAGAAGATTTAAATGATCCAAGTAGTTCTGCATTTAAGGACCTGGAATCGAGTGTCAACGAAGCGGTGAGCACAATTTCAACAGGGTGTCTCTTTCCAACTTCTGTTGGAAACGGTGTTCTAATGTCCTGGCCATTACCCACTTTTCTCCCCAGTTGCGCAGCGGCTATAGAGAAATCACAGGTTTCATAGATGCTTTTGTAACGGGGTTCAGGTATGGTTATTTCACTTCCGGGAAACATCTGGAGGATGGTGTCTTTGCACATTTCCCACCATAACTTCTTCCACTGTTTGCTCTCACAGACGAGGCAGTGTAGCGGCAGACTTTGACGTTGTTGTTCAAGAATTAAACCCCGCCGAAATTGCTGGGGTTAATGAAAACCTGCCTTCAGCAATGAACTCGATTGCCCCCGTCATTGGCAAAGTCAACTCAACTTACAGAAGTGAGAAAAAATACAAAATTATACTCCTAGTTTTTCTTGATTTATGGATATTAAATATTATCAAACGTTATCAAATTCACTCTCACTCTCCAAAGGTAACAAACTGATGAGTTTCCCTGCCCGTACTTTTACTGGCAAATCCATGACACTGACCTGTGGCCCTCCTGACATTAACATTGGAGAAATTTCAGGTTCCATGTGGAAATTCAATGGACGTGAAATTAAAGATAGTGGCAGGATTGGTATAATTTCTTCAATCAGTGATTCTAAAGTTACAGTAAAGGATCTTATTCTGGCTGACAGAGGTAAGTGAAAACATTCTAAATTTTACTTGGTCTACTAGATAATCATTTGATCTCTCTCTCTCTCTTGCACTCTCTAATCTTTCAATTGTCATGTATTTTCAACTGAAATTCACAGGGCTTTATGAATGCACTTTGAGAGGCAGTTTAATTAATTTTCAACAAGGTGTTCAATTACCAAGCAATGCAATTCGGCAAGCTCCCAATGTGCGTCTTCAGAATGAAATGAATGTCAAATGTGAAGATGGACAAACACAAGAACTTGAATGTTGTGTACAGTCATCGTACCGAGTCACTTGGTATCAAGACGCAAATGTTTTACCTGCAAGTGAGTCCTAAAATGTGTATTTAAAATAATACAAAAAAAAAGTTTAACTACACATCTCAATAATAATTGATTGTTAAATGTTTACAGGTGTGACTGATTCCACACAAAACTATTGCATTACGCATGCTTACCAGCTAGGAAGCTGTGATGACCAACAAAATCCAATACGCTTTACATGTAAAGTCAATGACCCAGAGGATTATGAAAGGGTGACAACATTAAATATTTTTACAGGAGGTGAGGCCTACATTTGGATTTTTATGATGCTGCATTTTGGGTCAATTTTAATCTGTATAATCCTGTGTCAATTATTTGACTATGAAGAAACTACATGTGACAATGCCGAGTATGGTTCTGGCCAAGCTGGGGACATATCTCGTGCAGAATGTGAAGAGGGACAAGAAGGGGTCAAGATTGCGACCTGTCAGGAAACAGGAGAGTGGAAACTCATAGAGAACAGATGCATCATTATTAGAATCAAGGAACAGTTAATTGAGTCTGAGGTAGGTGATTCACTTGTTGTTGTTTTTGTTTTTTTTATCTGGAGGCTATATGGGAGGTGGTGAGGTGGCATGTTATTTGATATCCATGTTTTGATATCCAGGCTTTCATGGAACGTAATCGCAATTGAAGAATGTTCGGTAATACAGTAGTTTTCTAGACCAGTGTTTTTCAACTATCGCGTTGTGAGATAATGTCAGGTGTGCCGTTTAAAATCCTCCAATTTTGACTAATTGGTCCAACAAACAACGACATCTGTCAAGCTGTGCTTTAAAAGGAATGTAAGCCTACTTTTCTTCCTCAATTTCACGCTGGATGCCAGCGTTGTGTGCATGTAAACAGGCTTAGGTTTCACAATGAGTGAGTCCAAATAAATCGAGAGACAATATTGTCATTATTAGGCTAGAACTCGTTATTTTATAATATTTTTGGTGGGTGGTTTGCCATGGGATTTTTTTCAATGTAAAAAAATGTGCTGTGGCTCAAGAAAGGTTGAAAAACCCTGTGCTAGACTATAGGCTAGTCTGGACGAGAGTGACTGCAGCGGGAGCACTTTTTTTATGACTGGACTCATGTGTTCTCCAAAATCTATGACAGCAAGAAGGAAGGGAACAGTTTAGCAGCTCTTTTCAATAAATTATCTTATTGTATATTATGTATTGTATGGTAGTGTTAGTCAAATTGCCTGTTCAGAAAGCTAAATCCTAGCTTATCTCAGCAGATCCAGCTTTACAAGAAAATAAGTAAAAAAAAAAAAAAAAGTTTTGGTCAGTTAGCCTGACTAAATTAGTGTTCAGGGCAAGTTTAAGAATATTATGTATTATTATTATTATTGTTTTTGGCAATACTGTATATGATTTTCTTTCACCGCTAGAGGGTGCAGTTGAGCACAGCAAGTAAATCAAAACAAAGATGTTCCCGAGAAGTTTGTCTTAGTGTGATCTAAGAGCAAGTATCCCGAGGGTCCATAATAATAATAATAATACAGTGAAGTCACTTTAATTAGAGCTCACGATGGCATGCCATATCATATTACTGATGTTTGACAGTGCTGACATTTGAAGCTATCAGAATTGTATTATAATTCATTGTTACAACCAAAAGTTCCTACATTATGATGATTTTAGAATATATGGACATATTATATTACTTGCTGTAAGTTGTTATATGCCTTTGTGATTATTTATAACATGTTTTATAAAGCCTTTCAAGCAAAAGAGTACTACACAAAGGGCAATGCTTGTTAACGTCACAAAGCAATGAAAAGTGTCAAAACTCTTCAAATCCAGCCTTGTGTTTCTGTTTAACCTTTTCAGGATTTGGTTGAAGAACAAGTGCCCACGTTTGTAGCAGCACTTAATACAATTGTCCTGGAGGAGGCAGCAGAAATTATAAATTCAACTGACACTATTGCTGCAATTGTTCAAATCTTGAACAATGTGGCAAACATTTCCACAGCTGTTACCGAATCTGTAGCACAGGTAGGTTGTCTTTGCATTTGCCCTGACTTGTTGTATTAAAAAAAAAAACTCCTAACCTATTTAGTAGTCAAGTATACACAATTCAAATATACTTTTACATTTTAAAACATTTGATTCATTTTATTCCTTGCAAATAATGTATTTTGTTTTTTTTGTCTGCAGCATGTACTTGAAATAGTTGATGCCATCATTAGTCCTGATTCAGGCGAGTCCTGGGAATTTCTAAATGCAAACGAAAACAGCAGTTCAAGCTCATTGTTACTGGGATCACTGGAATCGCTATCGAACGCGTTGGTCGGGGAGTTTTCCATCGCAACCGAGCGGATCATTTTAAATAGAACCACTTTTAGCAACAACTTCAACACAGAGATAAACTCTAGCATTGTTATTGACATACCTAGCACCGGCCTTAACAATGTCTCTATAACCACAATCACACTCCCGACCTTTAATATTGTTTTGCCAGCGCGGAACCTCAGTTTCAACCCAGACCTCAGTAACGACGGCAACAATGACGGCGAGGATGAAAATGCCATAAATGCCGCTGTGGTGGTAATCACAGTGACGGAAAAAATTCAGAATGTCTCTCTGAGTTTCAACAAGCTTAACAGTTCCTTAACACTGAATCCACAGTGTGTTTTCTGGAACTTTACACTCTTCGATGAACTGGGTGCTTGGGATGAGAGCGGCTGCTTCTTTGTTTCTGACATAAACAACACAGTAACTTGCACTTGCAACCACCTCACCTCCTTCTCATTCCTCATGGCAACAGACATCCCTGAACATCTAAAGGTCCCGTTACAAATAATCACCTATGTTGGAGTCGGGATTTCACTGGCAAGCTTAGTTATTTGTCTAATTATTGAGGGATTTGTTTGGAAGGCTGTGACACGAAACAGTACTGCCTTCATGCGTCATGTTACCATTATTAATACCGCCCTGTCTCTGTTGATCGCCGACATCTGCTTCATTGTCGCTGCCTCGCTTGTTGGGGAGGACCAAAGGGTCCCAATCGGACCATGTAGCGCAACAACATTTTTCATGCACTTTTTTTACCTTTCTATGTTCTTTTGGATGCTCGTATCTGGGCTCTTCCTCTTCTACAGGACAGTCATGGTCTTATCTCACATGGCCAAGTCAACCATGCTGGCCATTGGCTTTAGTTTAGGTTATGGCTGCCCGGTGATTATAGCAGTGGTGACAGTTGCAGTTACCGCACCAGGAAATGGATATGTCAAAGAATATAGCTTTTGCTGGCTAAACTGGTATAAGACGAAAGCCATCCTGGCCTTGGTGATCCCCGCTCTTGCCATTGTTTCCATCAACATTTTGATTTTACTTGTAGTCATTTTTAAGATGCTAAGGAGAGGAATTGGGAATTCTGCTCCCACGGATGAAAAACATACACTAGCTGTCATCGCACGGTGTGTGATCATTTTGACTCCGTTGTTTGGACTAACCTGGGCCCTGGGAATTGGAACCATGCTAAACTCAGAGGATGAAGGACTCCACATTGCCTTTGCATTCTTCAATTCACTGCAGGTATTTCAAATATGTTGCAATAGGATGCTGTGAAATGGTTACTTATCAACATTTTTGTGATGTGATGTGTTGTGACATACGCTTTCCCCCAGGGTTTCTTCATTTTAGTGTTTGGGACGCTACTAGATTCCAAGGTATGTAGACTGAATACCAGTATCTTTGATTATCTATCATTATTGTCACGATTATATTTTATTTGAAATACCCAAATGACAAAAGGTTTGAAGAGAGTGCATTTATTGGTGTAAGTGTGATAACAATGCATTGGTTTACAGCTGATCCCTTTTTAAAAAAAAATTGTTTTCAACATAGTTTTTCTGTTAAGTCAGACCCTTTCATAAAAACAGTCTTATCTTCAAATTATCTGTTCTATTATTTAACCATGATTATAGGGTAGCAGGCCTTTACGTTATCAATGTAATTGGTTTTGCAGATACGTTCAGTCCTGGCAAAGAAGGTTCCTACATCAAGTACAGGCTCTAACCCGACAAGAGTGAGTAGTTATTTTTTTCACATATGTTAAAAGTGTATATCTTTCAACTACCTTCTTTAATTTATTTAATATTTTTTCCTTCTCTTTAATTTCATTTTTATACCTATAGAGTACCAGTGGTGGCATTTCCTCACAAAAAGGTCTGAACTGGTTAAGTGGACTCCGTGGAAGAAGACGTAAGTTGTTTAAAATTTTAGCTCATTCTAATTTGATGTATTTATATGTATTCACATGTTGTTGTTTTTTTTTGTCATTGTTTTTAAGATATCTACCGTTTGTCAGAAGCAGCCAGCACATCCACCAGTGGTGCATATGAGTCATACTCTAGTATTTGACAATTTGTTTGTTTTTTATGCATTTGTTTTCAGATTTCTCTCTTTTGTTTTCTTGTGCTTGAATCTGACCCCAGCTATATGCTTGTAAATAAAACCCATTCCTGTCAGAAAAAAGACATGTCTTTTTTTTTTTAATTCATTACCTTTTTTTCAAATAATTATTCCAGCAAAGTTGTCACAGTTGGGACATCCTGCTCTCCACTCAATTATTTTCCAACCCATCTCATCAAAGTGACTCCACTCTGCTCACCTGCTTTCATCTGACTGGCTATGTGTAAAGACCTTAAAGACCCCTGCTCGCCACACATTTCACTGCCAGATTGCTCTTTGCCTCTATGCACGCAAGACTCTCTCCAGCATTAATTCCGAACTGACTTCCTGTTCAACCTTGCCTGTCTCGCCTGATTCCCGGTTAAAGGCCCGAAACACACCCATTCCAAAAGTGTGAAATGCATCTAAAACTGAACAAAATGATTGCAGGAAGTGTGAGGTTCAATTAATCATTACTGTAATCCGCTGAGAAATCAATAAATGTCCAAAACCACATTCTAAACAAAAATGTTACTTTTTTAGATTTTGTTCAAAGCTTCAGCTCTTTTAATTTTATTCAGTATATATACAAAAGTAATGGTCACACCACCAAACTATGATGGAAAATATGTCTTTAACATGACTTATCTGAAGGCAACAGGGTGGTGCAGTGAGAAGGAAGGTTATGGGTTTGATCCATGGGCCACACTGAGTACAGGAGAAAGCAGATGTGGCAAATAAATGGATGAATTGATTATCTGCATGTTTCCCCATATTATGTTTGTTTGTTGCATTTTAGCAAATGACAAACCAAAAAGCACGCGCCGCTCAAATAGTTCGGTTTAAAAAGTTACCAGTTAAGCAATACAACCCAACTTTTCTGATTTCACCAGCCTCATGGAGTACATCTTGTTTTCCACTTTACAGCCTGATGCAATAAAATGACTCAAGCGGTCACGTGTCTTATTAAAGCTGTGAACCATGTGTGAAAGATTGTGGTCCCCTCCTTCTTCACTCAGGGCAGGTCCGCAGGGTTCTGTGTGTCTCCAAGGTGCAATTTTAACACATACCGTGCAATTGTCTGCTGGGACTTGCACAATGTTTGTACGGAAAACTTATACGAGCTCGCCATGCAGGCCCCAAGACGGAGGAATACAACAAAAGTTGAGCAATAACAACAATGGCATGATGATTACACAACAAAAGAATCCAAAATTAGGAGTGAAGTTGATTTTTTTTTTTTCCCAGACACTCTGAAAACAGGAAGTTTGAACATACAATGTCATTTTAGGAGCAAGTACTATAAAGGAAAAAAAAGCAAACTAAATATAACAGGTGAGTGGCTCAGCACAGATGTGGCAGAGAAAGCCTCTAGGTGGCTCTGGATAAAGAGAGGATATCCGTTGTTGACATCCTGATCAACCTCAGCTGGGTTGCCTGGGGGAAGGTGCCTGATGCTCGAAAGACCCGAAACACCCTATGACCTCAGATGGCATCACTGCGATGTGCCCTAGCCATGCATCAGAAGAGGTCTCCCTACAACTGTCATACATTTGTTGACCAGGAGAAGGCATGTGTCCTGCGGGGAGTGCTTGGAGAGCATGAGGCACATTATGGGCCGTCCGTCTTGGAAATAATCGGAATTTCCAGGAATGTCCAGCCACAATTACATTCTTTGTTAAATATTCACCTCCAGAGCTGCCAATTGTAATCGGCATGACAAAAGAATATGCCTGTTGATCAAGTGAAATAAATACTAATTTCCTAATTATCTGAGTGTATGAGAAAAGATCATCTGTTGATCAAATTTTTGGGACGGTTTAGATTCACTTTTAAATGTTTTAGTTTGAAAAACTACCATAATGTGCCCAGGCAAGGCTAGACATCACGCATTTATCTAAAGACGCAGGTTGTATTAGTAGAAGAGCCTAAATGTTCAGTTCATAGACTTCTATTTTTTCCGTTTGGCAATGGCTAGCAGTATAGTATTCAGGATAGACACATCAAAACAACATTGAAGAGTTACTTTTGGTTAAGTCTGTATGACAGTATTTTTGTTACGATCATCATGTCTTTTCAACACGCTGTGTCTGAAAGGTGTTAAAGTGATGCTTCTCTGTGAAGCATTCCTCTTCTTCAGAATGTCTTCCTCAAAAGTTCAGCAAATTCTTATAACACAGTTTTGGCATTTATCTCCACCATTTATTGTAACTCAATCCCAGACTTCCGTATCACATATCCCACTTGCATTCCATATCACGCACACTCAGCAATAGTACACACTCAGAGTAAAAAGTAGAAATTAGAGGGTGAAAGTGAGAGTAGATTAAATGTAATGTAAATTTCTGGACAAATAAAACTCAGACTGCAGTTTTTCTCTGAAATTACTGAGTAGTTCTTTAAGAATACCAGAAGGCTGAACCCCTTGTTGATCACAGCACCTGTCAAATTTTCTTTTTCCTTTTCACCTGCAGCCTCTTTTTATTTAGACTTTCAGTGGAACTTCTGTTCACAGCTTGACTAATTAATCTAACAAAGCATGTATAACCAAGCAATTAGCAAACGTTGTCAAAGCAATTTCATAACATTACATCTTATCATGTACCCGTAAGCAGTTTAAAGGGTTTTATTTTATTCCAAAAAAATTTTTTTAGGAATTCATTACACTGTAAGGCAACACTTTGGCTATGATGTTTTTTGATATTGTATCATTTAAGCATTATTCTGAGTGATTATGTCCAAACACCTCATGTTTGAAATTTCACCTCGATGTATTTTTCCAGAAACAATCATTTTAAAAGCTGATCGAAACCAGCTGTAGAAGAAAGCGTATATAAAGGGATTTAGCATTGAATTTGACAGAGTAAGCCAGTTAAGGGTTTCAATCACAGAAACTGATGGAGTGTCAGAGGATAATGGCTGAAACACGACACAAAGAAAGTATGGAGTCATGGATAAAAGAAAAATTCCCATCACAGTAGCCAAAGTTTTGGTGGCTTTCCTCTCCATTTTACTAACGGTTCCTCCACACATTGTACTTTGGATGCTTTTTGCCTGTCTTTGTGCCACAATAAAAATCTTCAGATATATACAGAGCATTGTAATTGCTGGGAGGAAAAATCCAAAAACAGGTCCCAAAGTGTTTGTCATTACAATATCAACTGAGCAGTCTTCACACGTTCCTTGGTTGAATCCTGTCACCGTGAGGCCTATTCCAATTAAGGTTGAAACACCCCAGCTTACCAGGATCATTACCACAGTAACTTGAACATTTACTTTAGTTCTGTATACCAGAGGCTGACAGACTGCATAATATCTATCGACTGAAATACAGCACAGGTTCAGGATGGAAGACGTACAGAGAATAACGTCAAAGCAGTCACGTATTTTACACAGGAAGTCTTCATGATAGAGACAAGAGGTGACAGTGAATGCCATGCTGAACGGAAAAACAAAAACCCCAACCAGCAGGTCAGCAACTGCCAGAGACAGTATAAGGTAGTTAGTGGGCGTGTGGAGCTGTTTGAAATAGATGACAGACATTATTACAAGCATATTTCCACATGTGGTGACCACAGACAATAAGCCAAGGAAAGCATATACCAAGACACAAAGCACAGAAGGGTTACTTGTGAAGACATAGGTTGCATTTTGGGATTCAAAGCAGGGATGCATGTTGGAGAGTGAGTAAGTGGCATTGACATATACCTGCATATCAATACGTCTTGGTCAATTACATTCGTGGCTGTGAAAATGTATTTTTTAAAAATGCAGGTGCGAACCACTTGAAGGAATTAGGTAAAAACTGGATTCACTTCTTGCCTTGAAGAGTATATTGATGCATTTATAGGATATAGGATAGGTTAAACCTATCAATGTTTAACCTATCCTATTTTAGTATTTAAATGAGGAAGTGGGTGGGTAAAAGGGATTGGAGGGTCGTTGAGTTTGTTTTTTGTTTTTTTGTTTTTTACTGACATCACATTACAAATGCTATACTAGATACTATAGCCGTCACACTCTCCACCTGCCCACACCATCCACCCCACATACAAATAAAAAAAATGACAGTAGCAAAGAAACTACTGCATCAACTACATTTCTTATCAGCATATTGAGCAAACATTATGTTTTGTCAACCTAATAGGCTAGTTCTGTAAACTCCTCACTGTCAAAACAAAACAAAAAGCAATACACCACCCCCGTCAATCCAAACCCTGACTGGAGGCTACATCATCCACATGCCTATACTAGGGCTTTAGGAGGTTCATGTGGATCATCAGGACCAACAGATGAAAGGCCAAAGTTTAATTTTAATCAGGGTGATACTTCCTCCATTTTCTGCTCGCCCCAGACTTGGTGTCATATCTCACTTTTACTTTAGATACTAATAATTGATCCATATTGCCCCTAAAGTTCGCCAACCAGATTTTAGACCACACTTTTTTGTTCTTTTTTTCAGGTCTATATTTTCTCCTGCCCTGCCTCCCCTGAAGTTTCCTGGCGTCGCTCACGATTCGAAAACCGCTGATCTAGAGGAATGAAAACTTTATACCCAAAGGAGATTACCCTAAAAATAAAGGTATGCCATGCCTGAATGCAGTGGCTGTCTGGAAAACGCAATGCAGTGTGCATTGACGAGAGCTCCTATAAAGGGAGAGTAAGGACAACCATTGGAAAACGGAGAGGGAAGAAAATATCATGTCCCTTCACCAATGACAAAATAAAAGATCAGTGTTTCTCTTTTTAACTAGACTGCACTTTCACATGAGTTGTTTTTGCTTATTTATTTATTTATTTTAAAGGGACACTGTACATTGCTCACATCCTCAGCATGAAAATAACCAGATTTAGCCATCAGGTTATTTTTGCATATGCAGTTCCTGGCAGGTTGATGTTACAAGAGTACAGAGACAAGTACATTTATTTATTTATTTATTTATTTTTACAGTATTACAGCAATTTAATTGAGTTTGTGCTGTGTATAAAAAGAAGTGCATGAAAAGAAAACATTTACAGATGCAAGACAACACTATGCCTACAGAAACGCAAGTGAACATTTTTATTTGAGGATTAATGCTAAGCCATTTGACAGTAAAACACCAAAGGATCATCTCACTGATGGTCACAACAACTGGCAATGTTCCTTCTTTTTTGTAAAACTCTTGAGGTCTCCATATGTTGTAAGACATCCAGTTGTTTTTTTTTTCAGCCGTTTAAAATATATTTTGCACACAACGGCTCCACTGATAATTCTGTTAAACACGACAGCTCTGTTTGTATGTCCACACACACACACACACACACACACACACACACACACACACACACACACACACACACACACACACTAAATAGTGGATAATAAGTAAAAAGTTAAAGTGTACATTTTATTGTAAAATTATGAAAATTCAAATCATTTTATCAAAACATCCTTTGACGTAAATTCATGTTGTCAAAATTATTAAATTAACTGTGAATTTTACTTTCGTTTTGTAAATGTTGCATGTTGAGATTGCAAAGGAAAACCTTCCACCTCTTCCCTTCAGGGGTCACTACAACAACATAATTTGAATGCTTAGTCTGCAATAGGTTTTCTCATCACAGAGTCTTAGCATTTATTCAGGCTTGCGACTAGATCAAGAGAGAAACCCTGGCACTGCATTTTTTTTGTGTAATATCTGGCACAGGGTCAAACCCTGGACCCCAGTCCAAGAAAGACATTTGGCCACTGTCTCACCAATAACATTGAGAGAGATGAAAAGGGGAAAAAAACACACATTTAAAACAATTTTGAGTTAGAAAATCCTCTTTGGAATATTTTTCCACATACTATCATTTTCAATGCTGATCGGAACCAGCTGTAAAAGAAAGCGTATATAAAGGGATTTAGCATTGAATTTGACAATGCAAACCAGTTAAGGGTTTCAATCAAAGAAAGTGGTGGAGCGTCAGAAGCTAATGGCTGAAACACGACACAAAGAAAGTATGGGGTCAGACATAAAAGAAATATTCCCATCACAGTAGCCAACGTTTTGGTGGCTTTCCTCTCCATTTTACTAACAGCTCCTACACATTTTGTGCTTTGGATGCTGTTTGCCTGTCTTTGTGCAACAATAAAAATCTTCAGATATATACAAAGCATTGTAATGGCTGGTACAAAAAAGGAAAAAATGGGTCCCATCGTGTTTGCCATTACGGTACCAACTGAGCAGTCTTCACACGTTCCTTGGTTGAATCCTGTCATTGTGATGCCGATTCCAATTGCAGTTGAAACACCCCAGCTTACCAGGATAATTACCACAGTAAATTGAACATTTACTTTAGTTCTGTATGCCAGAGGCTGACAGACTGCATAATATCTATCGATTGAAATGCAGCACAAGTTCAGGATGGAAGACGTACAGAGAGTAGCATCAAAGCAGTCACGTATTTTACACAGGAAGTCTTCATGATAGAGACAAGAGGTGACAGTGAATGCCATGCTGAACGGAAAAACAAAAACCCCAACCAGCAGGTCAGCAACTGCCAGAGACAGTATAAGGTAGTTAGTGGGCGTGTGGAGCTGTTTGAAATAGATGACAGACATTATTACAAGCATATTTCCACATGTGGTGACCACAGACAATAAGCCAAGGAAAGCATATACCAAGACACAAAGCACAGAAGGGTTACTTGTGAAGACATAGGTTGCATTTTGGGATTCATAGCAGGGATGCATGTTGGAGAGTGAGTAAGTGGCATTGACATATACCTGCATATCAATACGTCTTGGTCAATTACATTCGTGGCTGTGAAAATGTATTTTAAAAAAAATGCAGGTGCGAACCACTTGAAGGAATTAGGTAAAAACTGGATTCACTTCTTGCCTTGAAGAGTATATTGATGCATTTATAGGATATAGGATAGGTTAAACCTATCAATGTTTAACCTATCCTATTTTAGTATTTAAATGAGGAAGTGGGTGGGTAAAAGGGATTGGAGGGTCGTTGAGTTTGTTTTTTGTTTTTTTTTTTACTGACATCACATTACAAATGCTATACTAGATACTATAGCCGTCACACTCTCCACCTGCCCACACCATCCACCCCACAGACAAATAAAAAAAAATGACAGTAGCAAAGAAACTACTGCATCAACTACATTTCTTATCAGCATATTGAGCAAACATTATGTTTTGTCAACCTAATAGGCTAGTTCTGTAAACTCCTCACTGTCAAAAAAACAACAAAAAGCAATACACCACCCCCGTCAATCCAAACCCTGACTGGAGGCTACATCATCCACATGCCTATACTAGGGCTTTAGGAGGTTCATGTGGATCATCAGGACCAACAGATGAAAGGCCAAAGTTTAATTTTAATCAGGGTGATACTTCCTCCATTTTCTGCTCGCCCCAGACTTGGTGTCATATCTCACTTTTACTTTAGATACTAATAATTGATCCATATTGCCCCTAAAGTTCGCCAACCAGATTTTAGACCACACTTTTTTGTTCTTTTTTTCAGGTCTATATTTTCTCCTGCCCTGCCTCCCCTGAAGTTTCCTGGCGTCGCTCACGATTCGAAAACCGCTGATCTAGAGGAATGAAAAATTTATACCCAAAGGAGATTACCCCTAAAAATAAAGGTATGCCATGCCTGAATGCAGTGGCTGTCTGGAAAACGCAATGCAGTGTGCATTGACGAGAGCTCCTGTAAAGGGAGAGTAAGGACAACCATCGGAAAACGGAGAGGGAAGAAAATATCATGTCCCTTCACCAATGACAAAATAAAAGATCAGTGTTTCTCTTTTTAACTAGACTGCACTTTCACATGAGTTGTTTTTGCTTATTTATTTATTTATTTTAAAAAGGGACACTGTACATTGCTCACATCCTCAGCATGAAAATAACCAGATTTAGCCATCAGGTTATTTTTGCATATGCAGTTCCTGGCAGGTTGATGTTACAAGAGTACAGAGACAAGTATTTATTTATTTATTTATTTTTTACAGTATTACAGCAATTTAATTGAGTTTGTGCTGTGTATAAAAAGAAGTGCATGAAAAGAAAACATTTACAGATGCAAGACAACACTATGCCTACAGAAACGCAAGTGAACATTTTTATTTGAGGATTAATGCTAAGCCATTTGACAGTAAAACACCAAAGGATCATCTCACTGATGGTCACAACAACTGGCAATGTTCCTTCTTTTTTTAAACTCTTGAGGTCTCCATATGTTGTAAGACATCCAGTTGTTTTTTTTTCAGCCGTTTAAAATATATTTTGCACACAACGGCTCCACTGATAATTCTGTTAAACACGACAGCTCTGTTTGTATGTCCACACACACACACACACACACACACACACACACACACACACACGCTAAATGGTGGATAACATATAAAGTTAAAAGTGGACATATTATTTTAAAATTATGAAAATTCAAATAATTTTATCAAAACATCCATTGACGTAAATTCATGTTGTCAAAATTGTTGTTGCTGTGATGTTATGGAATTGTGAATTTTACTTTACTTTTGTAAATGTTGCATGTTGAGATTGCAAAGGAAAACCTTCCACCTCTTCCCTTCAGGGGTCACTACAGCAACATAATTTGAATGTTTAGTCTGCAATAGGTTTTCTCATCACAGAGTCTTAGCATTTATTCAGGCTTGGGACTAGATCAAGAGAGAAACCCTTGGACTGTACTTTTAGTGTAATAACTGGCACAGCGTCAAACCCTGGACCCCAGTCCAAGAAAGACATTTGGCCACTGTCTCACCAATAACATTGAGAGAGATGAAAAGGGAAAAAACACACATTTAAAACAATTTTGAGTTAGAAAATCCTCTTTGGAATATTTTTCCACATACTATCATTTTCAATGCTGATCGGAACCAGCTGTAAAAGAAAGCGTATATAAAGGGATTTAGCATTGAATTTGACAATGCAAACCAGTTCAGTGTTTCAATCAAAGAAAGTGGTGGAGCGTCAGAAGCTAATGGCTGAAACACGACACAAAGAAAGCATGGGGTCAGACATAAAAGAAATATTCCCATCACAGTAGCCAACGTTTTGGTGGCTTTCCTCTCCATTTTACTAACAGTTCCTACACATTTTGTGCTTTGGATGCTGTTTGCCTGTCTTTGTGCCACAATAAAAATCTTCAGATATATACAAAGCATTGTAATGGCTGGTACAAAAAAGGAAAAAATGGGTCCCATCGTGTTTGCCATTACGGTATCAACTGAGCAGTCTTCACACGTTCCTTGGCTGAATCCTGTCATTGTGATGCCTATTCCAATTGCAGTTGAAACACCCCAGCTTACCAGGATCATTACCACAGTAACTTGAACATTTACTTTAGTTCTGTATGCCAGAGGCTGACAGACTGCATAATATCTATCGATTGAAATGCAGCACAGGTTCAGGATGGAAGACGTACAGAGAATAACGTCAAAGCAGTCACATATTCTACACAGGAAGTCTTCATGATAGAGACAAGAGGTGAGAGGAAATGCCATGCTGAACGGAAAAACAAAAACCCCAACCAGCAGGTCAGCAACTGCCAGAGACAGTATAAGGTAGTTAGTGGGCGTGTGGAGCTGTTTGAAATAGATGACGGACATTATTACAAGCATATTTCCACATGTGGTGACCACAGACAATAAGCCAAGGAAAGCATATACCAAGACACAAAGCACAGAAGGGTTACTTGTGAAGACATAGGTTGCATTTTGGGATTCAAAGCAGGGATGCATGTTGGAGAGTGAGTAAGTGGCATTGGCATATACCTGTTTATCCATACGTCTTGATTAATTACATTCGGGACAGTGTAAATGTTTCAAAAGATACCGTTGTGAACCATTTGCATGAAATAGTTAAAAACAATGTTCCAAGTAGATTCATTTCTTACAGTGCTTTGAGGAGCTTGTTGGTTGCATTTATGGGTTTAACCTACCTATCATGTTTTAGTATTTAAATGAGGAAATGGGTGGGTAAAGGGGATTGGGAGTTGATTTTTTCTTTTTTTTCCTGACTCATCACATTCATTACACATAGCTTCACTGATGGTAATAAATACTACAATACAATAGGTTAAGTTAAGCATTGCTTCACCAAAATCTTCAACCTACAATTAATTAAATATGAACATTAAGTGGAAAATGACCGATTACACCATATGGTGAAATCTAGAAGTTTGGGTACTTTCTACCAGAGTACACTGGTCCACTTAAACAATTACAGTAAATGCATGCTTGAATGCTCTGCATTGGAGTTAATTGCACCAAGATGCATCACATGTACAAAATGTGCAAAGTTCTGTTGATAAAAATAGATATTTCTATAAGATGTAAAAACTTTAATAAATGTGGTAAAAAAAAAAACTTGTGTGTAAAACTTGTCTAGATATTTATAGGAAAAAACCTAATATACTACTCATGAATACATTTGTGTACGTGTAAAAAGGGTTCTTTTACAAATACACTATAGTTTACATAGTACAATACAGTAACCTATCAGTCAAACTTCTGGGATATTGATCTTGTCAGGTAAACAGCAGCAATTGACTTCCTGTCAATCAGCATCAGCTGTTTTGGTGTTCATGAAATAAACTACTGTCAGATCTGCGGCTCCTCCTGCCAGTTAGTCTTTCTCTCTCCTTCCCCCTCTTCCGTTTTATTACAGATCCCGTACCAGCCGTTTAAGGAGGGAGCAGCTGTGGCCTGCTGAAAACTATTCAAAATCACACTGCCAGGACAGACAGACAGACAGACACCAAAACAGCTTCTGCTACACCAGGCGCTACCTGCTTTCATGAAACAACCCCACTCCAACTAGTCCGCCAGTAAATTGTCCTGATTTTGTCGCCTGCTCAAGCCATTCTGCCTGGGCGCGACTCGTGCGGACCAACACCATCTCCATGCACGCCCAACTCACCGGGCACAACCTTCGCATCATCGCCTGTCCAGCTGGATCCCATAGTCTATCTAGGCTTCTTTGATAAAAGCTTTAACTTATCTGCTGACTCTGCCTTGTCTCTGCAAGCTTGGATCCAACATCTAACAACGGCAGGTGCACCAGAGGGGTAACAATAAGACGGTCCCCAAACGGTTTTCCAGGTTGAGGCCGTTGATATTTTTATCCCTTCTCATTTCTTCTGACTAATTACTAAGTGACTTTTACTGGTGTATTTTTTTTTTCATTTGGCTTAGCTGTACTGCTAGCATCGTGCAGCACCTGGCACCATGCACAAGTAGTGCCCCTCCTCCAGGATTATACATGTCTATAGAACCATGTCTCTAGATCCTATGAAAGTCCTCTACAAGTGGGAAGCTTCTGGCCACAGGAAAATAGTGATTTGTTTTGATAAAAGGTCTGTTGTAATCTGAAGCTACTATTGTATTCATGATAACATACACCACTCAAGAGGGCGGGGACCATGAAACCACTGTCTAGGTTTACAAACAGGAACTCACAAAACAATGAGTGACGTGCCTCAATAACTCCATTCATCTTTATATACAGTCAATGGTAGACCAATACCAAGTCAAAAAACGAAACCAGGTGGAGACCAAGCCCAAAATATCTCATGATCAACAGGACCATTTGCATGAATTGTACAGTGAGAAACAAACAAACAAACATCATATTGTAGCGCATAAAGTCAGTACTATTATGGCATAATTCCAACTGCAAGCACAATACATAGCATCACATGCTTTTCTTAATACATCAATTTACTGTAAAGAAGGGCAGCATTTTGGTTTAGCGATATAACGATAGCTATTAGTGCCCTTTCAGAGTACGAACACATTTAATTTAAGGATTGCTATAGGAACATAATTGAAAATCATCTCCTATTGACACATCATATTACATCATACATGTTTTTGTCTATGTTACTCATTGTGTGTGTGTGTGTGTGTGTGTGTTTGCACGCGTGTGCATGTGTGTTTATGCATATATACACAAATAGTTTTCTGATTTGGACATACACAGATACTGTTTTGTGTTATCATTTAAGAGGTTTTATATGTTACCATGTAACTTCACCATTAATAAAATAAAAGATCAGTGTTTGTCTTTTTAAGCAGACTGCACATTGGTGTCTGTGGTTATTTTTTGTTTGTTTATTTTTCACAAAGGGACAATCTGCAATGCTCCAAACTAAACATGAAAGGCACCAGATTTAGACATCCGGTTATTGTAGTCAATGGCAGGTTGATGGCACGAAAGATAAGTACAGACAGGTTTTTTTTTTGTTTTTTTTTTACAGTTTTACAGCAAAATAATTTTTGATTGTTATGAATATGAAACAAGTCGATTAATAGCGAAGATTTACATAAACAAGAAAATACAATGCACACAAATACTCAGGTCAGGTCAGGGTTACTAAGCTATTTGAAAGTAAAACACCAAAGGATGATCTAAATGATGGTCACAACAACTGGCAATTTGCCATTTTTTCTAATACAGTCACGAGGTTGTTTTTTTTTTTTGGAAAGAAAAAAAATAATTTAATTTATTTCTAAATTACTTAATTTAGAAATACTCAAATAAGTTGGGGGAAATTCAGCAGTTGAAAATATATTTTACACACAACTGCTCCACTGATATGTTAGTATTTCTGTTGTCAAAGACCACTACTCTGTTTGTATGTCTACACACACACACACACACACACACACACACACACACACACACACAAACATGCTATGGTGGATAAAAAAGAAAATATGTTTGTATTTTTATTATGAAATTTGATATGTAAATGTATTAATTTTGTAGTCAAATTAGAAAATATTAAAAAAAAAATGTATCAAAGATCTTTTGATGTAAATGCATGTACTGTTGCCAAAGTGTTTCTGTGATGTTATGAAATTTTAAAGTTTATTTTCGTTTTGAAATGCAACATGTTGACATTACAAAGAAAAACTTTTCAGCCATTCTCTTCAGGGGTCGCTACAGTAACATAATTTGAATGTTTAGTTTGCCATATATATATATATATATTTATTTTTTTTACAACAGATAGTCTGCCGGACATGGCCTTTGCATTTTTTCAGGTTTGGGACTAGATCAAGAGGCAAAGAGGGTCACTTTCTCACCATTCATCAACATTGAGAGAAACTGGGGTGAAAAAACCCAACACATTTTCAAAGGAAAACTAAAGATTTAAAACAATTTTGAGTTCGAAAATTCTTTTTGGAATATTTTACCACAAACAATCATTTTAAAAGCCGATCGAAACCAGCTGTAAAAGAAAGCGTATATAAAGGGATTCAGCATTGAATTTGACAGAGTAAGCCAGTTCAGTGTTTCAATCACAGAAAGTGGTGGAGCGTCAGAAGCTAATGGCTGAAACACTACACAAAGAAAGTATGGGGTCAGACATAAGAGAAAAATTCCCATCACAGTAGCCAACGTTTTGGTGGCTTTCCTCTCCATTTTACTAACAGTTCCTACACATTTTGTGCTTTGGATGCTGTTTGCCTGTCTTTGTGCAACAATAAAAATCTTCAGATATATACAAAGCATTGTAATGGCTGGTACAAAAAATGCAAAAATGGGTCCCAAGGTGTTTGCCATTACAATATCAACTGAGCAGTCTTCACATGTTCCTTGGCTGAATCCTGTCATTGTGATGCCGATTCCAATTATGGCAGAAACACCCCAGCTTACCAGGATCATTACCACAGTAACTTGAACATTTACTTTAGTTCTGTATGCCAGAGGCTGACAGACTGCATAATATCTATCGATGGAAATGCAGCACAGGTTCAGGATGGAAGACGTACAGAGAGTAACATCAAAGCAGTCACGTATTTTACACAGGAAGTCTTCATGATAGAGACAAGAGGTGACAGTGAATGCCATGCTGAACGGAAAAACAAAAACTCCAACCAGCAGGTCAGCAACTGCCAGAGACAGTATGAGGTAGTTAGTTGGCGTGTGGAGCTGTTTGAAATAGATGACGGACATCATTACAAGCATATTTCCACATATAGTGACCACAGACAATAAGCCGAGGAAAGCATATACCAAGACACAAAGCACAGAAGGGTTACTTGTGAATACATACGTTGCATTGCCTGATTCATAGCACGGATGCATGTCAGAGAAAGAGTTATTTTGTACTTTAGTTTCCATGTATCTGCTCTACTTGAGGTGTGGAAATTAGCTGAATTAGTTGAAAGATTTTTCTATGAGGCTTACCCTGCCCTACCTCGCTTTAAATAATTTTTGTTTGGATATGTATTTAACCTACCTCCCTCACCTCTTAATATTTAAATGAGGGGAAACTTGCTGAACCTATCGGGTATAGTCTGGCATAAGCATGGAACTTGAACAAAGTGTTTGTGTGCGCAAGCGCGCAGGCGTGTGTGTGTATATCTTAGGGATGGGCGATATGGACTAAAACTTTCATCACAATATTTTCTGCCATTTATTGTGATAACAATAAAAGTGACGATAAAAAATATAAAACAATTCAACTCCATCTTTTGGGTGTGGTTATTTTTTGTTTGTTTATTTTTCACAAGGGGACAATCTACAATGCTCCAAACTAAACATGAAAGGCACCAGATTTAGACATCCGGTTATTGTAGTCAATGGCAGGTTGATGGCACGAAAGATAAGTACAGACAGGTTTTTTTTTTGGTTTGTTTGTTTTTTACAGTTTTACAGCAATATAAATTTTGATTGTTATGAATATGAAACAAGTCAATTAATAGCGAAGATTTACATAAACAAGAAAATACAATGCACACAAATACTCAGGTCAGGTCAGGGTTACTAAGCTATTTGAAAGTAAAACACCAAAGGATGATCTAAATGATGGTCACAACAACTGGCAATTTGCCATTTTTTCTAATACAGTCACGAGGTTGGTTTTTTTTTGGAAAGAAAAAAAATAATTTAATTTATTTCTAAATTACTTATATCAAATAAGTTGGGGGAAATTCAGCAGTTGAAAATATATTTTACACACAACTGCTCCACTGATATGTTAGTATTTCTGTTGTCAAAGACCACTACTCTGTTTGTATGTCTACACACACACACACACACACACACACACACACACACACACACACACACAACATGCAATGGTGGATAAAAAAGAAAATATGTTTGTATTTTTATTATGAAATTTGATATGTAAATGTATTAATTTTGTAGTCAAATTAGAAAATATTTAAAAAATGTATCAAAGATCTTTTGATGTAAATGCATGTACTGTTGCCAAAGTGTTTCTGTGATGTTATGAAATTTTAAAGTTTATTTTCGTTTTGAAATGCAACATGTTGACATTACAAAGAAAAACTTTTCAGCCATTCTCTTCAGGGGTCGCTACAGTAACATAATTTGAATGTTTAGTTTGCCGTATATATATATATTATTTTTTTTTTTTACAACAGATAGTCTGCCGGACATGGCCTTTGCATTTTTTCAGGTTTGGGACTAGATCAAGAGGCAAAGAGGGTCACTTTCTCACCATTCATCAACATTGAGAGAAACTGGGGTGAAAAAACCCAACACATTTTCAAAGGAAAACTAAAGATTTAAAACAATTTTGAGTTAGAAAATTCTCTTTGGAATATTTTACCACAAACAATCATTTTAAAAGCCGATCGAAACCAGCTGTAAAAGAAAGCATATATAAAGGGATTCAGCATTGAATTTGACAGAGTAAGCCAGTTCAGTGTTTCAATCACAGAAACTGGTGGAGCGTCAGACGCCAATGATTGAAACACGACACAAAGAAAGTATGGGGTCAGACATAAGAGAAAAATTCCCATCACAGTAGCCAACGTTTTGGTGGCTTTCCTCTCCATTTTACTAACGGTTCCTACACATTTTGTGCTTTGGATGCTGTTTGCCTGTCTTTGTGCCACAATAAAAATCTTCAGATATATACAAAGCATTGTAATGGCTGGTACAAAAAATGCAAAAATGGGTCCCAAGGTGTTTGCCATTACAATATCAACTGAGCAGTCTTCACATGTTCCTTGGCTGAATCCTGTCATTGTGATGCCGATTCCAATTATGGCAGAAACACCCCAGCTTACCAGGATCATTACCACAGTAACTTGAACATTTACTTTAGTTCTGTATGCCAGAGGCTGACAGACTGCATAATATCTATCGACTGAAATGCAGCACAGGTTCAGGATGGAAGACGTACAGAGAGTAACATCAAAGCAGTCACGTATTTTACACAGGAAGTCTTCATGATAGAGACAAGAGGTGACAGTGAATGCCATGCTGAACGGAAAAACAAAAACCCCAACCAGCAGGTCAGCAACTGCCAGAGACAGTATGAGGTAGTTAGTGGGCGTGTGGAGCTGCTTGAAATAGATGACGGACATCATTACAAGTATATTTCCACATATAGTGACCACAGACAATAAGCCGAGGAAAGCATATACCAAGACACAAAGCACAGAAGGGTTACTTGTGAATACATACGTTGCATTGCCTGATTCATAGCACGGATGCATGGCAGAGAAAGAGTTATTTTGTACTTTAGTTTCCATGTATCTGCTCTACTTGAGGTGTGGAAATTAGCTGAATTAGTTGAAAGATTTTTCTATGAGGCTTACCCTGCCCTACCTCGCTTTAAATAATTTTTGTTTGGATATGTATTTAACCTACCTCCCTCACCTCTTAATATTTAAATGAGGAGAAACTTGCTGAACCTATCGGGTATAGTCTGGCATAAGCACGGAACTTGAACAAAGTGTTTGTGTGCGCAAGCGCGCAGGCGTGTGTGTGTATATCTTAAGGATGGGCGATATGGACTAAAACTTTTATCACAATATTTTCTGCCATTTATTGTGATAACAATAAAAGTGACGATAAAAAATATAAAACAATTCAACTCCATCTTTTGGGATTTTTTTGAAAGCTTGTGCTGCACATGAGTTGCCGGTTGCCAGCAGCAAGTGCGTTGCGCACGTAATTACGTCATCAACAGGAGTTTATCTTTATTACCGCGAGATGACCTATTCTTACCGAGGTGAATTTTTTGACAATATATCGGAAACGCCGATATATCGCCCATCCCCACAGGGCAGTTATCACAAAACATGTGAAATGTAGTCCACGTAATTTCATTCACAGGACTACACATTAGAAAACTGAATGTGTGTCACCACTAGATGTCGCTGGTGCAGGTTTTAACTTTGTGTGTTCATTCATTCCACGATTGATAAAACTTTCAGTTATAGTTTTGTGTTTTAGGGATCGTGGTGACATCTCACTGTGTTTGATTATATTCCGGAGTCAGTTGTAGAGTGAAAGCAGTGTTCTATGAATTTCTGATCGAAGATCGTTTGTTATCGCAGGGGTTAGATTCCCAGAATGCCTTGCGTCAGGGACAATCACATGGAACAAATGTTTCTGTGTCGCCATGGTGGTTAATGAGAGTAAAGTTGGTGGTGGGTTTGTGTCTTGTTGATGCTTCTAAAGGAAACATCAAGTTGAACTGTCTTTAAAATTAGTCTCGTTTGAGCCACATTAGTAACACACCAGTGGGAAGGTTGCCGTGAGTTTGAAAGGGACCAGGCCCTCTGTGTGTTGTGTGTTAGATCACTCTGATTTCTCTTCAGATCGAACAAATCTTTCGCCTTTTACTAAAGATTTCCGTGGAGAGGATCACTAAGAGTATTACTGAATTTTTTGATGCCCTGCTGACGTGGGGCTTCTCAAACTGTGAAAATAAATTGATGTTGTTCTTATCACTGAATTAAAATGCTAAGGAGCTTTTTAAATCTGCACTACTGACCAGTTATCACAAAACATGTGAAACGTAGTCCATGTCATATTATTCACAGGACTTCACATTAGACAACTTAGTGTGTGTCACCAGTAGATGTCGCTTGTGCAAGTTATAACTTTGCGTATTTATTCATCCAAATGTCGCTAAAGTTTCAGTTATAGTTTTGTTTTAGGGATCGTCGTGACATCTCACTGTGTTTGATTATATTCCGAAATCAGTTGTATACTGAAAGCAGTGTTCGATGATTTTCTCCTCGAAAATCTGTTGTTATCGCAGGGGTTAGATTCCCAGAATGCCTTGCGTCAGGGACAATCACATGGAACAATTGTTGAGTTTGTGTCGCCATAGTTATTAATGAGAGTAAAGTTGGTGGTGGGTTTGTGTCTTGTTGATGCTTCTGAAGGAAACATCAAGTTGAACTGTCTTTAAAATTAGTCTCGTTTGAGCCACATTAGTAACACACCAGTGGGAAGGTTGCCGTGAGTTTGAAAGGCACCAGGCCCTCTGTGTGTTGTGTGTTAGATCACTCTGATTTCTCTTCAGATCGAACAAATCTTTCGCCTTTTACTAAAGATTTCCGTGGAGAGGATCACTAAGAGTATTACTGAATTTTTTGATGCCCTGCTGATGTGGGGCTTCTTAAACTGTGAAAATAAGTTGATGTTGTTCTTATCATTGAATAAAGATGTTAAGGAGCTTGATTGATCTGCACGACTGGCCAGTTATCACAAAACATGTGAAACGTAGTCCATGTAATTTTATTCACGGTACTCCACATTAGAAAACTTAACGTGTGTCACCACTAGATGTCGCTTGTGCAAGTCATAAACTTTGCGTATTCATTCATCCAAAGATCACTAAAACTTTCAATTATAGTGTTGTGTTTTAGGGATCGTCGTGACATCTCACTGTGTTCGATTATATTCCGGAGTCAGTTGTAGAGTGAAAGCAGAGTGTTCTATAATCTTGTCGAAGATTGTTTGTTCTCGCAGGGGTTAGATTCCCAGAATGCCTTGCATCACTCCATGCAATTTGTGTCGCTATAGTTGTTGATGAGAGTAAATTTGTTGTTGTTGTTGTTGTTGGTGGTGTTTATTTAAATTGATGCTTCTGAAGGAAACATCAAGTTGAACTGTCTTTAAAATTAGTCTCGTTTGAGCCACATTAGTAACACACCAGTGGGAAGGTTGCCGTGAGTTTGAAAGGGACCAGGCCCTCTGTGTGTTGTGTGTCAGATCACTCTGATTTCTCTTCAGATCGAACAAATCTTTCGCCTTTTACTAAAGATTTCCGTGGAGAGGATCACTAAGAGTATTACTGAATTTTTTTAATGCCCTGCTGATGTGGGGCTTCTTGAACTGTGAAAATAAATTGATGTTCTTCTTAACATTCAATAAAGATGATAAGGAGCTTGTTTGATCTGCACTACTGACCAGTTATCACAAAACATGTGAAACGTAGTCCATGTAATTTTATTCACAGGACTACACATTAGAAAACTTAATGTGTGTTACCACCAGATGTTGCTGGTGCAAGCTTTAAGTTTGTGTATTCATTCAACGATTGATAAAACTTTCAATTATAGTTTTGTGTTTTAGGGATCGTTGTGACATCTCACTGTGTTTGATTATATTCCGGAGTCAGTTGTAGAGTGAAAGCAGAGTGTTCTATAATGTTGTCGAAGATTGTTTGTTATCGCAGGGGTTAGATTCCCAGAATGCCTTGCATCAGGGACAATCACATGGAACAAATGTTGAATTTGTGTCGCTATAGCTGTTGATGAGAGTAAAGTTGTTGTTGTTGTTTATTTAAATGTATGCTTCTGAAGGAAACATCAAGCGGCGTAGCGAATTGCCGTAGCCCACAACAGTTCTGTACCCTGATGTGGGTCACAGACGCGTCAAGAGGAACCAGCTGAGGTGGCTTAGCTGGTGAGTACTGGAACTGTTCGGCATGGTTATGCAGGGGGGTATGAAAGGTTGACTCATTATTGTTCTGTCAATTTCTTATGTTTCGAATGATACTGGTGATTCCTCAGGTGTCCCGGATACCTTGGCCTCCTCCAGTGCGTCCCTGCCGCCATCTGGGGCTCATCCGACCAGCCGAGCCCTCACTTGTGCTGGAGTCACAAGAGCCAAGACGTGGCTAATGGAGCAAATCAAAGGGAATGAACCATGAGAGACTGTCAGAATCCACTGGCCCATGATTACTGCTCCTCAGCCACAGACTGACTGTTGGAACTGGTGCCCTTATTAGACCACAAAAGAGCTAGCATTCCTGGCAACATTCCTGGCAGGACCTTCCAACAAGAGCTGGCAGACCAAACAAGGCTGTGCCAGTCCACCCTGAGATGAACCATGCTAGCTGTGTGGGATGGAATCATCCATATGCCTACCAGGTAGATCAAATTACCATAAAATAGATTAGATCTGGCTGACATGAAAGCTTAATAAGAAGTGAGAGCCAGATTTTAAATTGCAATCGGAGCCACTGACTGCACACACATTCAAATTCAAATTCAGGTTAAAATGTAATGTATTGTTGTTTAAAAAATACACATTTGATCTTTATTTGATGGGTTATGTTTGATTATAGTTTCTTGGGTTACATTTTTCTCAAACTTCTATTTGAGACTCATTATTGTTGGAGATCAGTCTAACTACAACCGTGTCATCCTTACATTTCACCATGTGACTGCTTGAGTATCATGCAGAGGAAGTAAGAAGTGAGGAGCAGATACAGCAGAGGGCGCAGGACACAAGAGAGACCACACCTCTCCATTCAACCAGGGCCAGGGTTTCTGGTCAGGGTGAATGGTTATACACAAGCTTAAGAAAATATTTTTCTCTGATTTTAATATTTTTAATCAAAAGTACATTATGTTACACATTATTGAGATTAAACATAATACATATTAATGACAACAGCCATTTATGGACACAAAGAAAATCTGAATTTTTCTTTTGGAAGAAAGCAGTAAATTTTCAGACTGTACATTTTGGTGGGACACATTCATATGCAATTGTAGTACTATTGCATACATGGCATAGTCAACTTTGATGCGCTGAGACTACATTAAAATTACTTTTTTAAAAACATTGAAAAATGAGCTAATGAATGAAACTCAAAGTTAGCAAAGTTCTTAAAATATTTTCCAGCGATAATCAATAAAAATGAAATGTGCAGTGACAATAAAGGTATTCAGTAGAATCCATCATTTTTTGATATTTGTGTTGACAGTTACTGAAAATTAAAAAAAAAATGAGATGATCAATGTAGCGAGTAAATTAATGCAACTTTAAGTTAGAACAGTCACCTTGAAATATTTTTCCAGTGATAATTATTCGAAAAGCGGCTCTAAACCAACTGTAAAAGAATGCATATATAAATGGATTGAGCATTGAATTTGAAAGTGCTACCCAGTTAAGAGCTTCCATAACAGAAACTGGGGCGGACAAATCACTGACATCTAATAACGTTATACAAAGGAAGATAGGAGTCCAGCACAATAGAAAAACACCCAGCACAATGGCCAGAGTTTTGGTAGCTTTCCTTTCTGTCTTGCTGAGGGTGGCTCCAGATTTCAAGATCTGGATGTTGCGTGCCTGTTTACGAGCAACAAGGTAAATTTTCATGTAGATGCAGAGCATTATGACCACCGGGAGGTAAAACGATAATGCATTTCCAATGGTGTTAATAAGGATATCTATTAAACACCTTTCCCCACACCCTTCATTATCATGTCCACCAACTCTAACAGCAATGCCGATTGAAGCAGACACCACCCAGCTCACCAGGATCATGCAGACAACAACATTGTGACTGATCTTTGCTCTGTACATCAGAGGCTGACACACTGCGTAATATCGGTCAATGGAAATACAGCAAAGGTTCAGGATAGAGCAAGTGCTCAGCCATATATCAAAACTTCCTCGTACCCTGCAGAATAAATTTTCGTGATGCAGACATGAGCTGACAGGGAACACCATGTTAAAAGGAAATACAACAATTCCAACAAGAAGGTCAGCAATGGCCAGCGAGAGAATGAGGTAGTTAGTTGGAGTGTGAAGCTGTTTAAAGTAAATTACAGAGATCGTGATGAGAAGGTTTCCACATACTGTGACGACAGACAAGAAAACAAGAAAAATATATAAAAATGCGCATATCACAGAAGGGCTATAAGTTAGTACATGATTTAAATTGTCTATTTCATAGCAGGGATGTATATCAGTCACAGCTACAGTGTTGTTAACAGTTTGTGTTCTCATGTTGAAGAGTTTTAGAGTTGAAAATGCAAAAACCAAAGGAACAAAATTAATTTGCAGTTCAAAAGAGACAATTTCCAAATGTTTGGATGATATTAAAAACATTTTAAAACCAAGATTAAACTCATATCAGACTATTGTTTATCCTGACAAAAATTCCAAAACAAGGTCACTGAATGAATAAGAATAAGAATAACATACAAATCAATTCTGCAGTCACATATACATATAGAGTATCTCTGAACCCTATCCCTGGACAAGTCACCAGTTTATCACTGGGCCAACAAAAGACAAATTACCAGTTGCACTTACACCAACAGCCAATTCTGAGTTTCCAGTTTGCCTCACATACATGTTTTTCAGACTGAAAGACAGAGTACCTGCACAGAACCCACACAGACACAGGGAGAATGCAAATTACACACGGAAAAGCCCCAGGCCTGGGGATCGAACCCACAACCGCCTTGCTGGGAGGTGACAGTGCTAGCCACTGCAACACCGTGTCACCAATATATAGCAATGTCTTCCTAAATTCCACAATGTCCACCCTTGAATTCCTTCTTTCTTTCCTTCCCTCTCTCTCTCTCTCTCTCCCTCTTGCTCTTTCTCTCTCTTACTCTACCTGTGTATCTGCATAATGGTAAAACAGAATTTTGTGGCTTTCTAAAAAAAGAAGAAGCCTGTTTTGTTGTATATACATACATATATATATATATTATTTTCTTTTTATTTTTTGGAATATTTAATATATATATGTTTGTATATATATATTTATATTTATATTAAATATTCCAAAAATAAAAGATTACCAATATAACAAGGAAGTTAATTCAACTTGATGTTCGCAAAGTCACCTTGAAATAGTTTTCCAGTGATAATCATTCTAAAGGCTGCTCTAAACCAACTGTAAAAGAATGCATATATAAATGGATTGAGCATTGAATTTGAAAGTGTTAACCAGTTAAGAGCTTCCATAACAGAAACTGGGACGGAAAAATTGTTTAGAGGCAGAAATGTTATGCAAAGGAAGAATGGAGTCCAGCACAATAGAAAAACACCCAGCACAATGGACAGAGTTTTGGTAGCTTTCCTTTCTGTCTTGCTGAGGGTGGCTCCAGATTTCAAGATCTGGATGTTGCGTGCCTGTTTACGAGCGACAAGGTAAATTTTCAAGTAGATGCAGAGCATTATGACCACCGGGAGGTAAAATGAGAGTATAGGTCCTACAGTGTTTTCAATGACCATATCTATTAAACACCTTTCCCCACACCCTTCATTATCAAGCCCACCAACTATAACAGCAATGCCGATTAAAGCAGACACCACCCAGCTCACCAGGATCATGCAGACAACAACATTGTGACTGATCTTTGCTCTGTACATCAGAGGCTGACACACTGCGTAATATCGGTCAATGGAAATACAGCAAAGGTTCAGGATAGAGCAGGTGCTTAGCGATATATCAAAACTTCCTCGTACCATGCAGAATAAAGTTTCGTGATACAGACATGAGCTGATAGAGAAGACCATGCTAAAAGGAAATACAACAATTCCAACAAGAAGGTCAGCAATGGCCAGCGAGAGAATGAGGTAGTTAGTTGGAGTGTGAAGCTGTTTAAAGTAAATTACAGAGATAGTGACGAGAAGGTTTCCACATACTGTGACGACAGACAAGAAAACAAGAAAAATATATAAAAATGTGCATATCACAGAAGGGCTGTTACTTAGTACATAAGCAAAACCGTCTATTTCATAGCAGGGATGTATATCAGTCACAGCTACAGTGTTGTTAACAGTTTGTGTTCTCATCTTTAAGACTTTGGAAAAAAGCAAAAGGTAAAAAAAACAAAAACAAAAGGAATTTGTTTAGACACGAAAATGTCTGGCTTCAAACCCAGTTAAAAATCATATTACGTTATAGTTACAATTTTCACAAATTTGACAAAAAAAAAAAGATCATCTCAAGTGTGCCAGGACCACACTGATATTTCAGAAGCAAAGTTAATGAATTGATAAGAATAACATACAGATCATCACTGCACTGGCATATACATGTATCACTGAGCACTGAATGATCAGAGCTACAGACACATGCTTTAATTTTGAACAATATATAACTCTCTAATTTCCATAATAACATTCATCCAGCCTGCTTACGTATGTGTGTGTGTGTGTGTGTGTGTGTGTGTGTGTTAAAATAGTATTATTAGATCATCAATAGGTGTACGCATAATAAATACATTGTAGATTAATTAGACCTCGCCAAAATAAAGTTTCAAATAAATGCAAATACATCATATATCTGATCATGGACTTTATTTGTTTATATCTGTGAAAGGCAAAAATAAGATTAGAAATATGTTACGCCTACATTCTTACTCTACAAAGAGAGAAAAAGAGAGGATGGTACAGGAGTGTTGACAACAGCAAAGTCCTTATATTAAGCATAATCTGTAACAGTGTCACTCTAAAATTGGAAAATATTGACTATAAGTTACGTTTAAAAAATGCAGTTACAAATATTGCAGTCGTAGAATCAGATCCTTATACTTAATTCATCCCCGGTACAATTTACTTAAAAGAGTCTACAGTTGAAGGGGAGGACATATGAAGGAGATGGAGTAGCAAAAGCTTGGCAGAAGGTTGTTCTTTCCCAAAAGAGAAGGGTGCTCCACAATCTCCATCTGAAGTGCAAGATCTTCTTCTCAGTGCTGGCAAGAAGGATCACTTCCTACATAATGCAAAACCACAACATCAATACATCCATCCAGACAGGCAGCCTTCCAGGCTTTTCTGGCTGTCTGGAACACACCTCGATGATCAGCCAATTGATTGATTGAATGAATTGATTGATTTGAGAAGCAAAACAGAGGAGCGGCGACCTAACAGTTGTATGGCTAGGTCTTGTCAATGCTTACTGGTCACACAATCTCATCCAAGAAGGACTCTTGGAACTGTTCGGCATGGTTATGCAGGGGGTATGAAAGGTTGACTCATTATTGTTCCGTCAATTTCTTATGTTTCGAATGATACTGGTGATTCCTCAGGTGTCCCGGATACCTTGGCCTCCTCCAGTGCGTCCCTGCCGCCATCTGGGGCTCATCCGACCAGCCGAGCCCTCACTTGTGCTGGAGTCACAAGAGCCAAGACGTGGCTAATGGAGCAAATCAAAGGGAATGAACCATGAGAGACTGTCAGAATCCACTGGCCCATGATTACTGGCTCCTCAGCCATTTCAGATTCCTGAGGCTGGTTCTGTTGGAACTGTCCGCTGAGCTGCAGCCCTTATTAGAGCACAATACAAAAAGAGCCATGCATTAGCTGTACACACACTGGTGCTGACCACGCTAGCATTCCTGGCAACAAGGACCTTCCAACAAGAGCTGGCAGACCAAACAAGGCCGTGCCAGTCCACCCTGAGATGAACCATGCTAGCTGTGTGGGATGGAATCATCCATATGCCTACCAGGTAGATCAAATTACCATAAAATAGATTAGATCTGGCTGACATGAAAGCTCAATAAGAAGTGAGAGCCAGATTTCCAATTGCAATCGGAGCCACTGACTGCACACACATTCAAATTCAAATTCAGGTTAAAATGTAATGTATTGTTGTTTAAAAAATACACATTTGATCTTTATTTGATGGGTTATGTTTGATTATGGGTGACACGGTGACGCAGTGGTTAGCGCTGCCGCCTCACAGCAAGAAGGTCGTGGGTTCGAATTCGGGCCAGGGGCCTTTCTGTGTGGAGTTTGCATGTTCTCCCTGTGTCTGCGTGGATTCTCTCCGGGTTCTCCGGCTTCCTCTCACACTCCAAAAACATGCATGCGAGGTCAATTGAACGCTCTAAATTGTCCGTAGGTGTGCATGTGAGTGTGAATGGTTGTTTGTCTATGTGGCCCTGCGATGAACTAACGACTTGTTAAGGGTGTACCTTGCCTTCACCCTATGACAGCTGGCATAGGCTCCAGCAGACCCCCGTGACCCTGAGCTCGGGAATAAGCGGATATGGAAGATGAATGCTTGATTATAGTTTCTTGGGTTACATTTTTCTCAAACTTCTATTTGTGTTAGTATTCAAAGGTTTTTCACCTGTTACTGGCCTGGATGACTTTCAAAAATAAAAAGAAGGAAGAGAAAGAAAGCTGAGTCTTGGTCATTGAGTCAGTCCAATCAGTTCAGATGTTGGTGGACCTTCTTGATGATGATAACTGTGATGGTGGTCCACCCGAGGTAGCCTTTAGATGTATAAGCCCAGGTATTTGCAGGTCCATCTCTACAGGTGTCACTTCGATACAAGTTCTCCCAACTCCTGTCTGCACACAGAGACTCATTATTGTTGGAGATCAGTCGAACTACAACCGTGTCATCCTTACATTTCACCATGTGATTGCTTGAGTATCATGCAGAGGAAGTAAGAAGTGAGGAGCAGATACAGCAGAGGGCGCAGGACACAAGAGAGACCACACCTCTCCATTCAACCAGGGCCAGGGTTTCTGGTCGGGGTGAATGGTTATACACAAGCTTAAGAAAATATTTTTCTCTGATTTTAATATTTTTAATCAAAAGTACATTATATTACACATTATTGAGATTAAATATAATACATATTAATGACAACAGCCATTTATGGACACAAAGAAAATCTGAATTTTTCTTTTGGAAGAAAGCAGTAAATTTTCAGACTGTACATTTTGGTGGGACACATTCATATGCAATTGTAGTACTATTGCATACATGGCATAGTCAACTTTGATGTGCTGAGACTACATTAAAATGACTTTTTTAAAAACATTGAAAAATGAGCTAATGAATGAAACTCTAAGTTAGCAAAGTTCTTAAAATATTTTCCAGCGATAATCAATAAAAATGAAATGTGCAGTGACAATAAAGGTATTCAGTTGAATCCATCATTTTTTGATATTTGTGTTGACAGTTACTGAAAATTAAAAAAAGAAATGAGATGATCAATGTAGCGAGTAAATTAATGCAACTTTAAGTTAGAACAGTCACCTTGAAATATTTTTCCAGTGACAATTATTCGAAAAGCGGCTCTAAACCAACTGTAAAAGAATGCATATATAAATGGATTGAGCATTGAATTTGAAAGTGCTACCCAGTTAAGAGCTTCCATAACAGAAACTGGGGCGGACAAATCACTGACATCTAATAACGTTATACAAAGGAAGATAGGAGTCCAGCACAATAGAAAAACACCCAGCACAATGGCCAGAGTTTTGGTAGCTTTCCTTTCTGTCTTGCTAAGGGTGGCTCCAGATTTCAAGATCTGGATGTTGCGTGCCTGTTTACGAGCAACAAGGTAAATTTTCATGTAGATGCAGAGCATTATGACCACCGGGAGGTAAAACGATAATGCATTTCCAATGGTGTTAATAAGGATATCTATTAAACACCTTTCCCCACACCCTTCATTATCATGTCCACCAACTCTAACAGCAATGCCGATTGAAGCAGACACCACCCAGCTCACCAGGATCATGCAGACAACAACATTGTGACTGATCTTTGCTCTGTACATCAGAGGCTGACACACTGCGTAATATCGGTCAATGGAAATACAGCAAAGGTTCAGGATAGAGCAAGTGCTCAGCCATATATCAAAACTTCCTCGTACCCTGCAGAATAAATTTTCGTGATGCAGACATGAGCTGACAGGGAACACCATGTTAAAAGGAAATACAACAATTCCAACAAGAAGGTCAGCAATGGCCAGCGAGAGAATAAGGTAATTAGTTGGAGTGTGAAGCTGTTTAAAGTAAATTACAGAGATCGTGATGAGAAGGTTTCCACATACTGTGACGACAGACAAGAAAACAAGAAAAATATATAAAAATGCGCATATCACAGAAGGGCTATAAGTTAGTACATGATTTAAATTGTCTATTTCATAGCAGGGATGTATATCAGTCACAGCTACAGTGTTGTTAACAGTTTGTGTTCTCATGTTGAAGAGTTTTAGAATTGAAAATGCAAAAACCAAAGGAACAAAATGAATTTGCAGTTCAAAAGAGACAATTTCCAAATGTTTGGATGATATTAAAAACATTTTAAAACCAAGATTAAACTCATATCAGACTATTGTTTATCCTGACAAAAATTCCAAAACAAGGTCATTGAATGAATAAGAATAAGAATAACATACAAATCAATTCTGCAGTCACATATACATATAGAGTATCTCTGAACCCTATCCCTGGACAAGTCACCAGTTTATCACTGGGCCAAGAAAAGACAAATTACCAGTTGCACTTACACCAACAGCCAATTCTGAGTTTCCAGTTTGCCTCACATACATGTTTTTCAGACTGAAAGACAGAGTACCTGCACAGAACCCACACAGACACAGGGAGAATGCAAATTACACACGGAAAAGCCCCAGGCCTGGGGATCGAACCCACAACCGCCTTGCTGGGAGGTGACAGTGCTAGCCACTGCAACACCGTGTCACCAATATATAGCAATGTCTTCCTAAATTCCACAATGTCCACCCTTGAATTCCTTCTTTCTTTCCTTCCCTCTCTCTCTCTCTCTCTCTCCCTCTTGCTCTTTCTCTCTCTCTTACTCTACCTGTGTATCTGCATAATGGTAAAACAGAATTTTGTGGCTTTCTAAAAAAAGAAGAAGCCTGTTTTGTTGTATATACATATAAATATATATATTATTTTCTTTTATTTTTGGAATATTTAATATATATATGTTTGTATATATATATTTATATTTATATTAAATATTCCAAAAATAAAAGATTACCAATATAACAAGGAAGTTAATTCAACTTGATGTTCGCAAAGTCACCTTGAAATAGTTTTCCAGTGATAATCATTCTAAAGGCTGCTCTAAACCAACTGTAAAAGAATGCATATATAAATGGATTGAGCATTGAATTTGAAAGTGCTACCCAGTTAAGAGCTTCCATAACAGAAACTGGGACGGAAAATTTGTTGAGAGGCAGAAATGTTATGCAAAGGAAGAATGGAGTCCAGCACAATAGAAAAACACCCAGCACAATGGACAGAGTTTTGGTAGCTTTCCTTTCTGTCTTGCTGAGGGTGGCTCCAGATTTCAAGATCTGGATGTTGCGTGCCTGTTTACGAGCGACAAGGTAAATTTTCATGTAGATGCAGAGCATTATGACCACCGGGAGGTAAAATGAGAGTATAGGTCCTACAGTGTTTTCAATGACCATATCTATTAAACACCTTTCCCCACACCCTTCATTATCAAGCCCACCAACTATAACAGCAATGCCGATTAAAGCAGACACCACCCAGCTCACCAGGATCATGCAGACAACAACATTGTGACTGATCTTTGCTCTGTACATCAGAGGCTGACACACTGCGTAATATCGGTCAATGGAAATACAGCAAAGGTTCAGGATAGAGCAGGTGCTTAGCCATATATCAAAACTTCCTCGTACCATGCAGAATAAAGTTTCGTGATACAGACATGAGCTGACAGAGAAGACCATGCTAAAAGGAAATACAACAATTCCAACAAGAAGGTCAGCAATGGCCAGCGAGAGAATGAGGTAGTTAGTTGGAGTGTGAAGCTGTTTAAAGTAAATTACAGAGATAGTGACAAGAAGGTTTCCACATACTGTGACGACAGACAAGAAAACAAGAAAAATATATAAAAATGTGCATATCACAGAAGGGCTGTTACTTAGTACATAAGCAAAACCGTCTATTTCATAGCAGGGATGTATATCAGTCACAGCTACAGTGTTGTTAACAGTTTGTGTTCTCATCTTTAAGACTTTGGAAAAAAGCAAAAGGTAAAAAAAACAAAAACAAAAGGAATTTGTTTAGACACGAAAATGTCTGGCTTCAAACCCAGTTAAAAATCATATTACGTTATAGTTACAATTTTCACAAATTTGACAAAAAAAAAAAGATCATCTCAAGTGTGCCAGGACCACACTGATATTTCAGAAGCAAAGTTAATGAATTGATAAGAATAACATACAGATCATCACTGCACTGGCATATACATGTATCACTGAGCACTGAATGATCAGAGCTACAGACACATGCTTTAATTTTGAACAATATATAACTCTCTAATTTCCATAATAACATTCATCCAGCCTGCTTACGTATGTGTGTGTGTGTGTGTGTGTGTGTGTGTGTGTGTGTGTGTGTGTGTGTGTGTGTGTTAAAATAGTATTATTAGATCATCAATAGGTGTACGCATAATAAATACATTGTAGATTAATTAGACCTCGCCAAAATAAAGTTTCAAATAAATGCAAATACATCATATATCTGATCATGGACTTTATTTGTTTATATCTGTGAAAGGCAAAAATAAGATTAGAAATATGTTACGCCTACATTCTTACTCTACAAAAGAGAGAAAAAGAGAGGGATGGTACAGGAGTGTTGAAAACAGCAAAGTCCTTATATTAAGCATAATCTGTAACAGTGTCACTCTAAAATTGGAAAATATTGACTATAAGTTACGTTTAAAAAATGCAGTTACAAATATTGCAGTCGTAGAATCAGATCCTTATACTTAATTCATCCCCGGGTACAATTTACTTAAAAGAGTCTACAGTTGAAGGGGGAGGACATATGAAGGAGATGGAGTAGCAAAGCTTGGCAGAAGGTTGTTCTTTCCCAAAAGAGAAGGGGTGCTCCACAATCTCCATCTGAAGTGCAAGATCTTCTTCTCAGTGCTGGCAAGAAGGATCACTTCCTACATAATGCAAAACCACAACATCAATACATCCATCCAGACAGGCAGCGTTCCAGGCTTTTCTGGCTGTCTGGAACACACCTCGATGATCAGCCAATTGATTGATTGAATGAATTGATTGATTTGAGAAGCAAAACAGAGGAGTGGCGACCTAACAGTTGTATGGCTAGGTCTTGTCAATGCTTACTGGTCACACAATCTCATCCAAGAAGGACTCGAAGACTATTACATCCCAGCGGGGATTCAAGACATGATCACCTTGTTGGGTTCAAATTTTGATTCATATCAGCCTTTTATGTCGTCAACTGGCTGGACCTCAAATTCGAACAGGGTGCACCATTTCCCTCATCTTGTTCATTTTGGGAATAAACTTGTTGATATCCTCTGCAGAGGGCATTGTCCGGGGCCCTAAATTGGAGTCAGGCATTGTCCAGCCAGTGTTGCGAGTGTTCATAGACGATAAATTGACGACAACTGTGACCGATGTCCAAGCAAGATGGGTATTGGAAACTCTGGGTTGTGTGGCCCTTTAGACAGGGATGATGTTCAAAACCAGGAAGTCCAGGTGCTTGGTTATTGAGAAAGGGTAGCGTAACCAGCAAGTTTGGTCTCCAGGTTCAAGGTGACATCATTCCGTATATCGTGGACAACCTAATGAAGAGCCTGGGGAAGTGGTTCAATGCGTCGCTGACAGATGGCACCAACGTTGCTGAGTCTGTGAAGTAGACTGAGGAGCGCCTATAGAAGAACGATAAATCTGTACTTCTGGGTCCAATTTTGAGATCTGGTGGTACCAACATGGCCTCTTGCCTAGGTTTCTTTGGCTCTTCCCTATCTATTAGTTCCCCATAACTTCCGTAGAGGTCATTAAGAGGAAGACTAACAAACATTTAAGAAAATGACTTCTTAGATGCTTCTCTTCGGTGGGCCTTTACATCAAGTCCAGGCAGCTGCAACTCCCCCTCATATCAGTCGTGGAGGAGTACAAGGTGGTGACGTGCAGAGTCACGCTCAGCCTGAGAGATTCCAGCGATGACCTGGCAATACCGGGTAGTCAGAAAATTAGGGGTCATAAGCACGCAACCATGCACACACGCACACACCAAGGAGTTCCCAGTTTGCCTCACTTTAATGTTTTTTGGATATGGGAGAAAGCTGGAGCACCTGGAGATAAAATACAAATACAATATTATAATGTGGAACAGAAAAAAACATGCTTGAGGGATACATTTAAAGATTAGGATAACAATTTCCAACTTTAAGTCAAGGTAATTGCCATTTCTGAAATTCATCAGTACAATCTGTAAATGTAGATCTGAGGACACGTTTAAGCACAAGAAACAATGGATCAAGTGAGCTCTGAGTTGCTAAAACTACCTTGAATAACTTTTCCAGAAATGATCAATCGGAAAGCAGATCTATACCAGCTGTAAAAAAATGCATATATAAAGGGGTTGATCATTGAATTTGACAGTGCAAGATAGTTAAGTATCTCAATTAGCAAAAGGGAGACATTAAAATGACTAAAAGAAAGAATGGTTGTACAAAGAAAGAAAGGCAGCCAGCATAGCAAAAAGACTCCCATCACAATGGCCAGAGTTTTGGTGGCCTTCCTTTCCTTACTGACTGCTGCTACAGACTTCGTGTTCTGTATGCTCTTCACCTGTCTCTGAGCAACAAGGAAAATCTTAACATAAATGCAGAGCATTACGATCACGGGCAGATAAAATGAAAAAAATAGTCCTAAGATGTTTGCAATTACAAAATATGCAAAACATTTTGTGTCACAGTTTCCACTTGTCAATCCAGCACTGATGTAGCCAATCCCAGTTAGGACAGACAATGCCCAACTCAACAAGATCATGACCACAACGACGCGGTCATTTATTTTAGTTCGGTATTTCAGGGGATGACATACTGCATAATACCTGTCGATCGAAATACAGCACAAGTTCAGAATGGAGGCTGTGCACAGCGATACATCGAAGGTGCCCCGTATTTTGCAAAAAAAGACATTGTAGAAGAGACATGGCGTTACAGAGAATTCCATAGTCAGAGGTAAAACTAAAGCACCAATCAGCAGGTCAGCAACAGCCAAAGAGAGGACAAGAAAGTTTGTAGGAGTATGAAGCCGTCTAAAGTAAATAATAGCGAGGATCACAAGAAGATTCCCGCATACTGTAAGGACAGCCACTGATCCCAGGAAAACATAAAATAATCCACATGTGACAGAGAGGGTGCTTATCCGCACATTAGAGACATCAAGTTTATAGCAGGGATGTATCTGAGCAAGAATGTCACTACGATTAAGACTCATTCCTATGTCTTTCTCTACAGTTGAGTTATCATGATATATAGTGAGTAAAATCTACGTACAATTACATGCATTTAGCAAATATTGTTTAATGCATCAATTTCAATTTGTGGTATTTTCAAGTCATTTTGTTTTTAATGCATGTATTGCATCAGATGCTGTTACATGTGTGCGCATGCTCAGAAAAGAGGCAGAGATTTGGAGTAAGCATTGGTAGCAATATTTAAATATCTTTGAAGAATTTATGAAACTTTAACAGGCAGACATTTAACAATAATATTATTCACATCACTAAAAACTAAAAAGAAGGGAAATACCAGCCTTACAACTACAACCTCTCACAGTAAACAAAACAAATGCTGTAAATGTACAGCTGGAATTCAACAGTATTAAGCCATCACTTTGTTAGTATCGTGATTGCATATGAAACTCTGTCAAATTACCATCCATCAACAGTGTTTCTAACACAACATGGCTTCCCAAAATACAGTATGCAACTTTTCGTCAGTCATCCAAACTGTCTTCAAAAACCACCTGTAAAAACACATGTGAAGCTGCTGTCTGTACTTTTCTTCCCTCACTATCCCGTACCTCGTGCCCTGTTGTCTACCGCTTATCTGGGTTCGGGTCACCGGGACAGTGTCCTTAAAAGGGAAACCCAAACTGCCCTCTCCCCAGCCACTTCCCACTTCCACCAAGTCTTCCGGGGGCATCTGAAGGTGTTCCCAGGCCAGCCAAGAGACATAGTCTCTCCAGCGTGTCCTGGGTCTGCCCCGGGATCTCTCCAGGGAGGCGCTGAGGAGGCATCCTGAACAGATGCCTGAGCCACCTCAAAGGTCCTCGTGGATGACCGAACGTTGATCACGTTCCCCAAGGAAGAGCCTGACCACCCTGCAAAGGAAACTCATTTTGGCCACTTTTGTCCGCAACCTTATAATTTTGGTCATGACCCAAAGCTCGTGGCCATAGATTAGAGTCAGGCGGTTGACCAGCTGGACATCTGCTCAAGGTTTCTTCCCACTGCAGTGTTTTACCTTGCCACTAGTCGCGCCATGTTTGCTCTGGAGGGATCAGTTGTTTTTTCTCTGCTTGTGCTAAGGTGCTTCAAAGAGTGTGAGTGTCGTCGGTCTGGTTTGCTCAAGGTGGCTGGCACTAATTTGGACAAGGTCTTTGCCAGGGCTGCACTTTGTCACCTGTTGTGTTTATCATTTTTATTGATACAGTTTAGGGGGATTTAAGAGTTCATTTCAATGACCCAAGGATCTGATCTCTGTTCTTTGCGGACAATGGCCTCATTGTGCTTGGGCCTGCAGCTCTCATCTGGCATGAGGATTATCACCTCCAAGTCTGATGCTATGGTCCATAGCCAGAAAAGGGTGGTTGCTCAATCCAGGTCATGTCTAATTTCAGTGGGAGGGCGGCATGAGAGACAGGTTGAGAAGCTCAATCATTTGGAAGAGTCCGAGGTAGAGCTGCTACCCTGTGGCGTCAAAAGAAACCAGCTGACGAGGCTCGGGGATATGGTAAGGAGGCCAGCTGGACGCCTCCCTGGACAAGTGTTTTGGGCTTCCCCAACTGGAGAGAAGTCTCAAGGAAGATCCAGCACACGCCAGAGGGCTGTGAGAGGATAGTTGAGCTTCCTTGATTTGGTAACAAGTTGTAAAATCCCGACACTTCCCAACAAAGTCGGTACTTAATTTGTTTTGTTATTTTTGGCCAGATAAAACAATGCCAAAAAGATAAAAAAGCACCAGATGATACTCTAAAAGAGATGAACCTACAATGTTCATACAATTAGTAAATACATGAATTTGCCAACAAGGGCATTTGACAGATGCCAACAAGGGCATTCATTTAAAACAGTCAACTGGCTGAGATTTAGTCCACTCAAACAAAGCATAGAAATTAAAAGGCCTCAAATAAAGACAAGGCACCCCCTTAATGTTAAAAAAGTCAGTTAAAGTCAGTTAAAACTGAGCAACAGGAAGTCCCTGTTTTTTGTGTGTTTAAATTCCATTAGCACATATGTTTCCCTCGACTAAATAAAAAAAAAACAAAACATGTTTTGACTGTGGTCCAAATTCTTAGGGGGGTTCATAATTATGCCTCAAGTTAAAAGTAATGGTAGTGAGGGAGGCCAATTAAAGGTGTGAACATTTGTTGTTCTTGTTCAGAATCCCAACGCTACAACGCAGGCACACTGACTCTGTGTATGTGTGTGTGTGTGTGTGTGTGTGTGTGTGTGTGTGTGTGTTTCGGCCCTCCTAACCCTTCGCAATTTCAAAACAAACTATTTGTAACCACTTAATGACCTGTATGATGACTTATCACACCACAGAGTCCAATTTACAGACCAACTACCACGTGAGAATTATATTGCATTTATCCCATGGGGGGTATTTTGTTTTTACATTGGAAATGACAGTGTTTTCTTCCATGTGAAAGGAGTGACTCATAAACTTTGACTCATCATAAACATTAAGCATACTGAACAGTCAAGCAGTGGTGTATTCTGTGTTTTTCTGTATTCCAAAAATTGGCCAAATGCCCCTTTCCTTTATGGTAAATAAAACAGAAAGAAACAAGATCTTGGGTGTCTCACAATTCAATTCGATGCTGGTTCTTGAGATCACGATTTGATTCAAAATGGATTCTCGATTCAGGAAAAGTGAAAAATGCTTTTGGAACTCATGGGAATTTTGGCTGCAGGAACTAAGAGAAATACAGAGTCTTTCCTGGTTGCATTATGTTGTAACGAATCAAATCAGTGTTTGTTCGTTTGTTTGTTTGTTTAGAAGGAATTTTAGAAAGCTCTTATAATCTTTATTAGTGAAAGTACCAATAAACAGTCCTCATGTCCCTTTTCAATAAAAGCTTGTAGATCTGTTATGTTTGCAGAATGTTTACCCCACGATGGTTCTGAAGGGTTCATGTGGAGAATCACTTGCATTTGTTCAGATTTTCATATCTTTTTTTTCCCTTTTGTAGTGTGCTTGTTACACGGTCCAGGGCGCATGAGATGTTGGCCCGGGTAAATCCTACTGCTGCTGCAAGGAGATGGAGCCTGAAAGTTGCAAGACGTGTTTAACGAGCGCCACACCTCAACAGTTTCTTGCACATTGATGGGAAAACGTGCCTCATCAGGATATTATTACCTGACTTGCCATACCTTTTTAACATTTGAAAAATACTTTCTGCAAGTGTCACTCAAATAACTCAATGCTATAATCATTTTCAATCATTTTTGTTTTGTTTTTTGGCAAACCTTTCTTGAGGGATTATTTTTTAATTCATGGTACAATTGATGGATATTCCTGTCTGATTACCTCCCTCAGCTGCACCACGGGCAATCATGCCACAACAGTGCTTGCTCAGTTTTTGAAAGCAACATACCTCGACGCTCTGCGATCAAGATTCCGATGTGACCATGGTGGTGCAAACTTCCTCGTGGCCTAATTCACGCATCTAGTTCAAGGACTTGAACACTGAGTTTTCATAACCGGTAAATGCATTCACAATCAAAGACTTGAGTGGCGTTGGCGTGATGTATTTTTTTTGCATGTTGCAGCACTTTTACCTTTTGTTCTAGTCCTTCAGAGGCTCTTAACCCAGATAATGTTCAGTATTTATCTTCCTGAGAATCAAAACAGACAACATGGTGACCTTACCATCAGGGTACAGTGAATCAAAGTTTGAGAAGCATGTTCCACATCGACTGTACAGTCTGTTGTGAGACAGCCGTCCAGTTGCCTTCTACTGACTTTCTATAATACGTATGCAAGGCTTCTTCTCGTTACTCTTTCTTTTTTGCTTCTGCCTTTTTTCTCTTTTTATGTGTGTCTTTCTCTTTCATTCTCTTTTACTTTATGTTTTAGATGCAGGAAGCAACAACAGTTCAAGAGGTGAACAGTGCGATTAAACAATAAACAGCAGACCTCAGCAGTCTCAGCATTATAGGCGCCTTTAGATACTGTAGGTGTCCAGTCTGGAGAAGCAGGATTCCCTTGTCCAGTCAACTGCAGACTTCTTTGCAAGTGGAAGATTAGCGAGTACCCTGGACCAGTAAGCAAAAGCATCATCTGTGTTTTTTAGGTTCATCACATGGTTTTCGTTTTTGTTTTTTGCTTTGTTGAGAGGTACAGAACCTTTATTACACTGAAGGAGCTGAGAAAGATCCGGCTGTGTTCTACAACATGTTCATTGGTCTGGAGAGGCCACTACAAGCAAAGGACATATGTACCCTCTTTGTTGTGTTACTTTATTGTGGTTTGTTGTGTACTTTGTAAGTACAATTATTTGTGGTCATTTTGTTTTAGGGTAATGGAGAAATCTAGTAAGAGCATCCGACAGACACTCTTTTCATATTGAAATTGAATTGAAATATTTATGGGCCATTTCCAAATTCAAATACTCTCTACATTCAAGATTTTAGCGTCTGATATTCAAAGCTGTAGGCGACTAATATTAGACAGAATTATGTTAATGAGGCCAAAAATTACTTTTTTCACCACATGTAACCGCTCCTTCCACCGCACAAGGAATACAAATACAAATATATAATTATCATCATTTAGGCAGATTTATGGCCTCTGTCCTCCTTCTTCTCACCGGAAAGTTTGTCTCCATAATTCCACTACCACTGTCATTCCAGTTATCAGTCCACTCTGATTCACTCATGCCATAATTGTGCCTATCTGACGCTATTTTTTTTTTTTTTCCTTTGGACTTCCTCATTCTCTTAAGCTCTTTCCACGTCTCCACCCTCGACCCGTCAAACAAGTCTTTTTTTTTTTTTTATATCAGGGTCGACTACTTTCCTCTGATCTTCTTGATACAACGTTTTAATCATACGACCTGTCGTTTTCTTCTTCCGATCCACTCAGAACTGCCGGCATTCCGATGTTCAGTGATTTCCGACTGCTCGCTGACTTTTGATTCGACATAACTGACTTTTTATTTTAGTTCATACTTTGGTCCTTCTTTGAATGCAAAGGACATTTTGTGTTGACGCACCTCAGTAAATAGACCTCTGACTCGTTGATAAAATGATTGCATTGCACTGTTCTGTCCCAGAGACGGGTTTCTGCCTGGTGTCAATCCTGAATTCCACAATCAAAGTTGCTGGGGATGCAACGGTGGTAGATTTTTATCTGTGACAGCAATGAGTCGTACTGAATGCAGGATAGAAGTGAAGCTGCTTGCAGCATGTTCAACCAACCGTAGCAGACAAGACTAAGAACGTGGCGATGGGTTTACATTACAATTTACATTTGCATGTTTGTGGGAAGGAACAAATAATTTTAATGGCATAATTTTGGTAGGAACACATAATCATCTTAAGGCATAAGGATTGACCACCTGTCAGTCATTTTTAATCAGGCTGGAATCAATCATTTCTTTACAGCACAAGCGAATGAGCCAAACTGTGACGGATTAGGTTACTTAACTTGCTGAACAGGTACATGACTCAGACAAAATATTCCCGGAAGTATTCTGACGGCTCACACTTACTGTTTACTAACTGCTTTCTGAATCTGCATCTGTACAGCAAGAAGTTTGTTCCCTTGTGATTCGAACCCTTCGCTGGAAGCGTGAAAGCAAGTCAACAGGTAAAAAAAAGAATTTCTATTCCATGTTAATGACTTTGTTAATTGCAATACTTTTGATGGATAAGGAGAAATGTTACAGGCAGAACATAGCTTTAGTTTGAAAACTTTACTCACATTGAGTGACTTACCCGTTCTCTAAAAAAAAACAAAAAAAACGGGGGATCTTGTTATTAATGAGGGTGTATAGTATTAAAGAAAAAATATTGTACATCTTAAAAAAATTCACAGATATTCACTCACAGTAATGCTATTCGCGTACTTGAACATCACTCTTAGAACAGCGATTTAACAGCATTTAACTTCCTGCTTTGTCAGCAAAACTTGTTTTGGGGCAAATGTAAAGTGTATAAAGTATATATAATAATTACTGTAAAAAAAACATATCATTCACACACACACACACACACACGTATATATATATGTACACACACACACACGTATATATATATATATATATATATATATATATATATATATATATATATATATGTAAATAAAATTAACAGTAACTTCTAATAGTAACTTCTAATGTATGTGTGTACACACATACACACAGACACACACACATATATATATATATATGTATATATATATATATATATATATATATATATATATATATATATATATATGTTCAGTCTCATCCTGTTGGATGAGACTGAATAAAAACAAGTTAGAGTAGCTAGAAGTTACTGTTACTTTAATTTAACTGTACAGGTTTTCGGTTTGGGTGTCACCTAAACACGTGAAAGCAGTAGAGTAACTGGAATCCGGGAACGTCAGTGATTAAATCTAATTTTAAGATTTTAAGAGCAGGTAAAGTTGACAATTACTTTTGTGTTGCATTAGACACATCACAAGCAAATCAAGGTAACTCCCAAAAGCATTCATGACATGTTTGCGTACCCCAACAACAAACCATGACGGACTATCATAATAGTGTTCATTTAGGCTTTCTGTAAACTGACTTGTGCCACTCATAGTTTAGTTTAATAGTTTAGTAGTTTGTATGACTAATTTTTTTTTACAGTTTATGTAACACAAAGAACAACTTTCCATGGACAATGCTAGCTAACCTACCGGAATAATTATAACTTCCTTAAATGACAAATTTCTAATTAGTCAGTCTGTTTTATTCTTAATGTAGCTACATTTTATGTTGTTTGGCTAATTCACTAATTTGCTGTCAATTCAGCTCAATTACTGTTTCATTCTGTCTCTTCCTTCACATGGACTGCAGAATGAAAACAGAAACTCTTCCGTGGTTTCTTCTAATGTAACTTTTATTCAACACTTCCGTCAGCTCTCTAACTTCACATCACTCTCTCTGTCTGTGTGTGTGCGTCACTTAAATCCATCCCCCCAAACAACGACATCAAACCGGAAGAATACTTCTATTGTTACACTTACTAGAGATGCAGTAGTAACACTTCAACCCTTGACCAGTGCTTTCTTCAGTTTCTAGAGCCTCTGCCGTGATAAACAGCGAACAGATGCTAATAAGCTGGTTTGTGCTGCCCTAAACCCTAACCGTCTTCATTGAGAAGGTACTTCAGGCAGCAATCAATCAATGAAATTAAAGTGTATTTATATATTTTTATAGCCCCAATACAAATACAATTTGCCTTAAAGGACTTTCATTCTCAACAGATGCAACACCCTCTACCCGAAGACCTTCAAACCCGCTGAGAGGGCAAAAAGCAACAGCAACAACAAACAAAGAGAAAGCTACACAGGAGGGATTTTTTTTCTCGGGGACAGGTACACATGCAGTGGTTGTGACTGACAGTGTATAGCTCAGAACAGATAGACAGAAAGAGAGAAAGAAAAATTTCAGCTACGTGGCCAACCAGGCGCACTCTGTCAGTGTCTGACAAGTTAATTTAAAAATGCTTTGTAATAGTAGTAGTTGTGAAAAGTGCTTACACTAAATGGCAAACAGAAAATCTGACATTGCTTTTGAATTATATTTCAACGTAATCATTTTAAAAAACAAAAAAAATGAAACTGGCCTGGACAAAAATGATGGTACCCCGAGAAAAGAATGAAAATGATTTAACCATAGGGACATGTTAAACTAAGATGTGTCCTGTAATTAGCATCATAGGTGTCTTCAAACTTGTAATCAGCCAGTCTGTCAATTTAAAGGGTGAAAAGTCATCACTGTGCTGTTTGGTATCGTGGTGTGAACCCTACTGAACACAGACCAGTGGAGGCTAAGGAGGAAGTTGTCTCAGGAGCTTAGAAAGGAATTTTTACCATTAACAACATGTTAAAGGTACAACAACAGCAACTGAGGAATGTTCGAGCCACAAAAAGTTGACTGTTGTAAATTCACTCCAACCCACGTAAAATGCCACAGTTAAATGGACTGTTTTTTTGGACTTGCATGCCTTAACAGTGCAAGATAAATAAAAGGGAAGCACCCAAGACAAATGCTTGACCAATGCCAGGAACCCAAGACGGTTGCTGTAATAGTTGGCTAACGATAGGTTTGTTGTTGTTTTTTTAACAACAACTGGGTTGGTAAGGGAAATTTTGTAGCAGTGTAACATCATGGCTGCAAACCACTGTTGCAAACCCAGGGAAGAAGAAGAATGACAGTGAGGATTTAGTTTTGAGTCTGAGTCCTCAGTTTGAGAAGAAGAGGCAATGTAGCCACAAGAGCTAGGTAGCCCTAGGTAGCTAGCTAGTAGTTTTAGCAGCTATATACCTGACAGAAGAAATGAAGTTAAGCCTGTTGTGCTCGCGGAAGGGATGTAAGAAGAACAAGAAAGTTATTGCACGTCATTGTCAAATAAAACTTACACATCCTGATTCATTGTCACTTGAAATATCTGATTAACTAAAATAAATGAATTTCTTTAAATGTTCGTAGCAATTTAAAACACACAGTCCAGGTTCCCTTTTAGTTACTGTGAGTGTGTGTGTGTTCGTTCAAGGGACAAGGTACTATTGTTCATTCGTTCTCTCCCTGGCAGAGATGGCATTCCCCAAGGCATTACTACGTGCGGCTGTGATCTTGATTGTGTGCGTGACGGACATGAAGGGACAGAGCCAGTTGCCGAATATAACCAATCAGGTAATCATAAATGTCACGGAAGGTTCGGATTCAATGCCAGGCCTTTTGTAAACTTGTTCTTAAAAAGATGAGGTCATATGCAGTACAAGTAGTGTTTCAAGTGGGTAATCTGCTGAAAATGAAATCTCTCCAGGAAGATGCCGGATTATTCAGTGAAGTAGGAGAGGGTAAGTCACTGTTGAATCTCTCAAAATGATCCGCCTTACTTTCAACCGTTTATAACATCTAGATGTTAAAAAGACAAACTGAAATGAGAAAAAAAAAAAACATTAGGTTTGCTCAGGGGAACAAGTCTGATTTTCTTGCATTGCTTTTATTTCTTGGCAGGCGCTCTCGTTTCCTCAACCTATTTCCTCGAAATCAAGATCACAGTCCCTGATCCCCAGCTTGTTAGAAATTTCAATGAATCCGCTGTTGTTGTTTTCAACAACACCTTTGAAATCACAGATTTTGAAGTCACAACAGGTACCAACTGCCCTTTGTCCCTTCATTACACAAGTCAGGCATGTTTGGAAGTGAGATAGGTATTTTGAACTGATATCTATCTATCTATCTATCTATCTATCTATCTATCTATCTATCTATGTCATCTGTATAGTGTGCAGACCTTCCAGCGGTCAGTACGTCTGTCAATGTGAGCCACGCTTTGCTTGGCCGCGCGAAATCTGCAACAGCAGTGAGGTCTGCAGCAGCGTCACGGGAGACACTTGCAGTTGCATTCATGGCATTCCGGCGAATGACGAGCAGTGCCAGAGGGAGGGTAGGCCCAGCTCACACACAAACCATGAATGCTCTTTCACTATCACAATGGTCATTGGGGTCTGGAGAGTGGGTAGGTGGAGGGGGATCTGAATTCATGAGTAAAATGTTATTGACTGGCAAAATTCGAGATGGAAGGTGAAATGGACCTGTCTTGACACTTGCGTGTGGTTGGCGACAACGCATCAATGTGGTGCCACTGACTCGGAGGTCCTATTGATTTTTCAACCAACATACTTGATTGTAGTGTTGTCAAAAACATAGATATATCGATTAAATATCGATATTTAAAACTAAAAACGGTTCAATATGACTTTTACATAGTATCGATATATCAATATATCTGTCGCGAGCTCCATTCCCCCCCCATGCCCTCCACCCCACCCCCGGTCGACAAAACTTCCGCAGTTGCTAGTGTCGAAAATCGTATCGAAAATCAATATTTCTCAAAATATCGTATCGAAGTGTAAAATCCAGTCTCGTGACAACACTGTTAATGTCAACATGTTTGGACCAATTTACATACCCGTTTTGCAACTATCATCCATCCATCCATCCATCCACCCATCCGTCTTCTATACCCACTTTCCACTGCACTCCAGGGTGGATCAGTTGTCATAGGGTGAAGGAAGGGTTACATCTAGACAGGTTGACAACTATAACATTTAAAAAAAAAAAAAAAAAAAACATCGCTGTCTCCATGATAGTCTTGTTCGCTATGAAAACCTGAACGTCTAATTAGAAAGGCATGCAGGAGTACAATATCCCATGTGTTAGCAGTGGGATCCTATGATGACCTGTCTTTTGTTATTCTCCACAGTCCTTGGCTTTGACTTTGTCATTGGCGTGAATATCTTCGGCTCAACACCAGAATTATTCAACAGGGTCAGGCAGCATCTGGCAAGTTTGAGGCTCCCATTAAACTTCAGAGGCGTTGAAATATCGGATGTCAATTTCACCACAGGTTAGAACGTTGTTTTTTGTTTGTTTGTTTGTTTAACTGATTGAATGCACTTCTAATAAATGACTAATGGCTCGTGAACTAAGACTCCAATGCATGTTTCCCCTTGAAGCGTGCTCTCCAAATTCAAATGAACAACAACAGTGTCAGTGTGAGGAGATGTTTTCCTGGTCATGTGACATGTGCAGCATCTACGGTGCATGCGACAACTCAACTGGACAAACGTGCGACTGCATAAATGCGCGTCCTGATTCTGGATCCTGTGAACCAATCACAAGTGAGTTTGGCTTTATATACAGATACGGCATCAAAATTAGAATGTAGAAGCATCACAGTTTTGAATTTGATTAAAGTTGTATTTTTTACTATTACATATGTATATATATATATATTTTTTTTTACAAATTAAGATTTATGGTGTAATATATTACATATCAAATGTTCCTCCGCAGGTGCTAGCCAGTGTTCAATATCAACGACACCTATGACATCAACACCAGCCACAACAGTGACAACTCCAGACACAACACCATCAACTACGGCCACAACAGTGACAACTCCAGACACAACACCATCAACTACGGCCACAACAGTGACAACTCCAGACACAACACCATCCACTACAGCCACAACAGTGACAACGCCTGAGACAACAACACCTGAGACAACTCCAGAGACAACAACAACATCCACAACAGTCTCAACAGTGACAACTCCAGAAACAACTCCGTCATCAGCAGCCCTTCTTGAAAGACGACTGACTTTTATTATTGATATCGATTTTGACCCTTCGTACAACGACCCATCTAGTGAAGTTTACCAAAATGCAAATAATTCTGTGAGTCCCCATGCGGCATTTTGTTTCACCGCAGTGATCCGAAATTGAACACTAATGAGTTCCATACACGAGGGGGAAAAAAAAAATCATATTGTATTGTGTTTCAGATTCAGACCCAGTGCCGGAGACACATCTCAAACCTTGTCTCAGTAGCAATAGTAGTGGTCCGGTAAGTCACACTCGTCTTTTAAATGGGATCTTTCAAGTGGATTTTTTCTTTTACATAAATACTGTGCAATATGAGCATTGTGACAGGGCGGGGACCTGTGCCATGTTTCAGTTTATTTTCAGTTTTTCAAAAGGAAAGAAAGAAATACATAGACGGTAATAAAAGCGACTTTATCATAATCTCTTGAGTCTGTACCATTTGAATTTGATGGTGACAGCAGACAATGTCAGCAAGGAGCAAAGGCCCTTTTAAATATAGCCAACTCAGATTTCACCCATTACACTTAAAGTATAATAAAATAATATATAACATAAATATAATTATTTAAATATGAAATAAATATTATTAAAAATATAATCAAACAGTTTCATTTAGAAGCTGTTATTTTTTATCTATTTTTTTTGTTTATTATTTTTTTACTTACCCATGTTAAATATGTCTTATGTTTGTGTGAAGATGCATTATCTGAGAAGAACTACATTTCAAGATTTTGACTTCACTTTAATTCTATTTTACAGGAGTGGAAGCACTGTTGTTGAATATTTAGTAAGAGCAACTTCTTTTCAACCCTCGGAAATTGCAGCAGCAGAATCAGGAATATTAACAGAACTGTCTGAAACATACCCCATGATTACTGACAGTAAGATCATTCCATTTTACCTTTTTGGTACTATGTGCATTCATCAATTTCTCATACTTTAATGCATGTCATTTTTCTGTTCTGTTTGTCCATTGAAGGCGAAACACCTTTAAGGGTTGAACCAAATGTAATATTTTTGGGGAATGAAGTCAAATTCACGTGTGGCCCTCCGCCAGAGAGTGTTAACTTTGGAAGTGATTGGAATGCCGAATGGAGACGTGACAACATTCTTATCCCCCCTGATAGTCAACACAGTTTTTCAAAATTACCAGAAGACAACATTGCGTTGCTAACAGTGTCCAGATTTTTTAATACAGACACCGGTAAGGAAATAAATCCAGCATAATGCAGCCATCAATGACCTTTTTTGTTTGTTGTTCAGGGAATGATTTATTCCCTGCATCCACTCCCTCTCCAAAAAAAGACAGAGGAAAAATTGGCCGATCCTTGCTCTTTATGTCTTTTATTTGTGTAATGAGCTTAAAGGTTAAGTGTGTAACATTCGGAGATTTTGAAGAAAGAACAGGTATCAAGTGGCTACAATAGAGATCGCAGCGTCTTTCACTCTCCCTCCCCCTCCTGAGCTTGCCAGTGAGCTACGATGGCCTGTGCACCCAAACCCGGATACCTCGTCCCTTTTTTTTGGGCGTTGGTTTATTTGCGGACACAAGCGTTCACCCTAAATATGAGACGTGCTGTCAGGCGGGCTGGATTGTCCACCCTGGACTTCTTTACAAACATAGCGGTGCAAAATGGCAGCTAACAGGGGGAGTTTCATGTGCAGGGAAACCAAATGACTTTTGTTGTACTGCGATTGTACACATTTTTTTTAATAATACATTTATGGGCAGTATTTTAAGCTTGTATCAATATAAAAATCATAAATAAAGCCCAATATTACACACTGGACCTTTAAATCTCATTGATGACTGATCTTAATTAATGCTAAGAAAGCTCTACCACTAATGTGGTGTTCAGCCAGTACAGATCAGCATCTGTTTTATGGGTTTGTCTTGCACTCTGCCTTTTTTTAATTTTTTAATTTTTTTTTAGGTCAGTATGAATGTAGGATGACAGATCTCAACCCAAACATAGCTGTCAGACAGAAATTCAACCAACAGCTGAGTCCCAGAGACACACCCTTGATCAGAGTGACACCCGTGAGGAGCACAGTGGCGTGTGAAGTTGGAAAGGAAGTGATTCTGACTTGCAATGTTCAGGAGCCGTTTGTGGTTGAATTTACAGGCATACCAGAAGCAGGTAGAGGTGACATTTAAACATGTCTGACACTCTCTTTCGCGCGCGCACACACACAAAGTTTCTGTAACATCATCATTCTCTGACAAAATGTATATATTAACTTTATATATGCATGTATCTAATAAAAGGGTTTTGTTTTGTGTGTTTAGGTGAAGGTGCTTCCATTAGACATACTTTTTCGATTCGCACCTGTGAAATAGAAACCCAACAGTTCACTTGCAAGGAAACGAGTTCTGACTTCAGCCAGCAAATAACACTCACCTTATCCAGAGAGCGTAAGCAATATTCTCCAAAATATTTTGAGTTCACGTGTTTGTTGCGTCATACGTTTTTCTCACCCCTTTCCGCAGAATTTGTCTGCTTAGACGATGACGTCTTTGGAGACGGACTCCTGAATGATGAGGCAGCGGGTCCCTGTGAAGAGAACGAAGTGGGGGAGATCACAGCGATTTGCAGGGAAAATGGTGACTGGGAAACCATACGAAATGGCTGTATCCTACTACCTATTCATGAACTACTTCAGCAGTCTGAGGTAACCTTGGTTTCATGTTATGTGACGACTGAAGGTGGCACAGAATGATGGGAATTGTCGGTTTGGATTTCGGAACGCGCTTTTAGCCATTCACAATCAAACACTAGTGCAAGTATTAACTTCTTTAAGCACATGAGTGCAACCAAAACTATTGCCTGATTTAAAATAATTGCAGCAAAAACCCAAAGGCAAAAATAACAGCAAGTGTGTTAATGAACTCCCAATCGTTGCCATATCATCCCCCCCTCCTCAAATCTAAGGACAGCGTGGTTAGGTTCATTGGTGACTCTACTGGTTATAGGTGTATGTTGTTTTGCGACCCATTAACAAGTTGGTAGAGATAAGCTTGGCCTATGCAGACCACCAGAAAACACATTTTGACTTGCATGACTTATATAAATCAGAATTAGGCAAAAATCCAGCAATTGACAGAAGTCCCTCTGTAGCCTGAAGCTAATCAATTTGATTTGTTTGCATTCAACAGAATTTGAACAACAACTCACTACCGGGCTTCTTGGCTGAACTCAGCAATGTCGCTGTCAATTTTTCTCGGGAGGTGATCGGGTCCCCTGCAACCATCACTGCCATTGTCAACATACTCGACAATGTGGCCAACGCAACATCATCCTTAATCATCCCAGTGACTGAAACATCAATGGAGGTATTTGGATTAGGTTTATGTGTGTCCTAAAAAAAATACATTTAAATGAATTTTTAAAAAAAAGGCAATGTAACGTTTTTGTTTTTGCTTTTGCTTTTTTAGAGTGTCCTAATAACCACAGGAGTCCTTTCAAATGATTCAAAGGAGACATGGAATATCATTAATTCAAATGATACCACGATTTTTGGAGACACACGAAACACACCCAATGTTACAAGTGTCAGTGGAAGACTGTTATTGTCTCTTGAGACTATAACAAGTGGCCTTACCGATGAGTCTTTCAACATTGACACAGATTTCATCCTCTTGAACAAAACAACCTTCACAAACACTTTCGATGCAGACTTCAATTCCTCTGTGGGGATAAACATTACAGAGTCCGATGGCGAAACACAATCAATCACTGTCATCACATTTGCGTCACTGGACAATGTGCTCCCAGCGAGAGATGAGGCCAACTCAACAACCACCGTTATAAACGGGAACGTTGTCCTCGTTCGCGCTGACGGAGCCGTCAACAACGTCACCTTCACATTTGACATTCGGAATGACACCCTGGGCCTACCCCAGTGCGTCTTCTGGAACTTCACCCTCTTCGAGGGGCTCGGGGGGTGGGACGATGAGGGCTGCCAATTGGTACGCAGCGTAAACGACACCTTCACCTGCAACTGCAACCACCTGACATCCTTCTCCATCCTAATGTCGCCTCACACTCCCGATGACCCCGTTTTAAGTTTCATTACCTACATCGGAGTTGGGATATCTATGGCCTGCTTGGTGATATGCCTCATCATTGAAGCCATTGTCTTGAGGAAAGTGAAGAAGAATCCCACGTTCTACCTACGTCACATATCCATCGTCAACATCGCCGTGTCTCTCCTGGCTGCAAACATCTGGTTCATCATCGGCGCTGCCATTTCAGACGCCGAGGTCAAAAATGAGGCCGCTTGCTCCGCGGCGACATTTTTCATCCATTTTTTTTACCTGGCTCTGTTCTTCTGGATGTTAGCGTCAGCTCTGCTGTTGCTCTACCGCATAGTCAACGTCTTCGACCAGGGCGGCAACAAAAAGACCATTTTGGCGGTCGGATTCTCTCTAGGCTACGGGCCACCGCTCATCATCGCCGTCATAACCATAGCGGTCACTGCACCCAAAAATCAGTATATAAGAGAAAATGTCGTGTGTTGGCTCAACTGGAATGAGTCCAAAGCTCTTCTGGCCTTTGTGATCCCTGCACTGCTGATAGTGGCAATAAACCTGTTGATCCTGCCTGTGGTGATATACAAAATCCTGAGGAGTCCGACGATGAGAGGCTCCGCACATGCATCGGAGAAGAATGTCACGGTGGTGATTGTTCGGGCTTTGGCCGTCCTCACACCCTTTTTTGGATTAACTTGGGGTCTCGGGGTTGGAACCATTTTCGACTCATTCAATAGAGGGATCCATATCGCATTCGCACTCTTCAATTCACTGCAGGTACATTTGCACACATACTGATTATTGATGCTTGTTTTCAAATTTTCAAGTACCTGTATATACTGAATGTTGTCTGTCTTTTTTTTTGAAAGGGATTCTTCATCTTGTTGTTTGGAACGCTCTTAGACAAGAGGGTATGTCTACTCTTTTAATCTGCCTTAACAACACGTCAAGTATGGAAATTGTAAACTGATGCTCTCGAAAAGTCGTCATCTTTCAAAACCTTTGTTGACACCCACAACCCATTTTTTTATTTGGCAAATAACAGCGCGCTTACTGTTCTTTTCAGGTGCAGTCTGAGATTGGCATAAAATCAACTACCTCTACAAGTGGCACAAGAGTGAGATTCAAAATACTACTTTCTTTTCTATTCCTTTTCTTTCATTTCCAAATACAGTTTAAATGTTTTAAATTTTTTGACTTTTTATTTCTTTCAGAGCACCAGTGCTGGGAACTCGTCAGGTATATTGAGCTTCTTTCAGATCCGGAGAAAACGAACAGGTAAGGGATCAGTCAAAGAAAAATTAAAAGACAAGTAAACACTGAAATCCACACTGTGTGTGTGTTTGTGTGTGTGTGTGTGTGTGTGTGTGTACCTACTATTTACTATTTGTTTTTTGTTATTTATTCTTCTTCCAGATGGTTACAATGTTTCATCCAGCAACTCAGGTGCAACCAACTCCTTTGACAACAGTTGATGACTTGATGATCAAAGTTACTGTCACAACTCTGCCCTTCCAATGCTGTTTTGCTCAGTGTTTACATAGTTAACTGTGTTTTAATTATTGTTAGATGGAACTATAACAGAATGTATTTATTACTCTATGTAGCATGGTCTCTAAATGTCAGTGGTGTGCCATCAGGGCCAGCAAGGCCTTCTCTGCTGGCCTAAAACAACAAGTGACCCCTCTGTGTAACAGAAATTGCACCAATCACAGAAGCACCATCGATAAAAAAATAAAATAAAATAAATAACAAAATACACAAATAATTGTATAACACAAAATAAAGGAGATATTAAATCAGACTTCTCTGATTCCTGGTGATGCAGTCATCAAACCCCTGCTCCATCCTGATGGGTACACACTAAGACCAAGACAGTATCTTGCAACTTGCATCCAAGTTTTCATGTCATTTAAGCAAGCCTCCAGTTTATCTAGTTGATCTGTTTCGTTCAGCTTATGTTTTTGTTGTGTCCAGGACAGCCATATATGGCCTGCATTAAATAGAACAAACAATGAGAGCATACCATAAGAGCATATTTGGAGGTCTGTTGTTTGGGATTTGTCGGTCTAACTTTTGGCCTTTTCTTCTCACAATATCCAAGTATCCAGATCATTCCTGCCTACAGCAATCAGGCTGTACAACTGCACTTTGTAAAATCCCATCCACTAGGATACAAAAAAAAAAATCTACAATAACTGTAAATTTCTCATGTAGATTGCAATAGAAACTATTTAGCAGAGCATGTAGCACATGTACATTCAAACGTTTAATATGTAAAATATCTTTTGAAGCTTTTTTTATCTCGCTTTTTTCTGTACATACTTACAAATATTTTAATTTTGTCTATATCTTCAGTTAATATAATTCTTGACCTTTTTGCACTGTAGTCAATTTCTTTTTTGTTTTTTGTTGTTGCTGTAATTATTGAAATTTCCCCATCGTGGGATCAAGAAAAGGTCTTCTTCTTCTTCTTCTTATTTAGTCAGTGATCCTCAACAATTGAATATCACCAAAGTAGATGCAAAATGTCTCTCATTTCAGTTTACTTTGCTAATCAAATCAGTTAGCCCAGGCTCAGACACACATCAGTCAACTACAACATCACCGTGACAAACTGTCCGGGCAGCACTCTCAGTCAAATTTTACCTTCCAGACAAAAGAAAATGGAGAGAATTTTTTTTGGGACCTTTCAGCATAAACAGGAAAAGAAAATCCTACCACCATTTCTTCAGATGCACCTTCTCATATACCAATACAAATGTGTTAGACTGCACAGATCTGCCGCTATTGTTCACAAACATATCCTGCTACTATTTTCAAGCTCACATTCATTTAAATATCATCTGCATCTATTTTTACGTCAAACAAAGATAATTAGAAATTAATTAATGTTCTTCAAACAAATATTACATCCTCAAAATGCTACTGGAGTTTTAAATTGAATCACAACTGTACATCAGCATTCAAAAGGGATAATTACACCCTATAGGTAGTAAAACCTACTGACAATACAGCCAATATAACCCACATCGCTGCTTTCCCACCATGTTGCTGGTACCACAGGGCAAGGCAGTAGATATTTCCAATAAACAGATATGGACACTCTACATGTTGCATGGTGTCTGGGGTTATTGACGCTTTATCTAGACCCCCAACACCATGATCATGTTTAGATCAGACAGTGGAATCAGACAGAAAAGCGTCGAAAGTTGGAAGTGGATTTTCAGTTGATGGCTCAAACAAAGACACATCCTCAATGAACTGATGGTTGAACCACAGACAGCATCATGGTACACAGAAACAGCTTCGTCCCTGCCACATTGAAACTCTTGGCAAAAAAGTAATAATAATGGACCGTGCATTTCCTTTTGGAGAGTCTGGTATGCTATGTGTATTTTCACAATTCTGTAATGATTCCCTTCTACATTTCCCCTATTATATGGTCAATTTTTTTTAAATTTTAGATTGAAAAGCTTTATCTTGTGCCTTTTAATTTTCTTAATTCGAGCAACTGCACAAAAGAGTGTCTGGACCATGTGGGCATGCACAATTGGGAAATAAAATCGAGATTAGATAAACTACATTTTACAGAGATAAAGATTTTGAAAGTTACTATGACTAGAATTTCATACAAAACTGATTTCTGTCTTGAAAAGGGAAGGTAAGGAACACCTTTCGTTGTCTTGCATACAGTTATGAAAGCAGATAATTTTCCATGAGTCAATATCCGGAAGCTCACCTACAGTATTTTTTTTTACAGTCCAAATTTAATTTACCTCACAACAAACATAAACAAACATTAAAATAAAAAAATAATAATAATAATTTTTTTTTAAAAAAAGAGAGCGAGAGAAAAGAAAAGAAAAGAAAAGAAAAGGGTCCCTGGCTCCTGAAACCCCAAGGAAAAAACTGGGATCTTCGACACTGAACAGTGTGACCTTTTGAGGGACAGTGTTTCATTTGGTAGACAAATCCTATGGAAAGCCAGAAGGTGCTGTAAATGTCCCAACAAGTCAATCCAAATAAAGACATGCCATTCATGCAAATAGTCGGTCGCCACAAAGTCAGGACATTGGTAGTTCCACAAGCTAATTCTGTCCAGCCTGATCGAGCTGTCTGGCAGTGTAGTTTACTTTCTCTTTTGTGATAGAGTTTATAGTAATGGAATACAATTACATTTATGCTTCATAAATGCCACATGGGCGACTGGGTCAATCATCTGCATCACACAACCATTGTAAAACCAAGGTAAGAATTTTACTTTCATTACTCCTATTGGGAGAAAGGTTAGCTGAGGTTACATATTATATATGCCACTTAAATATTAGATAGTGATGTTTGAGATTTACCGCTCACTTCCAAATCAAACTATTTTTTTTAATCTATGTAATTGTCTGAACACGCATATTGTGCTGCAACATCATCTAAATACAGTTCATCCATCATAAGTAGGTATTTCAGGCATTTCCACAGGCTGATAATGGATCCAAATAGTCATTAATACTGTTGAATACAACATTCTTACTTACAATTTTAGTTGAAGGCAATTGGGTCAACGATTTAATGTAGTTAAATGAGGAGATCCAGCACTTTGCTCTTCTGCCAATAACGATCAATCAATCAAATTGTATTTGTTTGGCCCAAGTTTGCAAATGCAATTTGACTTAAAGGGCTCTGCATTCATGACAGATACAACATGCCCTTAGATTTTGAACCTGATAAGGAAAAAACTAAAGAAAACTGAACTAGTTTGTTGCTGCTGCCATTGTATAGCTATTTATAGTTTTAGTTATGAATGGTATAGTTTAGTGTTTCGTGTTTAACACGTGCATTTGTTGAGATAGAAGAGTCTTGCAAGGTAAATCCTTCAAATCCTACAGAGATTTGCAACACAATAACACTGACTTTTAGCATTTTTGGCTTTCATTTAGAGTCAGTAGTGCTCAGTCTTGGCTTTTACATGGCAACATTAGCATGGCTCTAAATGTAAAATGTAATGTTTATTCATCATTATATTTGTCATTTATAGTAGCATACTTGTCTTCTTCTGGCTGTTTCTCTTAGCTTCACAAAAGCATTTGCCTGTTTCAGGAGGCTCACCACCATGCTGCTGCTTTACTGTTATACAAGCTAATGTCAAAACCACTAGGTAAATGAAGTGTGAACAAACCATGACAACTGACCAAGCTGGAAACCAACGGACAAAAAAATAAAAAAAAATAAAAATGAGTTCACCTACAAACAATGCACATTGTTATGAGAAACAGGGCAATCTGCCAGCCTTTGGTTTTATGATGTCCTACTTCAAAGTCATGCAGAGAGCAAGGGCTTTCACTCAAGATCCTCTCACTTTGAAAGGCAAAGCAGCTAAATATAATGATGTGAGGAGCCGCCACTGAGCCAACTCCAAGGATGGGGTGTAAAAATATATTTATGAGCTGCTGTATAACACAGGGAGGGAAATGAAGCAGTTTCGCCCAGTCTTTACTTTGTTTTAACCATTTGTTTAGTTTCATTTGGTGCAACTTTAATGTAACATGCCATCTGTCAAGTAACAGAACAGTCAATCATCAAATGTCAACCAAGGCCTTCGACAAAGTTTTTTGCGACTTTTGCGACAATGCAAAACATTAAGAATGTCTTACCAACAAGAGCCATGACTTTCACACAAACACTGTTGCCAAATAGCATGTTACAGAATCAAGTGTAACTCTGGAGATTGTCATTGTTTTTCTTTATTTGTAAACATGATTTGTTTTTAATCACTGCTAGAGTACTAATGTGGTCCAAGCTATTTCTAATCCTGATTGGAGCTCTTAATATCTACTGCCAGGTAAAACGTTTTTTCACTCTAATCTGTGTGTTTGTTATTTCATTACCTGTTCATACTATTATCTGTTTTAAAATACTAGTCATCATAATAAACATACATTTACAATTTAAAAAGCGTATTCTTGATTTTTCCATTGCAGGTCATTGGAGAGGGTAAGTTATCCGACACAGATATTTATTATGGTGATCAAACCCTCAAAATTGATTTTATTGAGGAAGGAAGTTCCTCATTTGACATTTTGCACCGTATGTCTGTGTGTGTGTGCGCGCGTGCGTGCGTGTGTACCATTATCCTCTTTTTTATATGACAGATGTCTACGTTGCTGAGTTGGTGGTGGAGAGTAATGACAGTGTGCCGTCCCACACTGTCCTTTCTGCGTTGAAATTCATCACTGATATCCCAGTGACTGACAGCAATGGAGTTTCCAACATCGTAACTCTAGTGGACAGTGGACTGGTAGCAGGTACCGTGCCCCTACATTTAAAGAAACAAAAACAAAACTTTTGTCTTTCTCTTTCGTACAGAACTGATGTTTAGCACTGTTCATATCAAGTTGATTCACATCATTATAATTAAAATTCTGATGATTTATCATCACTATTGTTATGATTAATGTTATTTTTTTACTCACTCATTCAATCACCAACAAATATATTTTTTGTTTGAGGCTGCTTTGACTTGGCCCATTGAGGCCATTGGGGATGACTAAGAACCTTGAAAAGAAAAGAAAAGATGATGTATCATTTTTTTCAAAGCAATTTCTTGACCTCTAGAGTGTTTGATTGTTGGGATAAAGACACAATGCAACTGTTCTCTCGGCTACGTCTGGAGTGACGAAGTTTGCTATAAGTACCAATGCTGCCGTGAGACTCCGTGCAACAAGAACATTTCTCAAATTCAACCACTCTGCGTCGCCAAAGTAAAAGGTAATAACGAGCCAAATGCACCTTTGTTTTCAACTACTATACCTGCATTTTGACGTTATGCAAAATACTTGTTGTTGTTTTTTCAATTACAAAAAGTCTGACGTCACATTTGTCTTCAATGCAGTTTCCATTATAGGGTCCATAACGCTGAAGGAGAGCTCCTGGGATTCCATCAAAACAACATCAGTAGGCGAACACCTCACCAAAATGAGCACTTTCCTCAAAATAATGCATTCTTCTACATTAATGTTTAACCATTTTCTGTTTTCAAAGCTTTCCAGTTCCCTCGAAATCCTAAATGGATTTGAGTCCCTGAATGTAACAGGCCAGAGGTATTGTTGCTCTGTCTCATGAAGTTCAAATAAACGTGATGGTTCATGTGTCTGAGGTGCTTTCAGTCTCAAAATTAAATGTTCACATTCTGTCCTCAAACAACGTATTGATTCCTATCAGAAGACACACAAAGGTAACAAGCGGCACAAAATGCAATGAGGGGCAGGGAGGCAGGGAGCTGACTGATTTGTGAATGAAGAACATTGACAGAGGGATGCATTATATGCATTATAAAAAAAAATAAAAAAAAATCTTATCCAAAACAAGTGAAGAATTTGCTGAATTTGTAGCACGAAAGTAGATGACAGACAGTTAAAGTCACCAGAGGTGATCATGAAGGATTCGGGATGCTATTTCTGGAGCTCCCAGTTTCTACCTTTTACTGACAATTCTATTTTGCGGGGCTCTAAAATGATTCCAAAACACATTTCATTTCAATGCAATTTTATATTTTTTTCAAAATTAATTTTCGTTTGTGTTCCTTAATCCTAAAGTCCAAGCGAAAACGTTGTGGACTTTGAGGCCGCGGTTGCTGTCAAGTTTGCAACTTCAAGACTTCTCGACATCTTGACGGAGCTGGAAACCAAACTGGGAGCTGAGGTCAAAGTCCAAACTGAAGGTCAGTCAGAGAACATGGCTGTTCATTGATTCTCAGACAGGGCCATTCTCAAAAGACGCAAATGTTTTTAATGCCTTGAAATTAAACTTTCCTATTTCATTTTTTTTTTTTTTTTTACAGCCCATGTATGTTTTTTATCATTCAAGACTTTTTTCGCAGTCCTATTGTGCTGCATCTCAATGCAACCTGTCCAAGCAATGTATGCATTTTGGGCAAGTCAGTTCTATCAATATATGATTGACTGGCATTAACCTGTTTATGGTTCAGCTCTGACTAAAAATGCTCCCATGAAAAACTGCTATTTACATTCTTCTCATGACACTGAGGGTGCATCTTCCACAGGAATGGTCACCATTGAGTCTCCCCAGACCACAGTGTGCTACCAGTCCTCCCCGGTGCTCAAGTGCACACTTGAGGAGGAGTCCGACGGCGCCAGCTGGAAGCTGAGCACAAGGTTCAGAAATTTTGAGTTAAGCAATGGCAGCGTGGTGCGACTCAACAGCAGCTGCTCCACAGACAAGTACAAGTCATGTCTTGCAGTGACGCTCCATAAGGTGACGGGCAGCTGGGCAGGTAAATGTCGAGCACACATTGTTTTTGATTTGTCACTCCAGTAGTGATTTAATGCTCTCCTTGTTAGATTCATATAAATGCTTTTGAAGTTGTTTTTGGAATCATTTCCAGGGTTAGTCCATAGATTTGTTTTAGATGTACGCTACCGTTCAAACGTTTGGGCTCACTGACTCATTTGTTGTCAAAGCCATCCCATCATGTGTTCAGCACATCCTTACAAATTTCCGTGCACTAGTAATGTTCTTAGAGCATTACAGTAGATTATTTCATTAAGCTGCTTACAGTGTTGTTGGGATTACTCCATAAAATTAATCCAACTACTGATTACTCCTTTAAAAAGTAATCTAATTACTTTTTAAACGACTTTGTTTCATAAGCAATCAATTACTAAGTACTTTAGATAAAAAAAAAAAAGATAAAGATAAAGTAACTCAGTGCTTTGGAATTAACTTTATTAAAAAGCAAATCAAAAGATAAAAGATCTCTCCTGTGCAGAGAACTTCTGACTTATTTGTGAACATGGCTTTCAACAATTTATGAGGTTCGACATGGATATTTTCAAAGTTGTCTGTGAAATTGTTGTTTTTGGATGTTTTTCTATTTTTTTTTATAATAACACATTTTTAGCTTGCAAAATATTTCAGTAAAGTAATGGAATCTTTACTTGATAAAGTAATTATGATATAATTACCAGTTTTGCCAGTTATCCCGTTACATTACTCTGTTACTCAAAAAGTAGTTTAACTACAGTAGTGGATTACTTAGTAATAAATTACTCGCCAACACTGGCTGCTTATTATGGAGTTCAGTGCAGAAATGATTCAGTGACCCCAAACATAACGGCAGAGTGAGTTAGTGATGCAACCTTCCTCACTCACTTTTCTTTGTATGTAATTTAAAGCTGTTACGTTCATGTTAATTGCAGGTGTCTATGTGTGTGGCTTCACTAACGGAGCCGTCATGCACACAGCAGAGGCACAACTGAAGGTGGCGCTGCTTCCTGACACAATTACGTTGAAGATCAAGCCCCTGACTGCAGACTGTTCCCAGGGCGATGAAACTGTGGACGTCGACGTCACTGCCACCATTTTAAACAGCACAGAAAGTTTCAGTGTCTGGTGGAGTTACATGGACGTACGGATGTCAAATGTATTCAACACATGTAAGGAAAAAAAAAACAGAATCTGTTTCCAGATGCATTATGTTCTGCCTCACTTTGTAGCGCCGGTGCGAATACAAATTCACAAAGTTCCACTGCATGACTCGCTCACATTGTAATATTAATCTGATTTCACAGCTGAAGAAATGGGTCTTGTCTATGCCTTCACTGCTCCTGTCAACTGTAAGAAAACCCCAAAAGCGCAATCAATCAACGTCACATTTCAAAACAACGCGAAACAGAGAAAAAGTGTTAGAGTGGATGTCCCAGTGATATATGGTATGACGTTGTGGTGCTGTCAAATATTTTGGAATTTCACTTGCCTTCGGTCACTTCTGCGACATTAGCAAACTAATCTGACTCCTTGGTGTTTTCAAGCCGGTGAAAAGTTTTGCAGTGAGGAGGATCTAAATGGAGAGATCTGGCCGAAAGCCCCAGATGGAGATACAGTCATTAACAGAACATGTCCCGATGGCCGGGTTGGCTACAAGTCACGCACGTGTAAAGGTTCTACATGGCAGCCAGTGTTTTCCAAATGTGTCAACCTAGAACTGAGCAAAGTTGCAAATAATGCCGATGTGAGTATACGTGGAATGAATGTCAAAGGGTCTGTGGTTTCTGGGTCAGCTTCAGGGGCTTCAGCGTGGTAACATTTTCAAATGTGGTATGGTATGGTTAGGAGTTGTTCCTATAGTTAAAATCAGGAATACAATGATCAGGTGCCTCCTAGATACAAGTAATAGGAAACATTGATTTCACTTTTCACCATTCGAAAATATGTGAGTTTAAAGTTGTTGTGGCTTTTAGCGGGTCTCTCAGTTTGTTTTATGGTTTTCACCTCCTACCATTTTAAAGACAAGAAACCTCTGTACTTATTTGAGCCCAGGTACAGTCCTGAGGCACCTCGATATGCGATTTCAGTGCTCTACAAATTAAAGTTGATGGAATGATTGCTGTTCAGAGTCTATGAATGTCTTCAAAAAGTAAATGTCCTTCTTTCTCTCCAGAACTTTCTGATGGGACTTGATGCTACCCAGTCAATGGCGATTGCTATATTTCAAGGGCTTAAGAACAGCTCTACATCCAGTGATGACCCCAGTGAAACTATGGCAGATATCGATGAGTCTATCAATGTCCTAGATGTGATGGCAAGGGCATCGGGAAATGTCAAATTGCAGGAGGACCTCTTTCCCGTAAGGCTCACGCTTTTAGCGCCATTAATGTCAGTTTAATACTATTTAGGGCCAGAACCACTAAGGGATTCCAGTGCTTTTACAGGCAGAAAGACCCTGTGTAAAAAAGACAAAAAACATTGTGCCCTATGCACAGAACACATGGAAAGAAAGACTATCATGCAGATTTTAACCTACACCTACAGTCATATCTTTCAATATTAGACTTTATTTGTAATTTATTTGTGCTTCTCTTTCAGGATTTTCTTTATGCCTCAAGTAACATTTTGAATAAGACATGGGATGGGGTCAATGATTCAACTGTTTACCAAATGTCATCAAACTACCTCCAGTCGGTGGAGGACCTGGTGAAGAACATCCAGGTTAACAAAAGCAATGGATTTGACAGTCAAAACTTACAGCTGAAATTCTGCCAAGATATCGACTGTAACGTTACTGTCTACGATGTGGATGTGAGCCTGAGCAAGGCTGGAAACGCAGGCATTTTGAAAACAGTTGCAGTGAAAAATCTGACGGACAAGTTGAGAAACAATTTTGGCCAAACGGTGGAGACTACAATGGTGGTGTCAGCCACACTTGAGGGCATCAACGTTTCGTCGCAAGAAATCAGTCTACACTTTCCTAAAGACAGATTGCATGGACGGAAACCCTTTTGTGTCTTCTGGAATACCACAAACAGGGACTGGTCCGATGCAGGATGCACAGTCAAAACTAGCGATAATCAGCGCACCGTATGCAGGTGCAACCACCTGACTTCATTCTCTGTGCTCATGGCCAAGTCGGATATTTCCACCCCGGAACTGAACCTCATCACTTACGTGGGCCTTGCCACGTCCATCTGCTCGCTTCTGATCTTCCTCTCCGTTGAGTTCCTGGTGTGGTCGGCTGTGGTGAAAACCAGTCTTTCACATTTCCGCCACACGGCCCTGGTGAACATTGCCACGTTCCGCTTGTTGGCCGACTTGTGTTTTTTGGCTTCCACTGCTCCTGAACGTCTTAGCAGTGACTCTTGCCTGGTTTTGACAGCGTGCAAGCACCTCTTTTATTTAGCCATGTTCAGCTGGATGTTGTGCATGAGTGTCATGCTTGTTCACCAGCTCATCTTTGTCTTTGAGACACTGCGGAAACGAGTCTTCATGTTCCTGTCCAGCATTGTAGGCTACGTCTGCCCCATCCTCATAGTGGGGAGTAGCTATGTGTATAGCAAGTACACTAACAAGCCCTACCACAATTCCAAAACTTGCTGGCTTGTTTTCGAAAAACTCTTGGATGGCTCCATACATGCTTTCATTCTACCAGTGGGAACTATTATGTTGACAAATATTTTTTCCATGATAGTGGTTATTGTTACTCTGACGAAGGCCTCTGTCCCAGACAGTAGTATGGCAAATGACAGAGAAACAGCAAAGAGCATCCTTAAAGTGGTTAGTTTTCTGACACCCGTGTTTGGAATAACTTGGATTATTGGCTTTGGACTGCTCATGCTGGAAGAAAGCAGCCCACTGTTTACAGCTGCTAACTACCTCTTCACCATCCTAAATTCTTTTCAGGTAAGTTTGTATTTACCGTATTTGAAATCGGGGGGGACTGTACTGTACTGTTTGTTTGTTTTGTCAATAGTCAATAGTTATACAGATATTTCCACAGAACAACACAGTCCAATGCCAGTAGCAAAGTCAGTGTCACAAGAAAAAAAATATTGCTCACAGTCGGACAAATATCTGTAACCATTCTGTGTATCTGTTTTGCCTTTTTTAAATTTTCTTGTTGTTTTTTTTGCAGGGCCTGTTTATTTTGCTCGCGGCATTTTTTACTGAGCAGAAGGTGAGTCATCTTATCAACTGGAAATAATAAAGTGTGGCCTATCACACAATGAAATAGTCATTGTAGTGTATTTAAAAGAGAAATCAGTGTTCCCCGATGTTGGACCACTATTCCTGGAAGTCAGAAATGATGGATAGCTTTGGGTTTTTAATTGAGGGTTGAGTTGAGTTGCTATTAAATGAAAGTGAACTCGACAGAGCTGTGCTGACATCTATGTTATTTCATTCAACATAAGTTACCCACTGTTTGATTCATTTAGTCAAAGCACTAGCACCACTCCACACTAGAAAATCAATCTTCACCATTCTAGATGAAGAAGATGGATATTGGCAGATCAGGCTAGATGAGCCATCGTCAGACTTGTGCACCTTCAACACCACTTAACACCTTTAGTGTGACCTTTAGTGATTTGTCAGACGTATATATCATCATAGACAACATAATTATTGTTACCAGTACCACGCTACCGGTAGACTCATCCAAAGATGGACTAAGAGCATACCTGCTACAAGAAGTTCCACCTCTCTGCTACACATTGTGAGCATCAATGAGGTTTTGCTGAAATTGAAAAAGAGTTGCTTGCTGTAGTCTTTGCTGCCAACCAGTGAATCTTTGGCACGCCAGTGACGGTGCAGGAAGACCATATTTCTGTGCATATTTTATACAATTTTTTGTTGGTTTTGCAAAAGGGGGGCTCGGCCAGATTCTCATGCTGTTCAGGGGGGCCATGGTGCGGAAAGGTTAGGGAATCCATATCTTTTGGGACTATCTGATAAAATGTCCTTTATCCTGATGCTAAACCTGCCCAATCTCACAGTTTGTAAAGTAATTCAGAAAGTGATCCCCGAGGATCTGATGACCAATCATCTTCCATTCACCAGCTATGGCATGAAGTCAGCCACAACAGTCATCAGTTCACATATATCTAACTAAGTAGCGCAGTAACATCGCCACAGGATCACCAACAAAAGGGTCTGGCAGTGAGCAGTGAGAGAGAAACACTTGGCAACAATTCCCCTTAGCAACCTCCTTTGAAATAGGTCCCTGATCTATGTAATGTAAATCAGATTAAATGTTTTTGTTGTTGTTATTTACAATAACGTAATAAAGTTTTCTGTCTTTTTTATGTGCTGTAATTAGGTGAGAGAGGAGCTGAGAAAGATCGTAATGGTGAGTATTTCTAATTTCAGTATCACAAAGTGATGAAAAATGATCCTTGTAATAGTTTTGCCTCTCTCCTCAGCGTAAAATGAACAGAAATGAAACCAGCATTAGTCATTCTACGTTGATCTCATCCATCAAGGAGAAGTGAAAACACAGTTCAGTTTTTGTTATGAGTTTTTGTTTGTTTATTTTACTTTTGTGTACTTGCTCCATGCTTGAATACATATTTATTAGAACATGCCTGAATCAAACTGATAGGTGCATTCTTTCCACTGTGTAGTTTTGAATGTGTGCAGAAAGAAATATAGTTTTCTTGGTTGGATACCCTTAAATAAAAATCACATGACGCAACTATATTCATCTAAACATCAACATTAAATATGTAATTGCTTAAAACACATTTTGTGCGTTTTTTGTGTGTGTGTGTTTTGCATTGTCCATAGTTGAGAGATTTCGATCCAAACAATACAATTATAAGATATACTGTATTTAGAGGAGATTAACTCCACATTACAAATAAAAGTTTAGTCGATTCCTCCTTTCTTTGTGATGAATTTTAGAGAGTAAATTTCAATAGAAAGCCTTCCATGATGTCCATCGTCAAGATATTACAAGAGAGAGTAAAATGCAGTTAGTCGGAGAATCCCTTTGCTTATGTTCACCTCTTCACACCTTGTACCAGTGTAGTATGTTCCCTGGCTCCATGTCCATCTGAAATGCACAAGGTAGAATACGTTATGAAATACATACAGTACAATAAAATAAATGTTAACTTTAAGATTTATTATTCTAAAGTGCAAAAAGAATAAAATAAGAATATGTGTTGGACAAAAACAACTCTCAAACACTTACAAGTAGCCTCCGACATAAAACAATAAAAATAAAAAATCAACATCCGTGTAAATTCATGCACGTGCCTCTCAGCTCTCTGTGTTTGGGATGCTCCTCTCTCGGGTTCCTCTCACTCATTGCAACTGCGTGTAGTAGCGTGTCATTGCTTGGCTTAGCCGGTTGGATAGGTACCTCCGTCTTGATCAGGTGTGTCAAATCTAACAAAGTAACAGGTAATGAACAGCAGTTGCAATGGTGCCTTCCAGTATGTCTGATAAATAACGTGTCAGTGCAGTTCAGATGAACAATGTGAAGAATGGTTTAAGAACAAGTTCTCACCATTGAAGTCAGCAGTAATGATGAGATCGTTGTTCTTAAGGAAGCTCCTCCTCTCTAGGTGTTTATGGGATATAAACATGCTCCAGCCGTAGTCTACACTGCGGTAGCATTGGCACCCCTCCTCCCATACTGCTCCCGAAGTATCTGATGGTCTGTTCCAGACATCGGTTGCAGCTAAGCGAATTTTGGAAAAATTGAAAATATGAAGATTGAATGTTATAAATTAATATGGATATTGTTGATACTGGTGTTTAATTGATAACTGTGGTGAGTTGTGGCTACATAATCATATTTTTTGTTTGTTTACAAAGTACCATTTCTGGACTATTTATCGACAGGTTAAATACGGTGGTTTACACTGTAGTGCTACCATTACGTAAAGGTGCAGTGTGTAGTATTTTCCTTAATTTATGATTTCTATATTGGTAAAAGCTTAATGTACTGCCCATAAATTTGGGTTTATGGGGTTTAATCGATTATTAGGGTGACTGCTCGCATCAAATAAACCAAAGAATAAGACGGTGAACCAGGTATCTAGATTTTTGTGCGCAGGCCACCGTAGCTCACTGGCAAACTCAGGAGAGGGTGGGAAAGTGAAAGACGCTGCAAACATGTAGCCACTTGATGCTGCTGTTTTTTTTCTTCAAAATCTCTAAAAAGAAATTACACACTTAACCTTTAATGGCGTTTTAAAGTGTATAGCTTCCATGTGATATTTTTGTAATCTGGTCGAAAAAGGAGATTTAACATTTGTGTTTTCTGAAGACATCTACAAGAACTTTCTACATGGCTGCATGCAATCCAGTTGAAATTAGCAACAACAGGTCTACATTTACACAGTTACTTAGGCTCACCTGTGGTAAAACTTCTTGTAGAGGACATTCTCAGTTTTGCATCAGGGTCCTGGTCCATGGCAACAATGGTAAACTGCCTGTTTTTAGCTGGCCACTCCATCACAGCATCATTTTCACCGCTGCAGAGGTGCAATGTAACGCCAACATAGTTTGGGTCGTCATCGCCTCTTCCATTTGGATATACACTGATGCCAAAAGAGTAGCCCTCTGGGCTGAGGAAGCATCTACTTTTGATTGAGCTGTTCTGTGCAGTGGTGTCAAGAATATTTGGGAAGTTTGAGATCTGCCAGACAGCGCTGGGGCAAGCGCTTTCCGACAGAGTGATGTCATCGATTGAGATGGCGCCTGAGGAATTAGCCGATCCTCTGATACCCTGGAAGAAATAACGGAACTTGTCTTCCTCCTTTAAAGTAACGTGGGCTATTTTCCAGGAAGGATCCTCATCGCCTGCGGAAGAAAATGGCAAAAGTTACATAGATAGATAGATAGATAGATAGATAGACAGATAATGTGAGATATAATTTTATGAATTACCAATAAAGGTAGCAATCTTTTTGGTGTAGCGTATGGTCCCCGTTCCATCATCGGTCCTGACCCAGATCACCAGTTTGTCCCCAGCAGCTCCAGTCATCTTGTAGAAGAACTGCAAGCACTGCTCCCCTCTCTTCGGGTAGAGGATACGTGATTCCAGCAGTGCACTGTTTCCAACTAGTCCGGAGGATGTATCAAACTTCATGTAATAGCCAGCATCTGTAACAAGTCAATGAAATCCGTACATTCAAGATTTTATTTCTTTCAGTAATGGCTTAAGAATGAGGTGTTTCTGATAACAATCACTGTCCAAAAGTGATGTTTAATAGCACTGCACTTTCTTAACGAATGCGTGTCTAGATTTGATAAGCTTAAATTAATTTGTTAATTAATTAATTTATTATCTACTCTCAGTCACCGATGCGAGAAAACCTTCATATTTTTTTGGGCATACTTGAAGCCAACCACAATATTGAAATCCTCCATTTCTCATGCTAACAACCCATATGTTATGAACCCAGCAGTGCTGCAGTGGTATTAGAACCCAAGCTGACACTGTATGTTAGCACAAGAGTGAATTGTTCATGCGGAATATTTTGTACAGAACTCTTCATACCTCTGCAGCGCCCTACAAGGGTGTGATCTGTCTCAGTTGAACTGCTCAGCATATGGACCCAGTCTGCGCCGTCGGCCTCATTCTGGATCATACCACAGATGTTGATCAGCTCAAAGGAGCACTGGTCCAGTAGAGTGTGTGTGTTTGCTAAAAAGGAAGAAGAAGAAGAAGAAGAAGTCAGAAAAAATACACTTTATAATCTTGAAAAAAAAAACCTTTCTATCAGAATGTTTTTTTAGTGGTGGGACTTGATAAAAAAAGAAATCAAATCAGTTATGGCCTTTGTCATTTATAGTTAGTTGCATATCAATATTTGAGTTTTTTTCAGTATTTTTCTGATGACTTTGTACTTTTACTCCGTACATTTGTACATAAATATATGCACTTTCTACTCCTTACTTTAACAAATCATGTCTGACGTCACAAATGATGTTGTTAGTCCCGGCCCCAAAATGTTCACATTTTTAAATGTAGTTATTTCAACTCTTCACTGTTCAAAATGGTAGTCCACGTGTTTCAGGTATGAACAAGATGTACTGTTCCAAAATAAGATCTAAAAGAATCAGAATACCCACCACAGTCATACATGCGGTTGAGCCTGACGAGGTCCACAGCACTGAAGTCGAACCTCTGCCCAATGATCTCATTAAAATACGGAATGGTGGTGGTGATGGTGGGTACCGTGTCATTCTTGTTGAAGGACAGTGGTCTGTAGTGCATGACAGACTCATAATCATACGGCGTGTTCAGATCAGTGATGAAGTCGTCTTCATATTTTGCGAAATTGTGCTCCTTCCCTGCGAAGACGGAGTGACCATGTTGATTTAATTCAGTCATGCAAAGTTTATGTACAGTAACAGGGCAGTGAACAACATTGTGAAGACAGTAATAATTCTGTCAACTTTGAAGACTTTTCATGTTAATGTGATATTATCAAAATTTTGTTAATTATATTGTAATATTGTTTATCAAAATTTTAATTGATAGCATTACTGTGTCTAATGTAGTGATTGCACTATGCTTATGAAATAAATAAAAGAGAACAATTTCATCTATTTAACTTGACAAATCTAGTTAGACCAAGAAAGAAGATATCAGAGATATTTAAGATATCTGGAACGGCTAGCAAGCAAACAAAAGTTGACATTTTTGTGTCGATGATAGTTCAGTTACTGGATAACATTTGAAACAAATGTCACTTTTTCAGCCTTCTGATTCAGATTAACCAAAACAAAAAAATCAATTAAAACTTACCGGCTTCGATCTCGTCCCACCAGATTTTGACGTAGTCATCTCGATCGGAGCGAGATTGTTCGTGGTAAAAGCCCAGAGCGTGGAGGATTTCATGCTGGACTATGGCTTTTGTGTCGCACCCAGCACCAATGGATAAATTCTGGCCCACTCTATCATCTCCAACATATGACCAGCACCTACATTCAAAACAAATCCAAACATGGACTCAGGCTTAGAAAAAAAAAAATCTTTCCATCAGCATTATTTATCTCTGGATATTACGACTTTACAGCAGGAATAAAAGTTTCACATGACGGCTGAGACAACGTTACGCAACACTCCTCACCCGCTCATCTTGGCAAAGGAGATGAAACTGCTCTCCCCCTCGTAGGGCTTGAAGTCCACGCATGACCTTAGACGAAATTCCTCAAAAGACTGAAGAATCACACCTTTCGCATTCAGATCTGTAATAACAGAGAGAACAGACCATGACTTGCTTGCGCAACAAATACCCCCCCAAAAAAAAAATTGGTAAAAATATATTAAACTGTGTACCTAAAGAGTCGGTCAGGATATACGGAATTGGAAACTTCCATTTTCTCGCTTCATCCAGGATTGCATTTCGTCCAGGCTAGGCAACACATTTAAAGTAATGAATATGTGCTTTTGATTTGGATTTAAATAAGAATAAAAAAAAAAAAATCAGATCCGTAATTTCTTCTTACTTTTACAGCAATGTCTCCCTCAAACAGGTGGTCCAACCCTAGACGTGAAAAATGGAGGCAGAACTTACCAACAACGTAGACACATCAATATTCAATCAGGCAAACTGAAATAAATATATACTGAAGTATACCTCTGTTGATCTCGGGTATGTCATCTCTCAGCTCCCCAGCATCTGCAATATCACCTAAAGGATGAATTGGTTGTTATTGTGATGAAAAATGGGCTCTTAACTTAACCGCACTTGACGAGAAATTTTAAGGTGAACCAACCGGTGTGATGAACAGGCACGGCTTGCACCTGGCAAACAAAAGACACGTCTTAATCCATATTTTTAATGCCACCTTTGAAATGCTTTATAAAAAAAAATCCCTACCCTTAAAACCAAGAAGACTCCAATCAGTGCGGCGATCATCTTCACGGTGTCTCCTGCAGCGATGCCGACTCCCAAACTCCAACCTGTTTCTCCAATTGCCAGTATAGGAATGTGTCCGTCAAGGCAAAAGCTTGAGGGGACCTTTGATTATAGTGTTCAATCAGTAACAAGCCTCCAAGCACATGACCTTGCTGCACGGTTGTGATGAGGGCTGAAAAAAACAACCTCGGTAATGACCTGTAGATAGCTATCAGCTGATAAAACATCTTTTATTGTTGTTCCATGTGCTTCACATATTCCACCAGGGAGCGCAGGGTCACCCAAGTCGGGGCCGAGACGGTGTAAATGCAACAGATGATGATGATGATGACGATGATGATACAGTTAGCAAGTAATTAGCATTCTTTCTTGTCATTATTATTACCAAGGAATTATTTCAAACCTGTGGACCTGACTTTAAGGGTGCAAACAGAAAAAACAGGGGATTAAATCTTTCCACTTTTACACTCACTAAGTCAGAATAGGTCCTATTGCAAGTCAACAGTGAAGCTATTACCTATTAGCTACACCTTAAAGTCAAATCAGTAAATACGCCACTGTGCAAATGCTGTAAAATAAAGGTAGTTTGGTTTTCTTTTTTTGTTTAAATACCGTACTGACTGAAATTATATAATCTGCATTTCAACAAATCACAATTCACCTTTGGCGAAGTTCCGTCCCCCATGATTACTCAACCCGTGATTATCAAACTAGACAGAATTGACTGCAATAGATTCAAGATCGACGATTACATGGTAGTGAAATGTTGGTGCGGCAGAACCCAAAGTGATTGTGCATGCATGGAATAAAGAAAGTGGGAAAAAAATAAATAAAATACAACACAGTGTGTACAGTGTACCCTGTCTTCGCCCTAAGACAGCTGGTATAGGCTCCAGCAGACCCCCGTGACCCTGAATTGGAATAAGCGGGTATAGAAGATGAATGAATGAATGAATTATTGTTACTATTACTATTATTATTATTACTAACTAACTCAACATGCTTGTTGTTATGACGTCTTTTTAGATGCACAAAGACTACTGTAGTTCACTGACATGCTTGGGAGGTTGAGTGAATGGCCAATGCATTTCAAAATCTGAAAATAAAATATTTGTAAAATACTTACAAAGTGTGAGAACACGAAGCACATTGGTGTGTGCTTTATACCTATTAGGCCTACTTAAAATTTCCATTGTTGCTCTTTACTGTCTTTGAAACCGGCCATAATTACCAGTTTCAAATGAACTTGTTGAAAAGTTTAAGCCCACACAGACAATACATGGACAAATAATTTATCATACATAAGACGAAGAATTAGTGAGGAGGGTGAAAACCAATTTATTATTCCACTTTTTCTTATTATGTGGTTATAAACGCATTGTTTGTTACAATGTGTGTTTTGGTTAATGGCATGTTTCAGTATGATACCTTACAAGTATAAAATTATCTTCCATTCTATTCCATTCCAGAATGATGTTGTTGAGATACTGTATGCATGAAAGGTCAACACAACAGGACAACGTACAGAATCTGAGCTAAGATCTGATTTATCACATGATTACAGTTTATCAGCATAAAAGTCTCATAAAAGGATATTCGAGTATCCTTTTTATGAGCTCATTTACCACCTAAAACAGATACACAACAAAAGAAACAGGTGTCTTGCTGTCATTAAACTTTTATTAATACATTGGCAAAGTTCATTTGTACATATTTCGGGTGTATTCTTTGAAATATAATAATTTTACAATGCTGTTGTTATTTGCCGAATTTGTCTTCTCGTTCTTTGGTTCTTGTCTTGGGTTGTGCACCTGGTCGTTTAAAATGAAAATCATAAACAAAAGCTTGATTTTGCTCAACCGCTGGTGTGGCGTGGAAGATGTCTCACGTGTTCTTTCTTACCTTCAGAAAATCATCACTTCAAAATCTGCCCTTAGTTTTTTGGTTAAATAGGAACTTCTGTTTTTATCAGTGGTGTTAGATCTGCCAACACAAGAAAATAGTCACCTGTTCTTTATCAAGCCTCACAAAGGATCACTCTCAAAGGATCACACACAACACTTACCCTCAAAGTCGACGAAGATGATGAGGTCATCATTTTTCAGGTAATTACGCCGTCTGAGATCAAAATGCTTGACAAAGTTTCTCCAGCCCCGTGACAACCCTCTGTAGCAGTCACAGGCGCTATCATACGTGCCAACTTTGGACGGATTGTCCCAAATCGGATGACCACCGTCTGGAGAAGACAGTCCAGTTGTGTCAAATCAAACAGAAAATTATGTTCATTGTGTAAAAGTGCTTAAACGTACACTTACATGTCCTCAAATCAGTAGTCAAGCTGCGAGCTGTGGACATCCTGTGCGTTATATCTGGATCTTGGTCCATTACCACTATGGTTGCCTGTCTGTTGACTGCAGGCCACTGCATCACCGCATCATTTTCCCCACTATACAGGTGGAAGTACAGGCCTGTGTAATTCCCCGTGAAATCAGTGTAGGTAGACAGAGGCATAATGCGAACGCCATAAGCGTAGCCCTCAGGACTGTAAAACCGAGGGCTGTCAATCACTGTGGTTGTATCGGCCGTCTCCATTATCTTGGAGAAGTTCTGGATTCTCCACACAGCATTGGGGCAGCGGGTTTCCGTAAGACTGATGTCGTCAATGTAGATGCCACCGGTAGATGTGGTGGGATCACCTCGGACCGCTTGGAAAGCGTAGCGGAATTTTGCATCGACTTCCAGCGGAACGTGAGCAATTTTCCATGTGTTGTCAGAATCAGCTGCAAAAGGAAATGAGATGAAAATCCTGAATGTCCACCTTGCTGATGTTCACAGTAAAGAGGCATGAGCAGGCACCGCCAAACATTTATCAATGTTATTTTTCATATTGTCTTCTATAAATTGTATTTATATCGTTAGCCTAATAGCATAATTGCCTAAGTCTTTTTTTGGCCAAATGTGATATCTGAAAAATAATACCAGTGTGCTTGCTAAAAAAAATGTTGTTTTTTTTCTTGTTTTCAGAAAAAGCTCAAATATGACAACTATGCTATTAGGCTAGCGATATGTAACATTGTTGAGGAGAGAACTTAGTGAGATGCTATTGAGTCTACCTAAGAAGGTGTGTATCTTCTTCATTTTACGAACAGTGCCTGTGCCATCATCCGTCTTGACCCAGATCACCAGCTTGTCCTTCAGGCTTCCTGACATCTTGTAGAAGAACTGTAGACACTGAGTATTCCTCTTGGGGTAAAGGATGCGTGATTCCAGCAGAGCAGATTCCTGCTTCTTCCCAGCCTTGGTGTCAAAGTGCATGGAATGGCCAGCATCTGGAAAGTCGGGGAAGGGAGACAAGAAGATGTCTTGAAGTGCTGGAACTGAAATTCCACATAGTGCAAATTTAACGCCACACGGTGTTAACCCTGACCTCTGCATCTCCCCAGGAGTGTGTGATCTTCGGCACCCACGCTGCTCTTGGCGTGGACCCAGTTGTCATCATCAGTGGTGCCTTGCATCATTCCACAAATGTTGGTGTACTCAAAAGAGCACTTGTCCAGTAGTGTCAGTGGAGCAGCTGAGGAATAATATGGAGTAAAGTTTACGCTTGGTTGACTTACTTATTCATTATATACAGACTCAGTACAGACTATAGCCTCAGTAAAGACATTTTCCTTTTTTTTCTACAATGACGGAAAGGGGCTCTTGCGAAACGTACAGCAGTTGTACATGCGGTTGAGTCTGAGGACATCCATCTCACTGAAGTCAAGGTACTGTCCAATGATGTTGATGAACTCTGGGATTTTGGTTGTGATGGTTGGAACAGAATCATTCTTGTTGAAGGAAAATGGCCTGTAGTGCATGACGGACTCGTAGTCATATGGAGTGTTCTGATCAGTGATGAAGTCATCATTGTATTTATTAAAGTTGTGTTCCATCCCTGAATTGGAAGAAGCACAGAAGAGCAGCGAGTGTATTATTATTATTATTATTATTATTATTATTATTATTATTATTATTATTATTATTATTATTATTGTTGTTAGTAATAGTAGTAGTGTTACACATGTGCATACCTGATATAACCTCATCCAGCCAGATGTCGACATAGTCATCTCTGTCTGTACGGGACTGTTCATGGTAAAATCCCACGGCATGGAGGAGTTCATGTTCAATCACTGCCTTGTGGTCGCAGCCTGATCCAATAGATAGGATCTGGCCATTATGCTGGTCACCAACACTGGAGAAACACCTATTAAAGCAGAGGTCTTTGATTAAAAGTGCAGTTTATTTGTATTTAGATACATAAAAAATAACATATGATTTTCAGTCATTTTAATGTATTGCGGCTTTTGCAATGGTGTGGTATATCTCTTTCTTTTAAATGTCATTCAGTGTCATAAAAGGACATTTACGATGGAGCATTTCTTCGTGACAACTTATCTTTGTCTTCTGGTGGGGTTAAAAGCTTGCTGAAGCTTAAGTGATAAGATGTGATTGCATCAAAAACTTTTCAAAAGCCAAGTGCTAAGTGTGATAGTTTTCTGCTGTGTCAACTAATGTATGGTGGCCAGCTTGAATGGAAAATGTTAACATCTCTTTGCAGCCTGTTACGTACCCATTGCGTTTTTCAAACTTGATATAGGTCTTCTCTCCCTCATATTGCTTAAAGTCCACACAGGACTTAAGCCGATACATTTCAAATGCCTGGTAGATGCATCCTTTAGCATTCAAATCTGTTTGGCAAATGAAACAGTTGTATTAAAGAGCGTCGGACTCGGACATAACAGGATGAGATAACTCTTCAAATATGCTTACTGTTAGGACAAACTCACCCAAATCATCACCCAGAATATAAGGAATAGGAAATGTCCATCTCTTTGTTTCGTTGCGGAGAGCATTCTTTCCTTTCTGTATCATAAAGCAGATGTTAGAAGTGCTAACAGTTAAACAGTAAAATGCAGACCCTTCACGACTGCAACGAAACACAAGCATCTACCACAGCCATCAGTGATTTAACTTACCGGAAGTAAGATGTCTCCTTCAAAAAGGTTGGCATCTGAACCTAAAAATGAGTAACAATAATGAATAAATACAAATAATGTTATCATTTAAATGTTTTTTTTTAAAAAAAACCTCAATATCATGTTTCTTATTGTTAGAAATGTAACTAACGACAATTATGTGTAAGTGATGTTTAAAGGACTCACCAGGATTAAGGATGGGGTTTTCATCCTCACCGTTCTCAAATACCTCTGCAACCAAAATACAGACAGAGCTCAGGGCAATCTGAAGGATATGTACAGTTGTTCGCGATTGTTATGAATGTTATTGTTCCACATACCGTGCACCACAGGGAGAGCAGGTTTCTTTTTTTTTTTTTAAAAAAAGAGAGAGAGAGAGAGAGAGAGATTCAACATCACATCACATCATGAATACCAAACAATAACTTGATACTTACAGCATATGACGTGGCCAAAGCCAGAAGCCCACACAGTACCAGCAGGCTGTCCATGATTGAGTGTCCAAACAAGTGCGTTGAGAAACAGTGATAAAGCCCCAGATGAAGTCAGTGACAGTTGTGGACTCTCACATGGGTGACTTAAAAGGTGTTACTGATTTGTGATCTGCAAAGGGTTTTGACACCACGTGCTCTTAACAGCAAAGCTGTGGCTTGAACAGGGGATCATCTGATCATATCATATAAATTATATGATCGTGTTTTTACTATTGTTTACGGACCCAATAAATGAGGGTGGAGGGAGGGTGGGGTCGGGCAACTCAGTGATATTTGCTGTGAGGGAAAGAAAAACATAATGCTCTTCAATATTGTATTTTTTCAGATGTACATGCAAGTTTCTAAAACTGTTGTGAGTGGGAGAAAGCAGAAAGTTTTATTTGATTGAAATAAAACTTTAATCAAGCACAGTTAAGTCACTAATGGATGGGGATGGAAACAAATACCCAGTGAAGAACAGTGTAATGTGCTTTAACTCTTAAATGTAGGTATTAACAGACGTGCACAGCTATCATGGCAATTATTTATTTGATTAAATATTTTGCAGGCAATTATCTAAAACAGCAAGTGTTTGCATCACTATAGTGGAGTATAAACTTTCACATATTGCCATTCCTACATGATTCTAATTCACACCGTCCTCATTTGGTTGATAGGCACTATTGTTGCAGCCTCCATTTCTGTGCGTTTGTTTCTCGTCGCAGCACTTCTGGGGTTCCGTTTCGCAGCTTGAACGTCCAAAAGTTCCATATCGATGCCTCTCGAGTTCTGCAGTCAGGTTGCTCATCTGTGTCTTTCCATCACTGGCACTGGCTGCAGTCGCCTGGTCATTTGTTCCCTTTATGGTACAGGTAGTGAAATGCAAAGTCAAGGGCAAAGATGTGACTTCTAATCATTGGCGTGAAACATGTTGTTGATTGACCTCGGGCAAAGTAAACTGGCAGTAGGTTTTATTGCAGTGAATGTTTTACCTTGTGGTTCTGTTGATATTGGTCTATGGCGTACTGGTATTTGGCTGCATCTAGTCCCAGCACACCAGCTAGCTTCTTTCCAAGGAAATCACAAGCTAATTTTGGAGGCAATAACATATTAACTTAGTGACATTTTGACTAAATTCTCATGTATGCCCTCTGTTTGTATCTCATTCTTTGGATGAATTTGTTGTGTGACTGTGGCATACTCAGCAGTGACATTCTCCCAATTAGGAGGGCAATTCTCTTGAATGTGTACCTTTGCTAAGATGACAGAGACACAAGCAAAAATTACTACGCCACGTCAGATGTAATATTCCTCTGTAACTGTGACGACGGTTTTCTGACTGGATGTATATCAAATGGCTGCTGTTGCTGCTCCTGCTCATCCTCCTCACTGTCTTCCTCCTCCAGTGTTTCACCGCTGGTGAAGTAGATTCTCCTCTGTTTGGACTCAGTGCTGCTTCCAAACTCTGTCTCCTGGACGTCCAGTGGTGTCTAGCACACAAGTTTTCACATAAACCTTTGCTTGAACTGCCATTCATCACTCTGACTCTTCTCAAGACCACCTGATATTTAGTGCGATGTGCAAATTGTGCATGCTAATTTCCTCTACACCAGCTGCATGTGGCCAGACTGATAAATAATCAATAGAAAGCTTGAAATAATTGTTACATTTTAATTTTCAGCTTTAAGATACTGTTAAGAAATACATATTTGCAATTGTTACAACACTTACGTGCTGGTGGTTGTCATTCATCCTTGACAAATTACTGTTTTTCCTTTTTAACTTAAGCTATGTATCAAAGGTTACACTGACAGTGTCACATACGTGGACACAACCGGATACAGGTCGTGTTGAAACCTGAGACAGAACTGTTACCGTTGGTGTGCAAACGAGGCTGATCTTTTAAAGGTACAGTTTTGCTTCAGTGCGGAAATAAACAAGTCGTGGTATTTCATGCCTTACATAGCTACGTACTATGTAGCATGTCGGTTTTTGTTTTATATCCTTACAATATTTTATGGTTTTAAAGCTGTCAATAAATGTATCGGTAAAGTTAGCATACGTGTTTTGTTTGGGCACATTTAAGAATATTTATACACTGTTGTACACATACAGACGTACAGGAATACTACTGAATAACACGCAAAAGTCGGCAGCATTATTCGTCGAATGCTCTTGCACTTTCACACAAACACGCAAATGTGTACGCGAATCTATTTGTACGTTGTTGGGGTTTTTGTTTTGTTTGTTTTTGGCGGAAAAATAAAAATAATTTATCAAGCCAGCAAGGGTCGGTGATCTGCAGTAGAGTCAATAGGATGACGGGTCCCCACGACCAATATGTCAGGATGGCCGAGCGGTCTAAGGCGCTGCGTTCAGGTCGCAGTCTCCCCTGGAGGCGTGGGTTCGAATCCCACTTCTGACAAGTTGTTTTTGTTAACCTAAATGTTTCCGTTTCTGCTTAGAATTAGTAATTTCGAGGTCATTTTGCTGTAACTAATCACTAATGGCACGCACGTCATACATATAATGATTTTCCAATCACTTTACTCGGCATAGTGAGGGGAAGTTAGCGCGGCTACGGAAAACCCCACACAGCTACGGGAACTCAAGAGGTACAAAAATGTGACTGAACGTGCAAAGCGTTTATACCAAATAAAGTAAATTAACTTCATAAAACAATACCAACTAATATAAAACCAACCAAATGTGTATCTATAGAATGAAAGAAGCAGAGATGACGTTGTACGACAGAAAGCTGAACATAGACGCTGTTGCTAGATACAAATATCCCCATGCATCCTTCCACTGACTCCTAGCCTGAGATGATCCACTCAGCGTGGGCTGAGTTTTGTTTCAAGTAGACTCGTTTTGCCAGCATGCCAATGTATTCATTGAACGATAAATGCCATGTTAACATCTTAAGAAAAAAAAAGATGCTATATAAAGTGAGGATTTGAATGTTACATACACCACAGTCATATATTCAACTTTCAACCTTTTGCTTCTAGTTTTTAATGAGCTGACAAGCTTGAGCTGTATAAGATAAATCTTATTAATCAAATCAAAAATTCTCCAGTAAAACCATGTACGGCAGATTCAGTAGATTTAGGAGAAGGACAAAACATTAGCATTTTTATGTGTTTTGACACATACATACTGGAAGAAATAAATGTCAGTAGAACTGTATTAGTTTAAAATACTAATATCAGAGACAGATATAGGTATGGGATCAAATCAATATCTAGTGCAGATGTTAATTCAACTGCCAAATTAAAATTCTATTATTTTATCAGTGGCTCCCTAGACTAGTGTACAGATTATTCAGTGGTTCTCAGTGGCTAACATATTTCACTCTAGACAATCAATAGGGTAGGTGTCAGCAAGTTGTCGCATTTCAGTTCCAAGGGCAAAGTCTCCATTTGTGTCTTTGGCATCACCTTGTTGGTAGTGAGTCGTTTTCCCAAAACCTAAAATCAGAATTACAGACATGTAAAAATGCATCTATAGCCAAATAAACAGTTGCTACGTAACAGTGAATTCTCCTTGAAGACTTCGCTGAGGCCAAGTGAACGTACTGTATATATACACATAGTGGTGAACAGGCAGACATTGATGAAAACCTACCGTTTGGCAAAAGTGTTTGATCCACAGTGTTGGTTTGCACATGAAGGCTCTTTGGATCCCCTTGAGGGGAGGCCTTCCCCGCTGTGGCAGTGGAGGTGTCTGCTTGTGCTGCGCCTTGAGAGGAACCCTTATTGGGAAGAACAAAAGCTTAACTATTGGAGCAAAATCCATTTGTGAAAGTGAAAGGCTCGGATCTTTCAAAGAAAGAAAGATCATTTGGTAAACTTCAAAAATCTGGTTAAATCTGGTTAAATCTTCCTACAGTTGTAGGGCCAGATCCACAAAGAATGGAGCAACTAACAGCATTACAATTTTTTTTTTTGCCCTAATGACATGCATGCAACCAGCCACATATTCAGCACCTGAGTCGGGGCGCACATTGAGGTTTGGTGACCTGGCCGTGATTTACACATTACGATACGTGTGTGCTTGGTATCCTCACTGCAACGTTGCGCGTTCCATCTACGTCAGTAAAGTACGCAGGTTTCCTGCCACCCAATTGGACTGTGTTAAAACACCTTTGAAACAGCTTTTCATGTAACACGGATGGCCCGGTGTCAAGATTTGAATGTGAAAAGGCATAAAAACGGATTTCTCATCAAGGCTTTTCTTGGGTGAGCTTACCTGCTGTTTGTCAGATTTAGGCTTTTTTTTCCCCTTTGTCTCGCTTAGTTTTGGCAGAGAATTCATCTTTTCCTTGACTAAGTCGATTATTGTGGAGTCTCCCGAGGCGTGAGCGATGTCAAGAGCGCTGTGGCCTAAAGGGAAAATTAAAGATGGTCACATGGGAGCAAGTCAGATAAGGAGTCGGGAAGGGAACTAAAAGAAAAATATTATCAAGAAAGACAAAAAAAAGACAAATGTTAAGCAAAGACTGTGAGTATGTTTACTTCTTTTGGACCAAAAGTACACACATATACGTATGTACATTAGTATAACATCAATTAGCAACATATTGTTGCTTTCTAAAAAAAAAAAAAAAAAGATCGTCTTTAGTTATTTTCTTTTATTAATTTGTCTTAGCCAGCTCTTTGTGATGCCAAGAAATCTGGACAAAACTATTCTAACAATATCTCAATGTGAATGTGAAGATTTTTTTTATTTTTTTTTCGTGAATGTGAAGAAATATGAACGCTTAATGAGTATCGTTAAGCATCTGGGGAGGACCGTTTCCCTGACACACCTCTCTTATTCTCCGCAGCTACGTTGGCCCCCGCGAGGATGAGGGCGTCCACGCAGGAAGGCCGAGAGCTCAGGACAGCATTCATGAGGGGCGTGCCGCGATTGAGGGACAGGGCGTTTATGGAGGCGCCGGCCTTCACCAGAAGTTTAACAAGTTCGACCTGACCAGCAAAGGCCGCGTGGTGGAGAGGCGTCCACAGGAACTGGTCGCGCTGAGTCACATCAGCCCTGCCAGAAACAGATGTATATGGGCAGGGCATAGCTCATTAGATATGATTTTACTTTTGGATACTCAGTGTGTGCATCAGTTTTGTCTCTAAACCAAAAAAAACAAACAGAAAGATCAGTCAGGAGATTCCATTCAAAAACAAGTCGACGTTGTCACATGCGTACAGATTAAACGGGCAGTAAAGCAAACATTTGTTTTGCTTTACTGCTCTGCCATTCGGTCCTGCATGGGACTGTGCTGACTCAGCGCTGACTCAGCGCTGACTCAGACACACACACAAGGGCAGAGAGCCTCTGCCGTGGAGACGCAAATGTTGGAAGTGTGCATTCTTTCTGTGATCTGCAGAGATAAATTCAAAACCAAACACAACCTGGTTTAAAATACAACGCGAGAACGCGTGAGAAAAAAGTATATTTTTCACGCGTTCAGAAAAGCGGAGTCGACATTGTGCATTATTCTGGTTTCGTAATAAAGACTGCAGTTAAGCTACAATGATGGCCGTAACTAGCTATAAGGGTTAAAATAAATAAATAAATTAAACAAGTTGTGTTTATCAAAAAAAATTAATATCATCTTGTATTTCATCTCATCTCACTAGCTAACGCTGTTAGCGTTGTTAGCTAGTCAGATGTAATGTTACGACACGTCTTTCTGTTATATCCACACGCTAAAACTGCTTTTTAAAAATGTAAAAAGCCACGAGACATTTATTTTCAGCCAGGTTCTGAAGAAAATAATGTGTTATAAAAAATGTATTTTTCGTCGTGCGTAGGAGAAATACTTTACAGACTTTACAATAAAGCATTCAGGGTTTATACCTCACTAGCTTCATAACCCTGGTTACGGCCCCGGCTACAATCGTGCACGTGTTGCCTTTTTACTGCTGAAGTTTTTTTGCTGCAGGTTTTCGACTGACCAACACCTCTGTCTTTGCTTGTGGTAATAACCAACAGATTCTCATCACCAACCTCCGCAATTATTCTTAGTTTAATGCATTTTGGGATTTCTCCAGTTCTTAAAATGCATATGTTTATATAACAAATGCACATATTTGGCAATGTGAGTGCAGCACAGCGCACTGAGATTGGGCTTGTGATGCCGCTGGCACTGCATACACCTGACACAAACAGATTTTCTTTTTCTTTTTTATTGCACCTGCATAAAGTAAATAACCCTGCTATTAAAATGCATGTCTTAGGGGTTCAAGGTCTACAATGATTACGTGTATAATGAAGATATTGACTGGTACACATGCAATCTTGTGAACTGAGGTGAGTGAAACTGAGGCTACGACCTGAATAAAACAATTAAAAATACTTGGTGTGAGACACTGGGTACGATATGGCTAAGACTTTGGTATTAATTACAATGCTAGAAGTAACAATGATTGTCAGGAGTAAAGACGATAGCAGAAGGAGCAGTATGTAGAAACTTACTGTAGTATTTTTTTTAATCCATTATTTTTGTCTTATTATTTATACACAACCAGTGAAAGGTTAAGAACGTAATATTTGGAGATTTTGAGAAGAAACAACAGCATCAAGTTGTTACATTTTAGAGTGCAGTGTTCTTGCACTCCCACTCCATCTCCTGTGAGCTACGGTGAACTGCACACATAAACTTGGGTACCTCAATCACACTCTTCTTCATTGCTTGCTTCATTTGAGGATCGTTCACCCTAATTACGAAACGCGCTGTCAAGTGAGCTGAATTGTGTACACCAGGCTTCCTTAGAAACATGGTGGTGCAAGATGGACGCAAGCAAGACCCCTGGTCTTTGTATATTCTTATATATAAATAACAACCGTTCTATGGGTCGGAAAACAAAGTTACTTTTGTTGTATTGTATTATAATGTATTGATATATTTATATTGTATTTATGGCCATTATATTGAGCTGTTATCTATACAAAAATCATAAATAAGGCCAGATTTTAAGTGTATACTTTTTAGCAACTGGTAATCATTACAAATTACTGAACTCACCGCTTGTCGAGGAGGTACTTGGCCACTTCGTAGTTTCCACTCGAGCAGGCCACCATCAGAGGGGTCTTGTAAAACGGATCCTTCACATCCACCGGAACCCCATTGCTGAAGGCAAAGTCCAGAGACTCCTGGTCTCCACTTTTCACACAGTAGTTGATGCTGATGAAGACTTTATCCGGCTTCTCTATGTACCATTCCGAGTCAATCATTAGAGGGTGCTGCGGCGGATTGTCGCTAGTGAACCCCCGTCTGTCTAAGAACCTGAAGATGGCCTCGATCATGAACTGCGGTGGACCTCCGTCGGGCCTCCGGGGCATGACATCCGGTGAAAGGGTGCAAACCGGCAAGGTGAGCACAAAGTTATTCCTACGTTTTGCAACCTTTCTTTCTTTTTGCGTCTTCTTCTTCTTGGGTAGGAATAAGGAAATGAGGAACTGCTTCCTGATGTACTTGACACCTTTGATGAAGTCATTAATGTTGATGAGAGGCTCTCTTCTAGTTGAATGGGTCGACATTACCACGTTGAGTTGTGCCTCAGTGACGGGAGCGTTCAGCTCTTGCAACACTGACAGGAACGTCTCGGGTTCAACTTCATCCAGCGAGTCTTCGAAAGCTTCCAGGATTTCATCTTTGAACTCGTAAGACCAGTCGTGGAGGGTCAGGGCCCAGACGTCTGACATTAGCTTGTCAACGTTGCACGTTTTGCCCTGTCGCCTTTCTGCTTTCTTCAGTTCCTTGGCTGCTGCCTTGTGACCCATATTTTTGGCAATCTGACGTGGCAGCAGTCCCTCCTGGTTCCTTATCTTAGGGTTACAACCTAAACCAAAGAGTCCGCCATTATTTTTCTTCACAATGCAATAGTTTTTGCAAGTTCTTTGCAGCTGTGCTTTTTCTGAGTCCGAAAAAAAATGCTTTAAATTAGGGATAAGCCGATACCACTTTTTGAAAGAACGAGTATAGTATAAGTTCTTGCATTTTGGCACTCACCGATACCAATACTTGGTGCTTAATAAGACCATTATACATTATAGAATGAATGTGATTTTTTTTTGTTTTTTTTCAGTTTTCCACAGATGTTCTGTTACTTGAAAAACATTCCTCACTATATTTTCTAGAACAAGGGGTGACTGTGACAAGTTTAACTGCAGTACAAACACAAATGTAACAAAATTGTCATTTACATACAAATACAACTGGTTTTTGTATGTAAATGACAATTTTGTATGGCCCCGATATCGGTACCGTTACCCGATATAGGTATCGGCATCCCTAATTTTTGTAACTAAATACTTTGAATTTGCGGCATTTCAATTCACTACAGCATCAAAGTAACAACACTACTAGCAAAATTTGCAAATGTTCTTAAACGTTAGCTAAGTTAAAAAGAGTTACATTTACAAAGATTAAAGAGGATGCCTGAGATCTTTAGACTATCTTGAACACTGCACCTCTCTGCGCTAGGAATTTGCAACAGTTCAGGTCGCCGGTGACGGCGGCGAAATGGAGGGGCGTGCAGTCCTCCATGTCCATCACACCCATGTTGGCTGAGAACGCAGACAGCAGTAGCATAACCTGCAGGAAACAGAAGATCGCATGGTCTTTAAATGAAGCCTGAGCAATAGATCGAAATGACTGGAAATGTCTTGAACAACATCCCTTTTCACTGCTTTTTGTGGCAACGCAGTGGAAAAAAAGATACTTACCTCTAAAAAGCTGCCCATGGCGGCGTAGTGCGCTGCTGAGAGTCGATTCATATCAAGGGCGTTAGGGTTTCCCCCTTTGCGTAGAATGGCTCTGACGAGCTGAACGGAGCCGGCCTTGGCTGCTTCCATCAGTGCTGTGACTCTGGTTTGCTGGAGAAGAGTCAGACTCTGGTGAGAAAACTGTACTTAACGCGCACATCACCTGCAAATTTCTCCTGATTATACTTTTTTTTTTCAATTATCAAAAAGCAATGAAGTCCTCTAAAATTGCCTCCCTGTGTTTTATTTTATTTAACAAAGTGCAGCTTAAGGGCCCAAAACCACCAGGCTCTTCACTGTGGAGCTAAATTTGCTTTTGATAATTAATGACGTTAACAGGCAGGGCTTGTGATGTTTCTCTGTTAAAAAACTGATTGACTGATTCATCATTACCTCATTTGTTGCATCAGGGTTTGCCCCCTCATCTAACATGGTGAGACACGTTGGGGCGCACTCATGGGCTCTTTCGCACATCATCTGGAAGACGTGGTTCCCCTCCTGGGACACGTTGTTGACGTCTGCGTGGTAGTTCAGCGCCACCTGCAGGCAGTGGGCATGGTTTTGGGTGGGGTACATGCAGTAAAACAGCACACCTGCGAGGGAAAGAAAAACAAAGGGTATCATTTTGGCTACAAGTCTGAAAAGCCAAGTTCCAAAGCCAGTTAGGCTAATGGAGACAACATGGCTAGCATTATTTTTTCTGTACCCTTCAGCCTTGATGACAATAGCTTGATTTTGGAGCGCTACGAGGTAAATGACAGCTTAGGACTAGTCCAAATATTTGGTCAGAGCTGCCTATTGTATTGTTTGTGATGTCATTGTGCTAAGTGCGCTAAGTCCCAAAGTTAAGCTGAAAACATGGCCTAATTTGTGTCAGTCACAGAGCAGAACTTCATTCTCTTCTTTCATTTTGTATCATTTCACATATATAATTACATAACACCGTTAAGTCTTTTTCAAAACACACTTTCCACCCTGAATCACCCTGAATTTTAGCATTGCTAATCGGAATTTGTTTTTGAGGATTAGATACTTATCCCGTGTCAAAACGTTAGCGCTCAGCCTATTTAGGCCAGGGGTTTGCCTCGAGAGCTGTAATTACACTACACCTGTAGCTGGTGAGTGAAGGGGGGATATTCGGTTACCCAGCTTGCTCCACAGGGGACGATCGCCATTATCGGTTGATCTGTTTCCAGCTGTCACAAAAAGTCTGGCACACAAATGCAGACAAGCCTGCACTCACACACACAACATGACAGGTGTTGTGTTGTCTGTCTCGCGACTGGCCTTCCCCATTGTCCTTCTTCTATCAATTATTCATTCTTAAGAGATTGCTCTTTAAGGTGACTGATGCTCTACAAACACTACAGCGTCATTATTGAGATTAGTTTAAAAAGACATATTTATATGTACATATGCGTGTCTATCTATATTTTAATTATTTACTTATATACCATATCCATGTATTTAAAAGTATTTGGATGTTCTGGTTTTCTCCTGATTACAAAAAGCGCTTTAAGAGGCCTTTGGTTGTGTTTCAGTGCTTGTTGATTGATTGATTGATTGTTTGATTGATTGATTGATTGAAAAAGGAGATAAAGACCAATTTGATTCTAATTACCTCGAGTTTCCTAAAATGGCACCTCCTCATGAATATCATCTCGTGAGTCATAACACAAAGCCTAAGCAACATCTCTGTAATCTCATCTGCGCTCAGTCGTATCTTAGTATCTAGTATCTAGTATCTAGTCAACACGAGCTGCACATTAATGAAATGGAAACTGTTTTGTAACCTAAGGGACAGTGGAGGTTGCCGATACTTTATTAGCACAAGTGGAGGTATTAAAGGTCCATTGTGTAAAAATTTTGAGCAAGCCCGCCTGACAGGGACCTTAAAAAATGGTGGTGTAAGATGGTAGCTAACTAGAAGCAAGATCCTTGCTCTTTGCATATGCTTGTATTTATGAGAACTGTTCTAAGGGTAGGAAAACCAAATTACTTTTATTGTGCTTGGATCATACACATTTTTTATTTATGTATGTATGGACAATATGTTAAGCTTTTAACCGATATCATGATAACTTAGATATACAAAATTAATACAATTAAAGCAAATCATATAGCTGGCAATGATAAAGGCCAAATTATGTTATTTGAAACAGTGCTTTAGCATCTGCTTACCTTTACCCTCATCATCCTGGATCTGAAGGTCTGCGTTGTTCCGGGATAGTAGCGAAACAATGGCATAGTTACCCAGCTCAGCGGCTATCATGACCGCAGTGCAGCCCCTCTTATTCTGGATGTCAGGGTTTGCTCCAAGGGACAAAAGGAATCTGGCCATGTCTGGAAGGCAAAGGAGGATCATTTCCCAAGACTTTTTTTTTTTTTTGTCCATTTTAACAAGTGTTTTCTTCATCATGTAAAGCAAAATATCAATGCAGCAAACTCCAACAATTTAAAATTGAGGAGTCAGGACAGAAAAAAAAATTTAAACTGAATGAGATCAGGATTGAGATACATGAAAATGTGACCTAGTTACAGTAATAATGATGTTATACCTTCATTGTTGGCTGAGACTGCCACATGAAGCACCCCGGTGCCGTCACGTGGCTCGGTGAGATTGATGAGGTTTTGAACTCCAAGCTTCAACATCTTCCTGATCTGAACCTTATCCCCTACGTGGATCCACTGCAGCAGTCGGTAGATCTGACGGATCTGAAGGCGACCCTTTGCTACCCTGCCGATCATTGTGGAGGGACAAGTGTCACCTGCTCGAAAAGGATTATGTTTAGAGTGTGGCTCTGAATCAAGGGCAGGAAGAAGCAATGCGAGTTTGTTCTTCACAACCTCCAAACAAACAGGGTTTTCTTGTAATTTCATAGTGTTTCGATGGTTAAGCCTCCCATCAAGTTGACACAACTTAACTGTGTAAAGTATCAAGTTTGTAAAATGTAAACTTCAGACAAGAATATGAATTACTTTTGATTTTTTTTTTCCACAGATGTTATTAGAACAACATTCATCAGTATGTTTTTCTCTGTCTCAAGTTTTACTGCAGTACAAACACAAATGTAACAAAAATGTTCATATACAAACATACATATACAACTGATATCGGCACATAATTTATACAAGTAGAGTACTTAACCTCACCGATACCCGATTACTGGTATCGCTATCAGTGCATCCCTGATAAATACAATTGGTTGGAAATTGGTCTACATGTTTTGTCTATGACTGATGACGCATATAGACTCTATAGTCCACATGATGCTTCAAGCAACTGCCACACACTTGCACGAGGGAAAATTCAGTTTATCCTTTGAAATTGGTTATCTACATTTTGACAAAGTTAAGAAAAAACAAAAAAAAATCGCACATTATATGCGCTCTTTGAACTCACCGTGCTGTCGAAAGGTCTTTGGGTTCAACTTTCTTAAAGCAGAACCAGTTCACTTCACTTTGTTTGAGTCCGCGGTGGAAAAACAAATCGCGTGTCATAGCAACGGGGCTCGAGAAAATACCTTTTCTCGGCTAATACTTTAGGGACCACAGCGACGACTGGTGTTGCATTCAAGCGCTTCTGATAAACGCACGAAATTTAGACGGAACTGAAACTACTGTATAAGGTCGTTATATATTATTTATTTGGTAATGATTTAATGAATGCCATACTTTATACATTACATTTAAAAACAGAATGTACGAGAGCGCAAATTGTAGCCCAATTATTGGGCAGGTGATGACAGTTCATGACTTCACCTTCACGTTATACTAGCTTTGCCATTTCTAATCAAGATACGTTGCATTTTATAAACTTTTAAACAATCTGGGAAGTTGTATCAGGTGTATGTCGGTAGTCTCATGAATTTAACGTGACAGCGATTAGATAACGTGGGGACTACACGGTTAACGATGTACAATTAGTGTTTTAAACGATATTGGCTTCTATTGGGGGGAAATCTTAGAAAGTCTGATGTGTCTAAAATATGTGTGTAGCTATGAGTTAAATGACAGAGTATCGGGGGTACGGCGGGGTTTTAGCTATCTGCTTCTGATGTCAAGCTAACTAAATCTCTTCTTCGGCGACAACAGAACACAGAAAAGGTCATTTAAATCCGGTGAAATTGGTTCCAATGTGTCTCACTGGGTCCCTTCAATCTCAGAACACTGAGACAAAAGTCATAACTTTGACTTTTAACTATGGGTTCCAAGAAATTGTAAGTACAGTAACAATGACGTAATATCAGTTATACAATGCATGCAAGTCCTAGGAAGCCACAACAAACTCCGGTTCCCCGCAACGGAAGGTCAACCTAGGTCAGGACAAAGAATAAATGAAACCGCGCCCACGGCATAACACGAAAAGGCCCTGAAACCAGACCCACATGCGACTTTCTTTTCTTTTTTGTTATCGCTTTCACATTTCTTTTCCATCACACGAAGATTACAAAGCTGAACACAAGAGGGCAGCAAAGGACAGCCAAAAATTACCTTGCTGTCCATGCACTTCTCAGCGGAATATTAGAAAGTGATGGGTGAACTTGAGGCAGAGAAGCAAGTGAAGGCGCCATGTTTTCTTCAGGAAACCAGAAAAGTGCCAGTGATAAAAAAACCCGAACTCTTGAAGACTGAATAATGGAACCCAATCAAGACTGCTGACAGGCTTTGGACAGTTGGGTCTGTAATTCAGGCACACATGAGAAAATAAAAACATACATAGTACCCAGCAAGGTAAAGTGGTAACTCATAACAATTTTAAACAGCAAAACTTAAAATATTTTACAATCTTCTCTGAAAGTAATATAATGCATCAGTCTAATACAAAACTACATCTCCACGCTGAACACTGAAATATGTGAACACAAATAGCTTTTGTAAGCAGACCTTGCTCACTCATGAATTTGGAAGAAATCAACACGTGGACCAATCTACAGAAAGTGCAATGTTCCTTTTATAATCCATTTAGAAATATCTGCAAACTCAATAACATGCGTTTCAGTTTTTTGAGTTGTAGTTTTATCACAAGAGGTTGACGTGTGTTCATGGAAGAGATGGAAAGGGGCAGGCCTCAATGCTATTATTAGCTCTTCTGAGAAAGACACACACACACAAAAAGACGGCAGTAACGCCTCAATCCTCCACAAACTGTAAACTCTCGCTTTTAGGAAAGAGAAGTAATCCCTATTCATCCACTTGGCCATCCCCCACCTCCCTTTAGTGCTTTGTCCAAAAATGGTTATTGTTGTTCCTGCAGCGTGAGTTATAAAGGCCTGGGGTTTTTGACTTGACCTGTCAGTGACTTCATTTAAGCATTTCCTTCGAGAGAATAGTGGTTTGGACTGTGTCCTCCACCCCCTTACATCACTTTCCTCTAAAACAATTGGTGTTTGACTCAGAGTTTCTGGTAATTTGCGAGTGCTCAAATAGAAACTGTAAGCTTGATAGACAAAATATATAAATAAACAATGAATGTATGAGGTGCTGTGGGCATATCACATGCATACACAAACAATACTCTTAAATTTTTTTCATCTTAATAAATTTCTGTTTGATAATACAGCTCAGACCTAAAGCCTGCCCTGGCTTAACAATAAAGAATTCAAGTTTGCACAGCATAAAACACAAAAGTATAAAATATCACCAAAGTGGCTTTTTTTTCTACATATAACATTTTATAATAAAAGTACAATGGCTCTTTACTCATTTAGTTTTCATGATAGAAGTCAAGAACATTACACTGAATTGAATTAATGAGGACCGTTTTCATTCATGTCAAATATTTTCTTCCTCGTCTGTGACTTCAGGTTCTTCGCGCTAATCTGCTGTCAGAATTGTCTCTTAGAGTCCAGCCGACAGATCCCAAGTCAATGCACTGGTGGTCGGGTTTATCAAGATGGAACTGCACTTCATCAGACCGCCTCATACAACAACATACCACTGAACATGGTAAACGGTTCCGAGGAGTAGGCTAGTTTGCCCGTGACCAGGTCAATGCAAATGGTTTCCCCTGCCTCCAGCGGCAGGATGATGTTGAACACAGCCACAGCACCAGGGATGTGTTTGGCCTCTGACATGGGCTTCTCCAGGCCTTCGGGCTGATACCCTGCTGAATCCACCCGGGCGATGCCTGTGTTGGACCTTGAAAGCACAGCCTCAATCTTCATGTTTTTATGGCCAGTGAGGATGCCGCTGAAGAAGTACTTTCCTTTCACTGGAGCTGTGAACTGACCTGGAGGATGGACACAAAAAAGCAAAGAAGACTCATTGACTGAAACTTAAAAACAAAAAAACAAAAACAACAGTTATATATATATAAAATCCTGAAAAAGCATGTTCTTGGGTTATTAGACGCTGTATCCTATCGCAAAGAAAGTTTTTATTCTAGTAAATCAGCTACGATCTCGTTAAGGTTAGAGTGATCAGGGGCCAAGGATAACAGCAAAGCACATAATTTCAATACAAGTTTAGCAAATATACTTAAACATGTCTTCTCTCCACCTTTCAGTCAACCTTTTTTTAACACAGTAAATCACATCCATAAAGCATCAAAGTCCTTCACACAGTCAAACAGAAACCAGCTGATCCCCCAGAGCAAGCATGAAGCGGCAGTGGCGTAAATTTGATCCTTTTTCGTTCAAGATTTGAGGCCACTGAGCCTTCAAACACTCTTATAAAACAGTTAATTTTCCTTGAGACAGGGCTTAACACAAGGCAAGCCCACTCAAGCTCAACCAATGTCCAAGATCTCACCTGTCTGTGGATTGTACACGTTATTTTCGTTGACAAAGACTTCATTGAAGAGGATGGTTCCGGTCTTTCTCATGGGCCGTGTCAGTGCAGCAGAGAAGGACAGCCGTGGCACGTGAGCGTCGGCTCCTGCGGGGCCTGATATGTGGGAAGACAGAGGATGGGGTTTAGCACCGAGGAGAGATCAAAGAGGAAGAGGGGCTTGTGACTACAATGGAGGGCAGAGGACTGCACGTACCCTGTTCACCTCTGAGACCTGAGGACACAGAAGGTAAAAAACCGTGAGTTAATCATCGGTGACATTAAAGTTTATTTCCTAACCTTGTGAACGTATACGGGCAGTAAAAAATCTGCACTACCAATTGTAAATCTGCTACAAAGAAAAACACATTGGTCAAAGAGGTGGTTGTCTTTACCTGGAGGTCCAGCTGGTCCCTGCTTTCCTTCTCTGCCTGGAAGTCCCACCATACCTGGGGGTCCTGCGCGCCCCAGAGGTCCAGGCTCACCCTTCTCTCCACGGGGTCCTGGTAGACCAGGTGGCCCTGGATAAGACAGATACAGAGAGCCCCTCAAAATCATTTTAAACATTCGTCTGCGCCGTTCTGCACAAATGGCTTCCTTAAGTCTTGACCTTTGACTTGGTGGGACTGGAGATGTGTCTTTAACCCCCGTGTTTACCAGAACTCCTCTCTCAGACTTTGCAGGTTTTTACAAGCCCTTCAAGTGGACTGCTTCTCTGATGGCAGCCTGGATACTTACAGTGCTCTATTTTTTTTTTCCGTCCACCAACCTCGCCTACCTTTGAGTGAATGATATTTCTTGTCCAAAAGCAAAGCACTCGACAACTTCTCCTCCATGACTTACCCATAAAGTCCTGCTGTATGAAGCTGTAAAAGTCTTTAGCCAACTCTGTCACTGAAGAGTTGAGCCTCCGCATGCCGGAGTGGACGTTCTCCAGATGAAAATTCTGGATAGTGTCGATTTGATCTCCATGAGTCTTTACTGTGACATTAAGTCCATTAACGCAGCTCCACAGCCCAGACACATGGCGGTTCAGGCCCTCTCTAATCCTTTCCAGGTTGTCTGAGAAGGAGTCAAACCGTCCACATACTCCCTCCAACTTGGACAGGCGTTGGTCCAGGCCATCACTGGACCGACGGCACTCCCCAACCTCTGTCATGTAGTTGCTCCTGATGATCTGGATCTCATTGGCAACATTTCCAAACTGAATCTTCGAGTCATCGAGATGGTCGGTCAGCTCCTTGTGCAAATTGTCCACCTTGTGAAAGAACGTTGATATATGTTAGCATGTGTATTTTGGTAGAGTTCCAGTATAAATAGACTTCCTGTCATCTCTGCTCTAATTTATTTTCCTATGATATCCTATATACACAAAAATGAAAGCATATTATTGGAGTCATGTTAGACATGAAGAATCGTATGTTTGTAATATGTTCAAATATTTTTCTACCTGTAATAATATTGAGCAAAAACACTTTTGCCCTAGAAGATTGTTTGACTTATAGGGGAACTCCATTGAAAAGATGTACTACTTATTACCACTGTCTCAAAATCCTCGAAGATGGTCCAGAAAATCTGTAGGAACTTAAAAGATGTGCATTGCAATTGACCAAAAAAAAAGCTTAATATACTGCTCATAAATACATTGTGTATCAGTGTTGTTGGGATTACTCCATAAAAGTAATCCAACTACTGATTAGTGATTACTCCTTAAATAAGTAATCTAATTACTTCTTTAACTATGATAGTAATAATAGATTTTATCCGTAACACACTTCTCAAAGTGCACAGTGACAATAAGAGCAAGGCAGACTAAAAATAAACAAACAATAAACAACATTAACTACTTTGTTTCATAAGTAATTAAATAAATAATCAATTACTTTAGTTTAAAAAAGACAAAGTAACAGTTGTGTTTAATGGAATTGTTACTCGATGAAGTAATTATGATATAATTACCATTTTTGCCAGCGTAATCCCGTTACATTACTCTGTCACTAAAAAAAGTAGTTTAATTACATTAGTGGATTACTGAGTAATATTACTCAGATTACTCGCAAACACTGTTGTGTATACAGTGTATACTTGCAGTCCAATAAAACTAATTTGGGGTTTTCTACCCATAGGACGGTGCTTATTTATATATTTAAGAATAGACATAGAGCAAGGGTCTTGCTCCCAGTTCGCTGCCATCTTGCACCGCCATATTTCTAAGGCAAATACAAAGACAGTGCATTTTATAATTATTTTATAATTAGGTTGAACGCTTCGAGTCCTAAAACAACGAAGATGAAGGTGGACGCAAGCCACCGTAGCTCACTGGCAAACTAAGGAGAGGGAGGGTGAGTGAAATGTGACCACTGTTGCTGTTTTCTTCTTGAAATCTCCAAATATCACATACTTAACCTTTAATGAAGGATACTGCCTTATATAGCCACTACAAGTCACATTAATTTGATTTATCATTGTCTACATCATTTTACCTCAGAGAGAATGTTGTCCTTGGTCGTGGTTAGGTCAGTCAATGCATTGCCATGCGTCTGCACCGTCCTTCCCAGGCCTTTCAACGTGTTGTTGATAGAATTAAATGCGAACATGGCTTTGGCCATCTCTCCCTGGACAGACCTTAGATCACCTCCGAGCCGTCCACTGTGGACGCTGTGGCCATCCAGGCGTTTTTTGAGGTCGTCGAGGTTGTTCCTGCACTGCCCGGTGCACTCCGCCACATCCTCCTTGAGCCTTCCAACCTCCTCCTGGAGGTCGGAGCAAACCTGAGAGCACGCGGATTCTCCCGACTCAACTTTCCTCCTCAGATCTCTCAGCTCTGTCTGGCACACGCCAAAGCCGGTGGCGGTGGAGTTTGTGAGCGCGCGCAGGTCGTCCTGGACGCTGCTGCACACGGAGCAGTCGTCCAGGTCCCGGCCCAACGTTTCCACCTTCGTGACGATCCGGTTGAAGTTCTCGCCGTCCCTCCCGGTCAATTCCACGATCTTCCTGACGTCGTCCGTCAAGTTGATCACCCTGTCCATCAGCGAGTCACCGGACACGGACAAGTCTTTCAACCTGGTGTTGAACTTCTGGATCTCGTCACGGTTGGCCACGACTCTCCACTGGATGGTTTTCACCGTGTCCTCGGTATTCTGATCTCCCCCGTGACGTCCGCAGGTCTCGTTGCAAAGGCGCGCGATGGAGGTCAGCCTCCTGTCGAGGACGGCCGTGACGTTCTCCGCCTGATTCAGGCGGCGGGTGTGGTCCGTGACCGTGTCTCCGAGAACAGCCAAATCCAGCTCGATCTTGCCAATCTTGTACCCGTGGTCGTCCAGCCGATTGAAGACCATGTTGCGCAGCTGTGTTCACGTCTCTCTGAACGGTGTCCTTCATGTTGCTCCCGATGTTGGTGCACCTCTGCTCTGTCTTCCTCACGGTGTTATTGAACCTCTTCTCCACCTCTCTCAGTCGGCCATTCAGCCTGTCCTCCGTGACTCGTCCCCTTCCTCCTCCCGCCCCAGCAAGCTCCTTATCCAGGCGCCCTTTGACGGCATCGCACTTGTTGCTTGTGGAGGTGACGCGGACCTCGAGGTCGGACAACCTCCTCTCCAGCTCGGTCACGGTGTTGCAGCAAGCCTGGGAGCGTTGCGTTTCGCTGCGAGAGATGTCGAGACTCTGCCTGAGGTGTTGGTCCAAGGAGCTGACCAACTTTTCCAAGGCTTGGATTCGCTCTCGGTCCTCCTGCTGCTGACGCCTCAGGTCCTCCACGCCAACCTTGGATGGAAAGAGTCTAATTTAAGTTCTTGTTTGTTTTTTTTTAAATCATGCAGAGGCTGAAGTACCTTCAAGTGTTTGTAGAACCTTTTTCTCCTATGGTTGCAATGTTTGCTATATGGCAAACAGAAGCATGACTTGAGGCCTTGGTTCGTACTTTAATAATTAAACCTGCAAGCAGGGTTGGTGGGGCTGAGCCCGCGATCCGAGAAAGGAACATAAAGCGATTGGCGGTAAAACAATTTGAGACCTTTATTTCCAAATCAAATAATCAAACAATAGATTTGATCATCACAGTCTTGGCTGTCTCATACTCAATGTTCAGACCACTATCATTCGCGATTTGAGATGATTTTAAAAGAAATTGGATTTTTGGACCATTTCGGTGAACAACAATGGGTCTTTCGCCCTTCTGAAAGACTGGCTTTGACAACACAAACAGCAAGGTGAAAACTTTGCCTGTAATTGTGTGTCATCGACAACACAAAGCAATACCGAACAGTGGCTTCGACAAAGGGAACAAGTGGCGTTTCTTTCTGGCGTGGCACATCTGCCAGTGTGTTCCTCACCTGGCAGGCTGAGCAGGACAGGGACACCCTTCTCTCCAGCTCAGTGAGTATCTCCTCTTTGAGAGTGGTCATCTGATTCCCTCCTCCCCGTGGCCCTCCGTCCAGTTCGTTTCCTCCTCCGTTCACTAGGTGGTTGTTTATGTTGAGCAGGGTCTGGTCGTGGACCTTGAGCGTGCATATACCCATATACAAGATGTAAAAAGGCGTGGGTGCAGTGGATGTCATTTCACGTAAAGGGTGCAGGCCGCTCACCTGTGTCCTGTTGTAAAGGTGGTCGATTTTGTTCTGGATGCTGCTGATGGTTTCCTTCATGAGCGGCTGAGCTGCGTCAGCGGGAACAACGGCTCCATTTAGACCAGGCCTGCAATGGAAAACAGCAAAAACCCATTGCATTCCCATTTTTCCCCATTCATAAAGTCCATCAACATTGAGCTGATTCTTTGTGTGCAGAGAAAAGTCAAATGACTGATTCTGTGTATTTCAGTAGTATTTGTTTTTACTGGCAGTCACTTGTTTGTATTCTCATATTCATACCTCTGTTAATAAACTCACCCACTATGCCAACACTATGCATGAAATAATATATACAGCCAGCCGTCCAGTATTGGTATTAGCAGTAGTACTGTTTATAACACAAAAGTAAATCTCAAATCTCCAATGTAAACAGGATTTTGGAACCTAGATGAATACACTCCAGATAACACACATTACAGGCTAGAAACAACATTCACGCACAGTCTCTGGTTTATGCTGTGCATTGTGGTCTGCACGTTGTGGAGTTCTTTGGTCAGACCACGAATCGTGTCTTCCAGCTGCCTGATCCTCTCAGAATCACCTGTGGAAAGTGCAGAAATATGGGAAAAATAAAATTTATAGGTGCTGGTTACTCATTAAAAACCAAGAAAAAAAGCACAAATTCTTCCCACTAGGATTTCTCTTCCAGTGTTAACAGCAGAAATACTGTAAGAAAGTAACATTTAAAAGTGACCGTAGTCCCATGGGAATATTTCAGATCTGTTTGGCAACATTTCCCAAAATGCTATTTGGAGTCTTCTTGCCGTCTTTACCTTCTCCTCTCTGTCCACCGCCTGTGTTGAAGCCAGTCTGGGTGACACGGGGTCGCCCTTCATTGACTCGGGTGTTCGGGGTTACTTTTGGCCCGTCGTGGCAGTCCTCGCCCGAGTAGCCATGGCAACATTTCCATTCCATCTCCGTCACCATCTTGTAGGCTACCTTATACCGCGGCCTCCTGTATGTTCGATAGCTGCAGATAAAAATTTTTTTAAAAAGTCAGCTAATATGACCCCTGTCAAGGAGACTAAAAGACAAACACGCAATGGACTTGTTGCAAAATTTGACTTGTTTTAACCTTATGCTGTGGCTGGATTGCTCAGATTTCAACTCTGTCATTCTTGCTAATAAAAAGCATATTAGCTACATTGCATTAGATCAGCTCCATTTCTAGCAGACAAAACCAGGAAGCAAGTGTGGCACGCTGCCCCTACGAAGCCACAGAAGAAGACAGTTAACAAATACAGGAAGTGTTTTCATTTGTGAAACACCCTTTCTCTCATTCTTTTTGGGCTGCAGTCATACAAAATCCATGGCTTTAACAAAAGCCAAGGGTGGTGTGCCAATCATGCAGGTCACATAGTTAACTACAATAGTGTAGTACAGTCCCCTGAATAGCTGTGGTACGTCGGTATCAGACTGTTAAAACACAGTATTGTGAGTTGACAACTAAACTAAACCAAGAGTTGACTCATTAAATGTGTTATTTTTTTTGGTCACAGCATTGGATTTAGCGCGATGGCAGCCAGTGTTTAGGCATTTCGGCCTCAGCCAGTGTAAGAACCTACAGTCCAACATGGCAGGCTCTCCAGAAAAGGAATCGCAGGAGCCACCCACTAGCATAATGGCTCAGTGGTAATTTAACAAGGATCACACATGTTGCGGCCCTCGTACTGCAGTTTCAAGACATCACAGTAAAGTCCTTTAAACGCCGCTGCAGTACAAGGTTGATAATAATGTGTTCAAAGTCGATGTGGGTCTTTAAATAGCTGCAGGCAGGCAGGCAGGCGTTGGTTTGGTGGTGATGGAAAACACGGCTTTGTAAAAGTCAACATTGTTCTGGTCCCATTTTCCACATTAAAACAACTCAATTAAGCCGCCAATGAAAGCGAACTCCTTCGCTTAGCCCGTTTCCTTTGAATGAAAAAAAATGTTTTGTTCTTGCATTATTAATGTGTTGTTCGGTCCTGCAACTACAAAGACGTTACAGTAACGGCCACATGAACGGAGCAGAATTGGCCGGAAGTCTCCATAAAAACTCATGGCAGCGTCACAAGCGCATTAACGAGGCCTGACTGTGAAAGCTCAGCATGTTCCCCTCTCTCTCTCTCTCTCTCTCTCTCTCTCTCTCTCTCTCTCTCTCTCTTTCTTTTTTTTGCCAAATCCACACACAACACTGTACGTATGGTAAAACATTTTAGTGCCACAGAAAAGCTCCCTGTGACGAGAGCGTGAGAAAAAGGGATCCGACGTACTCTCAGCGGAAAAAAAAACAAAAAAAAAACAGGAGCTTGGAGAGATGACAGGAGGAGGGGAGGTCTCGTTAGACAAAAGCAAGAAGGGGAGACATGAAAGGGAGGGGGGAAAGAAGACAGACTAAGAAGAAGATATTGTTTTTACAGGGCAGAAGACCAGACTGTGGTACCTGGAACCACTGTGAGCTTCATTCTTAGCATAGCCTGGGCTTAAGCCAGAGATCTCGGCAGCCACAGGGATCAGGCAGCCCGACGGCTTCAGATGAGGGAAAACATTAGGGCAGCGTGATTGCTGTTTTCTCACAAGCGGTAAAGCCACATTTACAAAAAAAAAAAAAATCAATAAATAATCTTTGATACACTTGCTACATGTATTTGATATTTTCCAAACCCGGTTTAAGGCTTAAATCTGGGCTTACAGAAGCTCTTTGTGAGTTTCTCAGTACGTCACTTGCGGGGATTAATCGGAACACTCGGCTATAATTACGTCTACGGTGATGTTCTGGCAACACGCATGTCTAGACATAACCAAACACTATCCGGCAGCGACTCTCCCCCGGGTACAGAAAAAGAGAGGAGTTCTGCGGAATCAGCGTCAGTGGCAGGAAAAAAAAAAAAGGGGGAGAACATGGATGGAATGATGACTTGGAAGTCTCCTGAAGTGAGGGGAAAGAAACCGTGGGAGTGGCCGGATGCAGACCAACCTTCAAACGTCACAAAGAAGGAATAACCGAAAGGGCAAGGAAATACTCACGCCACTCGAGGACACTGGCCCCAGGTGCAGCGCTGGTAGTCGGGCTTGATGTACGTCTCCACGCCGTCCTCCATCACGCAGCTGACAGTGCGCGTCACCACGTAAGCGCACCAGTTTCTGTGGGACGCCAAACACAAAAGGAGCTTGTGAGGAGTTGGAAATAAATAATAAAAAATGGGTGGCGTGCATATTCAGGCGTAGGCACAAACACGGAAGCGCCACCGCATCCGGAATAAATACTCCTTTCCTTGTTTCAAAGCAGTAAATATTGGAAAAAAATAAGCCATTGAGCGATTATTATTGTCCAGTGCCACACTATACAGAAATGTCCGATGTGGCCGGGATAAGGGCTCGATTGCAACAATGGCAGCTGTTGAACGTTTCCAAGGGTCCACACCCAACTCAGAGAAAGAACACACGACCTTGCTGCATTTTTCCTGCTCGACTGGGAAGAGAAACCAGGCACTTGTTAAACTGACCACAGGCCAGAACTGAATATTGGTAATAAGTAGGGTATTGGATATCGGTATTGATACCGAGGTCGAGTACTCCACCCGTACTCGTAAAATACGTTCCGGTGAAGTAAAGTCAAAGTTTGTACTGCAGTGAATGTTGTGGGAAAAACGTGCTGGGGAATGTTGTTCAAATAACGGAACATCTGTGGAAAAATTTAAAAAATGAAAGTAATGCTATAATACGCCTTATCAAGTATTCGATATCGGTGCATCTCTACCCATAAGCAACTGTGATGGCAAAACCATTTAGGTGGTCTTTTGATAAATCATCTTATACATAAGTGAGTCTGAGTCTGATTTAATTCTGAAAGTGAGTCAAAGGTGTTATTTCCCAAGAGTTAGCACTAAAAATGCATTGTGTTTACTAAATCATTGAGTGGGAACAAAAAAAGTGTTTTGGCATTTATAGTCTAAGTGGCATTGCAACACATCCCACAATGCACTAATTACGTTCAGATTGAGGAATCTTTATTTATCCCCCGGTCAGATACAATTCACAATACAAAATAGTCTGAGTTGTTCTGGTGCCCCATCTAGAATTTTTTTTTTTTTTAATATATATATATACGTACGATAAATACTTAAATACCTATACATTTTCACTTTTTTTTGCACAGCTGCCACACAGAGAGAAAGATTTGGAACTGCGCCTCCGAACACTTGGCACATCACACTGGAACATTCAACCCCCATTAGGTATTTTTCAAGCCCCATACCAATTTTCTTTTTCCCTTTTCAACTCCCGATGGAAACAGCGTCTAGCGGCACTGCAGCTACATACTGCAGGATCTTTCACTGTAATTTCACAGCACTTTCCTGACTTCCCTGTCAACCAGTCTTGCTGGTTTGAAAGCCTTAAATACAGGCAAATTGTCGCCATAAATCACTATATGAAGGTTTGTCCTTCGCTGAACTGGAACTAATTATGCTTTCAAGATAAAAAAAAAAAAAATTGAATGTCTTTGTAAAACAAAAACAAATGTTAAGCTAAATGGGTGTACTTTGCTACTGATGTAGACATAAAGGTCTAAATCTTTACTATGACAACAACCAGAACTTCTTACTATGTGGTGCTGTTCTCACAAGAAACATTGCCACTCAAAATTCATTTTTCTTCCATTTGCGTACTCACTTATTCTGAGCTATTTAACTTACTATTACTATTGTAAGTACAGAACCAAATACTCGCAGATCATAGGTGTCAAACTCTGGCCCTCGGGCCAAATTTGGCCCACAGTACCATAAATACCCTCTCCTCTGTTGACAGCAGTCGACTTGTTTGGATCCATTTGAAAAGTACACTTCTATATCTGGAGGAGGACTTTTCCAACAAATATCAACATTGGATGCAATTTGGTCCAAGTTTTAAATTTTGGCCCACTGTGTATTTGAGTTGGACACGCCTGCTCTAGATGAATAATGATGTGATCTACAACTATAAACCCACAGCTATAAATATATTCTATTGTAGGATCTAAAGTGTCCCTTGGAGCCCTAAAACAAAGAGAATAAGACAAAAAAATAAGAAGTTCGCCACACTGTGTTCCTCTACTGGCTGCGGCTCTGATCCTTTGACCTTTGACCCTGTGATATCTTATCATAAGCACAAGACTGAAGGCTTCCTTCAGTTGCATTCTATCATCATCTTGTAATACCCAGAATTCCCCTGCGGTCATTACAGACAATTAGTGTCTTTCCAGGACTCATCTGGGGTAAAAGAAATTAAAGGTTTAAAGATAAAAGTTGGAGTTGGACAAGGAGCCCCATTATCCTGCCAAATCATTCAGCAGCTTCCTTTCCTCCGTCCCATAGAAAACCATTCAACTTTAAATTTCAAGTTAGACTCCCTTTAAAAATATGCCCATCCATCGCTTGATAAAGTTCTTTGAATGCTTCATTTTTTAATACATTGTAGTTATCCAATAAGTTATTTTATTGCATACTAGTAGTTATGTAAAACAATCCAATAGTTATACAATAGTTTTTTTAAAATACATTTTATACAGCAAGTAGTCCCGGGCAGTCATATGTGACTGCACGTCTTCAGCGCTAGCTAGCGAAACCAAATACGTTAGCAAACGAAGGCTTTAGCTCTGACTTGAGCCACTGTTGAAACCGGAAACCATTCCACGGCACTGACTAGCGCTATAGGAAGTAGTTCTTTGTTTGCATTGTAAATAAGCTGACAATGAAAAAACTTCCTCGAAAAACGTCGGGCCCCTCAGGCATCAGAAGGTGTTTATTTATCGAGCCACGGGCGGACGTGTTAAAAAAAAAAAAGTGTGTCTAATGTGTGAAGTTGGACGGGTGGGTGTCTATGAGGATTGGGGGCACTTAATATGTACTAAAGGAAGCAATTTGAAAACTGAGGCATTTACATGAGTCAAAGGAGACTCAGAAAATAGGCAAAAGAAAAATGGTTCGAAAGTGAAATATTACTAACTGTCTGAACTCCACCTTTAAATCCTCTGCGTCTGCGTCATTCAGTTTATTTCCCTTCCAACTGTGTTTCCCTTTCCCGCCACTGGCTTCCCCCCCCCCACCCTGTTTACCAACTCCTCACTTCTCCCTCCACGACCACACCCTTTTCCCAAGTCTGTGATCCTCCCCTTCACTTCAGAACTTATCTGACAGAAGGAGTTTATCAAACCTCCCCTGCGCCCTTGCGAGGCCAGCTCCTCCTAACGGCCCTTCTGTTCCCGCTCCCACTGTACTAGTGATACCAAAACAAACCAAAAAAAATAATCAACCAATCACAGTCAACCAACTTTAATGTGTAATCAAAAAAGTCAAGTTACAAGAATCAAGGTTCACCGTTTAGTTTGCAGAGTTTTACTGACGGGCGTACCGCACAAAACACTGACTGTTCTTTTTTTTGTGAGTTTAAGTTCCTTCCTTTTTTTCACAGGCCAAAAACGACTTAAAGAACCACCCACCATGACGTGAACATTAGGGCAGCCGGCAACTCGAAATGGTCTGTAGGCTTGAATGTGAGCCTGAACAGCGGTTCGTCTGTCTTTATAATGGCCCTGGAAAAAAAACTGGCAACCCGTCCAGGGTCTGTGTCGCAGCACTGACGGAAGGAATAGCAGTGATAGGACAATGAATGGATAAATATATATACATAAAGTCAATTTTGAACATCACTGACATTGAAGAGACCTATTTGATTTGTGTGGGTTTGGTTTTGGTTTTGGGGTATTATTTTGGTATTTTTTGAGTTCATCATCAGCGTCATCAACTCTTCCCACTGTTTCAGGGTGGAAAAACGTGAAAGAGTTGCCCAGACATTTTCATTTACAGGGTATAATGTCAAAAAACAAAACAAAAAAAAAAGCATAATGTGATTGGTCTTTGGCGTAGATGAAGCATGCGTCAAACTGTTGCCCCCCGCAGATTCTCTGTGGTCCTCATGCATCGACTCTTGTTACACTTTGCTGTGGTATGTTGTGGTTTGTTGAGCTGAATTGAATGTTTCTATTAGAGGTTGGAGTGTTCTCAGCTGAACTCTTCCATCAGAGACGTCAGAGCTTAGTCCATGCTTATGCTGCAAAAACAGAGTTACCATGTATTTAAAATCATTTTTCAAGCCCCGGTGGGTTTTATTGACTACTAATGCACATTTTTCTTTCTTGCTGTGTCATTATTTGTTTTTTTTATTTTGAAATGTTTCATTATTATTGTTGTTGTTTGTATTGCTTATTTTCTTATGTGCAAACTGCTCGTAGCAACCATATATTGTGGTCGTACAACTGCAGCAACAACTGCAGTCTAAGGTCCAATTCTTGCTACGTTAGCTTACGTGGCTTCTCGAACTATCATCCCGACCCAGTGATTCACAGACATGAGGAGAAAACTGCCTTCTACAAAGAGATGCAGCCGGAAAATTGTAGAGCAGAAGATCCAATATCTCCGTCTGGAAGTAGTGCCACGGAGCAGGGGGCAGACTCACCAAAACTAAGGGTGCGTTGAGACTGCCAGCCAAAATCCGATTTTTGGCCCATCCAGATTGAAACCGGATGGCTCTTTTGTAGTCTGAACAGCCTCCACTCTGACATCGTTGCTACAGCAACATGTCAGATCGGTCAACAATGTGGCCCAGTCTGAACACAGCCAGATCCCATTTGGACGTTTGCTAAAAACCAGTGTGGACAGACAGCCCTAAAAATTGGATTTGAGAAGGAATCTGATTTGAATCAGATTCGCCTGCAGTCTGAACGCAGTCGAAGGGCCAGATCAGGACACTGTGTACGTTCTGTTTGTGTGCCATGTCACACCTGGTATTCAGCGCAACCTGATTTACTGACTCTCACGTATCTCATGGCAGATAAAGCAACTTGGCAACGTTAGCGCCTTGTCTTCACTGGATGGAGAACAGGCAGCCTGTCTTACACAAATAAACCTACCCACCACTGCTGAGCATACCCAGATGTGTGTGTGTGTGTGTGTGTGTATGTGTGTGTATGTATATATATTTATATATATATACATATATATGAACGCACATATACATGCATTTACAAATGCCCAACGCCCTCCTCCATCTTTGCAGCTTCCCAACGTGCACACCTACGGCACAAAGCTCCCTCCCTATCGGCTCTTTTTTCATCTTTCCATAATAAGAGCCCTCGTCAAATCAAACACAAAAAGCAGTCTTATATTTGTGAAGAAAATGTGTGCGCTACTTTTGTACTTTGTGTGTGTGTGTGTGTGTGTGTGTGTGTGTGCGTGTGTGTACTTTGCAAAAGACTATAATACTGTATTTGCCACACCTCCCTCCCCAATATTTTTGAACCTTCTCACCTCTGTCCCCACCTCTAATCATCATGAAGTTAAGCCTTACAAACAGTAATCCAATACAGTCCTTGTGAGAAAAAAAGCTGGGCTAACAAAAAACTCAACTCTATTTTTAACACGGGAATGCATTTTACACAAATCTTTGTTCTTTTTAGCCAAACTCTTGACTTCCGTAATTTCTTCACAGGTAAACAGTCAACGTTCCACAACTGTGAGGCAGCCGCAGGTAAATATTGTACTTCAATGGAAAATACTTTTTGGAATGCAAACACGTACTTTCAAAACCTAAATATATTTAAACTCATTTGAATCCTGCAGAACTTCTTTTGAAATTCTAGTGGAGAGTGCAGGATGGGTTACCAAATGTTGCACATCATTCAGAACTGTCTATTTATAGTGTAAATGTAAGCAAATGGAACAGACAGGAAATAACAAATAAGCCAATTTTAAACTGGTTACTTGGTTTGAACAAAATGTCAAGGTTGTTAAATGCTGCGCGTCTTTGAAATGATAAGTCCTGCTGAATAATAGCGTCATTGAAAGCTGACTGAGTTAAACTGTTGCATTTGACAAAACAGACTCGCAACTTGCAATACAAAGTTAATCAGCAAGACAGCAAACAAACAAGTGGTTGTATTAAGCTTCTGAGTTCACCCTTCTGTCAGATTGCCAATGTATAATTGTAAACATTTCCTGTTACACTGTATAGACGATGAATAGAGATTAAAGGAAAGAGTATAATTTAGATATGTACAGAGATACGTATAGGTCCACGCACCCTCTTCTTCTGCAGTTATGCAGACATCTGAGCAAAACAGTTTCAAATAGTTTTATTTCAGCATATAAATCTCTGTTGTAAGGGAAACATTTGACCGGAAAAGACAAAGAAAACTTTATGCACTCAGATGCATGTTCATCAGCATGACTATAGTCTGTAGACTGACACACGCATACAAACGTCTTCATTGCCTCGGCATCAGACAGTGAAACTAATAGGCATGACTTATTTTATTTACTGGGCCATAACTCAGCACGAGTGGAATTCTTGCACCTGTCTGAGAGGCACTTTATATGCCAGTAAATTTCACCTATGCACACAATAGCTGACAAACACTTAACAGCCGAGCAGGAAGGAATCAGACATCTCAACACAGCGGGCTCAAGTTAAGTCAAAGACTCTGTGCGTAAGTCCTGGAAGGGGGGGGGTGCGGTCAGGAGGAATTTGGTGGGGCGGACCGGGACTGGACCACTTGGTGACAAAAAGTGACATAAGTGGAAGAATGAGGGAGTGAATGGGAGAAAAGTGGAGCTGAGGTTTAACGCACAAACAAAGGGACCACTTTGGCGGCTCCCATTGTCGAGGGCCCTTTTATTTAGTTTCAAGGAAAAGGCCCCGACAGCAACCTGAATGAGGGGGTGGAAAAAGGGGGGGAGGCTCTCGCCGTTTGAACTGCGACCCCCAGAGGTCAAGCACCCCTACAATGTCCTTGTAAAGGTATACCCCCCTGAACACACACAGACTGTGACAGGCGACAACATACACACTGACGTGCGCTCACTCGTGCGCGAAGCGCTCGCGAGTTGACAGGCAAACACACAAAAAGGGGCCGCGCATTCTTCCGTCCTGCCTTCAAAACGTCCTTTAACTCGCGCACGTGCGCGTTCCGTTTTTTCCACCCCCTCTGGACGCCTTCCAACATCGGGGGGGCAGAGTGGCTGTGTAAACTCCTCTCTGATTGTTTAGCCCCGCGGTCATGAAGATAAACGGGGAATGTCGCCGATACTGTCATTTGCTTCAGCGTTGTAGCAGGATTCCGAGCTCAATGGCGGTTTTTTGGTACTCCTTTGAGATATAACCATGTATGGTGACAAGTACATTTGAGGCACTCGTCCCTCAAAGTCTCACCATAGCGCTCGCCCAGAATAGCCAGCTTACACTTCATTAGCTGACCTTTGAAAAGATGTTTACGCTCCTATTGCACATGTCGCAGAGTGAGATAAATGTCGGAAAGAATTCAAAGCGATCGAGTGTTTTCTAATGGAATAGAAAACAAATACGTGCCCGGAGCTATTCTGATCAGGGGAGACTGTGCAGTTGGAAAGTACATTTGCATGTGCTGAGGTTTGTTTGCTGACCGAACTTGCAGAAAAGCAGAAAATCCCACTGATGAGGGAGATTGGAATCTTTTCCAAGGATCAGTCAACAGAGAGGACGGTGGTTGTCAAGCTTTCATTTCCTGGTGGTGAGCAGTGAAAGAGTCTGTAGTGAAATTTGGGGACATGGGGTATGTCTTTACCTCTCTCAATACTCACACACATCAGGTGGGAATCCAAGTTCAAATGTAGGATTGTCAACCAAGATGACTGGGGCTAATAAATCATCTGAAGTATCGCAAGTGACCCTGGCTAGGTCTCTACATGCACCGGAGCCTGAATCGCGTGTTACCACAACATCAGATTTGAGGCGAATCTTTGTTTGGTGACAATGGATCCACGGGGGGTCAAACAGCTTGCTCCAGAACAATTATTATAAGAAGGTTAATTAAGGAAAGTATTTTCCCTTTCAGTGTCTCTGGCTCTTATTGCTTGACGCCCTTAGCAAACAGGCGAGGGGGTAATTAAGGGAATTGGTCAAGCCGGGGGAAAGAACTGAATGAGAAGTCGCAGAGTTCTCTTCAGAGTGCCGCTCCACCTTTGGCCTCGGCAATTTAACGTGGTTTCCATTGAAGAAAATCTAATTAGCGCGGCTTAAATGGCCACCTGATGTGTTTTTATTTCATAGACTTTCAATCATTTGGAAAAGAAATCCTCATAACTCTTGATGGTTGAATTGCCAATTTTCAAACAGTATTACATTTGTAATCTCTAATCGAAACTGTAGTCGATTCAGAAGGTGCTTCACCAATGTCATCGACTCAGTATGAACGATCGATGGCCAGGCCCGTTCCGTCAACGGGATAAGTCGCACGAAAGGTCACATGATCACAGGTAACATGAACAAGGACTTTGGACAACGCAAAGAGTGAATCTTGGCCCTTGCCCCATCTAACCTTCGTTCCCGTGGCAGATGGGAACAGCTCTGATCCTCTGGCAGGAGAGAACTCCTCCTGGGACACAATAAGGCCCCTGGATGTTCTCCGTTCATTCAGCAGCCTTTGCTACATGTGGAATACTTCACACATCTGTCACAACAGATCAATTGAGTTCAAACAGATGTCAGAGGAGAGGGGGCAAAGCTGCACGGCCGCGGACCGGTGCATTCTTTTCTCTGACGCGTCACCAAAGTTTGCGGTTTTGAATGTGTGCGTATGTGTGTGTGTCGACTCTTACATACTCCACTGGTTCCGTGCACACTCCTACCACATTCTTTTTTTTCCCTCTTTCTTAGAGAAAGATAAAGTAGCATTTTCTTTGACCGTCTGGCCGGCTTCCTCACGTTTGTTCTCTTTTCAGCTTATCACCGTTTTTTTTTTTCTCACCATTGACTAGCCCACTTTTGATCAGCTGTTTTATCTCTTCCTCCATCGACTTCTTATCACTCACTTCCCCCCCAAGCCTGAAATTTCAGAGCCCTTATACGCTCGCGGGAGGCCAGCCAGCCGCAGGTTGTGACTAGGAAGCCGTTCCGGTGGCGGTGGCAGCACACTTGGCTCTCAACGTGAAGAGAAACCTGATAAAATCTCAAAACTGCTGCGGCTCGATTCCGGCAAGCCTGGCCTGCCTTGCATAAACACACACGCGCACGCTCACGTTAAGTGCAACCACATGCGGGACGACAGAGACCACATGTGTTGTGGCTGTCATTAGGTAATGGCTCCTTCTTTTTTTTTTGCGTGTGGCGTTCACAACAAACACATTGTCAGTCAATCATTTGAACCCAACTTCCTGCTTCGTTCATACGCGAGGAACACAAACAGGGTCCTAACGCACAAGCAGACTTCCGTGGATGCGAGGTCCGCACATTGGGGGCCCCGCAGGGCAAGGATACGCATTAGATGCTAATCACACACTTGGGTGCTGCAGTGGCGCAATGAAACTGTACACGTTCTGGCTCAGTGGCGGTGCAAATGAGCGGGAGCTCTGACGGCAACTCTTGATTTAAAGGTCCAGTGTGTAAAATTTTGAAGGACGCCCGCCTGACTGTGTTTCATATTTAGGGCCCCATCTGGCAGGCTTCCTTGAAAAAATTAAATGGCAGCGCAAGATGGTAGCTAACTTGGAACAAGACCCTGATTGCTCTTTGGATATTTGGATATATCAAAGGGTAGGAAAATGAAATTGCTTTTGCTTTTGTACTGTGATTTTATCCATGTATTTATGGGCTGTATATTAAGCTTTTGCCAATATAAAAATCATAAATCAAGCCAAATTTTCAGCGGGTCACTTACCCTACAGTGGTTGTTCAACCTTTACTTGACAGCAACATGCAGTAAGGAGGACAGTTTCTGCTCAGATGATGAGGATGAGGTCAAAAACAGGGGATGGTGGGGGGAGGGGGGTGGAAGTGGAGGTGTTTCGCGCGCCCGGACCCACCAAAGCGTTTCACTTGGGGCCCAAAAAAGTAAATATCAATAATCCCACTAAAGTCTCCATCTCTGGGCCTCTCTCTATAATGCATCACTAGGCTCTTACCCACCCAGTCACACCCTCAGTGAGGAGCCCCCATGGTGGAAGCCAGCGTGAGACGTTATCGTGGTGAAGATATTTCCATGTGATCGATAAACTTTATTCCAGACTCAGGTCCATATTTAAAAAAAAATAAAAAGTACAAAAAAAACAGATATACATAACAACACAACACGTAAGTTTAAAACACATACAGACATCTATACCAGTGTTTCCAGAGGTATGACAAATATTTTGTGTCACGTCGACTAAGTCGACATATAAAACTTTCTGAGAACGGCATAAAAAGTGGGCACATTGCTGCCAGCAAACATAAGGCTGGCTGGCACTTCACCATCTTGGATGTGAGTGAGGGTTTCATGATAATAACCAACACTCAAAACCACAGACATCTGAATGTAATTTTATCATGTGCTAGAAACTCCAAAATAGTGTTGTTGTTGTTGTTGTTGTTGTTCTTGAAACCTACACTGACATTTGTTTTTCATTAATGGATTGTTTCAACCCAGAATATACAGCTTTGCTAGCTGAATTAAGATGAGCTGTCCAAATGATAAATTATAGCCTAGTATTCATGTTTAAGTTGAACCAACGTACCCAAACACGTGTACCTGTAAATTAAACAATTGCTCAATCGTCTCAAGTAACAGGCGACTGCACTTGCAGTCCCCCTCGGTGACGTGACACGTAAAATGAATAAATGAATACAAAAGTGAAACTTTGGGTTCCTTACCTGTGTCTGCTGGCCGCTCTCTGGCCCGCCTGAACGCTGGACTCCGAGTAGCCCAGACCCCAACTAACCCGGGCCAACACGACCACCACCAGGTACAGCACTGTCTCCATCCTCGTCGCCGGCGTTTATTGGGAGCAAATAAAAGTCATTTAGTTCCTTCAGTCCACCCCGCGTGGGAATAATAATTAAAAAAAAAAAAATTCCGAGCGCTACTGTAGTTAGTTAGAGGAGCAGTGTCGGGAACACAAGGCGGAGCTCCATGCCAGGGTGGCGGGCTGAGAGGAGTCCCGTCGGCTGCATTTCAGGAGGTGAACTGAGCGACGGAGCAGCAGCGGAGGAGAGACGCAGGGAGGGGAGGGAGAAGTTTCCTGTCAGAGATCCAGGAGCAGTTCTGCGCCTCTCGGGGTGTTTTTGCTCCTGCCCTGCCTCCTCCTCCTCCTCCCTCCACTTCTGCTTCTCTCTAAAAGAGAGAAAAAAAAAAACTCAAAGCGATTTGAAACTGTTCCCCCGCCGGCGCTGTTCGCCTCTGCTCCAGACCTGGCAACCAGATTTCACACTGAAACAATAAGAAATGCTCTGTTCCAGAGCGGGTCTTATCGCTGGGGCTCAGTCTCTAATAAAGAGCGGCCCGTGATAAAAAACAAAAAAAAACATTAAAATCCCAAATGAAGCCCGCTACCGTCCAGAAACACGTCGAACTTATTTTTCTTACTCTCAAATTTGACAAGACCTGCTCAAAGTTTGTTTATGATTAGCATCTTTGCTATGCAATGGTATGTTTCATTCTTCAGCACTGTTTGATGTTGCGTTCACAAACGTTCAATTTCAGTAGAAAAGTGATATGAATAAAACATTATAGCCTAATTAAAAGGTCATTAAAGAGAGGAGCATTTAAAATACATTATACATGAAAAAATACATACACAAAAAGAAACATTAATCATAAGCATATAACAGACACAGGCAGGCACGTGTAAATGCAGGGTCGTGTGCATTATTTTTTAAACTATCCTGTCATCATTTGTCTTTTTGTTCAAGTTTTGACATCTTCTATTAACATTTTGTTCATTGCCCTGCTGATGATGGAAGCATAACTCATGTCTGTTTTCATTTAAGCCAAAGATACTTTTGGGGAATCGGGCCAGAGTAAATACTGTGAGTGTATTTTCTTCTCTGCTTGTTTAATTCCACACGTTGGCAAACTTAAATGTATGAAATAGAAGAATACATTGCAGCCAAAATGTAGACTAAGCAAAATAGACATAAAAGAAATTGCTTTATCCCTCCTGTAATATATATTCACGTTTATAACCCTATAATTCTCAGTAATGGCAGAAGGGGAGAATAAAATGCTGTAAGCTGTCAGAGGGAAACACACTCAACACGTAGCAGCGACGATTCGGCGAGATAGCGAAACTGATCTTGGGGCTTGGCTGACCCTGTTGCACACCCATCGCCAGGAGATAGTTTGACTCCCGGCCATGATTTGCTTAGTTCCTCATTTTCCCTTCCACCCTTTTCCTGTCATTATCTCTAGCCGAGTTTAGCAGGAATGCCAAAAAAAAAAAGTTAAAAATAGACTTTGACAATCTCAGTAATCCTGCTCTCCAATATACAGAAGCCAAAAGCGACTCTTAGATCCACTCCTTTCATTTTTCTTCGGAACGGTGGCGGTGGTGGGGTATATTGTGACACGTTTCAAAACTCAACAAATAGAAGTGACTTTTTATAGGAGTTATTCAGTTGCATTGATTTAGGAGTCTTCTTTTTTGCTCATGGCTAACTTTTTTAAGAGCCCGATTGTCTTCCTTGTTGCCCCTCTTCCTCCTTAGTTTGTCTATTTTTTTCCTGAATGAAAGCCATCGTCTCCTCCTGTCGCCACTGTGGAATGCCCAGGTCAGCAATCCTCCCATCAGCCCACTAATGAGATCAACTCTCACAGCTGTTCGGCCACAGACTCAGCGACTCCCAGTACTGAGAGCCAGGCTTGATGAGGACTCACTGCAGGTGCATAAACCTACCATGCACAGGTTATGTGTGATTAACATAAAAAAAAAAATCATAAGAAATCAACACAGAATCTGCAGCACTGTCACAAAGAACATCTGTAAAATATTTAACTTGTTTGCATAAATGTATAATTAAAGTTTAACACTTTAGCTTGGTTGTCAAAAGACTTGAAGGATAACAAATAGGATACTTATAAAAAGCATATACAGTACTTAGCAAAACAATGTAGCACTTCTGAATGAAGGGAGGGAGTGTGAATGGAATGACGCCATTAGTCTTAGGTTTTAAACAGGAATGTTCTGTCAATTGCTGTTTATTTTTCCTTGAGAGTAGAAGATCCTTCATCCAAAAAGTCCTTCAAGAGAAAACACAACAGTTCCGGTTTTATGTTTGTGTCCAATACAAGCATTCATTCATCTGATTTATTGAGATATGAATTCACAAAAAAAATAAACTCCAGGAGATAGTACAAGGGTTCAGAAGTCAAATTGTTGTACATTTGATTAATGAGGGTTACATAAGTCACCTTAATCGATGCACATTAGTTGGTCATGTGTAACTGGAACAGATCAAAGTATCTGGCATCCGGGCACAGTGACTCATGATTCACTGGAGCTCGTGTAAAGTAGTTTTTCCAGCACGGATGTCTGACTCAGAGGATTTTTGTCAAACAACGCATGGAAATACTAGCCAGACCAAAGCAGACTTGGAAGTGGCGACTTCTGTTTGGTGATGAGAGGCCTCCTGCGCTTTGTCCAAAAGGCTTACAGCTCATTAACTGCAGCCACAGTCTGCAACTTGGCTACTGCACCTTTCGCATAAACTGTTTCTGCTGTGAGAAGTTGGCCCAGGCCGCCGGAAGCAGAGATAAGACGAGACGTAAATGAGGGACCTCAACAACCACGTGGTCAGTGACACAAACCAGATTCAAGAGCCAGAGCAACGACAATAGGGCTGCTTTGAATGAGCGAGTAGAGGGAGTGAAGAGGAAGAAGGTTTATCTTACTCAAACATTATCTCTCATTTTCACTGCACATTTTGTTGCTGATGAACCTTTTCAAGCGGTTACAAACATTCCTCAGGTTGCATCCCGTCGCAAAGCAGCTGAATTCCTTTCTTCAGCGCTTCTTTCTCTGCTGCCAAAGCATGCCCAAATTAATCTCAAGCATTTCCCACAATCATCCATCATAAAAAAACGAACAAAAATAGTCTACCGCATACTGCACATGCTTGCTGTTCTCCAAAACCAAAATCTGTGCTGTTGAGCCAGAGCAAATAAGCCCACTTCTCAATTACCCCCTTGTTCACTCAAAACAACTGTTAGCGATAAGTGAGATTTTGCAAACTTTATTACCATCAAATTGGTAATCAGTCATTAAGTCTCTCGAAAGAAAAACAGAAGTCCACACAGTGCAATTACCGTGCGGGAAAGCAAATATCGAAAGGGTAGCTCTGTGAAGTCAGTGAAATAAAATTGACAAACAAATCTAGAGCACCATCGAATAAACAAGATGGTTTTGTGAAAGCTATGTACATGTTCATCTGATGCCGGCTGATTCCATCTGTGATAGCAGATCAGTGAAAAGGCACACTTGTGTTTCAAACAAATTGTTCCACTTACTGACTTGCTTCAATTGACAAAGACGCTTTTGGTGCAAATGGCTAGTATTGGAACGGATGAATTGAACAACTTCCAATTTTGCACACAAAAATGACAGACTAAGCGAGAAAAAAAACTATGAAAAGGGAATAGTTTGGCACTTGAAGTTCTGCAGCTACGAGATTTGACAGTTTCATCCTCAACAACATGCATTGTTCTCCTTCTGTTTGAATAAAATATGCTGCAGTGTGTGGCAGAATACAGAAAACTTAAAAAAGTGATAATACATTTGCTCATTTTCCCCTTTTTTCAAGCATTGCAGAGTTTGTCTCGGTTTTCTTACATCGTGTGTTTTTAGGATCAACGCATCCTGACTGTGTTTTGGTCCCAAAGACTGTGTTGATGCTCACGTGAAGAAAGCCCCCGTGCTCACGTCCAGTGGGAGCTATATAACCCTCTGACTGTGTGACAGCCTGTTCCTTTCAGTTTATGCGCTGTCAACATCGTGGTCTCGTACAGATGCTCCTGCTCCTGTCATCGAGCCTGTTTCTGCTTGTCTTCCACTCAGTCTGGCCTTGGGACTGCAGCTCTACCAGTGCCTTTATCAAGTTATGTGGTTGCAATGTCTGGCTCCCCTTTGCTGTGCCTCTTATTTAAAGGTACACTGTGTGAAAGTGTTCCACCTAGTGGTCACAATTTAGATTTCAGCGCTCATTCACTCACCCTCCCTCTCCCAAGTTTGCCAATGAACTACAATGGCCTGCGCACACAAACCTGGATCCCTCATCCACGTTCTGCTTCCTTGGTTTTTTTGGGGACCCTTAATACAAAACGCGGTGTCAGGCGGGCTGGATTGTCCCTCACCAGCTTCCTTAGAAATATCGCAGACATATATGTATATTCTGCAATATAACTAAAATCCATTCTAAGGGTAGGAAAACCAAATTACTTTCATTGTACTGTGTATACACTTTCAACAACAAGTATATTAAGCTTTTGCAAATATAAAAATCATAAATAAACCAGGCCAAGTTACAGTTATTTCTTTTATCCATCAGATTGGTTGCGACGGATGGACGTTCTCGGATCGACCCCACTGACTTGGCCAAGTATGCCGGCAAGGCTACTAGCCTCTTGACCAAAGTCCTTTGGAAGATTAGCATTCCTGCGGGGAGGGAGGGCCGACTATTTTCTTCTTCCATGCTAAACAGGCAGCAGGATTAAGCCGCGCAACCAAACAAACAACAGGTTGACAAGGCAACACGTGACGAGCACATTATTCCTCCGAGCAATTGTATGAATGATATCGCCTATTGGAAATTAGAGCGCTGTGCCTTTTTACCGTCTATGTTGTACCCGTTCCTTTTTTTATCTACACCCGCTGCTCCCTTCACAGCCTTTATCTGGACGGTGTGTGTGTGTGTGTGTGTGTGTGCGCGTGTGTGCACTGCGCTTGACCGCCGTTTGTTTTTTGATGCTTTGCAACTGCCATGTTGACATTCTTCGAGGCTTGGCCTGCATTTCACATTTGTGCAGGTCAGGCTGTTTTGTTTGCTTTGACTATTATGGGAGACCCCCAGTTGTTATTTCGCACTTTGGAGGAACCTTTAAAATGCCCCCGCAGCAGCATCGCGCTCCGCTGCACAGCAGAGACTCCTCAGTCCTCGGGGGTTGGGGGGGGGGGACTCAGTGTCTCGGGCGCAGTTGTGTTGCGCGTCAGTCAAACCCCTTGTGCTCTGAATGTGTGCAAGACGACGTCTGAGGGACCAAATCAGATCAGCGTGTTTACACACAGCAAAGGCACGGTAAGCTCCGCGAAAGTCCACGTTTTCCAACGCGCCAGCTGCCATCGTGGTTTCCCAGACTTCACACACAGAGCAGCCGCCGCTGCCTCTGAACCATATCTCAACTCTTTTGTGCCCCTCTAACAAAGGCCTGCTTCACTTCAACTCTCGCAGACCAACAAAGGCACCAAACCTGAGTGCCTGTTTAGACTAAGACGCTGGTGCAATAAGGGTTCTCCATCACGAGCCACAGGCTGCAGACCCAGAAAAGGTGATGTTATTGCATTTAGTCTAGAGATGTTCAATAAGCTCTGGTACAAGAAACTTTTTCACCCCTGCGTAAAGAAAGTCTTTATGTTGAGGGGAGGGGACATAAAGGGAACTGTATCCCACAGTAATAATCCATACCATGAGGTATGGTCTAAGACCATGAGCACAGTATTATTAGAATGATTAGTGCCATGCTCTATGTCTTTAATCCCCTTGAATTCTGGCGCTCAGGCAATTTGAGGTGATGAAAGAAATTATGACTTCACCTTGTATCTTGTCATTTCTCGTTGCTTTGGCAGCTCACAGTGGTTGCTAATAGCACAGTTCATGAGTGAGAGAGAGAGAGAGAGCAGAGAGAGAGAGAGAGAGAAGAGAGAACTGATTAAATAAAATGGGAGGTAAAACAATGAATACCTACGCTAACACTCGTCGCTACTAGCAACCAGCGCTAGCAACAGTCGCCTGGACGAGCACCTGGACAGCCAGGACCACTAGTTGCCTGTATGAGCACCTGTTGCTAACGCTAGCCGCCTCTACACTTTGATGACTTCACTACGCCGTTCACATGAATATTGCAGCGCTTTCTGTGCAGCTCTCTCTGACATTTCCGGTAGAACAGTTTTTTGCCCAATATACACAATACATTCCGTTTTATTTTAGTAACAGCAAATAGTCATTTCTTCTAAGCATTTAGCTTATTTGAGGATGATGTGAGCATCCAAGTCTAAATATGAAACATGCTCTTGGGCTGGATTATCTGTACTGGCTGGAACAAGATGGTGTAAAATAACCATTCTATGGGTAGGAAAACCAAGCTACTTTTAATTTGACAACAATTATGCCCTTACACAAATATAATCAATGGTACAATATGAACATTTTTAGGCAAAAAAACAAAAACATTTACACACTGTACCTTTAACTGGTCAACAATCTCATTTCCATGGGCTATAGTGACCAAGGGTCCCTTATAGAAATTGTTTCATTCTTTCTGCTTATCTTAGTGTGTTTTCATTTTTGGCACAATTGTCTCACTCCTGAGCCCAAACACAATGGCTCCTTCCTCCATTCTCCACTCAGGTCAGCTTTGTAATCACTTATGTTCCATGGCACTTTTACACAGTCTCATAACTGCCTCCACGCGTTCTGGGGACTGCGCCCACATACACGTGAACCATAAATCCCTATAATAAAACCCCTAAACACATCCTTAAAAAGTAGTTCCAGTTCAGTAGTTCATTCAAACTGAAATGATTAATCATTAAATCAATTATTAGTTGACAGATTCATAGGAAATCGCTCATAATCAACCTTTTCAACCATTTGCCCTGAAAATGTACGCTTTTGTACGCAAGTACTATCATAAAAGAGGGAATGCTGTCATACTGCCATTCTATCAGTTGCTGGGAAACCCAAACCTTCCTTTTCATTTAAATGTTCGACCCCCTGTGGCCCAGCATCTGGAAGTCAAAGTTGAGAGCGGCTCAACTTTCTCTCCAGCATGTTACACTGTCACTGCCAAACACGTATCTTGGTGACCACCAACATACTGTAACAAACGGTCACAAGCTGCTTTATGTTGAATAAGAGGACCTGGTTCTCACCACCCGGGTCTTGAGCTGTTCTTAACGTTTAGTAAGTTGCATTTCATTTCTCCCAAATCGACAGCAATGCTCAGCAGAAACACATGGCATGTTGCTTGTAAGCTCCTGACTAAAAATAAAATTTAAAAAAACTCTCACGTATTCTGCCAAGAGAGTCACCCACAGAGTGCTAGATAAGACCTGGACTAGACATAGACCAGAAATAACTGTGAAACATGCATCCATCCTTCCGTCCATCCTCTATACCCGTTTACAGACCCTTGGGGGTCTGCTGGAGCCTATCCTAGCTGTCATGGGGCAAAGGCAAAGGCAGGGTACACGCTGGTCAAGCCGCCAGTTCATTGCAGGACCACATAGAAAGACAAACAAACATACAGCCATGTTTTTTGACTGTCTGAGGAAGTCCGGAACACGCAAGCTCCACACAGAAAAGCACCAGGACTGGGGTCGAACCCGTAACCTACTTGCTGTGAGGTGACAGCGCCAACCACTGCACCACCGTGTCGCCCACCAAGAAACATTCCTGGACTTAATTCCAAGGAGTAACTTTTTTGAAACAAACATTTGGACAATAGTCACAGGCAAACATTTGCATTAATCTGTTTCTTTGCTAGGAAATGGTGCACATGCATGACTTTCACAAGAACGTCTGGAACACTCAATAAACATTGTTGCACACAAAAAAATAGACCAAGAAAGAAGTATTAAAAAGGGTAAATACCCCAAAATCCTTTAAGTTACCCATGCATGGCCTTAGGATGCCTGTTTGTACAAGTGGTTTTTGCATGAGGCCCACTCTGACTGATGATTACCATGCATTTCACATACCATCAGTTTGTTTTTTTTTTTTTTTGAATGATTTATACAATCTGCAAAAGCAAGGAAGAAAAGAACTTGTCTTTTTTTAGAGGGTGGGGGTTGCAAATCATTCATGAAATCATGAAATGCTTGGATAATCGATTCACACTCAAATGCTGGAGCAGATGTATGCCTTTATTTTCCTGTGACAATCTTCTCCATCACAAGTGGATGTAAATGTGCAGCTGTGGGATGTTTCTGTATCTGGGTATGCTGGGTGTGGCACAGAGGAAACAATTTCACTATCATTGTGGTCGTTACCTCTGGTTCTTATCGTTACGGATGTTTGTCTAAGAGCTATGAGCAAGAATCACATCCTTTTTGAGAATGTCTGCTTGTTGGCCTTGATTGCCAAAGATGTGGAAGCAACACTGCATGATAATTGTTTTTTCAGTAATTTATCCCTGCAATGAACACTGTTTTACTCTTAATACTCAGTGCTAAATGGAAATTATTTGAAGACGGTGTGAAAGTACAATGAGAGCCATTAGCAAGCAAGAGGGAAAATATTAAAAATGTAGACAAGTTCTTAATGTTTTTAATGGCTCTTTGCAAAGTAATTGCCAGCAGTGAATGATGCAAATCCCCCCGTCGTCAGACAAGATGAAAACGGGCCTCCTGTGTGGGCTTTGTTTGAAGAGCCAAAGCTCATAAACAAACCACAAGGGAGTTGCAGCAGGATGTTTATGGGGATGTGAGGTAGAATGAATTAGGAATTGCAGGGGTTTAAACACCAGGGCCATTTCCACATAAAAACACATGCATCCATTCCATGTACATGTGTTGTGTGGAAACACACACACACACAAGAACACACACACACACCTTGAGCTATGCATGCCATACAAACGCAAGTGCACACCACTGTTTAGCAAAGCACATATATTATACTTTGTACTGGACAGTAGCCCTTTGTTGCTTTTTGCGCTTGGATGAGGTCTGTTGTAAAGCTATAAACGTTGTTTTCCTCACACTATCTAAAGGATATGCCAGACGCAAAAGCTTTAGGGGGATGACAATATAGAAGAAAACTGAATCAGTCAGAGTCCATCAATCCACCACACCCTCTAACTCAAACATCAAAACCAGAAGGTCAACACTGGTCAGTTCAAAATAGGGGACGAGAAGAATCCCATATTTAAAATCTACTAGCCCACTTCCATCAGCCCTTCTGGGGAACCCAAAAGATCTTCCCCGAGGTCTCATCCGTATCTGCAAGGGAGAGCCCAGCCACCATGTGGAGGAAACTCATTTTGGCCCCTTGTATTTGCGACCTCAGTTCTTTCAGTCATGGCCCAAAGCTCATGACCATAATGTGAGGGTCGAGTGGACTCTCCTCACCACAACAGAAGGACAGTTTAGCAACAGCATTTCTGCGACCACCGGCCCAATCTGCTTTGTTAGTCATCTGTGATTAAATCTCTGCTGTTTGCAGATGACGTCGTCCTTTTGGGCTCAAAAACTGAGCCCGTGGTCCTCAGCTGGAAAAGTTCGAAGATTGTCAACTCTGGGTTGGGAGGGAAGTCCCACCTCAAGAGGTTTAAGTATCGAAGGGTCTTGTTGATGAGTGAGGACAGGATGGAATGACTTTTATAGGTTGTTTATATTCTGACTGATTCTCCCTATCCTGTCCACCACACTGTCTTTGTCTCTTTCTTTGTGTGTTTCTCGTAATTCCATCTCACCCCAACCGGTTGTGATTCAGAGTTCGACTAATAAGGTTTGATTGATTTAGCTTGTTTTTCTGTTCATCGTGCTTTTTTAGTGTAAAAACCACCAACTTGATTGTGGCACTGGGTGCTAATCTAAACATAGTGTCAGAGTTTGCATAACCTCCAAAATGTTGTTAAGATAATAGGCTTTTCTGACAAAAGCTAAACTCTATTACAATAAGAATGTTTTTCGAATGCTTTGCCTGGTGGAATAAAGGTTGATATAAAATCCCTCCTTGCCAAGCCTTCTAGTTCATCGTTTTGAGAAAATGAGGGTTGGGATTAAAAGTTTGGTTAATGTACAACAAAACAGGGATGAGCCTTGTGAGCCAGTCGCCTGGCAAGGGGCATATTGTTTACTCTGAAATGACTGCCTGGCCTGCAACTCTTAAGAAATGTTTCACCAAAATATTTCATCAGTTTGATATCTTAAGGAAGAGTTGAGACAATAAGTAGCGTGACTTTTGTTTAAAGTAACAACAGCATAGACTGAAATCATTGCCCTGTCATAGTATTTAAAGACATTACCAGAGTGTTGCCATCGTGCACAATAAAACAGCTTTGTTGATTCTATTTCACAACAGGGTTATCACACTGAATTCCTCCAGTCTCATGTAAAATATTGAAACAACCCCAGACTCCAGACTCGATCCTCCGTCCTTCCTCCTTTCAAATTCCCTAGATGGACATGTCCAGCCAGGGAAATTTAGGGTCTTTTGGGGCTAAACACATGCCTGACTGCACTGGTCCAACCTGCTCATCTTATTCCCTCGCTCAGCTTAGTGCCAACACTGCCAACCAAATAAGAGTAAAAGAGTCACAACAGCAAAAGACACAATTAGAGAAAGTCTGTTTTGTGTTAGTCTGACACAAAGTATATTGATTTTTTTTTTTTTTTCCTGTGTGCGCATGTTTGTGTTAGTAGGAGTGGGCCATCTTATAAAACTGAAACCCATGCCACTGGAGGCCGAAGCTACAGTGGTAGCGGTGTCATAGAAAAAACCCAGTCCGAAAGCCAAACACACCGGAGCCTCTGTTTTACGTTGGATTCTGCCACTTGGAAAATTTCCTTTCTGAAAGGCACTCTTTGTCCTGACGGACAGGTGAGGCACGTGCAAGTCCACGCTCACTTGCTAACTGACCCAGGAGGGCTGTTTAACTGAAACAGGGGCATTTGCATGAATATACACCCTGATGATCTGTGACAAAACTGGCCCTCATGAACTTTGAAATTTTTTTTCTTCATTTCTGTGACCGTCCTTCCTTTTAAGCTTTGGAAAAAGAGGCTCGAGGTTTTGACCGCCGATTTGGAAAAAATACTATTCACTAAACCTGAAAATACAACTGTATGTCTTTATTATGCTACGGCTGCTCCTGTCTGAACTTTGATTTAAACGTTTTCACAGCACCTATGAATGTTGGGAATACCCTAGCAAATGGCTTTTGTCCACCAAGCTAACTATTTTTCCCTCCTAAGTCGGTACCTTAAGGGTGAGAGGGGGATCTGATCACAGCTCCGCGCGTGGCACCGTACAAAGCCAGGCATTCATGTGTGCATCCGCCGGCCTCCACACCCACTGCTCTGACAGCATACAGAGAGCGGCGGCCAACTGGACGGAGAGAAAACCCGAGCCGGTATTTAATGAACAGGAAAAACACGAACAGTGGCGAATGAATGGCCCTCTGAGCATGTCAGCAGGGTTTTCAGCATGGGATTCTAAAGAGGTAGTGTTTGAGGACCATTCAGCAGCCTCAAAAGCGGAGGGTCTAACTGTTACTAGAGTATGTGGAGGCAAACGTTGCTTATTTTGGGGGCTGAGACGCAATATTTTGTTCTAGACGTCTCCGTTCAACAGGAGCTGTTAGGGTGTAAGAATATTATTTTATAACATGAACAGATCTACCCGTGTTGCTCTCCAGCTAATGGATTGCGACCCAAGCCAAGCAACACATGGCAGCCCTCGGGGGAAAAGTAAAGTTTTATTACAATAAATGTGTCTCTTGTTAACACGTCAGCAATACCAGAAACAAAGCTTGCCGACAAGTCGACTTCCTTCTGTGCTAGCACCACAAGCTTCAAGCTTCTGTTGTACACGTTGAGCCAAAAAGATACCATCACATTGCCTTCTGGTCAAAAGAAAAGTAAACAGACAAAGTCACTGCAATTCATTTGGTCAAGGACATTTGTTACAGACTCGGAGAAGACAGAGGTGTGATATGATAAACAAAAGTGAGAATTTAAATAAGTTCTATGCATCAGTTTGCTGCACAGAATACATTCAGCCAATAAATCTACTACTTGTCTTTTTTAACTCTGTCTGGTACTTTGAATTGCTGTATGTATTAATGTTGCCTTGACTTGACTTACCTCTATTTTCATGTTCTTTGTGAAAAATGTTGGGGGTTTTTTGCAATAAAACTTTTGTTTAAAAATTCAAGATTCTAATGTTCCAACTCAATCCCACAAACTCTTGCATAAAATTACATTGGCAGTGCAAGATGTCTTCTACTCACTTTCAGAAATTTGAAATTGACATGGACAGATTTTAGGTTTACATTTCCAAACTTCACATCAAGTGAAGAAAGCATTTGGTCAATGGAGTCAAGGGAGGTTCCTGGAGGTTTCCTGTTGGTTTAAGGTGTGATCGCCCACAGCTAAGCACTGCACTGTTTAATGGAAGCTGTGCTGTGTTCAGTGCAAAGCACTGTCCACCCAGAACAGTCTTTGTAGTGTTTTCATGTGATGTTTTCAATACCAACATGACAGCTCAGGCATTTCCTTTTCAGCTGTTCCTTTCAGTAGCCGCCACAACAAATTGATTTGCATGTTTAGTTTGGCAGAGGCTTTTACATCATGGGCAGGGAGGACATGGGCAGACCTCAAAGTTTATCTGTGAAGAAAGCCTCACAGATGGAATCACTGCAATGTTGTTGGATGTTAAAGAGATAACAGAGCTTAAATGTGAAGTTTGTAATATTTTGAGATTTTGAAGAAGAAACAGCAACATCAGGTGGTTGATTTTAGATCACAGCGTTTTTCACTTTCTCCTCCTCCTGAGCTTGCCAGTGAACTACAGTGGCCTGTGCAACTAAACCATGAAAACCTTGTCCACCTTCTCTGTTAGATTATTTGAAGATGTGAGCGTTCACCCTAACTATGAAACAGGCGGGCAGACGGGCTGGAATGTCCACACCAGGCTTCCTTAGAAATATGGCTGTGCAAGATGGCAGCTAATTGGAAGTAAGATCCTTGCTATATGTATATTCTTATATATATATGACAACCATTCTAACAAGGGTGGGAAAACCAGATTATGTTTACTGTACTGTGATTATACACTTTTGTTAATGTATTTATGGGCAGTATTTTTAGTATATTACCAATATAAAACTCATAAATCAAGCCATATATTACACATTGGACGTTTTTATATTTGTACACACACGCACGCATACACACACACATATCCAGATTGCTTTCTTTCTGGACCTCAGCCATCTCGAACCCCCTCACAAGCGGGCACTGATGGATTCATTGGTATTGATTCAAATACACATTTTCAGGATTCTCTAGGGAGCATCTCAGTTTCGCTGTGAAACCGTGAGCGTGGACCGACCTCACTCTGGAAACGTACCAGAATCTCCCTTTAATGAACATGCCAGGAGCTTTTGCAGAGCGCTGTGTGTCTGCTGCGTGGGCAGGCCGCTAACCTTGACCCGAGCAGCGAGCCAGAAGGAGAGCGGAGATCCGTGGACGAGATTCTCTTTCATCTCTGACGACTGGCAGCTGGAGCGTCTCGTCTTATCAAGGTTCTGTTCTCCTGCCACGCCGTGACATCACCGCCTGCGAATCGCGAAACAACGGGCGGATTTTTTTTTAACATAAGCTGTCTGACCGGGCGTCTGGGTGAAAGAACGATCGTGGTTCTCGACACTTTACTTTGACTTAAGACAAACAAACGCAATAGTGCTTCTATTTTTAAACTCCACATTGTGCTTGGTGCTCAAGTTGTTCCAGTAGGCCCCTGCTCCACTGCGCTGTGGGATATATGCACAGTAAGTGAGCGCCCCCTTCTCCAGGCCTGGTGTTTTGGTTATGCATTCCTTTGACATTACCTTATTCTTCTTTTTAATTTCACACTGCACTTTGGGGATTCTCCGTTTTCACCCTTGGCAGCGCAAGGGGCCGTAACTGTCTCCCTCTGTGGCTGAATCCACGTCTCTCTATCTGAAAATGCGCCCAGGGGTTTCTTTTTTTTTTCTTCTTTTTCTTAACGACTAATTTATGACGAAAAGTGAAACGGGGGAAGCAAGTTGTACAAATAAGGTAAGACTTTCATGAGATGTGTGCATGCGGTGTGACAGACTTGCCCCCCATTATGTCGGGGTGACTGAGAATTAAATGCCTGCGTATATGAGGTATCAGTGACAGGAACTGTTATGGTTCCAGTAGCCCAGCAAATTAGCAGCAGGTGTCTGGCAAACCCACTGCGTGGGGAGCTCGAAGACTCCAGCTCACTTGTTGACTTGACCTTGGCCGCCCATCAATTGCTCATCCAGCGAGAGTGTTGACGAAGAAATCTGAGATGTGACGGTGCATAATGAACTCCTGCCACCATCGTCGAATCTAATAATCCCTCATGTGAAGCAGTGAGGTGGAAGAATCACTCGGTTGCTCATCCAGCTGAGACGGCCAGCAAAATGTGTGCTTGGGATCAAATGATGCCTTTTACAAGCAAGACCTGACCGAAATGGCTATTAGGTAGCTAGGGCATAAAGACAAAAGACAAAAACCCAGAAAAAAAAATCCATATTATTTTTTTACAATCTATTGTATTTTGTTGGTATCATGTTTTGTGACTTAAAAATGTAATGCTTTAGGTCCATAATAGAAATAGACACTTGGACTTGAGTCATTTTCCAGCTACTGTATGTAATACCGCAATGTGGTGCTTTGTTGATCAATTGTCAAATAAATTCAATTCGTCAATCAGTCCATCAATTCATGGCTCAAAGAAACCATTTGTAAAGAAAAGAAACGTTATCAGAGAGTGATAAAACAGATGTTCAACTGATTATCAAGAAAGACTAATTGGATCTGTCATTTCTTTCTGCCATTTGTTCAACTTCATCAATTTTATTTATTTATAAAGCTCTAAGTCTAAAGTTGGAGTACTCGAGATCGGTCTTGGTCTCAAGACAATCTTTCAAGGGTCTCAGTCTCGTCTCGGACTCAGTGGTATTCTTACTCGGCCCTGTTGGTTCCGAATTGGGCAGACTCTGAATTTTTGATCTAGACCAGTCGCGACTCGGCCAAGACTGCAACAACAGATGATTTAAAAAAAAGAATCCAGTCGCTGCCTGGGTACGCTCTGCTCCTGACACGCCACCATTACAGTGGAAACCTGCCGTAAAACGTCGGCAAACTCAATCATCCTTACGTTTGGCTACCAAAACCAGACTTTATATGTTACATGTAATTTGGACATACAAGTTCAAGGTTTTTATGCATTTTCTTCATGTTTGTCTTGCCATCATTTCCAGTTGAATTTATACCTCACAGCAAGGAGGTTGCCAGTTCGATTCCGGCCTTGGGACCTTGCGTGGAGTTTCCATGTTCTCCCTGTGTCTGCGTGGGTTCTCTGGCTTCCTCCCACAGTCCAAAAGCATGCATGTGAGGTCAATTGGAATTGTCGTAGGTGTGTGAGTGAGTGCGTCTGAATGGTTTGTTTGTCTCCATGTGGCCCTGCGATGAACTGGTGACGTGTCCAGGGTGTCACCCTGCCTTCACCCTATGACAGCTGGGAGAGGCTCCAACAGACCCAACAGATCCAACAGGATGGATGGATGAAGCAAAACTATTTTTTTTTTGAAAATGGTTCAAAATTATTAAAAGATGCCTTGCTGAAATAAAATGCTGCTGTTTCATTTATGTGAAGGCAAACTTGAAATAAAAAGAAGATACTTCTGATTTTTCTTTGATATATGTATATTCTTGGTCCTGTCTCGGTCTCAACCTCCTTGGTCTTGGCGGTTGATAATGTCTTGACATTATCTTGGTCTCGGTTGGTGCGGTCTTGACCACAACGCTCTCTAAATCACAGGCAAAGGCACCTCGAAGCGTTTCCACAATCAAAGAGAAAGCCAGCAGATCCCTCCAAAGCAAGCATGAAATGACAGAGGCCAGAAGAAAAAAAAAACTCCCCAGTGGGAAGAAACTTCGAGCTGAACACGACTCTGGAAGGCTGCCAACTGCTTTGACCGGTTGGGGTGAAAGGCAAATACAAAAAAATGTAGAGATGGAGATAGAAATAGAGCTAGAGGCATAAGTAGAGTCCAGAACGGCAGACAGGCCAGAGTGAGTTGTTCATTGTGTTGTTATAACTGCTCTCCAAGGGTGAAACTGTGGGGGTGTCTGATCGCAATGCTTTCACCATTCAAATTTTCTACTGTGTATCCAGTAGACCAATACTGAAACTGGCTGCGTTTGCTAGCTTGAAACTAGCTTGGGCTAATCTACTACAGAAAACAATCTGGCCATCTCGCACACAGTGATCGCAGCCAAGAGGAGGTCAAGCTTGCCTTCACAAGCCTCTTTCCCTATTTCTAATAAGCTTATCTGTAAGGCAAAGCAAATATATACATGATCTCTATGAGTAACAGAAATACCCGTTGATGATCCATTTTCAGCGCGTTCAACAGGGCTACACCCTTGAGAAAGAGGAGTGCTGTTGATCCACAGTCAGAAGCTGAATGTGGAGGTCAAGAGCAGCAGCAAACCAATCTTAGTACACGTGCTACCAAAGTAACAGGAGGGAGGGAAATGGGATGGAAAAAAAAGCTACACCAAAGAGTTGACATGACACGTTTAGCTCTGGGAGTAAGAGAAGTTGACAGTTAATTTAACTCTCTCTCTCTCTCTCTCTCACACACACACACACACACACACACATGCACAAACACACACTGGGACCTGCATGGCCTCTTCGGACACAAAATAACAAAGCTAAAAAGCGCAGTAAAACATACTTTAATGCACGTGTCAGACACTCGCACGCCAACGCTTTTTACACTCCATCCCCCCACACAGACGGCTCCCCAGTAAAATGCCTCGGCGCTGGGAACCCGCTCCCCGTGGTACCATAGAGCCACTGCACACATCCTGTGAAATGCCGCAGAGGCACACAGTGAAATACTGCCACGTTCTTGGTGTTTTGGGGAAGATGGCCGTTGATGGTTTGGTGGTTTCGTGTACGGCATAAACAACACGTTTTGACCATTTACATTAATTGTTTAAACATGTATTTAATTTTTAAAGAAGTCTAAATCTAATACTAATTAATGTCAATTTAAACTATTGGTAATTTCATTTGTTGGTCTCTGACCTTCATTTACAATAAATGCCTGACTCAAGAATTTTGAGTCGACTATAGCTCCTTAGCCAAGTCACGACAACAGCAATTACTGCAACATTAAAATGGGACTGACGAGGTTCGGGTCACTATATACCCTTTATCTCTTTATGAGAATATTTTTATTCCTAATAATTTACAACATACATTTTCCCACCCCATAACAACACAAAGCTAAAACCAAACTTAGACCCACAATATTAGTGACAAACCAGACAACAAAACAAACCCCAACAACACACGTCTGACAAACGAGATCAACTTCAATCTCTGATCTTAACATTTGATCAAGTAATGCATACTATAATCAATGTATATACATATACACCTGTTTCATACACAAGCTAGATTCCATTCCTCTCTAACTAGCAACAACATATGGTGCTTCCTAATTGAAGCGTCCATAATAATATTGCTCTTTTAAATACACAACTTTTTAAGTCACGAACAAAAACACATATTTGAAGTGAAGTTCAGCACAGTTATCAGTTTGTAATAAAGACAAATGTTGCAACACAGTTAAGTCGGAAGATATTAAAAGAATAATATTGTATTCTTTCTCCAATATTAAGCCCCGCACTGTAAGACAAAGTAATGAATCCCCTTCTGTCAAGTATAAAAACTAGCATTGCTTCGGCACGCTAGCATGCCAACGTTTGACCTGCTTGGAGGCAATAAATAAAAAGTCAGCATGTCATGTGTGACACACATACTGGCCTTTCGTGTCTGTCACTGATTTCATGGCAATAAATCAAGTTGTTGCTGTTGCCTCTGGCCAGCGCCTCGTTCCAATAATCTGCACCGTCCCTCTCTTTTAATTTGGAGGGGATCCCTATAAAGCTGTCTGTGGTGTTCCAGGTCATTCTGCGTCAGCGTTTCTCAAATGGTGGGTCGCAAACCAAAAGTGGGTCGCAGAGCTGTCTTGATTGGATCGCGGCTTTGTGGGTGAGATTTCAATATACATATATAGATAGAAAATATTGGGCATTTATTTTGCAGGAAACACAATTCAATTCATTTATTTATTTACTACACATGATAGGATGTGGGCCCGCATTTTTATTTGTGTGGAATAAATCTGAACACGGTGGAATAAATTTGTGGGTCCTGAGACTCCACCAGTTGAGAAGCACTGCTTTACATCATGATTCAAAGCGTTTGCGCAGTACTTTGATATCCGTCTGACCTCCCTCCCCCAGCCTCCCTCTCATTCTCTCACCTCTCATCTCAGGCCATCTTATCCACTTCCATCCGCTTGGTTAAAAAGAAACAGTGTGTGAGAATTGACATAAACAGCCAAAAACAAGAACAGTGAGGTTCACATGAAAAGGCTCTGCAAAGAGACACCAGTTTGTGTTTAAAAGGCAATAACAGACAGATCTCGCCAGGCTGGTCTTTCACAAACAAAACATGAAGTAGAATAACGCCATAAACCGGCTCAATCATTTTTAGATTCTTTTGTGGAATACTTCATGCACTTTCTGGAACATATTGCGTGCTCACATCTTGCTCCTTACAGGGTTCAAGATGTTTTTGCTGTCCAGCTCTCATCTAAAAACAACATTATGAATAGCAGCCTGTATTAATATAGCCTCTTTTTTGGTTCAGGCGCCATTTTAAATACACATTTTCTTTCCACATATGTCAGACTAATGAGATGTGGACACAAGGTTGGGATCGGAATGAGACACCCTTTTCTTTATTCCTTTTTGTGTGTCAAACCTGAGGTTCTTTATTTTATGGACTCTGTACACACACTCATACATGTTCACACACATAAAAAAGGAAACCAGGAAAAGGAATCTGTGAGTTAACAATGGCTGTTGCTCAGAGATTGGTGTGGATGCTGCTATATGGTCAATATTGCCATGACTGAACACATGACCCTAAAACTGACAGCAGAGACTTTCTCACTGGTAACAGAGTCTGGGAATTAGCAGACCACCATGACTCTTGTGAATGATGTTATGCGGTAATTTGATTGTATTTCCTTTTAAGTAAAATATTATACAGGGAACAAGTAGGGTGGGGGGATTCCAGAAAGTTAGTGAAAACTTGTGAGTGAGTTTGTTACCCTGGAAACGAGGGAAAGTCTGGGTTTTAGTCCCAGTCTGTTTCACTTGGACTCCCAGTCTGTTGCTGCGGTAACACATGCTAACCTGACTGTCGACTGCCGTTTTATTTTTTCTACCCAATAAACCCAGAGTTTCTTTCTATCTCCTCCCTGAAACGCCGCTCTCTCCAATCAGTGACTGCTGGCAAGTGTCGCCCCCTGTCGGAATAATTTAACGCTGGTTTTGATTTTGGCAGACCTGCCACAATGTGGAGGATCCTGTTGCCAGGAGACTACGAGTTACACACTCATCGTGAAATTAATAATTCACCAATTCCTTATTTGAGGAAGGAAACTTATTCCCATTTGATAATATACTCAGAGTACAACAAAAGCCTACCGAAAAAACAATTTGGACTTATGTACAAAAATAGATCAAGGGTCTTGCTCCTAGTTAGCTGCCATCTTGCACCACCATATTTCTAAGGAAGCCTGGTGTGGACAATCCAGCCCACCTGACAGCACATTTCACATTTCAAGAGATATTTGAGAACACTCACGTTCTCAAACACGGTGGCCTTCGCTTGTGTGCGAAGGCCACCGTAGTTCACTGGCAGGCTCAGAAGAGGGATGGTGAGACACAAAATGTAACCACTTGACGTCGCTGTTTCTTCTTAAAATCTCAAAAAAATTACACACTTGACCCTTAAGGATTAGACTCTGAGTTTGTCGGACGTCCTCGCTTGGAAAACCCCTCAGGTAACTGATCTCAGTCCAACCATGTTGGCTTGCCCGAATGACATACACCTGAGAAAGGGTAACGAGCTGAAGAAAAATCCCCACTGGATCCCTCCTGAAAGAAAAAGGTCAAAATTCTGCATTCCACAAAGCGGGAGCACACTGGAGACGCCCATCATCGGACGCGTGAGCGGCTCTTGAAAGCGGGTGATAAATGGAAAGTCCATCTTCAAGGTGTGAGGTGATCAAAGGCGTGGCAGAGGTCTGGCTTCTGTTTATGAGTGCGGTGGTCAGCCGAAAAGACCTCAAGGATCACAGGAGGGAATTCACTCTTCCACAAGGCACACATCTGCGTCCCTCAACCCCCCCCGCCAACCCTCCTCTCCACCACCACCCCCCTCCACCAAAAAATGAGCTGAACTAATGCGAACAGGCCCGCTCCCAGCTCCTCCACAATTTCCTATGAATTAGGGGCTTATCATCTTCAAAAGGCATCCTGTTTTCACGCCCCGATCTTAATTGTTTTTCCTGCTCGCCGACCAGTTGCACGCGGCAGGAGCCGACACCTCCTTGAGAAGGTCGCGTCGGCGCGCACCTGTAACGCATGCAAATGAGAGAAAAGGCGTTCCAATTTGTAATTTCGGCGCGGGTCCAAGCGGACGCATTCAAGCGTGGCGAAGAAATGTTGTTGTTTTTTTTACAAAGTTTGCTTACCTTAGCGTCGAAGATTTTTCCGTGTCGCCTCCAGCCATGTGTAATTCGGACCACATGCTGAAACTGAGGTGAAACAGTAAATAATCAGTCAGTGTGAACAGCGGACAAGGTGGGTTTTGTTTGACAGCTGTGCTTTTGTGTTTACAAAATTGGCTGTGAGGGGCTAAGTGAGTGCCTTTTTCTGTCCCCGGGACATCACATGGATGGATATGCATGGAAAGTAATTGTGAATCCAAATCCAAATTTTAGAAATATGATTTAAAACATTAAAATGAATTGCCTGGAACAGTGAAACATAGCCTTTCTGTCGGGTCGCCCGCCTCTAATTTTCCACTTTACTATGAAATATAATCATTTAAATCCATCAGAAATCTTTACGTGTTGGCATTATTGAGTGACTCAATATCCCATCTTTGCTTTGCATATATTTTATTGAAAAAAAATCCATAATATCTTAGTTAAAGTCCTGCCTGAATTTTTTTTTTTCTTTTTTTTTTTTTCTTCTAGGTAATGGAGTTGTAAGTAGATAACAGTATCTACTCATATATTTACATACTAAGAGTACAGTATTAAGACTACATTTAATCAGATTTTTCAGTTTCACTGTTTTAAAGTTATTAACATTCAGTATCAATTTTATTTTGATAGAGAGTACAGCTTTTTTCTCCTGTTGTTTTAATTGTCCAGACCTTCAAAACCACTTAAATTACCATGGGAACCAGTTTTCCATTATTATCTATGTTTGCATTTTTTTTTATATTGTCTGAATTTTGCTTTTGCTGAATATACACCCATTTTTAAAATTTGTTTTTCTTTTCTCCGCGTTTGCAAAACAAATGCTTTGCTTTGCTTGTTGTCGTCACCGTGTTTGGAAGCCCAACGCAGTTCATGTTCGGTTCAACACCATCGCAGTCTCGCAGCAACTCAGGAGAGGTTGACAGTAGCCGTGAATCCTGGGGGGCAAATTTTGTTAAATGGGCCTTGACAGCAGCCTCCAAAGCACATGCTCAGTCACATAAAGAAAAGATGTTGTGCATCCTCCGAGGAGAAAACCCGCAGCCTGTTTGCCCGCGGGGTCAGAGGTCATCCTCGGGTGACCCTGACCCTCTGTTTGTTCAGCGGCCAGCCACCTGGATCTGTTTCTAATTGCGGAGCCGAAATGTGCCTTTGTTACAGTGGAGGAAGTCGTTTATTAAAACAGGTGGGCGGAAAAAGAAGATGTGACAGCGGTTTTACAGTCAGAGGCACAGAATGCAGGTTGTTTTTTTGTTTTTTTCGCTTCCATCATATGACTGTGTGTAGGTTTTAACGATCCGGCTTCTCTTTAGAGCGGCAGTTCTCAGCTGGTGGAGTCTCAGGACACACATTCTTTTTTCCTTATAATGAAGTCACGTCAAGTCCAGTCAGTCTGAAAGTGCTACATAAAAACAACAACAAGGATGAAATGAAGTTAAATAGTTCTTCAATCAGATAAAAGCCTTGTTGAAAAGGTGGGTTTTAAGGTGGGTTTTAAGGTCATCCACAACAGTCATGAACACTATAGTCTATGATATATACTATATATATATATATATATATATATATATATATACACAAATATATGTATATATATTTACGCACATATATACTGTATATTTATTTTATATATATATATATTTATATATACATATATACTACACATATATATTAAAATCCCTTATTTTTAAAAAAAAACAAAAAAAAACAAAAAACAAAGTTGGGACCCAGTCGAAGCAGTTTCGCCCAAAGTGGGTCGCGACCCACCAGTTGAGAAACGCTGCTCGAGAGCCTCTTCTTAGTTGTTTGTCAGTCATTTTACCAGTGGTCCTTATCTCACTTTTTTTTGTCTTCCTTTTCCTCCCCCGTGGCCAGAGGAGGTCAACGCCCCCCCCCCCTCCCACCCACACATTTGTCTTTTTGCAGACGAGGCGGGAACGAACATTTGTTGCCTGCACAGTTGGGGGGGTGTTGTTCTGTTTGCTTTTCAGCCGCCGTTGCGAAAACACGTCAATTAAAGCCTGCGAGTCCCGAACTGGCCCGCGAACTGAAGCGTTATTAGCCCTGACTCATAACTTCACGAAACGCGTAGCTTATCCTAAAATCAAAACCGGAGTCTGCACCTCAGTTCCTCCGAGGCCCTGTTGTCAAGGGCTTTCAAATCAATGTTTCAATTTTACAATTTCACACTTCCACTTCACATTGTGTGCCCAACTTCATCTGTGCTGCAGAATACAGAGGAAGAGGCAACTCGGGAGCTCATTGTAAGAGTTTACAAATTCCAAGTTTAAAAAGTTTGTTAGTCCAGATGATTAGGGTTGTTTGTTTGTTTTTTTCATTTGCCCCATCCCATACTACATAACACATGTGTTTTATATAGTGGCTGTTTGGCTAGTTGTTTTGAAATGAATTGAAAACAACAGCTCTTGCCATAAGTTAGTGCTCTATTCAGTCAATTTTGAGTAGGACGAAACGCAAATAGCTTTAACTTGTCAACATTTAAATATAAATGACTCAGACTGTTATTTGTTGTTATTGCTTTGGACAACACCCTCGCTCTTCAACAAAGTAGCAGCTGGAGACTCAAAGCAAGAACTGATGGGGAAAAGGAACAACTGGTCTAAAAATATACATCAAAAATGAAGTATCTACATTACGAGAAGTAAATTCTCGAAAGCTCTGGGACTGACCACTTTATTTATGTGACAACGAGAGCATTAATACCACATACTATATACCACATATTTTATCTTACAACAGCAAGTAAGTACAAGTGAGAATGGCTGTCTGTCTGTCTCTGTATGTGTCCCTGTGGTAAACTGGCCTCAGGATGGAAAACTGAGTCATCTACTTTACAGACACCAGAGGGGGGCAAAGCACTGCAGATGCAGATTTTTTTTTTCTTAGTGGAGTGAAGCTTGTTTGAAATGAGAATCAATACTCAGTAAAATTAAAAGGACATATATACATTTTTTTACAATATAAATTCCAGCTCACGCAATTACAAGTGACACAAGTCAGAAAGTGATATATAATACATAGTGTGCAATATCATCAATACTAATCACTGCATTCCTGAAGAGAGTCGTTCTGACTGTTAGGTGATTGATTTAATGATGCTGAAATATAAATTTTTCTGCGTTTGGTGTCCAGTAGAGGGCAGACAGTCACCTCCGTAATTATCATTGTATGATTAATGTGCATTCTGCGTTCAAACATGAAAACGTACAGTTAAACGTAACATGAACAGCAACGAGACATGGTCTGTGCATAGGTCAGTTAAAGCGTGACATTCAACATCAACGTGTAGCTTTGTTTTCACACTACTGACCCCCGCTGAACAGGATCAGTCTCTACACACAGTTTATCTGAAATAAATAACACCTTTTCAAATACTGTCAGTGGTCACATGGCGGTATTGCTACTGCTGCTATGAATAAATAGATAAATAAATACTGTTTATTGTGTAATGCCACCGTTATTTTCTATCATTTGTTCATGGACAAGGTTGCCTGTTTGGGCCAGTAACCTCCTCTATCACGCCTCCACTTTCACCCTCCCTCGCCCTCCTGAGCTTGCCAGTGAACTACGGTGGCCTGCGCACCCAAACCTGGATACCTCGTCCAGCTTCTACTTCGTTGGTTTATTTGAGGACACAGCATTCACCCTAATATATGAAATGCACTGTCAGGCGGACTGGATTGACCACACCAGGCTTCCTTAGAAGTATGGACCGCAAGATGACAGCTAACAGGGAGCAAGACCCTTGACCTATGTATATTCTTATACATACTGTTTATGAAATGAAAGGGTAGGAAAACCAAATTACTTTGTTGTACTGCAAATATACACTTATATGCATGTATTTATTGGCAGTATATTAAGTTCTTACCACAATAAAAATAATAAATCAGGCCAAATATTACACACTGGACCTTTAAAGAAAAATGGATCTATTAATCACGCATATAAACATGCAGGATGTTCTGAGGGCAGTCTCACACACACACACACACACACACACACACACACACACACAAACACACAGTTTTCTCACCTTTCACTGCCAGTACTTGTCAACTTACTAGTTTTCCATGGTAACAGCACTGTTCAGACGTGTAATGCGAATGAACAGAAGCCAAGGCAAGAAGCAGAAAATCATATGAGGACAAAAACATTGGCGGCGTTTCAAATTGCAAATATAGGACTGCCTTCTGAGGGGCCCTTTATGGAATTTTCCAAGTTTCGCATGGATCACGATGATTCACACAGAACGCGTAGCGCTATCAAAGATTCAGACTCGACCTGCTTTGTGTGTTTTGCTTTGTTCCTCCTTCGCACCGACCGGCCTTTTGAGAAAGTCAAAGTCAAAGTCAACGCCACTAAAAAAAAAAAAAAAAAAAAAAAAAGCCTTTCAACTTGTATTAGAGCACCCTGAAGAGCATTTAGCCAATAATCCAATTATCCTGGAGTGGACACCTTCGCAAAAAAAAAAAAAACACACAGGCTTGTGTCATAATCTCGCCTCACACGCGCGCACACACACACACACACACACACACAGTGAGCGGATGAGTAAGACTCGCTGCTGGATGGAATGATCTCATTCTGGGACTGGGAGATGATGTCACGCTTTTCGAGCAGGACTGCAGCTACCGAAGCCGATTGCGTTTTCACAGGCCACGAGGATCGGCCTCGACAGCGTAGAGGCGTCGCTCGCTTTCAGGACACGCATTTCAATCATTAGCAATTTGCTAACAAATATGTTTTTTACGTGGAACGTTGTTACCCCCAGGAAATCTAGGAGGACACAAGATACCAATGCATAGATAGATAGATGATAGATAGATAGATAGATAGATAGATAGATGATAGATGATAGATAGATAGATAAAGAGAGAGACAGACTGTATATATAGCTTGCTTGGCTTTTTACTGGCACATGGCATTCAGCACAGACAGACACAGAGAGAGAAACCACATGATTTTCTATATATAGACTTCCTGCCAGGTAACCCACACCTGGAGTTCCCTTTAGATCCCCAATATGTACATCATATATATACTGTAGATAGATAGATAGATAGATAGATAGATAGATAGATAGATAGATAGATAGATATAGAGAGAGATGTTGGCATTCAATTTGCAGGGCTCAAAATTCAGTTCCATAATTTCAGTGATTTATTCACTAGACATGATAGAAAGTGGGAAAGTGGGTTACCGTTTTTTTTTATTTCACTTTTGTAGAATAAATTTGAGTGCTGTGGAATAAATTTGGGTCATGACTTTATTGTCAGAAAAAAAAGAAAAAGAAATGTGGGTCCTGAGACTCCACCAGTTGACAACCACTGGTTTAGATAATGCACAATGTCTCAGGTAACTACAGAAAAATAATTATATATCTGATATCTGAAAAGTTATCTCTGCATTGCGACGGTATCAGAATGTCCGACTGCCTTTTTTCAGATCCATGTTTCTAAATGTATTTTCCCCCGACCACTTTTAGGGGAAGAGATTTCGAGTGAGTTCTCTCCACAGACATAACCGAATTTTGCATTTCCCACGTGGACCCGAGCGCTCGTTCACTTTTAAGGGCGAAAAAAAAAAAAAAAAAGCGTGGTTCCTATTTTTTTTTTCATCCCTCCCCACGAGCATTTCTCTTCCACCTATTTGAACATCTCCCATGAGACAGTCGGGTTTTTCCTCATTTTCTGTTCCTCTCCTTCTTCTTCTTCTCTTCTTTTATCTTTTCCTCTCCAAGAATTGCTGAAATAATCGGATTGATCCCTTTTTTCACCCACCCACCCTTCCTCTCTCTCTCTCTCTCTCTCTCTCTCTCTCTAACCGGTGATCTCATTTCCAGTACGCGCACGGTGGGTTCAGGTCGCCTTGTTACCGGCAGAGAGAGAGACGAGGACGCTGCGACTGCGGGACACGCCCTGACATGACGCGCACGACCGTCTCGGTGCTGTGAGCACGAGCAGTGACGTCACGTGCGTCCTGTGTGCGGTGAATTCAGGCTTCAAGTGTGTTGAGAGCAGGTGCATCACTCCTGTTTGTCACTCCTGTTGTTTGTTTTGACTAAGCGATATCCAGTGTGTAAAATTTGGCTTGATGTAATGATTTTGATGTTGGTAAAAAAAAAAAAAAAAAAAAAGCTTAACATACTTCCCACAAATACGTGTATAAAAACGTGTACTTGCAGTACAATAAAAGTGATTAGGTTTTCCTTATCTGAAAAAGGCTGTAGAAAAGATTTGAGCCAGCAGTCAAGTTCTGCACAGCTGCTCCGGGATGCAGAATTACGAACACATGGACTGGTGTGGAAAATTAGCATATATGCTAAAAAACGCTAAAGCTAAGTATCTGATCTAAACCACCTCGCAGTCTAAACCACTGTAAATGCATGGAAAAGCTATTTTTTATTAAGAGAAGGTTAATTTGTTTTTATTTTAATTGAGTTTTTAATTCAAATTATAAATATTAAAACAAATTGGTTTTTCGTGGAAAAGTTGCCAACAGCCAAGTCGGCCTAAAAAAACAGGGCAACAGTTCAAGGTTGGAGTATCTTGAGAGCTTCTATTGTTGGAGGCACAATGAGATGCATCATTCCTTTTGCATCACGTAAGAACATATAGTCATAAGATATAAAATAGTAATAGTCTAACATAATCAAATTAGCAAAGAGCTGTACAAACCTGGCCCACATTAGATATATTTTGTATTTTAAAAAGTTATCAAAATGTATATTTTCTTTCAACATAAATGCTCAGATAAAACCAGCTACCTCATAAATGAGTAATTAATGTAGTTCAGGGAGTGGAAGTTTGTGAATGAGTCCTTCGCTTTGGTCAACATCACAATTGTTTTAATATAAAACAACAGACTAGTAGGCCTCACAACACTTCAGATTTTTCGAGGTTTTGGTCCTAGTACAATTGTAATAGTGTTGAACAGAGTGGCAAAGTATACCCGTATTCATACATCCTCAGTGAACAGTGGCGACCCAACATTAAATACAGTGACTTGCACGTGCCTCACGCTGCAAACAGCCGTTCCCCTTGCTCTTTTATTTAGTTGCGATCTTAATAATTTAGGGCCTCCTGGCTGGGCTCCCTGCTGTGATAGAGCAACACAAAAAAACACTGCACAGAGAGAGAGAGAGACAAACGGAGAGAGAGAGAGAGAGAGAGAGAGAGAGAGAGACCTTGCCTTAACCAATGTCTCATCATAATTCTCTCTCACCTACACACGGAATTTCAATAAAAATATCGATCCTAAATTCGCCTATGGCATTAAAATTGCAGCCGTGCCTTCCAGCCTGCATTACAGCATCAGCACAAAGGGGCGACGGCCCTCCCCCTCCAATCCAGCCCTCCGTGCCGCCATTGGCCGGGACGCTCGCGTTGCTGGCAGTGTCCTGGGCCAATCAGGCGTCTCGGTGGTGATGTCATGCAGGCACCATTGATGCTGTTGCCGATGCTGTTGCCCGGCGTCTGCACCAGAGCAGCCAGACGGTGATCGCTGTGGTGCCACGCCATCGAGCTTCAACTGCAGGGAATCGCAGGCAGGTGGGGGGTGAGTTGCACGGCGAGACTTCTCTTCTGGTCTTTTCGTCTTTGGTGGTCGGCGCTGCCGGTGCGGGAACCCGGCGTCGCCTCTGGGGTCTGATGGAGGATGGAGGGCAGGGGCGGCGGGGCAGCGAGCGTCAGGCCCCGGGGCGTAATGCAGTGGTTTCTGCTGACAAGGGAAGGAAGGAGGGAGGAGGAGGGCAGGAGGAGAACTCAGTGTACCATTACGCCATCACCTCCTTTCCAATTACTGATCCTTCATATGTTTGCGTGCTGCATGTGTGTCGGAATTTAAAAAATAAGAGGCCGAAAAGCAGGGATGCATAGGTGCGTTATGCGGCTCACGCGTTTCTGTGTGTGTGTGTGTGTGTGTGTGTGTGTGTGTTAGTGTGTGTGCGTGTGTGTGATGTGTGTATGCATGCATGTGTGTTAGCACAGAAAATTTGAAAATAATGTGGGGGTTTTTTTTTCCCCTGCACTTTTAATGAATGTCGCTATTTTAACACTATTGTAAAAAAACAAAACAAAAAAAAAACAGTAGTTGCAAACAATTAGCATTTTTAACCAAATATAACCAACATTTTCTTTTTCCTTTGATGAATTTTGTGAGCTGAAAGTGTCAAGTTTTGGCGGCACTCAACACTTTGGCGGCCCTTATGTTGAATCTCAGTAAATCAGCCCCCAAGACTTGAACCTTTCCTTGGAATGTGAGTGACACTGCTGAAGTCCTACAGCAAATTTTAAAAGGGGGTTTATCAGAACTTTTAGCTAGCACGACAATTGTGTGAGACACCCGGTAATGCGTCCACTGTCTGCAGCATTTGGTAATGAGGTAGGCTGAGGCTTTCTTTTCTCGCCACCACTCCCTCCCGCCGTCCCTCCCTCCCTCCCAACAAGCATCCACACACTCCCCAAAATAAAGCGCTGCTGCTGCTGATCCTGAAGGAAGCGGCGCACTGATCTGGATCTGCAGCCTGGGTGGTCTCACGAGATGAGAAGGATGAGAGGCACCAGTGTGTGCGCGTAGCGTACGCGTGTGTGTGTGTGTGTGTGTGTGTGTGTGTGTGTGTGTGTGTGTGTGTTCCTTGAACTTTGCTATGTTAAAGGGTACACTGTGCACTTTGCAGACAGGATTTTTGACAACTGAAAAAGTTGGTTTAGACTCAACGGTGGCATCTTGGAGCAGAAATCAAAAGTTAGACTCCCATCTGACCTGGACAGGTAGCCTAAATCAGCTAAAGATCTGGAGCATGGAGCAGCTAGCTAGCCTTGCTAACAACAGCTTCTAGTTACATTATTTTAGCACTCAGAGACAACCACACGCGTCAAGGCCTTCAAAGCTGGAAGTTCCAGACATGGTGACACGGTGACACTGTGAAACCCGTGTCGCTGTTTACCGTTCACCACTGGCTTGTTTACTGCAGATAGAAACAACACTCATCAATTATGGGGAAAGATGTAGGGGTCTCTTGAAGACAAGACACGAGAGGCACTGGAAACTAGTATGAAGTGCTTCTCGGTCAGCAAATTCCTCAGTTTTTATTGCCCCAGTTGGCCTCAACTCACATCACTCGTTTCCTGAAAGTAGCACAAAAAATTTGGAGAGTCTTGCTTGTTTCTTGGCACTCCGTCTGTGGAATTACCCAGTGCTCATTCAAAAGATTGCTTACCTTTCATTGCGACGGACAAGAACATCTAAAACGGTTCTGACAAAAATGTTTTATGTCTTATTTCTTTGCGATTGTATTCGTACACTTCTTTTCACCCTGCACTAAAATCAGCAGGTTAGTCCACAATAAACTAAGCTAACTGTTTCGCCTTGTCGCTCGCCCTTGAGAATTTTTCGTCGGAAGTACATTAATGATCTGATTGATTAGATCCATATCATTTTAGTCATGGTGGAAATGCTAAATATCAACGGCTGTGAAGGTGATGTGCCGACAAAAATAAACCTGCTTTTCTTGTCTTGACTGCATTGTTCGTTCCAAATGTCTGAGGCCCAACAAATCGACAGTTAAATGGATCCCAGTGTTTTGCAAGTGATGTAAATTGCCTTTAAAATTCAGTTTACACGCAGACTAAATGAAGCCGTCAGAGTGTTGCTTCAATAATTTGAAATACTTTCGTACGGTTTCAGGCCGAACCTGAGGAGATTTGGTGGGGAACGTCTGCGCGTGCTCTCTTCACCACCACGTTGTGCATGCTGCAAATAATAACACTGTTCATCGTGACATTGGATGCCTGGATTCAAGCAAAATGTAACTGTTTGCTGTTTTCAGTCTTCAGCTGGTTCAGTTCTCCAGTGACTTGAGCCCACACATATAGAAGAGCAAGAAATGAGTCGATGATTAATGCTGCGCAGTGATTATGCAAAAACTTCTGTCACGTTTTTCAGCCTCTTACTGAATACATTATCATCAGTGGTCCAACTCATTAAGAGGAGGGAAGAGGGAGGGCTCACGGTACAAAGAAATCATCACTGATGGTTTTGGTTCTTCGTGTTTTTCACTTCTCTCTCTGTGCACATCCATTATTTATGACCCCCCGGCTCCCTCCCCTACCGTCCCGTGTTATTTGTTTGGACACGTGGCAGGCTTGTCAAGTCTTGAGACGCACGCCAGGCTGTCCGTCTGCTTTCTGAAGACGCTTTTCAAAATAGCCTCTGCCGTGCAAAAGAATAGGAAGGACCGAGTCGGATGGATGGAGGGAAAACGGTGGAGGACAGGATGTTACAGTTTACATCGCCGAGTGGCAGGTGATTTGTTTGCATATTAGCGGGAAGTTCAGTTGTTGTTCAGGAAGTGGAGGTCCCCTGGATATGTTCCATCTGTCCGTCCTGCGCTTTGCATTTGACAAATATGCAAGCAGAAGAAAACTGAATAAATAAATGAATTGATGCACACAGTCGACTTACTGGGCTTATTTCTTTTATTGTGAAACACATTTTTCTAGATTCTAAAAAAAAAACCTCAAACAAAGACATACTGTCAGGGCAATGCTACCGCAGAGGAAAGGTCGTTGACTTGTTAATCAATGCTAATCAATCTTTCTTTGTCTGTTCCCCATTTCTCTGCTTCCACTAGACTGTGACTGGATCATCAGCATCCCTGGGAGAAAACCACACACGGTGAAACATGACTTTGGCAGGTAAATACAGACATAGCAGACCATGGCTACATCCAACATTTATGACACGTGTGATGTGATTTGTTGTTGTTCAGCGATAGCCTTGAGCTACGACAAGCGGTTTACTTTCACAGTCCGACCTAAAGCTTGCTATCTCGTGCGTGGAGTGAACACAAAGTCAACCCTGCGCGCTTACCTTCTGTGTTTCCTCAGCTTACAAGGAGAAGGTCAAAGAGCTCCCCCTGGTGTCTCTATTCTGCGCCTGTCTAAACCCGCAGACCGTCGACAAAACTACATACAAGGCGGAAGGTAAAAATGAAAAGTGCTGACTCACTGGCATGCATGTTTCCAGCCACGATAGGAAAACAAATACGTTTAGGTTATAAGCAGGGAGGCTCAGGTACAGCTTTTTTACAGAACGAGTAGAGTACAAGTACTTGCATACTTGCATTACTCACTGATACCGAATTATGATATTTAATTAGAATATGGAATTACTTTGATTTTTTTTTAACATTCCTCAGCATGTTTTTCTTGTGACTGTCACAAGTTTCACAGCAGTACAAAATTGTCATATGTATATGTATACACAAACACAGGGTACTCAACCCCGGAATCGGTACTGGTATCTGTATTGATGCGTCCCTAGTTATAAAGTTAGCATTAAAACGTAAATACAATGAGAAAACAAAGGCAAAACTCAAAAAGTAGACATCAAAAAAATGGCATGTGGCCGACGTGTGTGTACAGTCAACAAATCTCTTCATCACCCACTGTGTATTTATGCGTCCACTGTGTATTTACTGGTTCACTGTGTATTTGCGCACATGGCGATGATCCAACACCACAGATGCGGTGGATCTGGGCTGGTGCGTCATCAAAGACGTGGAGGTGATCGAGCTGAACAAGCGGGCGTCTGGCCAGGCCTTCGAGGTCATCCTCAAGCCCCCGTCCTTTGACGGCGTCCCAGACCTCAACACCTCCATGCCGCAGCGTCGGGACCCGTCCTTGGTGGAGATCCAGAAGAAGCTGGAGGCTGCCGAGGAACGGCGGAAGGTACCGACGGGCGTGCATTTTTTTTGCGTGTTCAGCTGGATCCTTAAAGCTTTGGCCCTGACTCCTGGCTATTTTACAGCCCATTCAGGCTTTATCAAGCTACTGACAGCAGCAGCTGTGGGGAGGTGGATTTATCAGCTGGGGGGTGGAAGCAGATGAAAGGGGCGAGAGACTGGAGGGAAAACGGGGAGGGAGATTGGGCTGATTAAAAGAAGGAAATGAAAGGCCAGAGGCGGCCTCGCAAGGACAAGCGCACAATGGCTCATATTCATCAAGCAAACAGGATGGTGAAGAGAGAGGAGAAAGGGGGAGAGCTCAGCTCTTTTCTCAGAAGCTCATTGTTGCTTAAAATGAACTCCACAAGTTCCCTCGTCGAGTTCTGCTCGACAACTCCTGCTCAAAAAAGGGGCAGATACAATACATAATCATCTGCGTATCGCCTGTTTAAAGGGAAGAAAAGGCTGTGGTGGATTAATGTAACAGAACAAGTGACAACAAAAAACAGTTTCTGGGTTGTTTTGCCGCCATCAGTTAGTCTGACTTAATTAGAAATGGTAATCAACCCAGTCAATCAACTTTCACTTTTAAAGCACTAAATCAAAGCATCTCGAAGCGGTTTGCACAATAAAAGAGAAAAGCAACTGATCCCTCCAGAGCATGCAATAACAAAAAATGAAGATAGTAATAATTAATAATACAGTCATGATAATAATAATAAATATATGTAGTGTATATGATTGCATATATCATAAAACAGTATTATAAAATCTGATCATTTTAATTTTTTGGTTTAAAAATTGATTTAGTCATTAATTCCAAAAAATTAATTAACAACCCTCACTTGAACACTGTCTTGTGTCTTACATTATATACAACATTTTCTGATGTTGTGCAGGATAGAGCAATTAAGTTGATCAATTACGGTTTATTACACTTGAGGATTGCTCTTTAGCGAACGGCACACTCAGAGGTTTCCTCCTCTACCCTCAGTGCCAGGAGGCGGAGCTGCTGAAGCACCTGGCCGAGAAGAGGGAGCACGAGCGCGAGGTGATCCAGAAGGCCTTTGAGGAGAACAACAACTTCATCAAGCACGCCAAGGAAAAGCTGGAGCAGAAAATGGAGGCCAACAAGGAGAACCGGGAGGCCCTGCTGGCTGCTATGCTGGAGCGGCTGCAGGAAAAGGTACTGTTGTCCATCAGTATGCCAAACTCTCCACTGAGTAGAGGGCAGCTGTAAACTGAACAGGGATCTGTAATTACCTGCCTAGGACAGTTATTCTTATCTTATTGATCCTCTCTTATCTTCTCTTCTCTTGTAAGCAAACCCCACCAAACACTGGTCAAATCATACGAAATCATATCTAATTCTGTAGTAATGGTTAGAAAAGTCAAAGAGAAGCAGTAAGCAGCTAAGCAACCAGAAAAAGCAGGTGCTTTTAAAAGTCGTCCTTTTTTTATATATGCAAAGACCACTGTAGTTCACTGGCAAGCTTCGGAGAGGGAGTGTGAGCAAATGAGCGCTGCGATCTACAATCTGACCACTGGACGGCACAATTTTACACACTGCACCTTTTCTTCACTAAATTTTTCATCACTCTGAGCATGTTGGAAATTGGGGTGAGGGGGCACTGACGTGTCAATATTGCTGCAAATTTTCTAACGCAACAAAAAAAAGGTATGTAGATTTCCGGTCGTCATTCTATCAATTAAGCTTCAGTCTGTGTTGATGTTTAACACTGACCCCAGCAAGCCTGGTAAACCTTCACTAACTTGCAGCAGAAAAGAACATTGATTCCTTCCTCACCGTCTTATTTTCTCCAAAGCGTTTTTTTACTTTGCCGTTTCTCCCTCATCAGTCCCAGTGTATTCACAAGCATGCCACTGTGTTTGTCTGGCAGGACAAGCACGCCGAAGAAGTGAGGAAGAACAAGGAGATGAAGGAGGAGGCCTGCCGGTAGACGAGCGAACACGTGGAAAAAGAACGCACAGTTTCGTGAGCTGAAAAAAAAAAAAAACAAGAAAAACAAACAAACAACAGAGCAGGAAAGAAACGAAAATGAACTCAAAGTGACCTGGAACGATTCCATTGATGTGGTGATTCTGAACATCCTGTATGAAGCTATGCCAGACCTTAAAATTCAAAATCGACAACAAGTCTTTCTTTTTTTCTGTGAATGGAAACGATTGGGAGTTGGCTAGGGGGGGAATTGGAGAAGGTAAAATTCTGAACTGTAACATTTTCTTTTTAGTCAGAAGACAAAAAAAAAAGCTGTGTTTGGCAAGAGGTTGCCGGTTGTCTAAACGCAGCGGGGAGTTGAAATCTAAATGGTTGCCTCCAAAAACGTGGAACAAGCGCGTGTGTGATGTGCTGGACGCAAATAAATAAAAGGGTCCCGTAGTCCGTTGCGGCCTTCTTCACTTCGTCAAAACAGAACATAAATCACGAACCACTGCGTTTGGCAAGAGAATCAAAAGCTAATTGTCCCGGACGCGCGCATCTCTCATGCTAATTTCTTGCTGCAACAACGTGTTGTGGATTGTGGTTGAGCCTGTCTGGGGGATGTCTGTGCCGATGAAAGTGGTGCTTCGTGAATGTGGTCCGGAACAACGGGGGCGGGGGGGAGGGGGGGGGCGTGGCTAAGGGCGGTGGGGCGAAGGGCGACAGGCATTGGAAAAACCTACGTACGTACGTGCTTCTCCGCTGCGCGTGCTCTGCCGCATTTTAGCCTCTTTTTCTGTGAAAGTTGAACCGTAGTGTAGTTGTAGGTCGGCAAACACGCGCATAGTCTCCCTAGATGTAGAACGTTGATTGCACTCGTTTCTTTTAAGCACAACTCGAAAGCACATGTGCGCGCGGGACAGAGCGAAAATGACTATAAAAAAAAAAAAAAAAAGCATCACAAGGGGCAACGAGTAGAAAATGTGATCATGACGATAGTGAGTCAGTGTTTGATGTTCTCTTCTTCTTTTTTTTTACTTTCTTGGCATGTGTCACTGTGCTATACACTTTTTGTTTTTCTTTTTTAAAAGAGTAAGAGAGAGAAAGACAGAAGTGAGAACTCTAGAGAAGGTTTTGCGGAGATCGTTGGGTCATACTGACTTGATTGAAATGTCAAAAAAAAAAAAAAATACCATTTGCACTACAAGAGGGAAGTGGCACTGCGGGGGTTTGTACTTGCTGTAACTGTTGTTGCTGTGTATCTTCAAGGCTGGATTGATTGTATCTATTTGGCATGGCCAGTAAAAACTGCTTGACGGAAACCACACTTTGATCTCCTATCGTGATTTTTGTTGTTTTTTTTTTTTTTTTTGGCTTGCGCAGTTTCACTCTGAATAATGTTTGCCACCAGAGGCACTTTGTAGAGCTTTTAAACCCCAAGGGAAAGGATGCTCGGACTATGGGAGGCTGCACCTCTCAGCTTCACTCGCTAGTTTTGTTTTTCTGTTTGTTTGTTTATAATCTGCTAGAAAAAAAACCGTGTGTAATATTTGCGAAGCAAGGCGATTTGAAAGTGAAAGCGGTTTTATTTAAAGATAAAATCATACTCATGAAGTCGTGAAGTTACGACATCTTTATTATGATCAAGGAAATGAGATACAAAAAGTTTGAGTGCACAATATGGAAGGCAACTTGTTTTATGTGAACAATCATATTTTATATTTTTTTTTTTATCACGATACTTTACACACTTAAAGCAGAACAAAGCAAAAATATTTGCAACAAGAGTCACCAGAATTCAGTGATCCATTCATTGGCATCAAATAAATGTTAATTTGTGCATTCATTTCTTCTATCTTCTTTCTGCTCATTTTGATTTAGGATTCAAAACATATTTTGTGTTTTAGATTTCATTTTCTTATCGGTTTTCGTGGTCACTTAAATGAAAAAAAGTGAGCTAAACTAAAAACAGCAACGGGTATAGGCCGTGCAGAGGCCCGAACCTCATTCAAACTGCTCATGGCTTTCCTGGAACCTGTGTGGCTAGTGACGCAGCGCGGCAGGAATCATCACTGACGATGTGACGCGTCAAAGCGAAAGCATACGCTGGAAGGGGAAGAGGGGTCTGCTGTGCGCTAGTTCTGCGGGATGACGCTGGGCCTCACGCAGGTACAGCCCACTGTTATCACCTCCGTCGCCAGTTGGAATTCATACTTGATCCTTGGTCTCCGTCCTCGTTTTTGATGTTTCGTTGGCTTTTTGGCTCTGCGTGGGAGAGGGGAAAGTAAGGGTTGACGGCGAGGCAACTGCCTTATAAACCGTGCATTCATGCCTGATGTAGCGCGCAAATTGTTTCTGTTTTTGGCAACTCTAAACTGGTCCAAAAAAAGTTAAGCTTTTACCAATACGAAAGTCATAAATCAAACCATCAAAAAATTCCACACTGGACCAAGGACAGCTGGCTAGGCTCCAGCACCTCTGTGACCCTCAATGCAGGGGAGGCGGTCACGGAAATCGGCAGGAGTAATGATCAGTCGGATCACTTAAATGACTTCACATTTGAAGTTTGCTCTTTTTTATCCATTTTCACATAAACATCGCCCATGAGACTAGGTAACGAAGCAGTAATACCCTTGGTTCTCAGGAGGTGAAACCAATCGCACAATGTACGCACACCGTTGAGAGTGTGATTTCACAGAGAGATTCTCATATATATATATATATATATACATATACATATATATATATATATATATATATATATATATATATATATATATATATATATATATATATATATATATATATATATATATATATATACATATATATACACATATATATACATATATGAGAATCTCTCTGTGGGTAGGAAAACCAAATTACTTTTACGGTACTGTGATTATGCACTTTTATTACTGTAATTATGGCCAGTATATTAAGCCAATATAAAAATCATAAATCAAGCCTAATATTCCACACTGCACCCGTAAAGTGCTTGCCGACGTAGATGAGTGGGTCCATTGGTCTCCATTGAAATTGAAAATATTAGATGAGGTGATATGAATGCTTTTAAAATAATATTATATTTTAAAATAATATATATTTATTTTATAATGATAATAGATATTCACTTCAACTCTGCATCAGGTACAAAAGGTACTGGCAAGGTACATGGTGAGCAGTAGTAATGTAAACTGGCCTACTTGTGGAGGACCAGGACCTGGTACCGGATGGGTGCAGCCACTAGGGTTGCATCCTCTTCACTCCCCTGCAGGCTCAGACAGCCAGAAGTCAGGCACTGGGCCTGAGAGATCCGCGCTGGCAAACGAGATTCCACATAGGACTCACTAAGGGGGGAAAAAAAAAAAATCATATTTAGAATCAAATATAATTTCATTTCAGTTTCATCAAAGAAAACCCTCACCTGTATTTCCATGGGGTAAGAGACAAGCTGGCGGTCATGGAGGCAGAATCACTGCTGCGGTAAGGTTGCAACGAGGGACTCATAAACATTTTCACTGTCTTGCCTTTTGTTTTATTTTGCCGCGCCAACTTTGCGGAGGTAAACTGGCCTCTCCTGGTGGACTGCACCAGTGCGGCCAGCAGCAGCACCGCTACCAAAGCCTGCGACACCTTCAACATGGGAACAGGAGGCCGAGTCACACAAGTGAGACAAATAATGGAAAAAATGGATGTGAAAAATAACCCAAATTAAAGAAAAAAATCAAAAAGTAAAAGCTTTGGAAGAATGTAACAGCAAAATATTTTTTAGGTATTTGGATTTAATACTTGAAATATTTTTTTCATTCAAAAAAATTACGTTTTTTACATCATTACATCAGCTGACTCTTATGGCGTAACAGCACTGGCCTACCTAGACTGGTCTACCTAATTAAAAAAAAATCACACAGTAACAATCAAAGCCTTTGAAATACAGATTGCATTCATTTACACCTAAAGTTTGTTATAGTGGCTGCATTTTAAAAAGCACTAACATTGTAAAAGAATATTGACATTTTTATTTTAAAAAAAAACAAAAAAAACAAAATGCATCCAGTTTAAACTAAGCAGTCCAACTTACCAGCTGCATGACTGTCTACGGTCCTCACTGCAGACACTCTGCAAACTATGAGGGCTGCTCTGTTGTTGTGTCTGCATGTCTCGCCTGTGTTTATATGTAGGCAGTCCGTTACACTTGCAGTGAATTTCCGCTATGACTGCGGTTGATTTGAAAGATACAAGTTCATCTGTAATCACGGATGCGCCTCTGTGTGGTCAGCATTTCTTTGTTCGCAGCCAATTTCTCCTTGATCTGAATGTTTGGGATTCTGTCGTGATAACGCACTTGTGAAACAGAGAACAGACAGAATATATATATATATATATATATATATATATATATATACACACACACACAGGTACTACCCAGAAAATTAGAATAAAAGGTTGTTGTATTTCTGCAATTCAACTTAAAAGGTGAATTTGACATATTATATAAACGAATAATATGCAAATCAATATATTTCAAGTTTTTATTTCTTTGGATTTTGCTGATCAGATCTTGCAGCTTTAAAAAAAAAACTCAAATTTTATAATAATTATCTGATTTTGTGGGTTTGTGGTTTTAATAAGCTGAAAATCTTAATCAGCAAAGTTCCAACAAGGAACTGCTTGAGATGTCAATTTGCGTGTAATGGCTCAATAAAACTTGTTGGTTTCATATATTATATATTAAATATATATATCTTGGAATGATATATTTTATTTGTTGTATATATACATGTTCTTGCTGACATGGTTAGTTAGCATCGTAAAAGATGCAAACCATCTTTCACAGAATTACTGTTGCAACAGCACATTATCAGTAGGGTAAAAACTAACCTGTCTAAAGGGCTCAAGGGAAAGTTTGGCCTGAAAATCATGGTTTCTGGTAATCAGTCAGCCTACTTACTGGTGAAAAGATTGTGAGTGATAACATCAGCTAGCACAGTCTAGCCAATCAGCTAGTTTGAGGGTTGCTAAGGTGTTTTCCATTAAAGTGGCACGAAAATTTGAAACACATCTGTGAATAATGGGCAAGACAGCGGAACTAACTCAGTCAACAAGCAACCTGAAGGGCAAACAATTTGACTTGAAGTGTTTAAGTGGTTTAAAACGAACTTTTTAATGTGTTCCGAAACAATATTACCTCTACAAACACACCTGGTTTCATCAGGGGGTTTTATGATGTTTAGCCCTGATGATGAATCATCATCATCATCATCAATCTCCTCACCATACATTTACCTGCCTAGTCAAACGCAGTTTGAACTGAAAGATATTTTCCCTTCAACTATAAAGAACATGAAATAAGTATCCTTGCAGACATCCCACGGAAATGTCACGTTTTTCAAGTCACAAATGCAGCTTGAAAGTATCCTCATCCAAAATCAAGTTTTTGCTTCGGAGGATGTTCTTAAACGAGACCTTAGTGAAGCTGTGCAAAAGAAGTGTTGCAGTCTGGAACTTTTGTTGGCACATTTTTTATGAGTCAGCCGTGGGTGGAGAACCATTGTCATTTGACCTCAATGTTGCAGACAAACTCCTGCCGTGGCGTTTTCTTCGTCTCAGTCATTACAAGGTGTCAAGTTGAGGCCAAGTACCTTCCACTGAACTAGTTAGTTTGTTCTATTAATAAGTAGTAAAAGGTTAAGAAAGGTTGACAATTAACAATAAGTTTCTAACTGTGCGTAGAGTCAAAGAAAGTTCTGCTTTTGTGACTTGATTTGTCAGCTCATTAACTATTCATAAATGGGTTGGAGCTAACCCTAATCATTTGCAGTGTATAAAGGCATCGTCAATAAACACACTACAGATGTGTGTTTACAAATCAAGCAACAAAAACTTTGAGGAACTGCTCTTAATTATTTACCAGTGTATATTAATGGAAGTACAAAGCTTTATTTGCTATTTTTTATTTGTTTATTTTTTAAGTATTGATAAAGTATTCAGACTTTACCGCTAAATGTGTGTAGTTAGAATGAAACAACTCTTTCACACAGTAAAGTTAGTGTTAACATTATGAAAATGTCAAAGTAAACACATTGTCACGGACGCAGGAAGACGTTGGTGTCGTTTGTTTTGTCTCTTGTAAATCACAGAGTAAGTTTGCGCTGCGTTTCAGATTTTTCAATTTCCAGCAGCATGATCCACATTGTCAGTGAGTTGACAGGAGACGAGCAGAAACTTTTTTCAAGGTGGGTGGGTGTCAACATGAAATGTGGATTTCAGGATGAAGATTTGTTAAAAATTAAAAAAAAAAAAGCCGTAGTTTATTACAAAATTACTAAAACCTGTTTGTGTGTTCAATGTTCAATGATGATTATTAATGATTGAGGTCTTGCGTTGACCAAAGTTCTCAACGCTACGTTGTCGGAAATTTATTTTGAAAACATTTAGGCAACAAGCGCTAATCAACGGTTGCTTTATCAATGCACAAATGAGTCCTGGCGCAATTACTTGAATAAGAGAAACTGTGACCATGATTATTTCCAAAGCATTTTATTTTTTTTTATACACTACTTATTGAACACGTATAAAGCATGACCTTAAATATATACACAACACCAGAAAACACAGCGAGCAATAAATGAACAACGTCCCAAAACTATCTGCCATTTGTTGCGTATTAAACTGTTTTACTATCACTTGGTGCTACACTGGTGTTTTCAAAACACTGAACTGCACTCAAGAGTTTGGCAGATGAAAACATGAACCCATGAACGCAAATAAGTTTTTCCAATATGAACATTTTTAGCCCGTTTCCTTCAAGGTGCGAGAAATCTCCGTCACTTCAACCTGCGGTTAAACGCGCTCAGATGAGGAAGATGATGTCGTCGGCCATCATGATCTGGTTGTCGTCCTGCATGCGGGTCAAGGCGCCGCGGACCTCGGGCTCGGAGAAGCGGCTCTCGCGGCCCTTGTTGATGTCGTCCATCAGGGTCTTCATCTTCACCGACTGGGCGTGGGCCGACTGGAAGACGGCGAACAGCGACGACTTGAACTCTTTCAGCCTGGATGGAGCCGAGGGAAGCAGCGTTAGTTACACGTTAATAACCTCTACATATGGTCGGACGTCTGAATCAGCAAAGCTTAATGCGCATTAATAGAGTTGATTTTTCTAAGGAAACCGATTTCTGTTTTGTTTTTCAAGGAAAATTGATTATTTGTAGCAACAACTCAAAACACAGGGATAAAAAACTCTTCTAAACAGACGCTGGATATCCTAGCCCACAATATATACGTACGTATATCATATTGTTACGTCCTTGCCTAACAAGTGTTTCGATCGGACAATAGATACTCAAAGTGTGTTGATTCAGTGAAAAGCAGCACTGGGACTTCCAACTTAAAGTTAGAGGCCACTTAATGATTTTTAGGTGCCGTCAAACGTCCAAGCAAACCCCCCCCCCCGCCTAAAATTCCTGAGAAGAACCTTTAAAGCAACGATAATCCTAGTGCCATTTCCTTTACTGAGCCTGTAGATGGCAGCCCTGAGCACAGCCCATTTTAAAAGATGGTTAAAAGATGGGGGTGACTGAAACGTCCCGACCGATCACCTTAATTATTAGAGTACGGTGGTCTATTGTGGAACACAATCACATCATCATTCTGCCAAACAGGTCACTTTTTTTTTTTTTTTTTTTTTAAAACGTCCCAGCAGAAAAGAAATTTAAAATCTAAAATGCCATTTCATTTTTTTTTTTCCAAGTCATCTGAAGCCGTCAGCCCACCTCTCGGCAGACAGAGCGGCGTCAGCCTGCGACGTGGCGTCCATGGCCTCCTCTTCCTCCTGTCCCGACTTTGCTGCCTTTGGCGTTCGGGCTTGAACTGCAGAGGAAGACAGCAAATGGTAAATTAAACGCCTGAAGATCAGAGAGGAGGGCCTTGAAAGAAATTTCACTGGAATTGCAATTAAAAATCCTCAAAACAATTGAAATCATTTTCCGTGACAAGAGCAGAGCAGACGGGTGACGCTTACTCTCCGGGACGTCCTGCTCCTCGCTGAAGTCGTAGGGGCTGTACGGCTCGCTGCCCTGAGAGCCACGGCGCCCCCTGCAGGCCGAGAAACACCACGCACAACAGTCATTCAACCGAACGGCACACCTTCGGAGTTACTCGTAAGGACTTGAGAAGCGATCGGTGAGGTGCCGACCTCTTGGTGGCAGTTTTCTGCGAGCGCTGAGTCGGCGCCTCCTCCTCTTCATCCTCAGAACCAGAATCCCGGTCCCTCTTGGAGCGTTTCTTGTCTTTCTCCAGGACCTGCAAGAAAGGGGCCGAGATCAGTTGCACCACTCTGCACTCCGGATCCAAAAGATTTTGTTTTTTTTAATTTTTTGTTCTTGAAACAGTGCATGGATCGGCGCCAACCTTTTTGAAGTAGGCAAACTGGACGAGCTCCACGGCCACTTCCGAGTCCTTCAGCTCCACAGCTTTGCTCATGCGGGCCTTGGCGTGCGCCGTGGACAGACGGATCAACGTCTCCAGCGTTCGGGCCGTGACGGGGGAGGTCTGGAGAGGAGGGGGAATAATACCGTCCATCATGACACATTACATATTTCAACCAATGTCTCGCCATATTATTGTAAAATGTCGTTTAAGTAACAATGTATGCAGTATTGGCCAAAGTTTATAATTATTACAAACTGGATAAAATTAAGTTTTTAAAAGGTTGAGTGTGCAATATTTGGAGATTTCAAAGAAGAAACAGTGACATCTAGTGGTCACATTTCAGATTGCAGCGCTCTTTTACTCGCCCTCCCTCTCCTGAGCTTGCCAGTGAACTACAGTGGCCAGCGCAGACAAAGCCATAAGCCATTTGTTTACTTTTTGTTTTTCTGACCGGTTTTGCAGTCGAGCTCAGGCTTGAAACTTTTACACCTGCTCAGAACTCGGCAGGGAGTCTGAGGGTGCGAGTCCGAGTTCCTCACCCTGGCAAGGTCAGCCCCCATCTGCTCCTGGCTGCGGAGCCTGGCGTACTCCTCTGCGATGTGATTGGCCGCCTCCTCCGTCAGTACAGGCGTCACCGCCTTGGCGATGTGGATGTACTTGCGCATAAATTCCTTGCTCACGATCTTCTCCCTAAAAAAAGGGAAATCGCACAAATGAGTGAGTCTTACTTATTTATTTTCATTTTTTTTCAAAAACCCTGAGGTTTATGGTCCTTTACCTCTTTTTCTTGTTCCCGTGCAGCAAGTTGTTGTGCTTCTCGTAGACCTGCAGCTCCTCGTCCTCCTGCGCGACTGCGTCCGGGTCTTCGGTGGTCAGGACGTCCACCGTCCCACCCAGAGACATGGCTGGCAAACAAACACACACTCTTACTAAGGAATATGGGAGTCTGGTGATTTGATTCGATTCCTAATTTTAGGTCACGAGTCCATTCAAAATCAACTCAAACAATTCTCAATTCACAAATTCAATACAGAAACCACAGAATACAGTTGTTTAAAGGTTATGTCAACTGATTCCAATGGTGTAAACGCTGCGCTAAACCTCAGACAAAGGCCAACTCTTGGTCACAAATCATTTTTTTTTTTAGCATATTTCAGCGCCACTAACTTCAAAAACAAGTTCAACTTGTACAAAAAAAAAAACGCATCTTACATAAAATTGCACAGAATATAACTTAAGGCTCGTCGGATTTTTCTTCCAGGAAGTTAAAAAAATAAAATCATATGCAAATAATTAGTGTTCCGTGTTATTTTTCAAGGTATAAACGTGTAACTTGAAAAGAACGTGTTCAAGGCGTAGACTAATCTGACCAGCGCTTTGCCTATGTCGCCATCTTGTGGTGACATCATGGAGTGTAAACATGTCAGTCATGGGACGTCTGATGAGAGTTCGCTCAAGCAGCAGCATGGCTAGCTGGGTGGATGGTGTTACTTTCACTAGCGAATGTTTACTGAAGTAAACGGTAACACTTTGTAATAAGCAAGTAATACATAAGTAATTACTCATTAGTTAAGCAGTACTGAATACATCATTTATATAAATCAGATTTCTGATATGAACACTCATTAGTATGTAGTTGAATGTCTTAATGGTGTCTTGCTGTAAGCCAGTCTATAGGGGAGCACTTATTATACCCAAACCTAATATGGGCAACATATATTGTAACGTTTCACTGTAACTTATCGCAGTAAATGCTTTATACATTTCTTCTTACAGTTTAATGTTAACGCTACTATTAGCGCAGTGGAATACACCACAAGTATCCCGACTTGACATCATTAAAAAAATATATATATCGTAAAGCATTGTGGGAAAGAGTTGAACTGGCAGCGAGAGAATAGTTTCGACAGATTTGTTTATATCAAACCATAAAACGTATTGTAAAAGGCGTGGCACCTGCTCCCTCCTGCTCCCTGGGGTCACGGTAGCGGTGCATCCTCAACACGTGGTCCGAGATCTCGCGGTCCTGCTCGGCGTCCATCTGGTCCAGCACGATGAACAGGAGGTCGAAACGAGAGAGCAGCGAGTCCTGCAGGCCGATGTTCTCCATGGGGGTTTTGTATTGGTCGTACTGCAGAGCGAGAAAAGTTAGCGGCGTTGCTCGGAAGCATGCTAACTTTTACCTCCGGACGGGTCGCTCACCCTGCCGTAAACCGGGTTGGCGGCCGCCAGCACGGAGCAGCGGGCGTTGAGGCGGGCGTGGATGCCGGCCTTGGCGATGGTGATGCGGCCCTGCTCCATCACCTCGTGGATGGCGGTGCGGTCCATGTCCGACATTTTGTCGAACTCGTCGATGCACACCACGCCGCGGTCGGCCAGCACCATGGCGCCGGCCTCCAGTCGACGCTCACCTGGAGGGGAGAGGAGAAAAGGGATTAAATCGCGATTAATCTCTGAGTTTCTTTAGTTAAACACGATTAATCGCATTTTGATTTGGCTATCAATTTTAATTTTTATGTCTATATTTATGTAAACATTTTTACCAGAGTTCTTAATTGCGGACCAAATAATCAAGAATATTTTTCTATTTAAATAGTAACACCAAGAACCACAAGGAAGAAGGAAAACTCTATTTCTGTCCTCTCTTATGAATCTTATGTGATCTGCTCCACAAACCAAAATGAAAGTTCAAATTTGGATTACTTAAACCATTAACATTACTACATAACATAAACATAGCTAACGTTGGCAGGATGCAGTGTCGAAGCATAGCGCTACAGCTAGGACCTGACTACGGGTGAAACGGAAGGGAGAAAAGGCTTGCGATTAAAAGTTAGCACATTAGTCTCATCTCGATTAACTCGTTAACACCGACACCCCTAAAGAAAGAAAAAAAACTGAAAAAAATCAGCACAACTTGATGCTACAGCAAAGACAGACAAATGTCTCTTTACCAGTTTCCTGGTCTGTGGTGACGGCAGCAGTCAGACCCACTCCGGAGGAGCCCCGGCCAGTGGTGGGGATGGCCCTGGGCGCCGTGTGCAGGACGTAGCGCAGCAGCTGGGACTTGGCCACTGACGGATCACCTGATAGAGAAAATGGCGAGTAGAGTAAGACAGCTGAAACTAAAAAGAAACATTTGAATTTTATCAGACATCGTCACATACATTGTTGGACACCCTTAAAATTTAGATTCCACTTCAATTACCGCCAAGAAATATTTGCCAGAGAATTTTTTTTGTGTGAGTTTCACAAGACTGGTCGTAATCACCAATGAGCAAGATGTTGATGTCCCCTCTGATGCGGGATCCATTCTCCAGCACCTTCTCCACGCCACCCAGCAGCATGCAGAGAATGGCCTTCTTGATGTACTCGTGGCCGTGGATGCTGGGGGCCAGGGAACGAGCCAGTTGATCAAAGACGTTCTGAAAGCGCATTCAAAAAGGGGCAGAACGTTATTTCTCAGCGGGCGAAAAAAAGAAAAACGAAAAACTGCTTCAACTTGACAAGGACTAAGAGTGTCACCTTGGATCGGCCCGAGCTGAAGTTTCGAATCTTGGCGATGTCGTCCGCCGACAAGTTGGGAGACACTTCCTTGCTCATCTGTTTGACCGTGCAGGCGATCATGATGGTCCTGGTGTAGAAGAACGCACATTTTTTTTTCACCATTTTGTTCAAAGACTGATGCTTATTGTTTTTTTTTTGTTTTTTTTATTGTCAGATGGTGCAGTTACAACTGTTCCTTTTGACAACCATGACAACCAGAGTCAATGTGCCAATCTTGCATGAAGCACTACTGTATTTTTTGTTCTGTTCTTTTGTTTCGGACAATAACTGTTTGGGCATGCACCGATAAAAGTATCGGGTATCGGTACCAATACCATCATCGCGTATCAGTACGTTATCAAGTATTGGTACCAATACTGTCATCGCGTATCAGTACCGTTATCGAGTACCAGTACCTTAATAGAGTATCAGTACCGATATCGGGTATTGATACCAATACTGTTATCGCGTATCAGTTCCGTTATCGAGTACCAGTACCTTTATAGAGTACCAGTACCGATATCGGGTATTGATACCAATACTGTTATCGCGTACCAGTACCTTTATCGAGTACCAGTACCTTTACAGAGTATCAGTACCGATACCGGGCATTGATACCAATACCGTTATTGCGTATCGGTACCTATATCGGGTATTGGTATCAACACCATTATCGGGTATCGATACAGGTACCAGGGTTGTGTACTCTAATCATACTCATAAAATACATGCCAATACCTTGACACTGATACCAGTTGTATGTGTGTATACATGACAATTCTGTTAAATACGATTCCCTGCACCACTGCCACAGCACTTCTGACATCTCACTCCAGCCTCACCTGAAGGTGCCAGAGGTGAAGCCGCCCTTCTTGCCCGGCAGGCAGCGGAAGGTTCCCACCACCTGCACTCTGTCCCCAGGTTTGACGGCGTCCACCAGGTCGTTGTCCAGGATGATATCCACCGAGCGAGGCAGCTGGCCAGCGGGGGCTTTCTCTGGCATCTCCTGCACCGTGATGGTCTGGTGGTCCTTGTAGATGGAGAGGCCAAACTCCGTCTCCAGCGGGTTGTTCTCCTCATCCTGAGCGGAACCGACGGAGGGGAGATTAGAGAGAAGCCGATCAGAGCTGAAGTGGGAAAACTGGACGGTTGGAAAGTCGGCCACAAAAACTTCTGAAGAGTTTCAGTACTTGATGCACCAACAAGGTGGCTGAATAACAAAACGTGTCAAATACATGAATCTACAACTGAATGTTCTGGTTCATATACACACATTCCTCTTCACCGTGCAGTTCACATTTTGGTATCATGAGACCAACATGACGCCAAACAAAATGGACACAGCAAAAGTTATTGAGATGTAATTTTTATGTTTTGGTCATCTGACCGCTGTTATCTTTTGTTTCAATAAATCGATGAAGGTGAAGAAACTTGGGCGAAGCACGAAGACGCAGTTATCGGTGGACAAGGCGACCGTGGCAAATAAAAGACGATCCAACCTTGGTGGGATAGATGGCGTTGGAGGGAAAGGCGTCGAGCGAGGTCATGTCGGTGTATTTACGCTCCATCGTCTTCTTCGTAGCGGGGCAGTAGTGGACGCTGCGCACCACTTTGGGTCGCACCAGGGAACCTGAATAGGAAATGAACACATTGGAAAAATGTGCGGTTACTTTTATGTTTAAAAGATTCAAATTCCGTTCAAAGTAATATAGTAGTATTTATTATTACAGTTATTCCTTGAAATGGAGCCATTTGAACTATGCTGTTGTGTAATTCAATATAAAAGTGAGATTATTTTAGAGTACCTCAGCTTTGGGATCACGGTTCAGTACTTTTTCAGTCAAAATGTGCACATTACAACATTGATTATTATTATTAAATGACTCACTAGTCCTAACTATCACTGAATACAGTTTGGTTGTGCTGACAGATTACTCTGTCATAAATTTTTCAACAGTTCGTACTGTTTCATTAATGGCAAAACAACAACAAAAAAACTCACTTAAGTACTTCAAAACCTATTCTTTCTGACTTTTACTTGAGTAAAGGAGTTGAATAAATGCTTTTACCAGAGTATTTTAACTTTATATTATTATTTTTAACTTTATATTATAGTCTTACAGTATAGGATAGTATTTTAATTTTAAATATTTTTAACACAGGTATCCATACATCTACTTAAGCACAGCATCTGAATACTTTTGCCACCTCTGTTCAAAATACAGAGACAGTCTTTACGTTGGTCTTCAGTTTAATCAAAACAGAGGAAACACGAGACGCGGTCGCACAGCCTTTGTATTGGTACAACAACAAACGAATTCTACTAGCTCGTAGGGTTAAATTTCACAACATTTCCAAGACTTTCAGTCATTTTATTTTGCAATTTTCTGTGTGACTTTTCCAGGGCCTGCAAAATGGCATTTGCAAATTCCATGATTTCCCCTGGTTTTCTACGACACCAGCTACTTACACTTGGTGATGATGCCCTCGACACACACCATGCTGCCAAGCAGGCGCGAGGTCAGGGTTCGGGGAGTGACGTGCTTGGAGCCGAAGCTGCCCTCCAGGCCAATGTAGAACTCGTCGTACTGTTTGGCGTAGGTGGCGTCCACGTTGGCCACCAGGTCCTTCAGGGACCGCTGGAACGCCAGCAGCTCCATGAAGGCATTGTTCATCAGTCTGGCAAGTGGGAAGAAAACACACGGTGAAGGTCACCTACATCGCAGGATTGCGGTGATTACCTGCTAGCCCGCAAATCAACGCATTCCAGTTGCGAATGAGAGGGAAATCTTCTTTTTCATGAGGCTGATCGATGAAGTGTTAACATTCAGCTGTTACAATAATGACGTCATTGACATCAGATTATTGTCTGCGAACTGGCCGTAGCCGGGTCAATCTAATTAGACAGGAATTAGCAGCTTTTCCAGGGAAACTAGTCCAGCAGTTGCGGAAAACAATCATAATGGTAAACGCAGAAATGTTGCGTGGCCTTACCTTGCAGCACGGGCCTCGTTCCGTCTCCTTAGGTCGTTGATGTTGACGATGAGCCGGGCTTTGTTATCACTGATCATGTCCCGGATTTTGCTTTGGTAAATCCCCTGGTCTTGCTGCAAAAGTAAATATGTCACAATCATATATTTAGCGCGTGATTTGATGCCCAAAAACCTTCCATGAGCAGCTGGCTCGACCCAGAAAAATCTTAATTAAAACCCCATAAAATAATTTTTCATTTGCTTATTTCCCCGCAACCGCACCGTTTCATGGTCACCAGCAATATGCGCATAATTTTATTTTACTATCAGGAGTATAAATCCACGCCAAGGTTAATTTTTTTTTTTTGGTCCAAAGCGACCAACACATGGCCTCTTTTTTCGGACTTGTCAGCAAACCTTGCAATGGAACAACAAGCCAGACTTACGTCGTCGTCGAGAAAGTCCAGGTAGTCCCTCTGGGCCTCTCTCATTTCCTGGTCGTCAAGCACATCCGTCGCCATTGCGAGCGATTGGTTGTTTTAATTTGGACTTCGTAAAACAAAAAGTATTTTTCAAAGGTTGCGCAGAGCTCCTCCGTTCGACGTGCGCCCGCTTCGCCCCGACAGACCGCACAATAGCGAGGTTTTCGCGCCAACTGCGCGCCGCGTGGATCTTCAGCGTAACGTGCCATTGGCTGAGCGAGCGCGCGCTCCTTTGCGTAGCCGGCGCGCGAAGGTGCCACTGTCCAATAGGACCGACGGACCGACGGAATGACTCCGCCCCTACAGAGAACTCGCGGGAAAACGAAGCAGGAAGAGGTGAGGGGGAAGAGCGGCGTAGTCACGTGATTCACGCTGCCTGTGGCGTTCCACCGTCAAACCCTTCTTTTACTGCTGTTGCGGGGTTCACGGACAATGTCACTTCCTGTTGCTTTGACGTATGTTTTAGTTTGGCATCTTGTAGAACTGCTATTTCCAGGGGCGCTGTTTCCTATGGGACTCATGACGTTTAACTACACTCCGCACTCACAATAAACATGACTATTCTTTGTCACGTTCGTCCATCGCCTTTCACCTCTCATCTGTGTGTGTGTGTGTGTGTGTGTGTGTGTGTGTGATGGCGATGGGGGTGGGGTGTGCTGCTGCTCGATCCGCTCCATTGACAAATGTATCGCGTTTGTTTTGTTTTTATTTTAATTTTTTTTTTTTTTTTGTCGCATTCGGGTTTTAATGGTATACATGCAGTACGTGGAAACCGGCACTAGATGGAGACATTTCCCTACAGCCTCTTCATTGTCCGGACGCGCTCTGCAAAATACTGTCCGAGTAATTATGATCTCTGATGACACACATACAGATACGCGCGCAGGTGCGCACGAGAGAGAGTTTGTTATTTATTTATTTAATTTATTTATTTATTTATTTTATTTTATTTATTTTTTTGTGGGGGGCGTTTCCAATGGTATTTCCGCCCCCCAGACCGGCCGGTCGGCTCAGCTGTGTTTACACCTTCCCCTGCTCATTCTCAAGTACCTCCTCACTTTAAAACACTGTGGTTGACTGGCCGCAACTCAATGACGTCCGCCGGTTATTTGTTTTCCACCATTCATCTGCAACGTCTGCGCGAGCAAACAGGTGTCCTGTCACTGTAGCGGCAGGTAAGGCGACAAATGTCTTCCTCCCGCGTTGTTGGGCTACGATCCGTCGCGTCGTTCTTCGTCTAAGAGTGTTTTTCCATGCTTCACGCAAGGCAAATGTACTTTCAGGTGTCGCCATTTACTTTCAATCGTGCGCGCTTTGCCGCAAAACCAGTTGAGCGCTTTTTAAATTCACCTGCAAACCGCGGGGACCTACAACCGACCTCTTTTCTCTGCGCTCAGTTTGTAAACTGCGATCAGGACTAACTGGGAAATCTGATTGGTTCAGGAGGGCAACAAGTGTGACAACAAATTGGGCTCGGGAGACGGGCCCAGAACCAAGTGGCGTGTTTTTAGCGAATGCAAATGAATGTTTGTTTGTCTTTCCTACCTGCTCATTTACTGCACCAGAACCTGTTGTGCAGTGAATGTGTTCAACTGCACTCATGACATACTTGCACTTCCCTGACAGCGACTAAACATTGAAAAGTCTGTTGTTGTTTCGCACACTTCCCTATGTGTGTTAACTATGCATGGAATGTGTACTTCATAAGTGCACGGCATTAAGAGACTGGTTGAGGGGACGCTGTATCTTTCACTCATCAAGGCCAGCGGAAACATCACGTTGCGTCTACACTGCAGACCTTCAGCCGCTGGGTCGCACTCAGGCTCATTCTTTCAGTCCCACATTTTCAAACATGTGCTCCTGTGTTGGATTAATTCTCTCGCTCTGCAATTTTAATCTCTCTCTGGCTGCATTCAGCCCCAAATCACTTCCTTGTTCGATTTTGAATTGTTCCAAAGATCGTTTGTCTCCACTCCAAACTTTCTTCCAGTCGCATCGACCTCTGTCTGCGCCAGGGCTGTCCCTTTTGGTCTTCGGTCCCACCTGCTCCGACTTCTGGGCGCCAATCGCTGAGCTATGTCTGAGATGTTGCAGAGGCTCGGCGCCGTGACCCTGAACAATAACCACCTCAGCTACCTGCCTCACTTCTCCGACCTCGTACCCGTGTCCGTCCCGTCGCCCAGTCCCACTGTAGATGCCTCCCAGGTCCCCGTGCTCTTCAGAGAGCCTTACATCCTGTCCGGCTACCGGCCGCCGCTGCAAGACTGGCGTTGCTACCTCCTCAGCCTCTTCCAGAGACACAACGAATCCCTCAACGTGTGGACCCACCTGCTGGCAGTTCCCGCCATCCTGCTCTGCTGGTGGGCCAAGGCGGGTGACCTGGGGTACGCCTTGGACGCCGCCTCGCTCCCGCTGGCGGTTTTCCTGGTGTCCGCCCTCACCTACATGACCTTCAGCGCGGCAGCTCACCTTCTGCAGTCTCACTCCGAACGCGCGCATTACTTCTTCTTCTTCCTGGACTACGTGGGCGTGGCCGCCTACCAGTACGGTTGCGCGCTCGGCCATTACTTCTACTCATCGGAGCCGGCCTGGAAGCAGAGCTGCGTGGGCCTGCTGTTCCTGCCGGGTGCTGCTTTCTTCGCCTGGCTCTCTTGCGCCGGCTGCTGCTTCGCCAAGTTCAGGTACCGCCGGCCGTACCCGTGGCAACGCAAGATCTGCCAGTTGATCCCCACCTCTCTGGCGTACCTGCTGGACATCAGCCCTGTGGCCCACCGACTGGCCACCGTCCCCTGGTCGCGGGAGTCCTCGCTGCCCTTCCACGCCCTCCAGATTGCGTGCTTCCTGCTGGCCGCCGTCTTCTTCTCCTGCCCCGTCCCCGAGCGCTTCTTCCCGGGCAAGTGCGACTTGGTGGGCCACGGTCACCAGATCTTCCACCTGTTTTTGTCCCTGTGCACCCTTTTCCAGCTGGAGGCTCTGTTCCGGGATTACGCCAAGCGCAGGGACGCCGTGGCGGAGGTGTTCGGGGAGAGCCAGCTGTGGTGGGCGTGCGGGTGCTTCCCAGCTCTGTTTCTGTGCTGCCTCGCCACGGCGCTCGTCACAATGAGGCACATGCGGGAGCAACCGCAGCCCAATGGAAAGAGGGACAAGTGACGAGCGTCAAGTCAAGCACGGGTGTGAGAGAGATCGACGTAGGAAGTCACTATGTAGCAGTCACGATTAAAGCCATCTTCATATGTTGTTGTCGTTATTTGTTTTTTTTACTACGCCACTAAGTTTGACTGCGGGGAAAAAATGATTAGTTAAGTGCGGAGAGTAAAAAAATGCAAGTATACAGCGCACTTGAAACTTGAGGTTTAAGAGCTTCTTTGGCTAAATATAAACAGGCTGAGTATTCTTAAAAGTAGACTCAACTGACACTAAAATCACTTCTTGTCCACTCAATTGGTGTGAAGAGGCATTTGTACTTTAATTGTCACGCATACATCTCTAACATCTCAGGTAAAATCCCTATGAATGCCTTTTCTTAGAGTGACTTTTAGTCTTTCCGCAAATGGAAATCCAGGCAATGTGATTATTTGTTTGCAAAATCCAATCAGCGATGCGAGTTGCCGTCCAAACAAAGCATGTTGTTAAGCAGCAAAACAGTATAAACAAACAATGGCGCTATGAACAGGGCTGAAAGGTTAGACGGTTCAAATTACCATGCGGCTTTTTCATGTTTTAAAAAGTGCATCATCTTGAAATTCAGAGCTCCCGCGTCGGTTAGGTTTCACTTCCTGGTGGGCTCAGCTCCTTGCGCCCTGGTGTGTTTCTGGCAAGCCCAGCCCAAGGATGTTTAGCTTGGATCTCATTGCGTCCAGGTAGCACAGCGCTCAGCCTGTTTATTTTAGGTTTCATTAATTGTTGACGTAGGAGCCGTCATATCACACATTATATTATTCTGCTGACACTAACCACTGGGAGCGCTGGGGAATCTTTTTTCTTTGAGATAGAATGCATTTGCTTCCTCTACATCTGAACAACGCACAGTGGTTTAAAATGCCCCCTGGCTTCTTATCAAAAGATGAAACTTAAGAACATGACATTTAACTTCCGACTGAACTCTTTTTGACACAGCCAGGTATTCCTTTCCCTAAAATCTCTTTATGTTTGTTATATCTTGAGTAATTTATTCCTTTATGCCACTTAGGAAATGACTGAAATGTGGCGTGAGGCAACTCTTTAACCTGAAGGAGAATGAAGAGGGTTTAATCAACTATGAATGCTTCTGACAATGTGAAATTGAGCTGGCAGCATGGAGATTTTTTTTTCTAATCTACACTTAAAAACATTGTATTTGTTACTGGTGATTGTTCCTATATAAGCAAACGGTGCCTTCTGGATTACGGACCATATTCTTAATTGACCACTATTCCCCTCAGGCTGCCCTTAACTCTGCTACTAAAGTCCAACAATTTTATTTTTTTCTTCATAACTCTTGGTAGGTCTTAAACAGAACAAACAAATTCAAATAGCTGAAAACCTAAGATGTGCTTCTTTTCACAAAAAATATAAAATAAAATGAAAAAATTCTGTTGCGCTTGTCTGATTGCTAAGAATGTTTTCTGATGGGGTTTGGTTATGGTGCCAGTGCATTTGGATCTAGAGAGCCGTAAATATCTACTTGCTAATTTTACAAGTCAACGCAGCGAAAACAAAGCTGTCCTTTCAGCTGTGGCTCTGTATAAGCACATGTCGCCACACTATGGTGCAACTTCACTGATGACCCACTGAAAAGGTGCCTGCGATACAGAGTTGATGAGGCTCAAACGTGACATCAGCGCTCGGAAATGTACACAAAGCATAGGTATGAAGCATGCTGTAGTCATACAGGTATTTCTTGTGCTTTTTAAGCTTGGTGACTCTTTCGTGATCTATTGACGACTCAGCACCACAGGAGCAATGATTCACAACTAGTTTGAATCATTGTTCCATTAATAGTTATTAAAACATGTGCAGGCATGTAAAAAAAAAATCCATAAATGTTTTTTTATTTCTGTGTATATGAAACGTTTTAAGCTGAGCCTTTTTTTTTTTTAACCAAAACAACACAAGTAAGGAAAAGGCATTGCCTTTCTACTACAGTGCTTTAGAATGTCTTAACACACACACACACACACACACACACACACACACACTGTGTGAGTGACATTTTGTGTGTGTGTGTGTGGGCGTGCACGTGCACCCATGGGTGCATGTGTGTCTAAGTGTGTGTAAACTGTGGAGAAAAATGCATTTATTTCAAAACTACTATCATCTTTACAAGCTATCTCTTGCATCAGTCCTTTGTGCCTGCGTGTGTGTGTGTGTGTGTGTGTGTGTGTGTGTGTGTGTGTGTGTGTGTGTGTGTGTGTGGTGTGTGTGTGTTCCTTGAACTTCACTGTGTTAAAGGGTACTCTATGTACTTTGTTATAGGTCTAAGGCTTCATGCTAAAATGCATCTTAACAGTAGTACTTACGTACACGCGTACGTACCTAGCAACACGTTGCTAGCATCATCTGGCTTTCTTATTTACTCATTTAGCTTGGCACCTGCCGCTAAATGCGGTTCCCTTGAACTATGTTTTCAAACTGGTTTTGCTGTTGGACCTAAAACTTGTCTGTGATGTTTTTTGTTTTTCATTATTATTCTTCCCTGGCATTCGCGTTTTAAGAAGACTGCACCTCTGATGCACTCGAAGCTAAGCTATTTACGGCGGTCCCAGTCTGCATCCAAGCACTGCTTTGCATTAGAACAATGAGCCTTTTCTCTGTAATACCTCCCTTGTGAGTATGATTTCATTAGTTTCAGCCAGATCTTGGTACAGAGATCAAGAGAGGGGGAAACTACTATTGCTTGTGCAGCAATGTTTTCAAGTGTAATTTCAAACATTTTGAGCAACTAAATGTCTGCTTACAAGTGTCTGTTCTTTTTTTCTTTTTTTCTTTTTTTTAAAATGTAATTTGACTTTAGTTTCTAATAGAGAGCATTGTTATTGTTTTGGTCTTTAAAAATGCACTTAGTTCACTGAACCTTTGATAAACATGGACCTACTATACTATACTACTCTATACTGTACTATACTATACTATACTATACTATACTAGACTATACTACATCTTGCCATTGTGTTTCTATAAAATTAGTAACTCAAACAAAAATAGCAACAGACCACGAGGAACCGTGAATGGCACTAAATAGTAACCGTAAACAACTGTTAAATAGCTTGTGCGCATAAATAAAAAACAGGATAATCCTGCACATACATGCCATTGTGCCAGGAATGCCAGCACAAACAACAACAACAAAAGTGACTGCATATTTAAAGGAAGTACCTCATCTAATCCTACCTTGTGACAACTAGTGAAGCACTGCAAAGAACACAAGGCGGCCCACTTTCTTTTCTGAGACACAGACTTATAAAAGTCCAAATTTTAATCACTCACAATCTAGTTTTGTCATCAGTATTTTTTATTTCTATATATATTTTTTTTTTTTTAAAGTCTAAATTTCGTACCGTACCCAACAATAAGCACAATTTCGAGGTTCTCTCCAGGTGCAACTCGTCACAACGCCGCTGACGCGAGAGCACAATGGGTTGTTTATGTGTGCGTGTCACAGCCTCCCCTGGGGCAGCCAGTGCGCCAGTGACATGACTCCTCCCTCAGTCATCCACCTGCTGTGGCCCTTCATAAAGCCATAGCAGTTGAATGACTGACAGACAGACTGAGGGCAAGAGCCACTGGGACACACAGCAAGCGGAGTAAGTAAAAAAAAAAACAACAACAAATACTTTATATTAGATCTATTAAGCTACGTTTTGCCTTCATGTGGTGCCTTGTTTACCTCAATGGTGCGAAACTCCACTGTCTGAAATGATGTGTGTCATTTAAAATTTAATCAGCTATGTTGTACTTTTGTATTTTAGTTTAATCGTAGTTAAAAATGAAACATTCAAGCCGCCGCTTCCTATTGTTGCCAAGATCTTTTGTTTTGTTTTTTTTCTCCCCCCAGAGAGCTTTCAGGGACAATGGCTCCATTAGGGACGGTCAATATGTTGGGCTGGTTTGCGTCACCCGAGGTGGGCATCGTCTCCCTGGTCGTCTTCCTCGTCCTCAGCATTGCGCTTGTCGCCCTTTGCGCCCAGTGTCGCAGGTGAGCGGGAGGGTGGAGGGGGGGGCCTAAAAAACTTTCTAACCCCAGAGGGATTACACAGACCGTCACATAATGCGTGCAAGGCTAACGCCAGTGCGCATTGATTGATTTCCTGACACCAAAAAAACTCGAAAGACTTCATTTGCTTCCTATCGCTCCTCCTGACACAGAACGGAGAAACTCGCTCAACCCGACGGATGGTTTCTTGATACAGGGTGTTGCCAGGCCGGTCGTAATCGCCTAGGCGAGAGTAGCAGAGGGAGGGAAGGGAAAAAAAAGAAAGAGGAAAGGGCTGGGTTTGGAGCGGCAACCCCTCGATTGCTCATCAGACAGAATGGCATCTTTGTGTCCGCTGGGTGTGTTCGTCGCAACGTGCGGACTCGTATGTGTTTGCCAAGGCGAGCGGCGCGCTGACACACCAAACATACCTGCGAGAATAATTCAAAGGTCCCCGCAGCAGGAAACAATAGTCTTATCTGCCGCAGCCTCATGCTGAGCATTCCTGAGGAGCGAGACCAATGGAAACTGAGTGATGAACGCCATTCAACCACCCCCGCCCCCGCCCCCGCCCCCAACGTTTTCAATTTCAAATTATTTGTGTTTGGATTCAGGGTGATTTAAATGGAAATGCTTCATTTAGAAAGGTGTAAAAGCACCAATTGGTAAAAAAAAACAAAACAAAAAAAACAACAACAACTGTTTATCCTGCAAGTTCAGCTATAAAGAGCTAAAAGCTGTGCATACCGGGGGAGTTCAATGCATTTCTTTGGCTGATTTATGCTTAAAGACAACAAAAACCAAAACAAGCTTCGAGGAGATGTTTGTCTTTTTCCGCCTCAACGAGCCTGCTCTCAATCCGTAACACTTAATTATCAACCGATACCAAGTGGTAGGTCTAGATCAGATCAGGACACGTCATGTTTCCTCCCACAAGGCTGTTCCATCACGAGACTCGTCTCGCCAAAGCTGAACTTCAAATCCAAGCAGTGTTTGTCAAATGAGAATTAAAGTCTGAGGTCAATTTCAAGCTAATTCCGAATCGAACATAGCCAAGAATGCGTCAGGTTCAATGAACTTCTTTTTTTTAATTATTATTTATTCAATGAATGGCTTGGCAAATTTCAAGGGCAATACGAACAACATACAAGAACAATAATGTGCAAACTCTTTAGCGATAGACCAAGCGACAGTCATATGGAAAGTAGCGTACTTTGGGACATCAGTCCAATGAACGTAGATATTTTCAGAGTAGAGCAGAGCCAAGTGAAGTACGTTAATGTACCGTGGCACCAAGACTATGGAACAACCCAATGTGTATGTGAATAAGACGTACCACTAAGTCACTCTCAAAGCAACGTGGTTTGAACCATCAAACTTAAACCAGTTTTGTTTGCTTGCATCCACAGGAACAGCGGCAATGCGTACGACATGAGCGGCGCAACGGTAAGACCTGCCTGTTTTTCCATGTTCTGCAAACCCCCGCACCCCTCCTCTGGTGTGCCGCCTTCACGTAACAACATCATAATTGTTCAAATGGTGCATCTAGTGACTGTCGCCGCTCATTAGCTTCCAATCTGGAACAATAAGTGGCTCATTACCAGTAATTTAGCAGGAAGGAAGGTAGGAGTGACGATAGTTTAGCTGCTGTTGGCCTCATTAGACTCAAGCTCGCAAAAAGCCATTAGACAAATGGAAATGGATGAGGTCATCAATAAAGATGTGAAGTTTTGTTTTGGCGATAATTGTTATTGTGGACATGTTATGATGATTAGTAAATGGTGAGACCAAAAGTGAAAACAGTATATATTTTTTAAAAGAAATATTGGTATGGAGTTACAACTTCTTGTTATAATATATTGCACAGAATGGCGCAGTAAAGTAGTAGTAATGCAAAATCCACAAAACATGCCCTGGACGTTGAGGGTTAAATCTAGCCCATCTCTTGTGCTGCTGCCCGATGTTCATAACCTCTCAAGTGATCAGAGCAGTGCAGAACATTTTTGGCACACTAGTGGGACGCAGGCATGGATGGCATCACAGGAGGAAGTTGCAATACAGCCAAGTTGCAGTCAAAAAACCCCCCCTGCTGGAATTGAAAATATTTTGTCCCACAGGTCTGGCTCACCAGGCAAGGTTTTACCGCAAATTGTGTGCTAATCCGGTTCTGGGGAAGGTTTTTTGATACACTTCTGCATTTACACAGGATTTATATGAAAGTGTACCTAGGGCGAGCGTTGTTGGGCGAGCTGCGGCAAGACTTCAAAACTAGGGTACAAGTTAGTTGAAATTTGTGTCAAATTATTTATTTATTGAAAAAGCTGTTGTTGTTTTTTTTATTATTAAAAGTTAAGGGTCTAATAGTTGGAAATTTTGAGAAGAAACAGTGGCATCCAGTGGTTACATTTTAGATTACAGCGCTCTTTCACTCACCCTCCCTCTCCTGAGCTTGCCAGTGCACTACTGTGGCCTTCACACCCAAACCTGGATACCTCGTCCACTTTCTTCTTCGTCGGTTGCTGGCTTTCACCCTAATTACAAAATTTGCTGCCAAGGCAGCTGGATTGTCCACACCTGCTTCGTAAAGAAAAATGGTGGTGCAAGATAGCAGCTAACTGGGATCAAGACCATTTATCTCTGTACATTCTGATATAAAAATAAAAACCATCAAAACCAAATGACATTTATTCTACTGCAAGTATGCACTGTTAATAATGTATTTATGGGCTGTATATGCAGCTCTTACCAATATAAAAATCATAAATCAAGCCACATATTACACAATGGACCTTTAACCGACAGATTAACCCAAAAGGTTCCCTGGTTCAACTCCAAAAATTGTTCAACTCCAGAGCAAGTTACAGTTTAGCGATTTAGCCAAGCTGTCTTTGCGCAGTAGAGCAACGTTAGGCAAACGGCTTTTGGACCTAGACTGTTATTGTCAATGTGGAGGGCTACACCGTTCATGCAGTATCCTAATTACCTATCTTTTTATTTGGTAGACTGATGGAGCTGGAGGGCCTAACGGAACTGTCGGCACAAAGACAGATGGCACCACGAGTGAGTTATCCCTAAAACTGTGATTCACTATCAAAATAAATATATCTTTTGCTAATATTTTTGTTATCCATATTTCCAGGCCACGGGACTGTAAGTTGGAGGAGCCACAAAGACATGCCTGCCAGCACGCTTGATAGAAACCGCTCGGTGACCAACTAATCGGCCAGTTTCACTGATGAACACTCACCCTGCAGCCATGTAACAGACAGATTTTTTTTGAGCTAAAGATTTGCAGTTATAGGAGAGGATTGCGGGCATGGAGGTTGAGTTATGGCCTTATAATTACATAGAACCCCCCCACCCCCACCCCCCCAGTCCCCCAACTTGGTACACATCTCTTCTCAAAATGGACTCATGGACTAACAATGAAAACGACCTCAGTTTTGCAAAGCGGAAGACCACCAGCCCTGTTTTTGTTTTCTTATTTGTTGTTGTTGTTGTTGTTGGTTGTTTTTTTTGCCAATTGAATTCACCTGACAAGAAAAGTGCCTTTTCACGCTGCTCATGCACTGTCTGTCAACTAATAACACTTTGTGTTCTTTCAAAGCGTGCTGTGTGTTGAACACTGTCTTTTCTTCTTACGTGGGCACAAATGAAGCTCTAACGCATCTAAATGACTGTCAATCACCCGGGTTGACTTCCTGTCGAGAGGGTGATAGACTGGCAAGGTTAACTGGGCGGCCTACTCTTTGCAGGGCGTGTGAGGAAAAGTAGGCACAACCTTTTGCCGCGATAGAAAGAATAAATCCGGAGCTGATCGAATTCTGTAAGTGACATGAAGCTCTCTGTTGATTTTAAGGTTTTGAGGAGCATCTGCCAAAAATAATCAATAATTACTCTCGTGTAACAAATTCCTGATAAATACTTTATATTTAAGTAGTGATTACTTCCATCAGCATATATGCTCTGTTTATTAACCAGTACTTCTTACTGCATTTTCCAAACAACTTTTACTCTGGAAAGGGATCGTCGTAAGCTAAACTGTAAGCTAAGCGTAACCTAGGCTAGCATGCTTAGCATCGACTGTTTTAAATGTCACTATCTGCCCCTCTTTTTGCTAACTCCTTTTCAGACTACAGCAAGACCCTAACCTTATTCATGACGTTCTTTTGCTTTGTTTTGTTCTTTTTTTTCTGGTTCAGTTTTGCAGTCCTAGGTTTTAAGAGTATGCTAACAATTTCCAAACTACTGAAATCAATGGAAAACAAAGGATGTAACCTGGAGCAAAGTGCATTTTATATATATGTATGTATATATATATATATATATATATATATATATATATATATATATATATATATATATATATATGTATATGTATATATACATACATATTTCTACACAGATCATTTAGGTGTGATGCATGAAGTTACAGAAGCGCTGCTCTGGATGTCCGCTCACCCTCGTGCAGTCACGATCAGCGAAGGTATTGAGTTGCTATCCACATTTGTTTGAGACGCTCTGTACACGAGCGTTGCCACGTTGTAATCGGACGGGGAGTGCCACCCAAACCTGCTGAGAATTCATCTTAGAGCAAAAGCAGGGTGGTGCTGCCATTCTTGTCATTCCACCTCTCACACCATCCGTCGTCATTGTACTTCACTGGCTTATGCAAAGACACCACACCCATGTCTCACTGTTGTGACTTCAGTTGCCACTTTAATGGCCGAGAAGTTTTTTTTGTGTGATTCAATGAGCTCCACTAACCTGCATAAAGACGGAAGAGTTCTATTTTTTATCTCTTGTTAGTGTCACAAGTGGCCAACATAGATATATGTATGTATAGCTATATCACATTTTTTGTATTTTTTTATTTTTATTTTTTTACAGCATTTACATCTGCAATTTGTTTTTATGAAGTTAAATGACTACCTTTGACAGGTAGGTCAGCCACGCCAATATCTCACATCAACAGCTTGTGTACTGGCAGTGCACTCTGTATACTGTAAGGCAGTGGTTCTCAACTGGTGGAGTCCCAGGACGCACAAGTTGCGACTCAAATTCATTCCAGAGCACTTAAATTTATTCCACAAAAATAAGCTAGCCCACTTTCTATTATGTCTACTAAACAAATTATTGAGATTATTAAACTGCATTGTGCGTCCTACCAAATCAATGCCCAAAATATTCTCTGTGAATGTATAGGTTTTAAAATCCCTTTTAAAAATAAAACATGAAACTTCAATCTCCATTAGCTGAGGTTCACAAATGGTTGACCTGTGGTGTTTTCCTGCAAATACTGTACTGAATGCTGCCTGCATGGAGGGAAAAGGTAAGGCACAAACTGCATGCAGTGTGGCAAAAACATAAGAAACCTTCTCAGATGGTCAAATGCTTAAAAAATAAATATATATATATGAATCAATTATTGTAGAAAATGCTATGAAGATTGTGAAGCCTGGACAGGAAGTGGTGTCAAACTTCAAAGGTCTCTGTTTTCTTTGTTTCTTGGCTTCTTTGATTGACATAGTGTAAGGGACACTTTCCCACACTGCATTAATGCTGCCACAGAAAAGTTCATCTTGATTACGTTGCTCTTGCCCAATCTACCAAAAGAAACACTGTCACTAACACGTGAATGGAGACTTCAGTTTGAACAAAGGCAGGTGTTTACCACCACTTCTTTTACATTCTTATTTTCAAAATAAGACTAACCTATTTTTTATAAGTTATTATAGACAAAGTTATTTTCAACTAAAAGATGGCAAAAAAAAAAACATGGCAAAATATGTAAAGAATATTGGAACTCATTTTACTCTAATATGAACCGCTACTCTAACATTATGGCCTGTGCTGCTGTCGACCGCAAGAGGGCGACTGTCACGTTTTCCCTTTTAGGAGAGAGGTTTCACGTCATTCCCCTTGAAATGGAGCCAATTAAGTCAACATGAACCATCACCATCACTCAGAAGCATTGCGTCACATTCTTGTGCGGTTGTAAAGCAGATGCATATATATATATATATATATATGTATACATATATATATGTATACATATAAATATATATATATATATATATATATATATATATATATATATATATATATATATATATATATATATATATATGTATATATGTATGTGTATGAATATTTATCATGTAGGTGGTTCTTTTTAGGGCGAAAACATCTCACTTGGTCGTGGTACTAACGGAAAAGTGATGCATCGGCAGAACAAAAATGAACATATTTCACAATATGAAATGTTGATGTATTATTCATTTGTTAATACATCAAATTGCATGTTTGAGTTTTTTTTTAATTTATTTAATAAACCAAAACTGCTATATAAATAGTAATCTCTCATGTGAGTCACTCAGACTGACCAGCTGTGCCACCCACCAGGAGGCCAGTCGAGTTTTTGATGTCGTTCATTTTCAAACAAATCAATGGATGATTAAAAAAAAAAAAAAAAAACACCGAAAGAGGCAGAAGTGGGTTCTTGTTTGAGAATCAGATTGGGACTAGGATTGGATCTCTCGCTGTGTCAGTGCTCAGACCTTAAATCCCTGCTGACTGGATGTCTGGTGGAGAGGGTGCAGACAGTCGACACTAATCCGGTCTCTCAAACACATGCGCGCACGCGTGCTCATACACTACTGCGCGCTCGCGCGCGCGCTCACACACCCACACACACACACGAATTTGATCTCTGTGTCGGGAATTTTATCATCTAAATGCCAGAATTGATGTGCTGTTTGTTATGGTGTCAACCACACTTCCGAGCTACTATCTACTTCAAACAAACAAACAAACAAACAAAAAACAAAAAAGTGATGGTGCTAAAATACCTCCAATTAAGTTGGACCAATCATCTTCAACGCTTTTAGGATCCATACTACAGTCTCTCTATGTCTAATATTAATCTGCATGTGCTAGTGCCCTCCATTCAATTCAATTCAATGTGTCCCGACAGGCTTTGACGCAAAACAGTGAGTTATGAGCTGGTGATTGTGGTGTTGACACCATGCAATCTGCAAGGTTATTAAATGAATGTTTTTTCAAAGTATGTGTAGGCAAAAAATATTGAAAATAATAGGCTTTATTGTCGAAAACATCTCATCTGATCTCTGTAAATGGAATGGAATGCTTCTATGATGGGCCTTGTTTTTTGTTTTTTGTTTTTGTTAAATGAAGGACAAAATCAAAAATGATTAAAAAACAAACAAACAAAAAAACAAAAAACAAAAACAGTTATAATCAATCCAGTATCAAAGGGGACAAAGAGCCAGTAATAATTGCGCTGCTGCTGCTGCTGCTGCTCTGGTAACCTCTCACCTAGATCATCCCACCGGCAGGTCGGTATCTATGCGCTCTGTCCAGCTGTCACCGCCTTGCCTGCATTGGCTCACCGAGCAGACGCACGTAGGCGCGTAGCCGAGCGAGCCGACCAACCCCCTCTCGTCTCGCCGGCAGAGCGAAGGAAGAGCCGGTTAGCGGCGGGACGGCCACGCTCCGACCGAGGATCCGCTGCTAACTCCGGCTCGGGCTCCGGCACCGGACAGGACCGCTCCACTCGACTCGACTCGACTCGTCTCGCTCGCTCGACCGTGCGGGTGAGTCGAAAACGTCGCTTCTCTCCCACTCCCACGCAGTCGGACGCTTTCGTCGTGTTTGTTTTGCGATAGAGGGATAGATAGAAGAAAAAGAAAAAAAAGGAGAGAGAAATGTTGTTTTCTTTCGGCGGCGTAAGACGGGGGAGGGAGGGCAGGGAAGGGGGGGAGGTGTTTCTGCCGAGCCCCAGTCCGCGTTGCTAGGTGGAGATCCCGGTGGATGTTGTATATGCGGGATAAACCGTGACTTTTAGCCGGTTGCATCGTGTCTTTTAACGGGTTTCTATCCACCCAAAGTGCGTGGTTGCACTTTTGTGTGTGTTTGGGGAGATCTAACAGCGTTTCGTTCGGCTTCTTCCGCCGTCGTGTTGCGGCTCCGCACAGATTGTCAGCAGCTTCCTACCCTCCCCCATATTTATTTGGAGAGTTGATATGGACTAAGTGCAAAAATGTGTTTTTGACGTGTTATCGGTGCTTTTTTTTTTTGGAAGGGGGGCGGGAGGAGGGGGGTTTGTCCGTCACCTCGGGCCTACACGCGCAGGAAGAGGTGACGTTCGTTGGAAATGGAGGCATGTCGTACTCGCGCGGTGTCTCAATTTTAGCACTGCTCGCTTACATTTACTCAAATTTGACGCTACGAGTCGTTTATGTTGTGTTTATCAACACATAATGAGGTTTATTTTTGCAGCGGTTAGGCCCCTTTGCCTCGTCCGGCGAAACTCGTGTCCGAACACGTTGTCAGAAAGAGGTGTGTGTCTGAAAATCAGAGCTGGGCCAATCAGAGTCGTCGCCCCGCCTACGCTGTGCCGCTTGTTTACTACAGAATCTGGATTGTGATTGGTTCAATGCTGGGGGAAAATCAGGCTTGGTGCGACGTTCAAGTGCATAGACAGGAATGGGAGAATGGAACATTAGTGGGGGGAAAAATACAATCGGGCAAATATATTTACTCCACGTTTGCCCTCCTCATTAATATGCGCAAATCAGAGCAAGGATAGTACATTTACTTTGTTGTTTGCAGAGCAAAATAGGCGCTGTTGATGTAAAACGACAAAACACTTTACTTATGAATGTTATAATAACAACACTTACCCTAATTTGTGCAAGTGATCACAATTTCCTATCAGAAATATGATGCTCATGTTTACTAAAATCCTTTAGTAATTAAAATTAAACTTAAGAACCACACAACAACCGGAAAACAACATTGTAAATCTTACAAGAGAAGATCATTTTTAATTATATAATTTTATTATCATCATAATCTTTGTTTATCCTTTTATTCCTGAGATGTTAACATAATTCCGCGGAGTAACACCACTAAATGGGTTTTGACAGCCCAAAAAAAAATAAAAATAAAAGTGCCAGCGTTCTCGAAGCTCGGTAAATTATGGATGGTAATGGTTTATTCAGCATTATTCCCGTGTGCCCTGAATGCAGCATTGCCCCCATTTCATCATCGGCACTGTGGGCGCCAGGCCGCAGCGGATATAACCAATCGTCACGTGACGTCTCCGGAACGTGTGCTGGTATTAGGCGAGATAGCTAAACTCCCGCAAGAAAGATTTCATTTTCCTGTTTCATTGCTCACATGTCAAACACGCCTTTTTGTCGCAGCAGAGAACAGCAGATTTACTAAAGCGAAGAATGCTCAATGAATTAAAATTGACGAGACAATCAATTGAAATACACTGTTGACTGTATTTTCTGCTTTTTGCACATTATACGTTGCTATATATTTCTATGATACTGTGTACTTCTTTTTAAACGCAACTCACCAAAACCAAAACTTTCAAGTATTTACAAAATGTCGACGCTTGGAAAATACATTATCGGTCTTAACAGTGAAGTTATTGAAGTAGCAGGAGGACTCGATAGTTTATCCTCACCGTAACAGCAAAGACTTTTCTTTGCCACCAATGTTCTGTTACAATAAATAAAGTCATGTAAAATTCTTGCTCATAAGCACATCGTGCTGAGCTGCCTGCGCACATGTTTTTTGCAGAGAGGCGCGACGCTGTGCTGAGTCCCCTCCACTTTGTGCGGCAGCACCATGGCAGCTATGGGACCAGGAGAGGTTGCTCGAGTGGGTCCAGGTGGAACAGCAGTCTGCCTGGCGGGACCAGGGGGGGCCTACACGTCTGCAGGCAACAGCAATGAACAGCCAGCTCTGGTCAGGACACGATATATTATAAAAACTTGTTGTTTTTTTTTCTCTAGCATGTTGTGTACACATTGCAAATGCCTTATTTAAACCAATTTTCTCATTTGTAGTTTTCACCCCCTGGCTCTAGTCGAGTGAGATCTAGCATCTCTGCAAATCTTCAGAAAATAACAAATTGAACATTTTGTTTACAGTCATCATGGACAATTTTCAGTTTTCGCTTTCCTGCATTGCGCTTCCAAATGTTTTGAAAACATTGGCGGGTTCCACCCTGGAAGATACGAAAAGAGACGACTGGAGTTTTTTTTTTTGTTTTTATTTTGAAGACCATTCTTGCAGTTGGACGAGGCTGCTTTGATCTCGCTGTTCAGCGTCTCGTTCAATTTCTTCTTCCTGAAGGTTTACGCGCAAAACTGCATGCAAGCGGAGAACGCGCTGGGGGAAAGCAACCATCCTAAGAACAGTGCATCAGTTTGCCCGTTGCAGCAGCAGCAGAGGGTGGCTGGGCACTGCTGGAGCAAGCAGCTGACTGCCAGCGGGGAGGCTCAGTACAGGTAACGGACGGGAAAACAATACGTTCGGTTTGCGGGGATTGTGGTCAAATTTGACTCCGGGCGCTTTTTTTTCCTCCATGTTGCGTCTTAGTTTCCGCAGCCCGAGTCTGTTGAGATGGATGAGATTATGGCGGCGATGGTGCTGACCAGTCTGTCCTGCAGCCCAGTGGTCCAGAGTCCTCCACAGATGGATCCAGGACCAGGTCAGTCTTCTTTCACTAATACCAAGCTACACCATTAGCACCTTGCACCTTTTCACCTTTCAGACATGGTATATTATCAGGATGAATCGATACCATATTGTTTTACAGAACAAGTAGAGTACAAGTACTTGTGTATTTTTGGTACTCAACGATACAGAGTACTTGCATTGCACTACATTATATTACACATTATAGAAGTACATTTACTTTTTTTTAGTTTTCCACAGACGTTCTAATATTTGAACCACATTCCTCAGCATGTTTTTCTTAAACATCACAAACACAAATTTAACAAAATTGTCATTTATTTATTTTTTATTTCTCCAAATATTACACACTTAACCTTTAAGTCTTAGTGAAGATAAAAAAAACATTATTATTATTGTTCTTATTATTGTTTTAATACCGTGTCAATTTCTGTGACTCCTCCCAGGCGGAACGTCGTCCCCGGCAGACATGGAGTGCGGCGGCGGCGAGCTCTCCGACAGCGGCAGCAGCGGCTACTGGAGCTGGGACCACGGCAACGTGAGCCCCGCCCCCTCGCCGTCCGTCACCGAGGTGGACAGCAGTCCCGACGAAGGCCTGCAGATGGAGCTGGAGCAGGGGGAGGAGCTCAACGCTAAAAAGACCAAGGTCGGTCCGTTGGCTGGTCGAATGTCTTTGTGTTTTCTCCTCCTCCTTCCTTCATCGTTTTGCTCAACTCTCACCCGCGCTGTGCTCCGTTTCCAGCAGAATTCGTTCAAAGGCGTGTACAAGTGTCTGTGGCCCGCCTGTGGCAAGGTGCTGACGTCGTCCGTCGGAATAAAAAGACATATCCGGGTGCTGCACCTGGGGTGAGTTGGACCATTTTTGATCTACGTGTAGACTCAGTGGAGCACCCACCATCAAATGACTGATACTAAAGGTTAGGTGTGTAAAATTTGGATTTTTAGAGGAAACGGCGACATCAAGTGGTTGCATTTTAGATTGCAGCGCTCACCCTCCCTCTCCTGAGCTTGCCAGTGAGCTACGGTGGCCTGCGCAAACAAACCTGGAGACCTCGTCCACCTTCTTCTTTGTTGGTTTATTTGAGGACGAGAGCCTTCAGCCTAAATACGAAACTTGCTGTCAGACGGGCTGGATTGTCCACACCAGGCTTCCTTAGAAATATAACGGTCCGTTGTATTGGTAGGAAAACCAAAGGACTTTTATAGTACTGCAATATGCACTTTAATTTATGTATTTAGTGGCAGTATGTTAAGCTTTTACCAATACAAAAAAACGTAAATCAAGCCAAATATTACACACAGGAAAGCTATTTCTTTAATGGAGAAGAGAATACGAGCCAGAACTTGTACTCTTCAGTGGTACATTTAGTAATTACTAGTAATATGGGAGGCCTCGGAGGTCAAGCTGAGCTCCCAGTATTTTGAATCAACTGCTCCTATCAGCTGATGGCTCAGCTGATGATCTCTCCCTTGGCTCAATTGGCAAATTTAATACACGGCTCAGTATTTGGCTGCTGTGACCTGCCGACTGTTTCCGCTCCCTTACGCAACCATTTTGACACCAATCCCTTAAAATGTAGTTTCTGAGTGAACTATTGTTCTTTTTTGTTATCTATTGATTTATACTTTTATTATATATCTTTATCTTTAAAATGTAATACATGCAAATTATATATGTATATGTATGTGCATATGCTGTATATGTACAGTATATATGTATATAATGTGTATATATATGTGTGTGTGTGTGTGTGTGTGTGTGTGTACATATATACATATGTACTATATATATATATATATATATATATACACATATATACTTTGTTTTATATGTAATTGCAAAATTGAACTTTGGGGTGTGGCCTTTTCCTTACAAGCAGGGGGGGTGATCGGGAAGGGAACCCCCTCCCGACCCCCCCACCAGAAAAAAAATAACAATAGTACATACAAACAAATACATTAAACCGTCACCATAGGAATGTGAGTGTTTCTGTCATTGCCTTTCCTTCGAAAAAAAAACCCAAACATCTTGTAATAATCTGCGTTGAAGTCTCTGCCATTGTCTGTGTTGAAGGGAAAGCCAGACAGTTTGTCCCTCCAGAACGTTTCAGAGATTAAAAAAACAAGAGGGGATAAAATTTTCAAGTGGCGGGAGAGCCGTGACTTAGTCATGATGTCGAGGTTTTGAACGTTGTACATCTAGGCCACAGTGAGAGTCGTGTTGGGTTGTGGTCCCAACAAACAAGACATGTTTTGTTTTTTTTTTTTTAACTCTGTGTGTTCTCTTGTCTTTCTCCCCTTTTTGCGCACGCGCACGCAAACGCAATGCAGCAACGTGTCCGATCAGTCCCAGCGAGAAGAGGACTTCTACTTCACCAAGATCTCCTTTGAGAGCGTGGAGGTCGGCTCTGCTCCGGCTACCTGCCAGCAGCAGCAGCAGCAGCAGCAGCAGCAGCAGCAGCAGCAGCAGCAGCAGCAGCAACAGCAGCAGCAGCAGCAGCAGCAGCAGCAGCAGCAGCAGCAGGCTCCTGGCCCGGCGTCGTCCTCTCAACTCAGCTGGACCCTGTGTGGCTCTCCGCCTGCCTCAGGATTCCAAATCCCTCCAGCGCACAGGCCCAGGTCCAACTCCAGCTCCGGACCCAGCCTGGGCAGGCCCAGTTCACTCAGCCAGTCGGCCCCCAGCAGCTTCTGGCAGATCCACTCAGAGCATCTCTACCAGGTAGGTTGCAGCACTTTGCTTGTTTGTTTGTTTGTTTGTGGTATTGTTTGGGGGTTTCTGACCGTAGCTGCGTTTTCCATTACAGTTTTTGGCAAAATAAAAACAAATCCTTTTAAAATTTCGACAAAGTACAATTGCGATTTGCAGGTGTTTCCATTGAATGGTGTGAAGCACATGAGCCGTAATTCTCGTAAAATCTCGTCCCGTGATATTTGAGGAGAATTATTGTTTGTTTGTTAACCCTTTAGGCAAGCGTCATTGCTGAATTAAACAGGCCACAGCGGCAAATATGGTGCTAAGAGTAGTTTCCACTTTACGCCAGGAGATGGCAGACACCTGTGGCTTCAATCTGAGCAGCATTTGTTGGGGGGTGTTTATATTCAGATTTCGGAGTATAAATAGAGAGAAAGCCGGCTCAGACGAGGAGACGAGGAAGTGGTTGTAGTGGGAGCGGAGAGAGAAAGACAGCGAATTTTACAGAGAATACATCGCCGAGAGGTTTGTTCGTTGACGAAGTACTTCGTCAAGTAATGTCTGACTCAGATAACAAAGAGGAATATTCGAACTCTGACGGTAATGTTCAGTCATCCCGTGAGAGCGAGTCTGCCGGTGCGTCTTTAGTTACGCAGCGGCAGCGAGTCGATGCGCCACGACAGTCACCAAGCGGCACACGCTAATCGGCAAATGAGGATGAGGGGACGTGGTGGGGGAAGCAGGAGTGCTCAAAACACCGCTAATGGTGGCGGAGGGCGCAGTGAGTTAGTGATCAACGTGGTAGAAGCTGTGGGAGGAAATGACCAGCCAGTGCCGGTGGAGGCAGCAGAGATGTTCGTGGTCACCCTGTAAATTACAGTGATGATGGCTGGGTCTGTTTGAGATATGTGGAAAATTATCAAAAGTGGATAAAACATTTTGATGAGCCTGTTGGGTATTGTGGAGGCAAGGATCTGACATACAGACATCTTACATCATACAAAAACAAACAAACAAAAGGTTTGGGTTTACTGAAGATTTTTCTCAATTACAGTACGGCTTTATCTCTAACCAATTTCAAGTCACAGCCATTTGAAATCTTGATATCAAAATTGAATATTTTCTTGAAGAAAATGATGGCGCTTAAAGGGTTAACATTTGTTTGCTGTCAAGAATGGTTCTTATACTTTTCTCTTTGATTACTTGTAAAAAACAGTCCGTCTCCTCCTCCGTCCAAACACAACTCGCCATTTTAACTTGAAGTGACCTGGCGACGTGACCTCGTAAGTCACGGCCCGTGTTTCCACAACGCTTTTCCCATTTACCGTACCTCTATATTGATACGTCTGGAAAAAACGCCTCGTGAGAGCGTCAAAACCTTTTAGCGATATTTGAGAGGTTTTTACGAAGTTTAGGTGTTTTCATCACCAGTTTTTGTATTGCGATATTTAGGTTTTGCGCAGTTCTATGTGTTGCATGTACTGGCAAAAAAACTGTTGCTGAGAATAGCAAAAATGTTGATTATTAGGATGTCTTAAATTATGTCATACCTAGCCAACTAGAGAACCTAATATCGGCCGTCACAGGTCAGTACAAAGGGCAAAACAAAATCATGTTGTTGGGGAAAAAGTGGCAGTCTGCATCAGAATACAGGAGGCAGTCAGACCTGGTAGTAGTAGTTGATGCACAACCGTCAAAACATGTCAAAGTACAGAAGATGCACACGTTTTTAGTCTTTCGTAAACTATGACGTACAATTTTTATGTTTTCTTTCGTTTTTACATTTTTGCTTTTGCAAAATGCTGTTTTTCCTGTGATAAAACAAATAGTGGCACTTATCTTAGTTTTTTATGCTTAATTTGTTTACTCGGAGCAATGCAGGGAGGCGGCAGACTGGTGTATTTTGATACGGAAAAGAATCGGCGTCCAAGCACCTTGATGCCCAGAGTCGCTCAGATTTCTCGCGTTAGAACTAAAAACTGAAATACCCACACCTTGATTCTTTTTTTTTTTTTTATTACCGCCATTATATCCCAGCGGCCATTGTTGTCTTAGCGCTGCTCTGTGCAGGTCACTGATATTCCACTGACTGTGCCATTGTTTCAGAGGTGCTCTTCACCCAGTGCCCCCCCCTGCCGACAATGCCTTTAATGACTCACTGACTTGAAACTTTGTGCATGCATCACAAAGCAGCACATTTTACTGGTGACCTGCATTTCACTCTGCACTCCACTGCCTGTAAATGGATGCTTTGTGACAATAAGTTTGCGCTCGCTCTCTCAAGGAGACTCGGCCCCATTTCCAGTCCGCGGAAGGTGACAAGACACGCAATGACTTTAAACGGGCTCCACCGTTGTGCCCGTTGAGCGAAACGATTTTGATGCATCCTTATTCGTGTGCATGTGACGGGCAGTGGGCTTTTTGGGGGAAAAAAGGTCTGCGGAATCATTTTCTACGTGGAAAAAAATGTGAAAGACTTTAAAATTTTGTTCCAACCTTTTCTTGGTTATTGAATTTCGGTGGCATACTTAACAGTGTTGGAGGGGCTTGTTGTTGGTCAAATAACTACTAGTTTGAGCTGGACAGGCCTTGCAAAACAAAGAGGCTGAAGAGGTTGTTCAGCATTAGCTGGCATACTAGCGCTCATTAAGTGATGCCTTGCCAACATTTTAACTTTAAGTGACTCTGACAATCAGCTCGGCCTCTTCCGTTAAAAAAAAGTCAGTCGGAATCTGAATGTCTTGTTTCAGCGCCTAACATGGGAAAAAGCCAGCGCATTTGGTAATGCGCAAGTTGTCATTTTTCATATTTGGTGTGCTAGTTGGCATGCCAGTAACACAAAACGACACATTACAAAGTACTGAAGAAGTCTGTATAGGAACCCTTTAATGTGATTGAGAAATAAGCACTCGCATGTACACGACCACAGGAAATAACTATTAACTAGACCAGCCAATGCTGAGATTGACCTGGATCATGATGTTGTTGCACGATAGTACAAACAACTGTCAATGTTTTTTCTTGTCAAAGCATTGTAATAAGCCAGGTTTTTGTATCTGTACTGTTTCCAGGCCTGCAGCCCCGTCCAGGTACCTGTGGTCTCCAAAAGCTCTGGCTGCCAAGGCTGGACTCCCTCGACATCCGTCTCCAGCCACACTAACGTTCTGGTGGGTCCCACTTTCATTTGCACTTCCTTGTTAATTTGCACTTCCCCTCTGATTGCCTTGATTGTCATCTTTTGCGTTTGGAGATTCTGACTCGCTTTGTTGCACAAGGCCCCAACCTGAAAGTTGTTCTTCCGTTGCTTGGAGTCAACGTGGTTTTGAAACAATGAGCGACTGTGTTTCCAGGAAAGTCCTTCACTGTAAATAAATATGGTAATCATACAAAAGAAGATCAAAAAATAAATCCTTTCTATGTGTTGATTTGGTTCCTAATGAAGTCAAGAGCTTTAAACATATGAATTAAAATGTGATTAATCGCGATTAACTATGTTAATTCAGAGTTTATTGTGATTTTAAAAATTAGTGATTGGTTCTAATATATAATAGTAATAATTTCAAGACCATTGGTCAGTCAGTTTGTCACAGTGGACTGAAGATGATTCTCAAGGTAAATCAGACTTAGCCAGATAGTCACATGTGTTTTTTTCCAGAGGTGTTCTGTATCTAAACTGGTCTCAGGTCTCCCTGGTGAAAGGAACGTAAAATAGAAATTCCTTGCTTTATAAATTGCCAATAAGAGAAAGCACTTGCAGGCTGAGGCGGGATAGATGGAGTGTAAAATGTACAGTATTTAATTTAATGTTGTAAACCACAGCCACCAAGAGCGGAGTAAAAGCACCAACAGTGCACTGCTGAAACACACATTGTGAGCGATGATGATTTTTGTTTGACGTAAAAGCCTCCGTCGGTGCTCGCGCTTGATGAAGGATGCTGCTCTAATCCTTTGGCCTTGCACCTCTCTCCAGGTGGCAAAGCCGAGATGCCGCTCTGTCAGCGTCGGTGAACAGTGGCTCCAGCAGAACAGGCTGCAGCCAATGACCGTGTCACCCTCGCGCACTCACTGCTCCTTCAGGTGAGGTGTCAACCCGCTTAGTAAACATCCCTAAAAATTATACAGTGTCAAATATTACCACGAAACACATTCCTGTACTTGCTTACTTGGATGTGTGTCAAGGGACATTATGTTGTTGACTAGGGATGTTAACAATTAATCGATTAATTGTCGATTAAGAATTTAATCGATTGGATTAAATTAGTCGCAATTATTTTATTTATTTTTTTCGCGATTAATTGAAAGATTTTTATACAGTTTGTTTGTTTTTTTTTGTTAAATGGCCAGGTATATACCTGTATACCTTGAACAACTTGAAACAAAAAAGTGGTTGGAGACTTAAATGTCCAGTGTTAAATATTTGGCTTCATTTGTGATTTTTATATCGGTAAAATCTTAACATACAGCCCATAAATACTTGAATAAAAGTGTATACTTGCAGTTAATTAAATGTCATTTGGTTTTCCTAATCTTAGAACGGTTCTCACTTGTTGCCATCTTGCACCGCCATATTTCTAAGGAAGCTTGGTGTGGACAATCCAGTCCTCCTGACAGTACATTTCGTAATTAGGGTGAACGCTCACATCCTCTGATAAACCAATGAAGTAGAAGGTGGACAAGGTTGGTGTGCACAGGCCACCGTAGTTGAGTGGCAAGCTTGGGAGAGGGAGACAGAGTGAAAAAGCAATCTTCTTCAAAATCTCCAAATATTACACACTTAAGTGGTTCTTAACGTAATATATCTAATATAATTTCATTGTGGTGACAATACCTAATTTAAAAATTATATTTATCGTAACATTGAGAACTTCTGCTGGAATCTTTGAACTGTGAGAGCATCCAATTATAAAGATAAAATTAACCTGCTTTAATTGGATAACCACCTCTGTGATTAGTCTATATTTGTAAATCCGCATGTTATATTTCCGTAGCTTGCATCAGTGCGGGTGTCGTTTTATACAAGCATTTTACGTAACCGTTTGCCAGTCAAGCCAGCGACAGGCTTTCTCTGTCTTGCTTTGCTTTTTCTCACCGGCGCCACTTTGTGCCCCGTTGTCTTGCAGGAAGGGTCGCGGGGAGGCGAAAAAGTGCCGCAAAGTCTACGGAGTGGAGCGCAAGGACCAGTGGTGCACCGCCTGCCGTTGGAAAAAAGCATGCCAGCGCTTCCCAGACTAAAAACAAACACCTTAAAAAAAGGAATACGACAAAAAAAAAAATGAATGGACGGATGGATGGACGGATGGATGGATGGATGAGTGATGAAAGAGACTTTATTGAAAAGATATAATTCAGGGCCCGAGAGCCATCAAGAAAAACAGATGTTCTTTTAATACACTTGTTTTTACGTTCAACCCGCTTCGTTTCTATCCTCATGAAATGCAAACGGTGTTTTTCCGCATCTTTGTACGTTGATCCTGAATACTCAAGTCTGCGATGGTGCTAACTGTTGGCTGACTTTGACCATGTGATGTGCTAAACCCCCAATACTCCTTTATCCAAAGGTTGTAGTAATAACCTCCTAGCCCCACTGTGTTAGACTGCTACTTGGCTGTTTTTCGTTATTTCACCCTATTCCTTAAGTGGATATATTATACAGTGGTAATGATGAACAATATATTGTGTACTTTGAGTTATGTACAAGTATTTTATACCTTTTTTATCGTCTCGTTCCAACCCATGAATTTTGGCAGACTTTTGATTTTGTTTGTTGTTGGGGGGGGGGGGGTCAATGTTTTTTGGCACTTTGTTGGAATCTAAACTCACAAGAATAAGCTACTTCTTGGTTTGACCCAAGCAACTCCCTGTCCTTCCTGCCCATCTGTTGGCATATGACCAGTGTTAATGGTTCTATCCGTGAAGTGTGGGGTTGGGGAAATGGGGTTAGTATTAGGGGAAGGAGTAATTAAAAGCAATAAAAAAAAAGGGAAATATATTGTCAAACACCAATTAAAGACTGAACATAAAAAAAAAAGGCGAGTTGTCCTATTGCATGAAAGTCAACAAGAGAAATAGCAAACTATTTTATTGTCATTTTTTTTTCTTTACATAGTTTGAAGACTGAACAATGGTGCCATGGTATAAATGTGATTTTAAATGTACACTGTGTTCACAAATCTCATGATTTATTTTTGAGTGTGTTTATTGTATCGACAGAACAAACTGCACGAACATGCATTTGAACACACTCTGCAGTCACACACTCAGATGCAGATACAGTCGTACACCCCAGAAAACATATTAGCTCTACCAAGATGCAAAAGACTTCTTATGTGACCTGTAAGTGAAGAAAAGTGCTTCAATGACAAAACATAATCATTTTTTTTTTTTTTGGTTTGTTTTGTTAGTTTTAAACCCAGCCAGAAACATAATATTTGCAATGATAACAGCGACATCCAACATGCAACATTCCATTTCTCTCTTGCTCTCAGTTAGAAAGTGACCAGTCATTTAGATTCCCTATTTTTTTTGGTTGTAATGTAAATTAAGCAGCAGCATCAATTATTATTTAATCGCATGGCAATTTAGTAAATTAATTAAATTTAGTGTACATTTTTACAAGTTCCAGCTATTTGTTAATGAACAGTTGGAACGTTGTTTGTTCAAGACTTCCTCATTTTCCTTTTTGTGTAATGTAATGATAAATATCGTGCTTTTGTGGAATATTCAGCACATCTGACAAGTGGACAGGGTCTCAGGGAAAATGTGCCAAATTTCTTCTCCATTTGGAAAATATTTTTTTCATGAGCGCGTTGTTTTGAGGCTAATATTCGCCTGATTGGCAACATGTACACCTGCAATGTACAAACTATGGAGATCAAGTTCCTCAATCACTTCACTTGGTTTGTCACCATCGAAGGCCATCAGACTGCTGCAGTGTATCAGGATTAAAATGTACACCCGGTGCCAGTGCCGAATCTCCACAATTTGGACCCAAAGGTTGAGGGACAAAATGACGTGCAATAGCCACGTTAGCCGGTAGGTTGTTAGCCTAGTTGTTGTGACTGCATGTGGTTCTCTAACCTGCTTTTGTGCGCCAATTACACTAAAATTAATGAAGTAACAGGTGTACAGTTTGTACTTGTTACCGAGCTGAATAATCCAATCCCTCAAAATAATACCAGTAGAAGAAAAGCCTGTTTTTCAATGCAAGGAAAATTTGGCACGTTCTTCCCGGGACTGTACACACTGCTCTCAAATCCTACAATTGGGACATCATTGAAATTTTATTTTTCCAGTAAAACCAAAATGACAGTGGCATTGCAACAAGATTTCCTATTTTGTTTTATTTTTCCTGGATAATCCACGATGTGCACCGACTGCCAATGTGTTCCTTCCTCAAACACTAGAGGGCAATGTTGTTCCACCGGTTTACGCGCTCAATAAGCATCATCAGTCCTCTGAGAAGAAGCAGCCTGACCTCCCAAATCTCACCGAGTTTGTGGAGATTAAACGTTAAGGAACCATTTTAAAGCCAATGACTTTTATTAAACTGGTTGATTTGATTTGTAGACCAGCAGTTTTACTATTTGCATTCCATTTGGATTTCTCTTGAGTTCTTCTTTGGTGCTGCAAGGTGGGCACAGGTTGACCAGATAGAGATAGCTATTGGAATTCAATGTTTTTAATTAACTTAAGCTCTAAATAAAGGAAACTGTGTGTCGGAACATAAATGTCCACCACCAGAGTTCTTTCCACTCCAACCTCAGGCTGCTTAAACCCTGTCAACATGAGCTTAGTTTTGCAGGGAGAGAAAAAAAAAACCCAAATCAAAACAAAAACACTTTCTAAATATTATTTGGACCCATCATTGCAACACAAAAAAATATTTATTTTCAATTGCACTTTTCTAACTCTTTTATTTACAGAATTTGCATGAAACAATACTCCATAAGAAAGACACGGGGGCTGAAACATTCCTTCTTACTCAGAGACACGAAAAGGTGCAACAAAATGCCAGAGTTCTTCTTCTGATGATGATGATGATGACAATGAAGATGATGATGACAATGAAGAAGAAGAAGAAGACGATGATGATGATGATGATGATGATGGTGATGATGATGATGATGATGATGATGATGGGTGGGTGGGTGGGCGCGATGAGGGCGACGTTGACCCGGGGTGAGCTGTTCAACTCATGCTCGGCTGAGGTAACGTGGGGGGTGCCGGGACTCTCGTGGGGTTAGGGGGCGACACTAAAGTCTGTTCTGCCTCCAGACCCGACTGACGGGGGCGCTGTTGAACCTGCCACTGCGGCTGCTCCTCAGGCTCAGGTACTGCCTGAGCAGCTGGTTCACCCGCTTCTGATTGTTCCACTTGCGGGCGGATTTGCGGACGCCTATGAAGCCGCCGTAGCGCTTCTGCAGGGGTCTGGCTGGGTAGCCAATCAGCTTCCTGTAGCCGTGGCGCCCTCTCTGGAAGCCACCGAAGCGCTTGGACAGAGTGACTTCCTCCGACGCGTCGACCTCGTCCCCCTCCAGCTGCCCGTCGTCCCCCGCGTTCCTCTCCTCCCTGGGCCCTGTCAGATCGAGATCCAGACCCTGCGGACCCTCCCCCTCCTGGGCCGACTCCGGCAGCGATGAGTCATATTGGCTGCCGCGCTGCTCAAAGGGCAGCTCGTCTTCCTCTTGGTCCCCCTCCTCCAGGTTCTCGGACGCTGCTACGGACTGCTCAAGTGCTGAGTTCAAGTCCAGCGTGGTCAGGGCCCCCAGCTCCTCTCTTTTCCTCTTGAACAGAGCGCCCCCCTCGGGCAGAGCGGGGTGGTGCGACAGCTTCACGGCCTGTTTGCACAACTCCCATGTGAAGGAGGGCGAGATCTGACCCTCACACTCTAGCAAACAGACCTGCAGAGGAAGGAGGGGAAAGAGTGGAGAGAAACCTTGATTATTGATCTCATATCTTGCACCGCCACCACCATTTTTCAGGAAGTCCGATATTTAAGGAAGCCCTGACCAGGGCCCCAGAGTCCAAGATGGCGGCCCATTCGTTTCAGTGAAGTTGCTCACCCAGACCAGACACCGAAAAAGTTTTAGACTTCACTATTAATGGGCCGATAGAGCTCAGTATTCACTTCCATCACTTCCCATCATGTCTCTGTAACTCACATGATCTATTTGGCCAATCAGAACGACTGTGGAGAAGATCACTCACAGACACGTCAGGACGCAGCCAAGCAGAACGAGCTGAGACACAGCAGCACGTACGACGTTGTGATGTTAAGCTGGGAATAAACTCTTTTCTAGTGATTTTCTGGCCTTTTAAACAACTAAAAGACCATAACTGGAAAATCTACAATTGAGAGATGTGCTATGAATAGCGTTTCAGTCACAGTCATCCTGTCAGCCGTTCTACAGGCATTTATTTCTGTATTGCGGTCTATGGGAAAAATGCTTTTTGGGCCCATGGGATTTTTTTTGATGCAGTACCACGATTGGCCACTGGGAAAAGTTGACTCGCCGCCACGTTGCCAGCCCGGTATCCAGTACTTATAATACGTCCATGGCACTAACCCCAAAACCCAAACCCTCCCTTAAATACCAGGTTTCCTTAAGAAATTTACGCACTGGACCTTTAAAAAGAGGAGGAAGAAAACAGAGGTCTGGAGTAAAACAAAACAAAGATGCATTTCCGTACTTTAACGTATAGATATATAGATTTAGATAGATTTTTTTGGGTTAGGGTTGTTATTTTGTGGGCAAGACATCAGTTTTTTGAATGACAACATAGAATCATTATAATGGACTCTTCACAGACAACAGTTTTTGTGTTTTGAGAGAGACAGACACAAAAAATGCAAATTATTTCTGTTTATTTTTGACACAGTAAAAAAAAAAACCCAGCTAAACTAAACTCGTGTACTTGCCCTGGGTGTACGCCAAGGGGCTTCATCTTGCTGAAACATCCTGTTTTGACTTGGACAGACCAGTTTGGGGGTGACTGCACTCAAAGAAATTGCACTTACAGACTCAAGAGCACAGGCATAGGACGTGTGTCTGCACTCTGCACTGTTTTTTTTTTTCCAACTAATGTGCCGGGACTGATAGTAGAGACAGAATTACCTCTAGTTGTGCACAACCCTCTCTTATCAAGAAACCTTCAAAAAAAAAAAAAGAAAAGTAGAGGAATGTGCAGCTTTTTGTGAATGTTTTGCAGTGTAATTATTTATTAACTTATTTCTGTGCAAAACAGCTCTGGGTCTGCCAGCGTTCCGATATCGTAATGGAATGTGTCACAAATGTAAATGTGTCCAGACATTTTTTTCACCACTGTAGCAATTTCTTGATCCTAGTTTTGTAGCAGCCATTTCTTTATGTCATACTCCCCACCATCTTGTGTTTAATGGGAGTTAATTGCTTATTGAATTGATGCAAAATTAAGACATGAAAAATGGATGAGAGATGGTTGAGCTCCATGCCAAAGTTAAATTGTGTAGTGTTGGATGGTTTTTTACCGTAACCAATCCTTCTGATTTGGAGCCAATCAGCATCCCCCCCTTTTTTTTTTAATTGTTACGAAAGCCAGATTAACCACCACGAGCTGCTCTCAAAACCACAGAATGCAGAAAAAAGCAAGCTGGTGCACAATGGCTGCAGCTAAAGAGATTAGTGTGGACACATGCAATAGTGACAGTCAAATTGGAACTCATTAAAAGAAAAGCAGAAAACTCGGTAGGAAATCTGATTTTGCTTCGCTTTGCTCTGGTCCTGTACTAGCAAGAGTTCAGTTGCTGCAGCTTCTAGAACCATAAAATTTGACGGGTGGCGATTCATTTGATTCTTTTTGGTTTCCTGAATGAGCCACCACCTTTGATGGATTGGTGGAATACTTTCAACAGATTTAGGCAATGCAGCAGTATACAATATACTAGTTGTGTGCAAATAAATGACATATTGGAAATGTGCATTTTATAAATAATTCTAATCCCAACTGACAGGAAGAAGAATCGATGCAAAGGTTTTGCCGGGACCCAAGATGAGTTACAGCTCAACAGTGATACTCTGCCATATGTCTTTTCATTTATTTTTGATTTGCAGCTCACGTGTCAAACAGCACTCTGTGCTGACAGAAGCAGATCATCCGCGAGCTAATCGGCCAGCAGTTTGGATGTTGCTGGATGTTGTGGTTAGAGACGGTCCTTTTGTACAAACATTGTGATTGGTTGATGTGTTTTTTTGTCACGCCAAATTTAAAAAATCTGCAAGTCAGAAAAATGAAAGATTGGCTATGTCTTTTTCGACTTTGTACGCAAGCTAATTATCCGAGACTCGTGTAAGTAAACAGAAAAATGGTCACAACTGCTCTTTTTTCCCCCCAAGGCAACAGTCCATTTTTCACCTTGTGGTTTAAAGATTAAGGCGACACTGGTGTATCTGTGGGTCTGATGAGTCTCATGTCTTCATGTCTGCATCTTCATGCTGAAGTGGGAAAAAGGTTCTAAGAAGTTCTTAAAGTTCCAATGTGTAATATTTGGCCTGATTTAGGATTTTTATATTGGTAAAAACTTAATATGCTGCCCATAAGTACGTCAATGAAAATGTATACTCCCTTTACAATAAAAGTAATTGTAAAAGTAACATTTTCTACCCATAGAACAGTTCTTACATAAATATACATATATATAAAAATTTATATGTGTGTGTGTATGTGTATATAGAGAGAGAGATCAAGGATTTTGCTCCCAGTTAGCTGCCATCTTGCACCACCATATTTCTAAGGAAGCCTGGTGTGGACAATCCAGCCCTCTTGATAACGTGTCTCGTAAGTAGGGTGAACACTCACAGTCCCAAATAAACTAATGAAGAAGAAAATGGACAAGGTATCCACGTTTGTGTGTACAAGCCACTGTAGTTCACTGGCAAACTGGGAGAGGGAGGGTGAGCGCTGCAATCTAAAATGTAACCACTTGATGTTCGCTGTTTCCTATTAAAATCTCCTTTACCTTAATCCCAAACACTTGATTAAAAATGAACTAAGATGCAACTCAGAGTTGCAGCTTGTGTGTGTACCATGAGTGCTCTTTCTATATCACATCCTTCTATGTTTGGTATGACAGACGCACTGGCAAAGGTAGACAGCCACTCTCTTCCTCCTCATCAATCCTTGCAATGGTTGAACTCCCTCTGCTGCAGTTCTCCGATTATGTTTGCTGTTTGATAAGGGGAGAGCAACTTTATGAGAAAACTTTCCGTCTGCACCCAGAAATGCCACAGATAAGACGATATAAAGCGGCTGGCAAACACACGCACAGTGAGACACATTCACCTTAGAGTCAGCGCACGCATTGGCAAACCACTGGTCATGTGGCGCAGCAGCCCTGAAGACACAGACAGACTCTTATACCACTTATGTAAATCAATCCCAGTGCAAATATATGTTCAGTTTGATGAGCTGTTTAACCCGAGGTGCTTTACAACTTTGCTGCATAACCTTGGTGAGGGAGGCCTCTCCTGAACTGGACGGCCCCCGTGTCGGAGGAGTTAAGTGGACCCTGGCTTTTGCCGCGCTCAGCGCACTCGGAAAGTTTTCGTGCCCAAATGAGGTGTCGATCATTTGATAACTGCCGCCGCAAAAATGATTGGCGGCACAAAATTGGGAGAAATTACAACTCAGTTTGAGGGACAGCAGCTGAATGATGTCCATTTATTTCTTGACTGGCTGCTCAACCTCTCGTAATGATGTATATGCAATATATATGTGCATATATGTAAATATACAATCACTGACGAGCTCGGGAGAGGGAGGGGGAGAATAAGAGCGCTGCAATCTAAAATCTAACCACTTCCTGTTGCTGTTTCTTCTCAAAATCCCCAAATTTTACACATGTAACCTTTAAGTTATAAAAAAATAAATGTTTTATTATAAATCTGAACGTTGTTCATGAGGACTATCCGAAACAAAGTGTCAAAAACAAGGCTGTACTGTGGATCAATGCTTTGTAGTTCTTTAGACGCAAATTTTTTCCCCCTTACCCCAAACCAGATAAACTACGCTGTTTTCAGGAGAACCTGCTCACATCCAAAGGATGAAAGAGGAGGGAGCTCCGCATCGAATCTATCAGCGGAAATTAATTAACCACCGTAAATGAAATGAGCACATCAGGGGATTTTCCACGTCAGATCAATGGAGCAATCTGAAGCAGTTTATGGGCCAGGGTGCCCGCGTATATATGAGTGCGTGGTAATATACTTGCCTGAAAGAACAAGAGGGAGAGAGAGGTTCACAGAGGTTCATTTGTCAGAACTAGAGCTGAGCTTCGGGTTTTGGTTGTTGAGCAACGCAGTCGTTAGATTTAGGACAATGCGTAAAGGCGGCTGGCTTAAATGCCTCGAAGATGTTTAAAATGCCGAGTTTGGTGCTGCTGTGTTGGGGTGAGAATCAGACTTGATCAGTACTGCAGTGTCTACTTTAGCCTCTCTGCTTTTTAGCAGTCAATCTACGTAACTTGGCCGTACTTATTGTGGAAATAGTACCATCTGCCAAAAATTTCTTTTTTTGTGAATTAGCATTTGGGCAATCAGGAAAACATATGCTATTAAAACATTTGGCCTTAGCATTGCAGACATTTGAAACTTCCACATTTTTTGTTTTTACTCTCTCTGGTATAGACTAAAATGTCACTCAAATCACATTTCAATTGTTATTCTATGTGTTTCGTGCAACAACCATTGACCTGTATTGTCCGCAACACCAAATTAGGTGGAAAATGTGTTCGTCTTAGTGTAGTTACACCAAAACTTAAACCTCTTGGAAACAAGGAATCGCAATATAACAGGATGCGGCAGTAGGAACATGATTTTGCCCAATTTTCTTTTCTATTAAGGATCATAAACTGTTAGTTTCATGGTAACCTTCTCCTTCACTGTCGCTCTAACCTTCTCGAGACATTCTCCTCGTGTCCCGCCAGGGTGAGGTATTCTTTGTTTTGTCTCCTCTCATCCTCCCCTCCCCTTTCCTTATCCTCGTCCTTCCCAGTCCATTGTATAAGAGACCTCCATCTTCCTCAGCTCTTTGCACTTGCACTGGCATCCATTCGGGCTGTTGCACCTGTTGCATCTGCTCCGTTGGTTGTACTTTGTCTGTGCCTCGGATATCCGATCTTTTATTTCTTTTCATTAAATTACTTATTTACTCAGCATTTCTGCATCAGTATCTCCGCTCTTTTCCACAACAGCTTCATGCTAACATCAGGTCAGTGCTGCAAAAATAACCTGATGTTATCATCTTTTTATTATTTTTTTCTTTGTTATTTAAGACAAAATTTCCAATGTTCTCACCTCACTTTCACTTGTCTGCTTTAGTCTCTTTACCTGGTGGACAACTAGCCTGAGGTCTACCTTGGAAAAAGGCACCTTGGCTCAGGTACTACGACACAAAAAAACTATGAGTATACACTCTGTTGACCAACGTGGCGGTGGGTAGCACGGTGCCCTCACCGTGAGTCTGCATGTTCTCGATTAACGGCAGGTTTGAGAGTGAGTGACAGTGGTTGTCTGTCCTGTTCTTGTCTTTGCCTGCAATATCAATATTAGCATCAGCGGTCACATTGTAAAAAAAAAAAAAACCCTCCTGGCTGGAGGTGATGTCACCAGATTAGGAGGGATTTCTTGGAGGTATCAGTGCCCTCCCTTTGTGACATCAGAAAAGGCTGATTCCTAAAAAGTGAAGCTAGCAAAAGAAGGACAGATTGCAGTGTGTGGGCGTGCACATGTGTAGACACACTCATACACACACACACACACTGGCGCGTGCTTTCAAGCACACGCACGCAGACACTTTCCGTCTGGGGTTTGGAAACAATGGAATTGCTCAGTGGATTCCATCTGCGGCTCAACGGGAAGGCGGCTAATACAATGAGGAGCTGATAAAACGTGTCAGTCACCACTGTAAGCCTGAGCCGGTGATACTGAGCAGCAGTCAATTACACCGAGTTCTATTGCAGAAGGTCTCAGCTGTCTTTTCCTGCATTATTATCAGCTAAATTAGCCATCCCGCAGCCATTCAGAGCAGCGGGGGCCATTCTTATCGGCCAGCGTGTCTCTCGTCTTCAGGGGAATGAGATTGCGGGCTGCGCTGAAGTTTAAAGTCTGACTTTTGGAGGGAGGCCATATTTTGTCAGGGCTGGGTGTGTTTTTTGTTTGTTTTTTTCTGACAAAGCCGACACGCCTAGACATGCGGGTGAAGTTTTCTTTAGGGATACAAACGTATACTGCAAAAATAATGAAATTGCATCTTATTATTTTTGTGTTTTTCTAGCCTCCTGGGTCCCATTTGATTTTGATTTTCTTGCAATACAATGGTTGGCCACTGGGGAACAGAGCCTATCCAGGTATTATAATACGTCCATGGCTCTCATGCGGTGACACTATGGTCACATTGAAGCCCTCCAAAATCCCAACAGGTTATTTCAGCGCAGTAACAATGATAAAGCCAGCCAAGATGTCATTTTTGTACTTGCTGTGTTAGCTGACGTCCCAGTAACGCAGCTCTGATTTTGCGGAAAGTCACTGCAAGCTAGTTAGAAAGGAATCCTTGGGAAACGCCCATAAATGCGTCACATGAGGTTTTTGACTTTGTTCATCATCACATTGCAAATAACTCTCCAAGCACTTGCTTACTTTGCAGTGCTTAAAGCGCTACTAAAGGTTCATTGTATAAAATTTGACTTGATTTATAATTTTTATCTTGCTAAAAGCTTAATATAGTATCCATAAATACATTTATAAAACTGGATACTTGCTGTACAATACAAGTAATTTGGTTTTTCTACCCATAGAACGGTTCTCATATGTATATATATATAAAAGAATATACATATAGCCAGGGTCTTGCTCCCAGTTAGCTGCTATCTTGTACTGCCATTTTTCTAAGGAAGCCTGGTGTGGACAATCCAGCCAGTCTGACAGCCTGTTTCGTACTCAGGGTGAACGCTCGCACCTTCAACTAAACCAGCAAAGAACAAGGTGGACGACGCATTCAGGTTTGTGTGCAAAGGACACTGTAGTTCACTGGCAAGCTTGGGAGGGGGTTTGTAAAAGATCTGCAATCTAAGATGTAACCATTTGATGTCGCCGTTTCCTCTCAAAATCTCCTAATATTACACACCTGACCCTTAATTCTGCACAAACTGGGGTTGTGCTCGCTACCGAAATGAACTGACAATCAGAAGCTCGCACTCACCATGCTGTTGAAGGTTTGCTGCTGCTGAAGGAGCAGACCGCAGGCCAGGCACTCTCCCCGGCAGTCGCCGCGTCCGGGGGTGAAGCGACAAGCGAGCAGCGCCAGCAGGTACCACAGAGGGATCTTCATGGCTCAGCACGTTCACACAGGCAGGGGGGCAAATGGACTGTTGGGGGAAAGGGGAGAGTGGGCAGAGGCGGGGAGCGGAGAAGAGTCTGAAACTGGGGTGGAGGAATGGGGCCCAGCCTGCAGGGGTGGGGATGACAGAAATATTGCGTCAGTGGCGAAATTGCTATGGTTTATTAACTGGATTCGGGGCGTCGTGTCGGTGTCCACAAGAGCGTTCAGCCAACGCAACACAAGGAGGTGGAGAAAATATGTGGGACGGAGAGTGAGGGAGCAGAGTACGAGGCAGCGAGGATTAAAAAATACATAGGTATTTTCCTGGACAAGCTGAAAATAACGGAAATAACACAAAAGGAACAAAACTGGAATCTGGAGATTGTTTTCTACAGATTCCAGAACGGACGAAGAACGGCATGGTTTGTTGAGTTAGACGGATGCAATAGGACGAAAAGCTTAAGGCGGAATCAAATCACACCTGCCATTGCAGAAGTATGATCTGTGTGTGTACGTCAAAGCTGATGGCTCAGCAGTGAAGCTGCGTCTCAGGTCCACACAAGCCTGTCGACGGCTCCAGCAGCAAATCCTCAGATCGGTTGCTCCACGTTCACGGATTGACCCCTGAATCCACGTCCCCCGTCTCCTCTGTCACGAGTCATCACATGAGCCAATCGTACAAAGCCACTCCCACCGTCTGCCTCATTAAAAAGACTTGCTTAAGCTTTTGTGCGTTTGTGACGTTTCAGACATAATGGTCAAAAGTGCCTCTAACTGTCTCTTTAATATTCTAATCAACAATTCAATGAACAACCAGCCCCCCAAAAATTACATGTTCGGATATGTATGGTTCCAGATATGAATATTATTGATGTAATAGAGTAAAAGGTGAACTCAGCCTTCTATAAAATACTAGACGTCAATTCATTATATTCTGACATTTTTACTACTCTATTAGTTACTTTTAATTACTTAGGTAGCAACAATTTTTCCGTTTTTTTTTACGAGCTATGACTTTCGTTTTTCTTATCATATTGATGATTGGGTGGGAGTGTCACCAATACAGATAAGGATGTTGAGAAGCACATTGGAGAGTAAAAATTTAAAAAAAATAATTTTGAAGCTTACCCATTGTGACTACTGAACACATCACTACTCTTTCAATAATGTACAGTCCAAACTCGGCACCGTGTAGCAGAACACCACCGTATATAAATGGCTTTATGGAAAATCATTAGCGGGACCCGTTTGTTTGCTTTGCTGAGGCGTTTTGTGCAACGATCGTTTGCTTGTCCGCTGATGAAGCCCATCTCATATTGTCGCGTCCGCCGTTAAGTGACCCTTGTAAATAAGTTGGACAAATGAGTAAGCGAGCGTGGGCCCCCGTATAATTACAAAGATACAGCGGCAATGACATTCCACCAAAGTGCTAATACGGGCAACAGGCTTTTGTGGCCACTGCCAGCAAGTTTAATATTATTACTAAACAAAACAATGCGGCGTCAATCAAAAGCTGTTTAATGAGTAAACAGGCGTCCATTTGTTTTGTTCCACATATCGGATATGTGTGGAGGCGGAACAGTCCTGGAGGGGAAGGACAGTGGACCGCTATTATCAGCAGGCAGCAGACTGCTTATATGTGGGCATAAAGCTTTTTAATTGTTTGCCAAAGCATTGGCGACTTCAATATATTCAGTGGGTGTCTCAGCTGACAAAGGGCACGCTGCCAAAAAACATTTTAGAAGGGTTTGCCTTTGAGTGGAAAGGTGTTTTGTTGCCGTCGTCATGAAAGCCCGGCATCAATTTGATTGGACCGAAACATTCCAATTACTTTCAACCAGAGGCGGGAGGTAACAAAGTACAAATACTTACTGTTACTGTACTCCAGCAGATTTTTCTGGTCAGTTCCGTCCAGACCTTTCCCTCAAAACTTTTTCATTTTTGCAAAACTATCGACAAATGCATTGGTTCAATAATGGCAAAAATTTTGTTTTACTTTTTTTCTTAAGCACAGTTGAAAGCCTGAGGTTTTTTCCGTACTTTCGCTTATGTACGGAATGTGAATACTTTTGTCACCATCACCATCACCATCTGCGTGCAACCCACACACACAATCGGTCTCCTGTTTCTATTTATCTTAATTAGCCTGATTGTTGAACAAGGATTTATTTGCTTCAGAAAAACCAGCAGCCGTTGTGTTTAATAGCTTTCCGTCGGCCCCGGGGGGCAAATAAGCAACAAAGTCTTCGCATGCTGCCATCTTTCGTGTGAAGTGAAGCTGTTATTGTTTGCGAGGAACAATTGGCGAGGACATTAAGTGTTAATGGGCTGCGACATTGTCAGTCAGGTTCCTCGAGATGTTTGTGGTGCGAGACGACGTCCTCAAGGTTGGGATGATTGGTGTTGGTCAACAACACGTTGACAGGATGGCACGTATGTAGTGAAACGTATAGCTAGCGATACAAAGAATAGCATTTTTAGGGTTGAAATGTCAAGAATTTGTAGTCTCTGATTATTTAGTTTGTTAGATTTTCAACAACACAATGAATTTATCATTTTTTTAAATACAAAGAAACAGCAAAAGTAAAGGGGTATCAATGTTTTCTAGTTCTCAATGAGGTGACACGGTGGTACAGTGGTTAGCGCTGCCACCTCACAGCAAGAGAACGCCGTGGGTTCGGTTACGGGCCTGGAGCCTTTCTATGTGGAGTTTGAATGTTCTCCCTGGGTCTGCGTGGGTTCTCTCCATGTTCTCCAGTCCAAAAACTTGCACGTGAGGTCAATTGGAAACTCTAAACTGTCCATAGGAGTGTGAATGGCAGGTTGTCTTTATGTGGCTCTGCTATGACAGGCAACATGTCCGGGGTGTCACCCTGCCTTCGCCCTATGACGGCTGGGAGAGGCTCCAGCAGATCCCTCAGCTCAGGAAGAAGCGCGTATTGAAAATGTATGGCTGGTCCAAAAATGATTTTCTTTCTCCATATGAATGACTGTTTATATGCTATAATAAGTAATGCTGAGAGTTGACACTTCACATGGCTGTTTCATGTAGCTCCTCCCTGCTACCTAGATACCTCAACAGATTCACTCAATTCACCCGACACCTTCGTCTTCGCTGGTTTATTTGAGGATGCAAGCGTTCACCCTAAATATGAAAAGCACTGTCAGGTGCAAGAGGGGCAGCCAACTGG